>CM042477.1:56546280-57241280 GCA_023621385.1 Quercus gilva | reverse complement strand
AACCTAACAAACTTCCCCTTTGGCAATCCGTGACAAAACACAAATTAAAAGCTCAAAGTTTACAAGTAAAAAGCCCTTTACAAAATAATGCTCATAAGCAAACGTTCAACCTAACTACTATCCATCGGTTGCAAGTGTAGACAGCAGCTTTGTTGAATCAACCTGTATATTCCTGAAATACTCAACAAACACATAAACGCATGTGTGGCAGAAAATAGTATATAAACAGGTATAATATTCTTGTAAGATTCACACAACACAAAATAAAGATATATATCAATGAACCAACTCATAAATATAAATCAATAAGCAGTGAATCATGAGACAACAAGAATCAAATAAGAAAAATGTATATCAATATATCAATCAATGTTACTCCCCCTAACATGAATATCCCCAAAAATGATATACAAAGTGAAGCACCTAGATACAATCTAATAAACTCCACAAAAAATATCCCATGCTAAAAAAAATCTCCCCCTAACTACAAAATATCTCCTCAAAAAGTCAAAACTCCTCTACAAGTAAAAAATATCCACTCCCCCTTTTTGTGACGGAATGCCAAAGGGCAATCAAGAGTCGCCATCAAAAGGTGGTGGTGAAGGTGAATGAAGTCGCGCCAAATCTGCCCGCAAAGCTCGAATCTCATCGAACAAATCCATCAAAATCTGACCATGAGCCGCCTGAACGGTCATGACAGTCTCCAAAGTACGATGAACATCGAAGTCGGCCGAAGGAGGTGGAAGAACAGCAGCAGCAGCAGCATCAGCATCATCACCAACTGGATTAGGAATATCCTCACCAGCAGGACCTGTAGAAGATGAAGGAGGAGGAGCACTACTAGAGGGATCAGACCTAGGGTGTTTAGAACCAGCTCGAAGATGAGCGGCCCTCTGTCTAAGAAAAGACGCACCTATAGGACCTATAACATGAACAGGCTCAGAAGCAGGGAAATCCTCTAAACCTAGATACAGTAAAATCCTATGAATGAAAATAGGATGAACAAGAGCATGAGCAGTAGATGAATTCCTATAAACTTCGTTCAAAGAACGAAGAAAAAGATGAGGAAAACTAATAGGAGCATCAGTAACAAGAGCGTACAGAAAAACACACCTCTCAAGAGGAATGGTGTGCAGATGAGAAATAGGCCAAAGTGAGTGACAGGCTATCCTAAAGAAAAGATAGGTAGTCTTAAGAAGCTCAGCGGTGGTGATCCTAGGATCAGAACCCCACTGGATAGATGACCCAGTGATGTAAGACATGACATCACTCAACTCTGGTGACTCATCATAGGGATAGACAGGATGCTGTACCAAAGGTACCTCAAGGGCATCAGCCACTACCTGAGGAGTAATGGAGTACTCTACGCCTCGTATCCAACTCCTAACTAGAGTGTTGGAATCATAGATGCGGATTGAGATGTTCGAAAAGAACTCTCTAATCAAGGTAACCGGAGGAGGAGGGTCAGACAAAGCAAACAAAGGAAGCCAACCCCTACACTCAAAATTTGCCCTAATGGCAGGATCAAGCTCATCAAAAGAGACAGAATGCTCAGTCCAAATCTTCCTCTTAAGGTTTAAAGTCTCTTAAAGCTCTTAGTTTTTCTCACTAGGGAATCTCTCACTATCAAAAGAATGAGGGGGTGGAGAAGGAGAGGGAATAGTCCTACGTGCTCTAGTCTTCCTAGGCATGGTGCTAAGGGAAGGACAGAGACACAAAGAGAAAAACAAAAAGAACAAAAACACAACCAATGGCAGACTACAAGTTAGCACAAAAAAAATATAGAATAAAATTCTATATGATGCATGAACATTAACAATGTTATGATGCATGAACTAATGCAGTAACCAGGATCAAATTAAGTTCAAATTCACAAAATTGGCTTGAACATAGAGTTTCTTAACAAAAACCCTAAAAATTTGAGAACCATTTGAAAATTTTTGTACCAAATTGATGAATTAATCATTACACACCATTGAAAACAGTTTATAATAACCAATTACATCAATTAGACAAGCCAATTTCATCAATTAAACTCAATTTCACAAAAAGCCCCAATTCGGATCAATTATAAACCCTAGAAATTTCAATTTTCCACAAAACACAAAATTGATCAAATTAAACAATCAAGAACATGTCTATAGGGTGTCCCCATCAAAACCCATTGATCAATTTCAAACAATTTGGTCCGAAACAACACAAATCCCAAAAAGAAAAGTTCCAAAAATTACTCCCTTAAATGCATGAAAAATGCATGTAAATGTGAAAATAAATTGAAAAGGAAGGGCAAAATAGACATACCGGCTTGAGGAAAGGGATTCTTTGCAAAAAATTCCGGAGAAAACGACAAAAAATTGGATCTTTTGGTCTATGCCTTGTCGGAGAGAGAAAAGGAAGTTTGAAAAAGTTTTGAATAACTTTGAAAAAGTCAAATTTCCTCTTTTAAAAAAGCCTCTCCACGATATTCGATCGATCGAAAATTACATTCGATCGATCGAATGTGACAGTCATTTTAGCACATTCTGAGGCACTTTTTCGATTGATCGAAGAATACATTCGATCGATCGAAATGGGCAGAAACTCTCAAAAATTTTGGGAAAAACACAGTTTTGTAAAATGCAAGTCCAATTTTTAAAAACACCTCCTCAAAGCATTTGATCAATGAAAACAAAATGCATGAGTATGAAGTGAAATGCTTTTTCAAAAACCCTAATTTTCAAGCCCAGTTTCATCAAAGACAAGTTCCAATTACCCTCCATTCAATTTTCTCAAGCAACAAAATATGTTGTGCACAAATCTCAAGATATTTTCAGACTTGGTTGGTCAGACCAAAAACACACACACTAGCATGTACAATGTTTAACAAAGAGTAACTTGTGAAGTGTGTGAGACTAGCAGAAAACTTGAGATACATGTGAGGTGATATGTGAATAGTAATTAAACACAAAGTCTACACAATTTATCACATAGAATTTAAAAGAGACTATCACCTAAAGAGTTACATCCTATAACTCCCACATCTCCTAGAACAAAAGCTTGCAATCATGTAAGTTTCTTTCATTTTTGCCTCTTATTTATATATGAATTGGCATTTAGCCTAATAGTACACACCGGTTTGAATTAAGTGAATTGGCATCAAGCATAATAGTACACACCAGTTTTAATTTTGAATGAGGCTACACCTTATGTTATTTTTGTGCATGTGCTACACTTTCTCGAGCACAAAATCTTATGATATGCACTAAGGTGTTCATGATTGGCTAGTGAACAGTGGTGAGATAATTATTTATGCCTTTCTCAAAAGGATCAAGTCCGACAGTCAAATAACATGTGACTTCAAGATCAAGACAAAGTGATTAAGAACCACACACATCTTTCCCACACAACATGCACTACAAAGTTTCAACTAGTCAAGTGCAGTAAATTAGCTCATCAAAGTTAAACAAGGTACACTAGACATGACATGTGTAAAAAGAATGACCAACCTTGTTTTAAAAAATCAAGAAAAATAGTGTTCAACAAAGATTTTGCTTCCTCTTTTTTTTTTTTTTTTTTTAATTAAAAGAGAAAACAAATAAATCCTAGAATGAAATGCATGTATGTAATGCTATGCAAGTCCTAGAACAAAAGAAAAACACAAAACCAAATAACAATGGTCACAACAAAATAGAGCAATAAAGCACAAGGACCAAGGAAGACAAAACAGCTAGGGACAACGAAGCACACCAATCACTTGACGAAGTGTCTCAAACTTACTTCCATCAAGTGGTTTGGTAAAGATGTCAGCGTTTTGACGATCAGTAGGGATATATTCAAGAGCAACTATTTTCTTTTCAACCAAATCCCTAATGAAATGATACCTAAGCTCAATGTGCTTGGTCTTAAAATGCTAAACCGGATTCTTAGATATATCTATAGTACTAGAGTTATCGCAATAGACCACCATGGTATCTTGAGGAATCCCATAATCACCCAAAAGTTTCTTCATCCAAAGAAGTTGTGAACAACAACTCTCGGCAGCAATATATTCTGCCTCATCAGTGGATAGAGAAACAGAATTCTGCTTCTTCCTCATCCAAGCCACAAGATTGGCTCCTACATAAAAACACCCTCTAGTGGTGCTTTTTCTGTCATCAGCATTCCTAGCCCAATCAGAATCAGAAAAGCCAGCAAGAGACAAGTTTGACTCCTTGCTATAAAATAAACCATAATCACAGGTTCCACTTACATATTTTATAATCCTTTTAACAACATTTAAATGAGAAACCTTAGGATTAGACTGGAATCTAGAGCAAACACCAACACTAAAAGATATATCAGGACGACTAACAGTCAAATACAAAAGACAGCCTATCATGCTTCTATACAAAGTAACATCAACAGACTCACCTGATGGATCAATTGTCAACTTTGCATTAGCTGCCATCGGCGTTCTAGCATGAGCAGCCTTATTCAGTCCAAATCTTTTAACCAAATTCCTTGCATATTTAGCTTGATTGATGTAAATTCCTGTCTCAGTTTGCTTTACCTGCAATCCCAAAAAGTAAGTTAGTTCTCCAACCATGCTCATTTCAAACATCGCCTTCATTTCATCTGCAAAAGAATGAGCAAGAGAATCATTAGTAGCACCAAAAACAATGTCATCAACATAAATTTGAGCTACAACAAAACCAGTCTTATCCTTTCTTATGAAGAGTGTTGTATCTGCAGATCCCCTTTTGAATCCATGCTCAGTGAGATATGTAGTCAATCTGTCATACCAAGCCCGAGGAGCTTGCTTCAACCTATAGAGAGCTCTCTTCAGTTTGTAGATGTCATCCGGTCTATGAGGGTCTACAAAGCCTTTAGGTTGTTCAACATACACTTCTTCTTATATCATTCCATTCAAGAAAGCACTCTTGACATCCATCTGATATAGCTTGAAGTTTAGGTGACTTGTTATAGCCAACAATATCCGGATGGATTCTAACCTTGCTACTGGTGCAAATGTCTCATCAAAGTCAATTCCTTCCACTTGTGTGTACCCTTGTGCAACAAGTCTTGATTTGTTTCTGATCATAGTGCCATGTTCATCTGACTTGTTCTTAAAGATCCATTTAGTTCCAATCACATTTACATCCTTTGGTCTAGGAACTAGTTCCCACACATCATTCCGAACGAATTGATGAAGTTCTTCATGCATAGAATTTACCCAATCAGCATCTTGAAGTGCTTCATCCACCTTTTTCGGTTCAAATTGGGACAGATAGCATGAGTGAGTGATCACATTCAATGCTTTTGATCTTAACCTCATGTTATCATTCAGACTACCCAATATATTTGTGGAGGGATGGTTCAGTCTCACTCTAGAGGATGGTCCTTTGACTAAAGAAGTGGAAGTTCCTTTCTGTACAGATGGGGGACTGAGTTGACTTTGTGCCTGTCGAGTGTCACGAACTGGAGTGGATGGTTCTGAACTTGAAGGTACTGAAACTGTATCATTTAACACCAACAGCTCTTCCTCACTATGTTTGACAACATCCTCAGTAAGAAGAGTGTCATCCACTTCTAAAGACGTATCTTGAGCAGGAACAGTGCTTTCTGAACACACTTCATCATTTATCACAACATTTGAGGATTCCATGACTGTTTTGGTTCTCAGATTGTACACTCTATAAGCTCTACTGGTGGAAGAATATCCTAGAAAGTATCCTTTGTCGCTCTTGGCATCAAATTTTTCTAGGTTCTCTCTATCACGTAAAATGTAACAGTCACTGCCAAATATCCTGAAATATTTGACCACAGGTTTCTTCCCTCTCCAGAGTTCATAGGGAGTCTTCTTAGAATTAGGTCTAAAATACACCCGGTTGAGTGTATGGCAAGCAGTGTTGACTGCTTCTCCCCAGAAAGACTTTGGCAAATTTTTGTTGTGAAGCATGACTCGTGCCATCTCCTGAACAACCCTATTTTTCCTTTCCACAATTCCATTTTGTTGAGGAGTCTTAGGAGATGAGAACTCTTGGTGAGTGCCTTGCTCATTGCAGAAAGTGGCCAGCTTGGTATTTTCAAACTCTTTTCCATGATCACTTTTGATTCTGGCTATCACAGTATCTTTCTCAACCTGCAATTTCTTGTACAGATGGATCATCTTCTCAGGAGCTTCAGCTTTATCTTTCAAAAGTATAACCCAAGTATATCTAGTAAAGTCATCCACAACAACTAGAATATACTTCTTTCCACCCAGACTTTGAACTCTTGCAGGACCCATGAGATCAATGTGTAGTAACTCTAAAGGTCTTGACGTTTGAACACTAGTCACAGATGGATGCTTGGATTTTACTTGTTTACCTATCTGACATGGTCCACAAATGCACTTCTCTATTTTCTCAAATTTAGGTAAACCTATAACTGCCTCACATTTGAAAATCTTTTCTAACTGCTTATGACTGGCATGCCCCAACCGTTGATGCCACACATCAACTTGATCTATCTTTGCACTAAAGCACTTGTTGTTTACACTTGGTGTTATTCCATAGCAGTTGTCAGCTGTCCTCACACCAACACTCATACAATCACCTCCTCCATCAAGTATCTCACATTCATACTTGGTGAAGAGGACATTTAAACCCTTGTCACAAATTTGACTAATGCTGAGTAAATTGGCCTTCAATCCATCAACATACCAAACATCTTCAAACATTGGCAAACCTGGAATATCCACAGTACCAATGCCTCTGATCACAGATTTACTTCCATCTCCAAAGGTGACTGTCCCAATCTTTCCTTCAAAAAGTGTTTTGAACAAATCTTTATTTCCTGTCATGTGCCTGGAACAACCACTATCCAAATACCAATGACAAGAATCATGTGCCTTTAAGGCGGTTAAAGCAGTATAACAAACATAATTCTTATCACATGTGATTATGCCAAAATGCTTAAGGAAAGATTTAACAAAAACAACAAATGGCAAAGACAGTAAGTGGATAAGTTGACTAATAAGCAAAAAGATTTTCCAAGAATCCATGACAAAGGGGTCAAGGATCAGCTCAGAGATAAAAATCTCAAACAAAAGAGCAACCTGCTCTGATACCACTTGTAAGGTTTTGACCCCTTTAAACCACAAATAAATTGCGTAGCCTAGATTAATTAGCCAAGTTTTTACTTAGTCAAATTAAGCAATTCTAGGTTAAAGCAATCAAATAATCATATCAAAAATATAATGCAGTGGAAAAATAAATAACACAGAGATATGATTACGCAGGAAACCACACGGAAAAACCTAGGGAGGATTTTACCCACCGATCCTCAAGGCAAAACGGAATCCACTAAGAAAGAATTGAAGTTCTTACAAAAGGACTTACAAGCTCCCCGCTTGACTTCCTAATGCTACCCACCAGTAAAACTTCCTGACACGACCACGCGCAGGCTCTGAATCCACGGACTACTTCTTTCTTTGTATTCCTTCAATCAGGTACAAGCTCCCCGCTTGTTTATCTTTAAGTTTCAGTGGCAGCAACTAAGTTGATCATCAAGATGTTGAAGAATCTCAATCTTGAAAACCTTAAGTTTATGTGAAGAAAAACTCCTCAAAGATCTCACAAGAGATTCACATAAACAGCAATGTATGAGCAACAATACAACTTGTGCAACTCTAAAAACGTGGCTAGGGTTTTGCCTTATATACCTAGGGCAAAAACAGAAAACCCTAAACGTTTAAAAGAGTTTGGACTGAGTTGAAATTCTGCAGAAAAACGCATCTGGGCCAACTTTCGATCGATCGAGAATTACCTTTAATCGATCGAGCCAGGCCGAGAAGCCCCAATGCTTCTGCAGTCTCTCGATTCCAACTTTACAATATTAAACCAACTTTGAGCAAGCCTAAACAAGACTAAATACATTGTTTTGATCATGGTTTGCCAACATTACAAATTAGAGTTCTAAATACATAAAATCCTAAGACCTTAGAACCTAACACATATTTTCCATCAAGTTCAAAAGCTTCCCGTGCTAAAGAATCAATCACATCAATTGAATAAACAAGATTATCATCATCAGGAAATTTCATGGCATCATAAATATTAAACTTAACAATTTCACCATCAAATTCCATGGTAAGTGTGCCACTATGAACATTTATCTTAGTCTTGGATGTCTTTAAGAATGGTCTTCATAGCAAAATAGGAGTAGTTTGATCATCATTCTCCATATCAAGCACATAGAAATTGGTAGGGAAAACCAAATCATTATCTTGCACAAGAACATCCTCAACTACACCATTAGGATAGGCAATAGATCTATCAGCCAATTGAATCACAACACTAGTTTTATTCAAAGGTCCAAGTTTCAAAGAAACATATATAGAATATGGCATGACATTGATAGAAACTCCTAAATCTAGCATGGCCTTCTCAAGTTGAGTGTTACCTATTGTAAAAGGGATGGTAAACATACTTGGATCTTTGCACTTTGCAGGGAGTTTTCTTTGAATAATTGCAGAAACATTCTCCCCTACTCTCACCTTCTCACATCCTTTAAGTTTCTGTTTCCTCTTAATTGTACGCAATTCTTTCAGGAATTTAGCATAACGAGGTACTTGTTTAATAGCATCTAAAAGTGGAATATTTACCTCGCATTTACGAAAAGTCTTATATAAATCTTTATTTTGCTTATCTTTTCTTGATTCTGCTAAAGCCTGTGGAAAAGGAGGTACTGGTTTATAATAAGAAAGAGGCAAAAACTTACGCTTAGGTACCTCATCGTCATTGGGAACGTTCTTGTCTGCAACAACATTTTTCTCCTTTTCTTGCTTTGATGATGCAGGGGCTGCCTTTACAGGAATCTCAACCTTTTTACCACTTCTCAAAACGATTACACTTACATTTTCTCTTGGATTTACTACTGTTTGAGAGGGTAATTTCCCCGAACTTTGCGGCCATAGCCGACTAATTGCGGTTGCCATCTGGCCCATCTGATTGTCCAAACTTTGAATATTGGCCCTCGCCTCTTGTTAAAATTGTTTCCTCTCCTATTGAAATTGTAAAGTATTAGTGGCAAGAGACTTAAAAATATCTTCTAAAGACATACCAGAATTAGAAGTTTGGCTCGATTGTTGTCTATGGGGGTATGACTGCTTATATTGCTGGCAAATTGGGCAGTTTTGAGTCGCGGGTTGATTTACTTATGGATTCCCATAGCTAAGATTAGGGTGATCCCTCCATCCTGGGTTATACGTGCTCGAATAGGGATCATACTTCCTTTGCTGTTGTCTAGGAAAACAACTTTCCACATTCACTTGCTCAATGGGTTCCTCTTGAAGAGTTGGGCACATATCGGTTGGATGCCCTACTATTAAACAAATCCTACAAGCCTTCACCGTTTGCATATTACCTACAGCCATTTGACGAACAAGAGAAGTTAGACTTGCAATTAGTTGTTCAAGGGAGCAAATATTTACCTCATTAACATGCTTAAATGGAGGGTCAAGTCTAGTGCCAAATTGTTGAGACTTGGTCGCCATATTTGCAATCAAGTTTCTCGCAGCCTCGGGAGTTTTATCCACCAAAGCTCCTCCATTAGCTGCATCAATCATGCTCCTATCAGTGGGTAGAAGGCCCTCATAGAAATACTGGATAAGTAGCTGCTCACTAATTTGATGATGGGGGCAGCTTGCACATAATTTCTTGAAACATTCCCAATATTCATGTAGGGACTCTCCGTTGTGCTGCCTTACACCACAAATTTCTTTTCAAATGTTGGCCGCCCTTGAAGCTGGGAAATATTTCTCCAAAAACAACTTCTTCATCTCGTTCCATGTTTTAATGCTCTCGGAGGGTAGATAATAGAGCCAATCCTTAGCTGAATCCTTCAAAGAAAACGGGAAGGCTCTTAATTTAATTTGATCTTCAGTCACCCCTGTGGGTTTCATACTCGTGCATACCACATGCAACTCCTTTAGATGCTTATGAGGATCTTCACCAGCAAGGCCATGAAAAGTGGGTAAGCGATGTATTAGTCCAGATTTTAATTCAAAAGTAGTAGTAGTGTCTAAAGAAGGGAATGTTATGCATAATGGTTGTTGATTCAAATTAGGGGTGGCAAGCTCTTTCAAAGTTTGATTTCCAGCCATGACTTCCTCCTCTTTTAAATTAGAATCGCTAGCAAATATTGAATCAAAAGCTAGATCGTGCTCTTCAGAATTTCTCCGAGCTTTCCTCCCTAACCTGCACAAAGTTCTCTCTATTTCCGGATCGTACTGCAAAACACCTTGATTAGAAGATCAAGTTACAGTCATAAACAATTAAGGAAACTCTAATAAACCATGAAAAACGAATCAGGAAAAATCTAGAGTAATGAAAATAAATAAATAAATAAATCTATGCTAAAACAAAAAATAAAATAAACTAAAATAAAATAAAATACCTAAAAACCCTAGAAAACAGTGGAATTTGGCCTCGAAAGAGTAGGGCTAGTAATCCAAAGGATTAACTAGTCTTGCTTAGAACGTCGTTTACCTTTAGAAAACTATACTAACAAGGCCTAGTTCTACCAGAATTAGAATTCTGTTGAAACCGTAACTATTGAAAACTAATGATTTTTTTTTTTCAAAAGTTTCAAGAACAAAATAGGGATCACAAGAAGCACAAAAATTAACTAGAATCACTCCTTAGTAATGGTGCCAAAATTTGGTCTGCTGTCACAGGTAACCAAAAATAAAACCTATGCTCCTAAAAATATTTGTAGTGGTGTGAGTAAGGATCGTTCTCACAGAGAGTATCTAACCTAGTTTTATGCTACATTTTGCACTTAATGCCTCCATTTGCATCCTAAATCAAAATATAAGAATAATGAGTACATTTGGACACCAAATAAGTATAAAAGACTAAACATTAAGGGAAAAAAATATGACAATTTGCATTCTCATCATGCCCTTTCGTGGAAGGACTTATTTTACTACCAAAGCACATGTCCGGAGTTTAGGTATGGAGATGGGAAAGTGTTAGGCATCCAACCCCACCTGACCTGTGGGTCGGTTTCCACTCATTATGTTTTACATCTTAATCTCATTAAAGGCAAGTTCAACATTTATCATTCTATATTCACACACACACGCTACCATGCATCTAGCATACAACATGACATTTCATCTCAAACCTTAACATACCTCTATCATGCATCTCAACATATCCAAACCCTGACATGCATCTATCATACATGGCATTATATCACACCCAAGGTAGAAACATAGATATGGCAACATCAAAGAATTATTGGAGCGCATCAAGGACATCAAGAACACAACATATCCATCCAAACTCACATGTCATGTTCATCAAACCTAAACCAGATCATGTCCCAATCAAATGCATATACATATGAATGCATGTCTTACCTTACTTATGTAATTAATACAGTACAATGACAATTTCAGTTTCGTTCATTAAAAAAATAAAAGAAAAAATATTTTTTTTTCAATTGATAATTTTCTAATTTTAGAAAATTAGGATAGCCCAATCTTTAGGATAGGTGAATTGGTTGGTAGACTGTTCATATTAAATACTTTGGGTTTGGTTTATCTACAAGATTACATATGGAGGCATTTGATGGCCTAACTAGTTTCCAATATGAGCAGAACATATTGCAAGATTGGCCCTAAAAAAAATTCTTTCTCAAAAAAAAAAAAAAAAAGCCTTAAATTGTTTTTTATTTTATAAAAATGATACATCCCATAGATTGAATCTTTTAATTCTTTTATTTTCTTATCACTTTAAAAAATCAAACAAGAGTAATAATAGGACACAAAATTTGCAAGGATACAAGTGATATTAGCTTTTAGATTACAAGAAAAATAAGAATAAACACTTTATATATATATATATATATATGAGATTAAATTTTGTAAGGACGTGGTATAAAACTCATATTTCACCCCTCCAATATCAACATGTCACATCATTTTATCACATATTTAAGAATAGCACAACCACAGCCAATCAATTCTAATCCTCATATATAAATCTAACCAAATTAAGAATTCATTGATATGTTATTAGGTGTGGTAGGATGCATTGAATTTTAAGTACAATGTTGATGTGGTAATCTATTATTGGATTGTGTAAAATATGAGTTTTACACCACATCCTTATCAAATTCGGACTATATATATATATATATATATATAAAGAATAAACAAAAAAAGAAATGATTTTCTCAAACAAAAAACAAAAAACAAAAATGAAATGTGGCATTTGAAAGTTTCAGCTACCTTAAAAAAGTTAAATGAGCAACATGTGAATTTATCTCATACAAAAGCAAAATTAAAGTTAAATTTTCTATATTTAGTATAAAGAGAAGCCAAATTATTTGAAAAAGGGTTAAAAAAAATTCCTTGGTGGATATATTTTCCATCAATAATCTACTGATATAATATTAAATAGTATTTGGTCAAAAAAAATTAAGTTGTAAAATGAAAATATTTAAAATTTAAACTTAAATAGTAAGACGAAAGTATTAAAATTTTCATATGATTTTTTAAAAAATATGTTGCACATGAAATGACTTTATGAAAGCTCTGACCTTTTCAAGTCATTACTAATATTTTCATATTTTATTTTATTTTTTATACTAAAAATGGTAAACCTAGGTGGTTTCAGTTTGCTTAACTAGTAAAGTCTCTGATGGTTAAATAAAAGATCTGAAGTTTAATTCTCGTTTACACCAAAAACTGATTGGTGTTTTGGTTATACATATATATATATATATATATATAACACAGAATATTCTAATTAAGTTAAGTTAATTCATCAAAAAATTAAGTTAAGTTAATTCTTTGTTACAAAATTTTCTAGTTTGCATTTTTGTTTATTAATAATTAATAATTTTAATATTTATTATAAGGAGTTATTGGACTAAGGCACCTGACATAAAAAAAAAAAATTTATTTAATTTAATTTATTTTCTCTAATCAAATGGTGATTAAACTATAGTCTTTTCTAAAAGTTCTCTTGTTTTACTTTTGATTTATTACTACTTATTAATTAAATATTCATTATATATAAATGGTTTTTGCGGAATTTTGTGTGTGCATTGCACAAATTAACAACCAGTAATAATATAACTAAAACATAAAAGACAACTTAGTCATGAACTAGCTTTATATGAGATACATTTTACCATCAGTAGTAGATCTCTGTTGATTATCTATATACTAAATATAATTTGTAAGAATGACTCTTAGTAAAATTTGGAAATTTCCTTCTTTTTAGGATTTGTTTGGATACCATTTATTACTGAAAATTGAAAACACTATAGCAAAATAATTTTTAAATATGTGAATAGTACTGTAGAATCTATTTTTAATGAAAGTTTTATTAAAAAAAAAAAAAATTTGTGAGTCCCGTGAATAGTGCAGGAGACCCACAAAAAACGCTGAACACACAACGCTAGACGTTGGACGTGCTAACCAAACGGACACTTAACATTCTAATTTTATTGGATTACATACACATTAATCTCATTGATGGGAGAGCATTCACTTTTCACATTATGCTTCATTTGTTCTATTATAAAATGTTTTATGGAGTATCAAAAAAAAAAAATTTTATGGAAAACATTTTTAGCATTTTACCGTGTTTATTTCATTATAAAATTGGGTCAAATTTGAATATGTTTTTCATCAACCATAAAATATTTTATAAAATGTTGTAAAATATTTTACTTTTAAAAACTTGGTAAAATATACACACAGTGACTCTTCCTCTCATATGGTAACGAAGCCGACAATCCGATGGCCAGATTGCTAGCATTGGTTGTTGGATTGCTGCCTGCGGTGGCTTAGCTGCTGGTTTTGGTGTGATTTATGTTTGAAAATTTTTACATATCACGCCAAACACTTGAAGTGAAACAAATATAATGTTAATTCACACATGATAAATCATGTTATTACCTATTTTGTCTAAGGCCTCATTTTACTTTATCTTTGCAAGCAATGTTTGTATTGCAGCTAATGTAAAACTTGTATACTCAATTTTCTAATTTTCATCTTCCATTGGGGCATTTTTTACTTCTCAATTTTTCCTTTTTGGGTGACTGATGTTGCTCAACTTCAAAAGTTAGAAACTATTGCGTCCAAACCTAATATTTCTTTAACTTGCAAACAACATAAAACTCGTTAATCCAAAGGTTTTCTTATAAACTCACCTTCTTTTCTTTGTTTCCTTTTCACGGAAGCAATCATGCGGCCAACTCTTTAATCCTTTTGATTTCCCATTTCCCAATTTGTAATCAACAACACATCACACTCATATTATGCTCTCCCGACATCAGTTTTTTATTTTTATTTTTATTTTTAAAAATGCTCTGTCAATTTAAATAAACTTTTTAATTAACTTCTTCCCTTTTCTCTTCCTAATCTTAATCACCTTGTCATGACTTTTTAGTTTTTAAAATGTACCTTATCTCATCTTCTTTAATCCTTTTAACGTTTAAATTAATCAAATACATATCCTATCCTACTGTCTATAATTATAAAAGAAATGTTAAGTGTATAACATTCTTACAATATTTTCACAATAAATCTTAATTGACAAATTATTACAAATTTTTAATTTGAATTCACTACTGAAATTACTTTCTTGTCCACTAGCAACAGCAAGTAATAAGCTGTCATATATAATTTGTTGTGAAAATATTGTAAAAATATTGTGAATATAACATTTCTAAAATAATAAAGTGTTACAATAATTAAATTCATGAAATCAACAAAATAGTAAAATAAACCAAAGTTAGCGTGTTATCATGGTTTTAATTTAACGTATTCTTTTTATTTTTTTGTTGCTGCTAATACTAATTTTTATCTCGTGAAAATTCATCTACAGGTATTTTATACGTGTACTTCAAGTCCCTACAGCCTTCAATTTTGCGTGCTGCACCGACAATTAATTTGAATTTTGAATTGCTTCCCCCAAGGGTGACACCATGAAGCTTTTTTCTTCTTGTGATTCATATTATCCAATACACCGACCACCACTTCGTACACCGCCCTCAAAAAATAAAAAATGACCCATCAAATATATACTATTTATGAGTGCATTCAATGATTTTTTTTCTTGATATAATACGAGTAAATCTTTAGTGGCTTCAAACCGAAGATGGATTTTTTATTCTAATGTCTGATTATGCAAGATCAACGGTGATCATTTGTTTGGTGAGGGGTATTTTTAAAGTTACTCTGTGGGAACACTTATGATTTGTAATGCAATTATGCAAATGAGTTAATACTACGTGTAATGCACGAATACATGTCAGCAACATTAATTGTGTCAAATATAAGACTGAAAAATGTTCATGCTAGTGCTAGCTAAGACATGCAATATGCTGTGTCTCTCTTCTCTTGGTCCTCATGGGACATCTCTATATTTGAAACATTTCCTCTTTGTGACTCATTAATGAGAGAAAGAGCCGTTAAAATTTCATATTTTACCGATATGCCCCAATTTTGACTACGAATCCTAATCATTAATTAAAGGGAAAATCCTTCAAGATCCTAATCATTTATGACTAAGTATTCAGCAAGAAAAGAAAAAAGAAAAAAGAAAAAAAAAGAAAATCATTTATGACTAAGAGAATGATTTAGATTTTACCGTACTGTCAATAATTTGAATAAATAACATTTATTTAAAATTTGATCATGTAAAAAAATTCAATCCACTAATTTGAATGGTTAGAATTTCAACAATTTTACAGTTAAGAGTTCTAGAAAATTTGTCTTCAACCATTTTTTTTTTTTTTAACTTTTTGATTTTATATACAACTACTTAAAACCACACTTTTTTCTTATTTTTTCATAGTAGAAATATATTTTAACACACTTAAAAAAAAAAAAAACATTTCAGCAAAAGCTAATGAATGTATTCATAATGCAGAAATAGTTTAAAGATTTGATGATGAGAATTACCCACGGTTTTGAGGTGAATTTTATTCCTTTCAAATGAGACAACTAAAGCATAGTGATAGTGTTTTTCATAGGAAATTCAATACAGTACTAATGAAGTGCTATTATCATGAAACCTGCCTCATAAAATAAGAAATAATAATAATAATTATTATTATTATTACAAAAGCTTTTTTTTTTTTTTTTTGATGGGATCAAAAGCTTTGTTTTATTTATTAAAAAAAATATGGTAAAGAATTCCATCTAGCTGACAATATCTCACTGTGACAGTATACCAATTCCAATTGAAATGATTTATTAAGCATTAATGATTTTTTTTTTTTTTTTTTTTTTTGAGAAACTAAGCATTAATGATTCAGTCTGTAGCTTTGCCAGAACCCACTATTCTCGTACCTTAGGGCCTTAATGAATTTGTCAAACTTTTCCACTATCCAAAACCAGTGAGCGATACATATATATATATATATATATATCTTTTTTTTTTTTTCAAATAATCTATCCGTCATTAAAAAAACAAAAAAAACAAAAAAACAAAAAACTTTAAAATGGTAATGAGGTGGTGATTTGCACAGGAAGTCATGGTCCACGAAATGTTTTCGTAAACTTGCAATGAACTTACGTGGCAAAGACGTGGAAGAAACAGACTTGACACTTAACATTGACTGAATTAGAAATCGCAGAAAGTTAAAAAAGGAAAAAGAAAAAAAAAGATAGCTTGGCACGTAGTGGCGGTCAATTACTAGTAATTAGCAAATAATATCAATAGCAATAGCAATATAGCATACAACCCTCACCTCCCGGATACGTTGCTTAATGGTAGAAAATTTTTGTGATTAATTACAACTGTAAGTTTAGAAATTGTGAGTTTAAGTAATAGTAAATCTCACTATTACTCAGCTAGTCTTATGCTATATTGGGCGGAGAACAAGGACCACGTGCGAGTCTTAATAACTAATAATTAGCAAGTATCAATAGCATACAACTCTTAGCTCCCGAGTGCGTCGCTTAGTGGTAGAATATCTTTGTAACGAGTTATACTTATAAGTTTAAGAGTTTGTGTTAAAAAAAAAAAAAAAAAAAAAGTGAGTTTAAGTAGTAGTAAACCCCACTATTACTGAGGTAGTTTCATGCCGTATTGGGGGAGAACAGTGACCCCACATACCAAACTCTCACTTATTTATATTTATCACAAAAAAAAAAAGAGAAAATAATTCAATAGCATATACCCCTTATAAAAGGAATCTCTCAACCCCCAAACCCCAACCTACTCATTTCACGATTTCATCTCTCAATTCTTTTCACAAAAAAATCCAAATAAGAAAATAAAGAAACCCATATTTACCTATTGGCAGCTTCCAACCCAATGGAGGTGTGCATCATCACAGACACAAACCACGACAAAAACTAGGTCCACCATCATCACCACCACCACCAGCACCAGAAAAACCCTTTCATTCCATTTCTAAAGGAAAAAGTTCTCATTGTCATTTCAAAAAAAAAAAATGGCAAACAACAAAAGCACAACCAAGAAAGAAGCGCAAGCCCTTCTGTTAGGGCGGTACGAGGTCGGAAAACTCCTAGGCCACGGCACCTTCGCGAAAGTCTACCACGCTCGAAACGTGAAAACCAACGAAAGCGTGGCCATCAAAGTAATCGACAAGGAGAAAATCCTCAAAGGGGGTCTCATCGCTCACATCAAGCGCGAGATCTCGATCCTCCGCCGCGTCCGACACCCGAACATCGTGCAACTCTTCGAAGTCATGGCCACGAAATCCAAAATCTACTTCGTCATGGAATTCGTGCGAGGCGGCGAGCTGTTCAACAAGGTTGCCAAAGGTCGGCTCAAAGAGGACATAGCTCGCAAGTACTTCCAACAGTTGATCTCGGCCGTCGCTTTTTGCCACTCGCGTGGGGTTTATCACCGCGACCTTAAACCCGAGAATCTCTTGCTCGACGATAATGGAGATCTGAAAGTTTCGGATTTCGGACTCAGTGCCGTGTCCGATCAGATTCGACAAGACGGGCTGTTTCACACGTTTTGTGGCACGCCTGCTTACGTGGCTCCCGAGGTTTTGGGTCGAAAGGGTTACGAGGCTGGTAAGGTTGATATTTGGTCTTGTGGGGTTGTACTCTTCGTTTTGATGGCCGGGTATTTGCCTTTTCATGACCAGAACATTATGTCTATGTATAAGAAGATTTACAAGGGTGAGTTTCGGTGTCCGAGGTGGTTTTCGCCTGAGTTGATTCGGCTATTAACTCGGCTTCTTGATACAAACCCTGAGACCCGGTTTACGATTCCGGAAATCATGGAGAATCGGTGGTTCAAGAAGGGGTTTAAGCACATCAAGTTTTATATAGAGGATGATAGGGTGTGTAATGTGGAGGATGAGAAGGAAGAGGAGGAAGATGATAATGACTCGGTTTCGTCTCTATCGGAGACAGAATCAGAATCGGGGTTTGAGGCTGTTAGGAGATCGAGGAGGGTGAGCACGTTGCCGAGGCCGGCGAGCTTGAATGCTTTCGATATAATATCGTTCTCACGCGGGTTTGATTTATCTGGGTTGTTTGAAGAAGGTGGGGATGAGTCGAGGTTTGTATCTGGTGCGCCTGTATCGAAGATTATATCGAAATTGGAGGAGATAGCGAAGCTGGTCAGCTTTACAGTGAGGAAGAAGGATTGCAGGGTGAGCTTGGAGGGGTCAAGGGAAGGAATTAAGGGGCCATTGACGATTGCGGCTGAGATTTTCGAATTGACGCCGAGTTTGGTGGTGCTAGAAGTGAAGAAGAAAGGAGGGGATAAAGGAGAGTATGATGATTTCTGTAACAACGAATTGAGACCCGGGTTGCAGAATTTGATGCTGGAAGAAGCTGAAGCAGCGGCTAGTGGTGGTGGTTCTCCGTTTTCGTCTTCGGCTTCGTTTGCAGCTTCGGATACTTCTTCATACCCACCTTCATATCCTCCTTCGGATACTGAATAGAGTGGGAGTGAAAGAGAGATTAAAAAGAGAGAGAGAGAGATTGAGAAAGGAAGGGAAAAGGGTATGCTTTTCTTTTTTCTCTTTCTGTCTTACCTTTTTTCTTTTACTAAAATGTAGTATACGATATATGTTTTCCTTTTCTTTGAATGTTTTGTTGTGTTACTTAGGAACTTTAGATTCATCTAATTTCGTATTTTATTGTTGCATCGAGTAATCCTAGATAAATTTATAAAAAATGGAGTACAGTTTTTCTACTTTCCATCTTGTTGGGTTGCTGAATGTGTATTACTAGTTAGTACTAATGGTACATTTTGTGGAATTACAAACTGCAACTAGTTTGGGACTGTTATTTAAGTCCACTATGGTAGCAAGTATGGAATTAAAATCCTTCAATTTTTAAGTAAATTTGCTACTGAATTTTATATGGGGAATGTGCTATATCTGTTATTTTTGGCGTCTATTCACATTCTGAATGTAGATAATGCACTTGATGATTAGTTTGAATTTGGGAAAGGGCAGTCTTCATCTGAATGGTTGATAAAGTAAAAGGGGGTTATGGAGAAGTGACTGCATTTTGATACAGAATTAGAAGTATGAGATGGAATCCTGGACTTAATGGATTCAAGAACAGCTTTCATGAAAATTGCATTTCTTCATATGTAGTCTAGTGGGATATCACATTTGCCAATGTGAGAAATTATTCCAGTGATTAGGAATAATTTGTAATGAGTTCAAATAGGGAAGAACTAGTGGATAGTTCAATTTGGATTAGTCAAAGGACACCACTATATAGCAGTAGAGTTTGATTTTATGTAAAAGCTATTGGATGAAGTTGTTGATGTTAAGTTGAACAACTGAGGTAGTGAAATGTGCTTGGGAAACTTAGATGATGGAGGGCAGTATAGATGCAGGGATCCTTGTCTAAAGCTACTTTTAATGGGAATCATATTTTGTTCATTGTTACTTCTGATATCACTTTATGCTTGCTTTTCTTGATAATAATAGTTTTGCTTTCCACCTTCTATTGTTGGGTACTCAAATACAACCTAAATGAGTTGTGATGGAAACCCTGATTTCTTTAGATGTGCAAGATGAATTGCAATGCAATCATGCGGGGGCATTGTTTGGTGTAAATGAAATAGCAAAGTTGATTTATCACCTAATTTTGGTGAAATGTAGGTGCACATGATAGACACCCTGGAGAGTGCATAAGGAGATGTGGAAAAATCTAGTAGGATTTATATGGCCAAGTAATCATCGGTCAGAATTATTCATGTCACATCTCCTGTCTGTCTATTAACTCCACATTGCTAATATGCATGCCAAAACTCTATCTAACTGATAAATAGCGCATGCCATGACAAAGTATTTTGCAAGTCTTACCCTGATTGTCTGAATCTGGCTGGTTCTCTGGAGATAGATTACTTTTTCTCAATGGAGATGAGTGACATGAAGCCATGGACTACTGCCTGCCCTGGATCTATGCCTAGAGTCACTGAAATGAGAGAGCTTGGCTGTGTTCTTGTTTTGTTTTGTGTTTCTTTTCTTTGAAAGTTGAGGAGTATGGACTATGGTGAATATAGTTTAAATTGGAGAGGTATATTTTTTTAATTTGAGTAAATGGGTGGGATGTTGAATTAAATAAACAAAGGGCCAAGGAATGTCAAGAGTGCTTGGTATACAAATCTCCTTAGGATTGTTAAAAGGAAACGAATGACATATTGACATGTATATCCTTGAAGCAAGTAAATTTAATTTTTCTAAAATAGAAATCCAATTTATTTCATTATGTTTGCTACCTCACACACCTTCAGCATCCATTTGGCATCAACTTAGAGAAAGTTTATAGACACAAAATTTCACAACAGCTGATGTGGCAGATTGTTCGTAGTAGGTAAAAAAAGGATGTCAGCAGTGATCCATATGAAAACCAGTAAAAGCAGCTAAAGTATACTTGTAATTTTAAAAAAAAGCGAGGTATTAAAAAGTAGTACATAAACAAATTAAACTAAAAGCTAGACTAAAAAGCGTGTGACAATCAGACTCCGGGTTTGGCCATGTGTGTGTTAGTGGCATGCTCAGATATCTGTGATATTGATGTTGCTGTGATAGTTTGTTCATGATATTGATACCAACTGAACCTGAAGCAGGATTGAGTGGATATGTTTTTTAGTAAGGTTGATACATCATGCATGGTACTGTAACTACCGTTGTGTTATTGAATTTTCAATATTAAAGTTTTCTTGATGATGCTAACTAAATTTGTACCGGATTGAGCGAACGTTGTCCTTGATTTGATGATGTTGCAGTTTGGCCAGGCAATTAGTTAGTGCTTTCTCATCATTGAATGTAGGCCCCTTATTAGCACGAGGGTTGCATACAAAACATGAATCAGAAATTCTGGAAAGATTACAATGCACAGAAGAAGTTTGGCAATATTTTAGTTTTTATCTTTCCAAATATAGGACATTGATGGATACATTATAACATAGATGAGCAGTTAAGTCGTGGCCATCTATATGGGGGCAATGCCCCATAGCCTGTGCATACTCGTTATTAAATTTTAAGTTCCATTCAGGTCCCTTCTGGGGACTGGCATGTGGTTCCCTATTTTTAAATTTTTAGTTCCATTCAGGACTGCTCTGCTTTTATTGGAGACAATTTGTCTTTTTTGCAGCTTCTGTTTTGGTATTATCCTCTAATGACTGAGAATGCCTCATATAACAGAACCTTACTTTTGGTAGTAAGTGGGGGAACCCCTTTTTGTATTATTAGGTTGTTAATTATGTCAATCTCAAAATGATGCAGGGTGGCAAATGTTTTTTATTTTATTCGGCTTAGTTGGCAAAATTTTACTGATTCTTATTTGGGTTGATTATCGAAATCAATATTTAGTATTTACCAAAAAAAAAAAAAAATTGCCATATCCGCGGTTGTCAAATTTTGGTTTTGGAGACTTTCTCTATTAACATCTGATTATGGAATGGTAAAACTTAAGGCAACTAAGAAGTGGGATACACATAACACATTCACTGCCTATGTTGTGAGCAATTCTTTTGTATTCAAATCTAGGATGCTCGCTGTCAGGTTACTGTGTAATGCAGACAGCAATTGAGAGTATAGGGGCAGTGGTAGATAATTTTTTTGATAAGCAGGGCAGTAGATGATTGTTGAAGTTGTTGATTGCCAAATGGGGAATTTCAAATTTAATGAAAAAAAGGCATATTAGAGATTTGGGTGAAGAATAGGAAATCATAACTTACAAGGCATGACTTCATAATTTAAAGCCCAAACCCATACACTAAAGCCTTCCCGCCGTCTTAATCTGTTTTAAAACTAGCTATATAGTCTAAGATTAACCTACTAGTAGGATAGTACACATCGTGGAATTCAATTTCCAATCATCTTTCACATTCCAAATCAAATCCTACAAGCCAAATGTGGTAGAGGTAAAACTCGTGAAATTTCCCATTTCGTGGCAACTATATTCAAATCCCACAAGCCAAATGTAGACAGGATCCAAAGTAAAAAATTTCAACAAAAAGAACAGGTGGAGATCCATGGCATGGCATGGCATGGCAAGTAGGCAACATATATGGTACTATGGTAGTAGGTGTAAAAACTTAAAAAAGTCAGTAATTTTGACTTCATGATCTGTCCAAATTTGCTTTACAGTATACACACATCTTTTTCTACGGATACCTTTTCGCCAGCTCTGCCTCTACAACGATCAATTTGGTCACGTCAATGTAGATGATACATTTATTTAATTTGGTTTTGTTTTAATGCGTGTATTCTTGTTTAGGTGACCACCAATACATAATTTTCAACTGAGAGGGCTTCGGCTTTCATTTCATTAGCTCAGCATTCATCAAATCTTGGGAACAGAATGAATTACTGTTATCCATACATCATTTTCCTTTTAAAAGTCTACTTTTCTATATTCGAACGAACAGGGAAGAAATGAAGAAAAGTCTAACGATAAGAAAGAAGTGAAAGAGTTTATCATTTATCACAAACCTGAAAATCATTGAAAGTTTTGAGACGTGAAGATATGTTGTATGGACAGTTTTTGTTTTAGGCTATTAAGGTGATTTTTGTGGGTCTTCCTAGCATTAATTTTCCCTTTCCTGATGTTGATTAGTAGATGTGGATTACTACATTAGATTTGGAAATCATTAGATCAATTCAATTGACAGATTCATTTGAGTTGGCCATCCTAGAGTTCTAGCTAAGGAAGTCAATACTGTACCGGAAGTTGTATCGGTTTGTCCAGCGATACGATATATTTTGGATACTAGTTAATACCGTTATACCGTTTCGGGATTACCGCTAAATATATATATACTCTTAAAAATTTTATATATTCTCATTAAAATATAAAATAATTTAAAGTCTAACCAATAATAATAATTTTTTTAAATATTATTAATTATGGTTGTAGTATACCCTTTTATTTTAAGAAGAGTTATAGTTTAATAATAATACTAAGTACTAAATGCAGTTATGAAAAAATAAAAGAAATAAAAATCAATGTGCAAAAGTTAAAACTATGACATGTGGATGCTTGATAAGTTTGAAAATTTTGAAAACCTTTGACTCAAGACTTCAGTATATTCACGTGGGATTATATATATATTGTCAATATGTTATATAATAATATAATTAATTTAATAAAAATCAAGAAAAGAAGGATCAAGAAAAGTCATAAAAGAAAAACAAAAGAAGGAAAAGAGAGAGCAAACTATTGGAACTAAAACACGTGGACCATGGTTTTAAATCTAAACCATACACGTGGATTATGGTTGTAATTCCTGGAGCAATCTAATCAGTAAATAAAGAAAAAAACAAGCAAGAGCAAACAGATCAAACTTACCGAGTTAGGACGGTGGGAGTGGGACTCTAGTGTCCAAAACAAAATATTTTATACCAGGCATTCAAAACTAGAAAAACCAAAGAACAGAGAAGTTGAAAAGTTGAAGAAAAACAGAGAACGGAGAAGTGAAGAGGTGAGGAAGAAGAAGCTGAAGCAAGTGGGGAGACTGCAATTGACAAAATAGAAGCGACTGGAGACATGGGACTGACTGGCAACGTGGTGGTGAGTGGCTGTGATGACAAAAACAGATCATTTTGGGGGGTTTTTTGTATTTTTTTTTGTACCAGCCCAGTTTAGATTTACTAGTCGAAACATCCAATTTTCACCGGCAAGGCCAAAACAGTTCGGTATGGGCCGGTACTTAGAGCGGTACGAATCGGAGGGGGGTTTTGGCACCGGTCAATTCACTGGTACGAAAAAAACCGGCCATACCAGCCAGTACGGTACGGATTAACTTCATTGGTTCTAGCATGTTATAGGAAGAGCATTCACACCTAAAATGCTATCTTATTTTACTTTACCATTTCAAAAGAACTATTTTATCAATTATATAATACAATTTTACAATAATTTAGCATCCTAACTTTTATTTTATAATACAACACATTAAAATAATATTTTTACACTAAAATAATATATTCTAAAATCACCATCGTCTACAGTACAACACATTAACTACACTGCATTAAATAAAAAGTAGGAGAGAGAGAATTAAATAATAATATAAGAGTTTACTATTCAACTATAGTGCAATTGTACATATAGAATTGCATTGTAGCAATATTGCATATTTTTTTGCGATACTTGGCTTTTACAATTTCTGATAGAGTGACGATTTTAGGCTTAAATGCTAAAAAATGCTTACATTTGGCATTTGGGGTGTAAATGCTCTAATAAGTCATTTGCTTATTTTGTCAGTCTAGCTAGAGTTTTATGTTTGTCATGTGATGGCATCTCTCTCTCTCTCTCTCTCTCTCTCTCTCTCTCGTTTTGTTTTTTCTAAAGTAAATCATTTCAATAGAAGAGAATAAAAACGAAGGCTAAGAGAGCGGCCTAAATAGGTCCATAGACATTATACAATTTAGCCCACTTCGGGGGTAGTACTTCTTTGTTCTTTCCCCAGACTTTTTATCAAACACAGAGATTTGAATGGAAAAAATGACTAAAAGATTCTTTTTAACAACTAAATCTAGGCCTTAATAATTGATGAGTTATTCTATGGAGGCAATGAAATCTCACAAAAAGTTACACTGTCAACTCACAAATTATATATATATATACATATATAGACACACACATATACACATACACATACACATACACATGAACCCGCTACAGCTCAAAATAAAAGTGTCATATGTTATGAAATTTTATTATGCTCCTTGACTTTCTCTGAATAATTTAGAGAGAGAAAATGACAACCTTTGTATATAAAATGTCAATTTCGTTTTGATAGAGGAAAATAAAACTTTATTTTAGAGGATAGCAATGTGGCAAGGCGGAGTGGAGTGGATTAGGGGCGTCCCATCGCCTCTTCGAGGCAAGGAAACCTACATATGGTATGAATTGGTAAGTTGGGGCTGGGGCGAACTAGAGGTATTTTTCTATCCCTAAGAGCATTCTCATTAAGGGTTGTAAATGCTAAAAATGCTTTTTTTTAGCATTTTTGACCCAAAAACATGCTCCATCAAGAGTTTCAAATGCCAAAAATTTTGGCATTGGTGAACAGTGCGGTTTCATATTTGAAACCGCACTGTTCACCAATTGTAAAATTTATATTATTTTTTTATTTCATTGGGGTCCACTATTTCTTTCTTTGCTCTCTCTCCCTCTCATTTCCCGTTTCTCTACTCTCTCTCTCCTTCTCACCATTTCTTTGCTCTCTCTCTCCCTCTGCTCGACGCCTCCCTCTCCGATGAAACCCAGGCCGGAGTATCAAGCCAAGCCAGGTGGGATTTTCGAACGCTCTCTCTCCGACGAAACCCAGGCCGGAGTATCTTCCCTCTCTTTCCTCTCTCACTTCTTTCTTCTCTCTTCTCTCTCTGTGCTTCACCGATGAGAGGGCTTTGCTAATGATTGTGCTCCGGCGATTGTGGGATGCCGATGGCTGTGGTCCGGTGATTGTGGTCATAGATCGTGGATCCAATGGCTATGGTCCGGTGGCGGCGATGGAGGTTTTTTTTTTTTTTTTTTTTTTTTTTTTTTTTTTTTTTTTTTTTTTTTTTTTTTTTTTTTTTTTTTTTTGTTCCGCGTGGTTCTTCTTGGGTCCGATTGGGCTTCGATTGTGCGATGGAGCTTGGTGGTCAACCATGGAGCACGGGTCGGAGTGTGGATCGAAGGAGTCGTGGTTCGATTTGGTTGATTTGGTTTGTGGGTTTTTTTTTGCTGTGGGTTGCTGTCCGATTTGGCCGTGGTTTGTGGGTTTTTTTCCTTTTTTTTCTTGCTGTGGTTGGTGGTGATTTGATCCAATTGCTGTTGGTTTGTGGGTTTTTTTTTGGTCCAATGGTGGATGTGGATGTGGTGGGTGTGGTGGGTGGATGTGGAGGTTTTTTTTCTTTTTTTTTTCCTCTGCTGTTGTTTGTGGTTGCGGTGGATCTGGTTGCTACAACGGTGGTTATGGCAAGTGAAGCGGTGGTAGGGGTGGTGGAGTGGTGGAGGAGGAGGGAGTTGCTGGTTGCTATAATTTTGGTGGAGTTGTTTTATTATTATTTTAATGAGTAGGTTATATTATTTAAATGAAATGCTAAAAAATATAGAATCTTTGATGTTTGGTGAATTGTAAAATGAGTTGTTAAAAGTTAAAATTTTGAGATTTGAGGTGGTATATGCTAAAAATTTTAGCCACATTGATGGGAATGCTCTAACGGGGTAATTTTGACATTATGAAGGTATAGATGAAATGAGAGAGCAGGATAGCCATAAGAGCGAAAAAAAGAGAGAAATTAAGTGTTTTTGGGATGATAATAGAGTATATAAAAAAAATAAATTGTAAATAACATATGTATAACAAAGAATAAAATTATGTATAAATAATTTAAATATATAACAAAGAAAAAACATTCAAGAAAGGGGCAAGGCAAGATGAGGTGAGGTAAGCCAAACCCTTCACTGTTCGTCACTTCTTTGGGTCAGGAAAATCCGCGCAAGGCAGAGCAGGGTAAAGAGGATCAAGCAGGATGAGGAGTTTTTGCCATCCTTTTATTTTTGAAAGAACACTCCACATTTTTAACTTTAAAACAACGACTTGCCATTTTTGGAAATGAAAATTGTTCCATTTTTGGTGAATCAAGATGGTGGCGAGGATTCAGGCATTACCGCATTAGAAGTGGAGTTTGGTCAAATTTGAATTTTGACCACCGTAAAAATAAAGGATGCCTCATATAATTTATAATAAGTCTACGTCCATAATAAATTTAGTAATTTGTTTTTTCTAAAGGTGGTAGGTTATAATTAGTACTTTTCTAAAAAAAAAAAACAGAAGTAGGATATAATTAGTACTGACTCCTTCCAATTTTGTTGGGTTATTTAGTAAATTCAACCTTTTAAATTAACATCATTTAATGCATTGATTTCTTAATTTAAACTTTGTTGAAAGAGGTATATTGACTTTTTAATTAAAGTAAAGGGTCAGTAAGGTAATTAGCTTACATACTTTTCAAGTAAGACTATATATTAGGACATCCCAAAATAGAAAATAAGACTTAGCAATTTGGGATGGATGAAGTATATGTTAAAGGGTTTATTTTATGGTTCCCTTAAGGCATTTGTTAATAGATTATTTTAGAAAAGTTTTGATACAGCTTTTTTTATGAAAAATATAAAAATCTATTTAAAAAATCAGTTGCTTTTTTCTTTTCCTATAAATATTTTTTACAACATTGCATTTAAGACGCCCGTTAACATTTTCCTATAATAAAAGAGATATTAGTAATGGTTTTATGTGAAAGTGAAGTTGCACTAAACACACTCTGTCACCTCAAGTGTCATCTAGGAAGCACATATACTTCAGTGAAGGTGTTATACCCTTGTTGTACCTGCCATGTTATGTTATAATTTTTTATAAATTGCTCGTGTTTTCGTGTTGTACTAGTATTCGTATCCATATATGTGCTTCCTAGAATGTCATAAAAAAATTGTGAAATTTTTTGTGCTTGTAGCAGTATTGTATACTTCAAGTGTTATGGCAGCGTTTAAGTAAAACTTTATATTTATCTTTTACTGTTATCCAAAACATCATTTTCCTTTTAATGTCTACTTTTCTATGCGAATGATCCGGGAAGAAATGAAGAAAAGTATATCCACAATAAGAAAAGAAAGAAGTGAAAGCAGTTGTCACGAAATTGAAAATCATTGAAATTTTTGAATGGTTGTGAAGATATGTTGCATGGACATTTTTTGTTATTAAACCTAGAAGGACATTTATGGGCCGTCCTGGGCTTCATGGATCACGTTAAATTTGGTTTTCATTAGACCAATTCATTTGAATTGGGCATCCTAAAGTTTTAACATGTGAGCAAGTTTTTATTTTTATTTTTTGAGAAAGAACATGTGAGTAAGTCATCTGATTATTTTGAGTGGCTCTCTCTCACTAATATATATTTTTTTTAGAGAAGTGCTATGTTTACAAAATTTTCACAATATTTTAACAACAAATCATAGGTGAAAAGTTGTTATTGGTTCTAATTTGAAACCACAAATTAAATTACTTTTTTACCTTCCCATAACAACAAATAACAACTTGCAAATTAAGATTAAATCTCATAAAAAAAGATTAAATCATAGGTGAAAAGTTGTTATTGGTTTTAATTTGAAACCACAACTTAAATTACTTTTTTATCCATCCATAACAACAAATAATAACTTGCCAATTAAGATTTGTTGTGAAAGTGTTGTGAAAATGTTGTTGATATAATATTTCTCTCTTCTTTATTTTTATTATTATTATTATTATTATTATTATTATTATTTTAAGGAAAAAGTAAATCATCTCAGTGGAAGAAAATAAAAATCAAAGGCTAGTAAACTAATAAATGAGGAGTGGATGGTGGGTTAATTTTTTCGTCATTTTTAGGTTTTGAGGGTATTTAGGTAATTTTAGAGTGTTTTGGAGTATGAGCTGCAATAAACAACAGTTTTGTAAGCATAAACTTATGTTTCTAAGGGTACGTTTGGTAGACTGTAATAAGCACTGTAATATAACAACTATTCCTATGGTTTAACTATTCAATAGTTTGGTTATATTTTTATTACAGGAAATAGTTATTCTTTATGAATAGCTATTCTTTAAAATGAGGAATAACTATTCCTCTATGAAAGGGTTGTAATAACTATTCCTTATTAGATCATATAATTTTTAGCACTAATATATTCCTAAATAAATAAACTTTCCATATCCGCCTAACAATTATGGAAATAAAAAATTATAAAAAAATAACTCATCTCTCTAAAATTTAAAATATACTATTTTCCAGGAAATAATTGTATGAATGAGATATTTTCTAAAGTAGATCATAAGTTTTATTCTAATGTTATAACTTACAACCAAACTAATGAATATGTTTAGTTATTCCATTACAACATATTTTATTCCCGGTAATAAAGATAACTATTCTTGTTGTAATCCACATTCAGTGTACCAAACATACCCTAAATATGCCAACGTAGTACCAATCGAAAAACAAGCATAAACAATCTTTTTGTTTTAATCACTTTCATCATCAAAAGATTTTGTTTCCAAACTCAATCATTTTAAACCGAAGGCCGATTAATAAATTCAAAATAAATTATATGATTCTCCCATCTGATATTGATAGTGAACCCATTCCGAAATCCCCTTCCCATTATTTTCAATTTTAAGAAGAAATCATTCATTAAAGGAAAATCCATTCAAACACAATGACTGTTGAAAATTTCTCACCAAGAAAAAAAAAAAAAAAAAAAACTCAGAAATGATGTTCACATAGTTGGTTTATTGGCCACATGCTCAACTGGTCCCAAACATTCACAAAAAAGAGAAGGGTCAACGTCTTGTGCTATGTTGCTGTGATTCTAAGTGGATGTTGATGATCAAATGCTAAGTTGCCATGTGGCTAGAGAAAAAAAAAAAGGAGGTGAATACTGAACAGACTCACCTCACTATGATAAGCAATTTTTTCTTTCTTTACACTTGAAGTTGGCTTAAAGTAAAGAGTTTCTGCAACTCTGGTTGCCAAGCTTCATTGAATCCTTAGAACATCCTATTTTCTATTGTAATCTGGAGCTTATGGATGCATAGAAACATAGTCTTTGAGAATTCTACTCTTAGGGTGTGTTTGGTTGAGTTGAAAATAGGGAGGATGGAAAATAGAGTGGAAAATGCTGTTTTTTACTGTTTGGTTGAGGAAAAAAAATAGGAGAGATAGAAAACAGGGGAGAAAGTTTTCCCTTCCGGGCCCACTTTTTTTATCCTGGAAAATGGGGAGGGAAAAGTGGTGTGAAATGCATTTTACATGAATACCCTCTCACCTACCCCTCAATTTATTCATGACCTGATAACTTTTGCCTCTTCTCATACTTATCACTTTACTTTCTCACAGCGCAGCAACGTCCAGGTTCTCTTCTCTCTCTCTCTCTTTTTTTTAAAATTTTAATTTTAATTTTTTTTATTTTTTTATGTGACTTGATCAAGTTGATACATTTTATTGGTTGAATGGTGTGTTGCCCAGGTGCATTCATGTTTGCCCAGTTGCTGACCACATTGAATGGTTACAAAATATTTTGCCCACAAAAGTTTGTTGAATTTCTCTTTGCTTACCAATTTTTTGTGGGCTAAATATACTAAACAATTTGCTGACCACGTTTTTACTGGTTACAAAATTTTTTGCCCAATTAAATTTATATGTACATTATTGTAATTTTTACATTTGTAATAGTAAAAATAAAAATAAAAATTTATATATATGATGTGGTCAATTTTATATTATTTAATGAGTACAAATAAATCTATTTCTTACCTATTATGTAATAAGAGTATAATAGTCAATTTATATAAATTACATTTTCCATTCTTCCATTTTTCTCTCCAACCAAACAAAAGAGTTTTCCACCCTCCCACTTTTCCATCCCTCCAACCACACACACAAGAGGGAAAACCAAATATTTTCTATTCTCCAACTTTTCTATCATCTCACAATTTTCCATTCTTTCACTTTTTCACTCTTCCAACCAAACAGACCTTTAATCTTAGCTTGGCTAAGGAAGTGAAAGCGTGAATCTGACTTGATAATTATATTATTACTCATATAATTGGCTACATAATATGAATAATGTAACTTTAAGTCATAAAAAAGAAGAAGAAAAAATCTAGTAAATATAATTTCAGTTGCTTTTGAGACCAACATTTGAATATTTTTTTTTTTTTTTTTTTAGAAAACTAAAAATGGGTTAGTTTTCGGCCTTTGAGTACTTCTCTATGAATCGGCCCATTTTGTGTAAATAATGGCTTATTGATTGTGGAAATTGATTCGTATAGAGAAGAAAAATGGGCCATGAAACCCAATTCATACTTAATGCTGGACCTGTGTTAAGTGGAAAAGTGAAAAGCTCAAGGCCAACTTGATCAAAGTGGAGTAATTGATCTTCTCTGATAGCCCATTTCTCTTGATAGAAATGTAGGCATAATCCAAACTTCTGTACTTAACTTCTAGTCTTTCGGCGTAGGCCTTGCATATGCTTGGCCCAACATCTTGTGCGCCATGAATTATGGGCCATAACTACTCGGCAGTTTCAATTTAATGTAAGCTAATTCAGAAACTTTATCATATATCTTTCATCTCAACCAATATTGGTAAGTTCCTTAAGCATTACTAGATCAAGAAAGAAAAGTTCCTTGAGTATTATAGTTTTGCTTTCAGATTTTGAGTGAAAGAAAAGTTCCTTACTAGATCAAAACACGTCTGTGCCACACAAAACCACTTCTAACAGTGAATGGGTGAAAAATATTGCAACCATTACTGTCCATGAAGGTGAAAATATTGCAGTAAGGGTCACTAAATAGCGTTGCCATGAACACTACTATCCATTGGTGGGCATACTGAATCGAATTACGTTGGGATTAAATGTAAATTGTTAAACCAGAGTTAATAAACTAGATTGATAATATTCTCTTTAAATGTCTTTACTACTTCCATGCAATAACTATTTCACTTACAAGAATTACTTCCCATGTGAAAGTTTTTAATTGAACGTATATTATTAACAACTTATAAATGAATCAAAGCTTAAAAAATGTCATGGTAATTTTTTACTTCTTAGCATTAAGTGAGTTTATTCATCATGAATATTCTTTATTTGAAATGAATTAATTTTATGGTTCAGAATGAATATTATAAATGTAAATATTTATTCAATTTTAAAAGATTAGACATTTTATACACTACAGTGCTAAGAACCTAACATTTTTTTTCTAGGTATCTAATAGAATCCTTTTGAGTTTGGTAATACTTTATGAACACCATATATTGCAATAATAAATAAATTATAAATCCAAATGAGAGAAAAAGAGGAAAATGGTCGGCTCTGGTGGTGGGTGGGTTTGGCTTTTTAAATTTTTTAAAACATAAGAACAGAAATTATTTAATGAAATATTTTCATTATTTACCAAAAATAATCTTTAAATATTGAGAAAATTTTAAGAGAGAAATTTTTGTGACGGTACTTTAATCAATTGGTATTTTGAAAGCAAGAAAAATATGATAGACTATATTTGACAAATTTTATGCACCAAAAAAAAAAAAAAAATTGAAAATCAATATTTTTTTATGAAAGAAAATTCAATAATGGCTAGTAATTAAGCATTTACGTTTGAGACGCCATTTTGGTTTTATATCAAAGAAACTTGCATGTGTAACCGTGCCAAGATGCTAACGGCTAGTAATTATAAAACTTATAGTCTTTTCAATTTCTCTTTCTCTCTCACTTTCCCTCATCCTTTCTACACTTTCCTACAATTTTCTCTCACAAAAAATTTTCTCACTTTCACGGACTTTCCCAGATAACCCATCTTTAAAAGCAGGAAATTTTCCCTCAAGAAAGTGGTTTTCCTTACCACAAAAACATACAAATTCATTTTCAAACTGTCAAATCTTCACCGTTCAATTCAAGAAACGGGTTCAAAGATTTTCCCTAGAAAATCTGATCCCTCTCTCTCTCTCTTCCTGAATGCTTTAAGTTATCCTTAAATAGAAAGTGGTTCTCTAAAAAATGAAAAAAAAAAAAAAAAACACTTTTCTTGGAAATTCAAAAATGGGTTTGAAGATTTTCTTGGGAAAGAGATTGCCAGATTTGAATGTTAAGAGAAGGCTATGTGGAACAACAACAAGATTTTTCCGGCGAGGGGGTTAAACATATTTAGGTCAAAGATTTTTTGTGCTTTCATATGGTTTAGACTAATAGGTTTTTTCTGGATTATGATTTTGTTTGAATTGAATTGCAAGTTCCTGTTGATTTTGATTCTTGTCGGTAATGAAAAACTTCTTTTTGGATTTTCTCAATACAAATGTCTGTGACCCAAGCAACGGGTCTTTTGTAGATAGTGGGGTTATGGGAGTTGGGTTTTGTTAAAAGCATGTCTTTGACTTTGGAATTCTTCTTCTTGAGTTAATTACAAGGAAGGAACCCATTGAAATTAACAGTTATTCATATGGTTTGAATGGGAGTTTGTTTGATTGGATAACTCACCTTTTGAGCAGTTCATCTGAACTTTACAGTGTTATTGATAATTCTTTGATTGACAAAGGATTTGATGGTGAAATCTTTGTATTACTTAGAATTGCATGCACCTATTTAACCCCTTCCCTAGTGAAAGGTCAACAACGCTTGATAACATGACATGATTACATGTAATAAAGCATACTGGAAATTATAGTTAACACCTATTTATTCTCATTAAAAAAATAAGTTGACACCAATTTATATAATGCTTACGGTTGATATAACATTTTGAGAGATGCTACGTCTACAATAATTTTACAACAAATCAAAGGTGGTTAATTGTTATTGGTTCAAATTTGAAACTAACACTAAGATTACTTTTTTGCCCCAACAATAACAACCAATAACAACCTGTCACTTAGGATTTGTTGTAAAAATGTTGTAGACATGTCATTTCCCTAACATTTTTGGTCATGATGATTTGTTAAAGTAAGCAATGAATAAAAGAAAATTTGAATCATGTAGTCATTATTACTAAAAAAAGAATACCGAAAAATGAAAATTCCAAATGATTCTGATTGTTGAACTTTTTTTATTTTTTATTTTTAATTTCAAATTGGATACATTGATGTCTATTGTTGGGAGCTGAATTGATCTTTAAGGTTGTGATTGGATGAAGAATTTGATAAATTCTTAGAATTTAAGAATTTAGAAATGGTAGTAGCAATGATATAGTGATGATGACAGTATGGTGGTGGATGTTATGGCAAGTGGCAAAGGTAGCACACATGATGGTGGTGGCATTGATGGAGGTGGTGGCATTGATGGAGATGGTAGCATTGACAGTGGTGGTGATGGTATTGGCATTAACAATAGCAGTGGTAATGATGTGGAAAGCGATGGTGCATTGTTTGGGATAATTATGGTGGTAGAATTTGTACAATGATAGCTTCTTCCACGATTTTCTCTTTTCCATGGAATTTGAGCTTGGGCTAAGAATATTTGAAAACCAAGTTCACTCTTGTTGGGACAAAAATGTATTGACCCATTGCAAATTAATTAATTACCCAAGTTAATTAATTAGGTTTAATTACATGCAATAGTGTGGTAGTACAAACAAATCACCAATTATACTAAATGTAGCGGAAAATAAATTTGACATGGGTGATTTGTTTATGAATGGGGAAAACCACGAGGCAAAACCCCACTGGGTGATTTTAAGGTCACCACTCTCAAGAATCCACTATTATCAATTACAAGCGGTTACAAGTAAGAAATCTTACCAAACCCTTTGGCTTATCTCGAAATATCAACCTACAGTTAAAATTTTACCCTAATACCCAATTGGACTTGTATTGTAACGGCAATCTTTTAGTTCAATGCACGAATCCCAGTACGTGACTAATTTCTTTGCATGAATCCCAGTAGGTGATTAACACCAATAACTTAAAGAAGATGTTGGCTGCAAAGTTCTTCAGTTCATCAACGATAAAGATCAAGAAGCTCCTTGGTTACAAAACCCTATGGCATAAAGACGCAGTAGCTTCTTCAGAGAGAATAATGAACTAGGTCTCTTTCTGCATACGTTCTCCATGTATAACGGCCTTTAAAATAAGCCTTATATATGTCTAGGGTTGTAAGAAAAGAAACCCTATACAAATATTTCAGCATGGGCCGAAAATCAGATCTGGAATTTCTACTTTTGTAATTCTCGACAGAAATAACTTGTGTCGAGCTTGTGTTGAGCTTTGACCTTAAATCTCGATAGAAGCATTTCTGTTGAGATTACTGTCGAGCTTTTTTTTTTTTTTTTTTTTTTTTTTTTTGAGAAGAAGATTACTGTCAAGCTTTAATGAACATCTTTTCTTCACTTGTTTCTTGGTCAAATCTTCATGGATTTAACACTTGACTTGAACAACATGTTTCTTGAAGTTTTAAACCCATCCTAGATCTACCCAATTACAAGTAAAGTGCATTTTGTCAAAGGATTGGCTAATTACATAAAATATATTCCTAACAATCTCCCCCTTTGGCAATTCTTGACAAAACTACAATAAACAAATTAATCATGAGAGAAGTCTTAAATCACTAAACTCATAACCACTTGTTGTATCACAAAATAAATCTATCCCTACTACAAACTCTTGAAAAACTTTGCAAGAAAAGAGTTCACGGCATGATAGATTTTCACAACTTGTCTTTCTGAAACACTTAAACAAAACTCATCAAGGCATCATGTGTGAAACAGAAATAAGGATTACGTACATAAAGAAACATGTGTATAAATATAGAAAAGAAACAATACATGTAGAGGTAGGTGAAGAAAAACATACATCATCATCATATATGAAAATAAAGTACAATGCATGTAATAAAATGGTCACAAGACCAGTATACAAGAGGCAAATGTAAATAAAGAAGAAAAGAAAATACATAAAGTCCTTACTACATCCCTCAATACTATATACACTCCCCCTATAAAAAATGACATATACTAACTCTTCCCATAAGTACAAGACTACTCTCAAACCCAAAACTACTCCATCTTTTTTGTCACGAATGACAAAGGGCACGTCACTGAAAGGTCATCATCTCGTCATCACCGGAAGAGTTAGTGTTATCCTCATCATCATCAACCTCATCATCAGGTGAAGCCTCTAGAGAAGGAGAGGGAGAAGGAGTAAGACCAACCATGCGAGCCTACCGGTGGGCAATGCAGCCTACTTGGGTGTTCATATGACACATTTCATCAGTGAGATAGTCAAGATGACTGCTAAAGTCAGCATGCATCCACTGAAGCTGCTCCATGATGGCCTCGAGGGCCACACCACCAGCCACGGAGGAAGAAGGAGCAGAGGTAAAGGGTGGAATAGCAGAAGCTGTAGGATTGGTCGTCTCCACTTGTGGCTGCTTTGGTTGAAGCTGGGCCTTGCTCTGCCGGATAGAACCAACGCTGATGGCACCCATGATGTTGAAAAGAGGAGAGAGAGGAATATGAATGGAGAAGTGCTAAAGGATCCGCGCGATAGCCGAAGAAAAGATGAGCTTATCACGGTTAGCAGTGTCCTCATATACATCTATGATAGATGTGATGAAGTGAAAGGGAAAGTTGATGGTAAGATCCTTCATCAAAGAAAGAAGAAAACGAGTACGAGCTTAGTGATGTAGTTATAGTGAGACAATGGTGTGAGAGTGAATGTTATCACCATGTTAAGGAATCTCGGGCCTTTTGCAAAACTCGAGCATAGAGTGTTTTAGCTTACCACCCCATATGGAAGGAGTCCCACAGAAATGGGAGATGAGTTCGTCTCTAGACACAGTTTGGAGACGATCACAGCCAGGATAGTCAGGAAGCACTACACTAGGGACATGTAGTACCTCGGATATAAGATTTGGAGTAACTACGATATGTGTACCTCCAAATGTAGAAACAAACTGAGGCACAGAGGTATCAATGCCTTGTATGTTGGAGTAAAACTCTTGAATAAACATGACGAGACAACGCATGGGTTTCTCGCAAAGAGATTCCCATCCCCAAGTTCGAATGACATTGGGTAGCGTAGTGTCGGAGAAATTTGACAGAATGACCTGGTGTTTAGAATGAACGCCACGAGCCTAGAAGTTCTCAAAGAAGTTCGTCTTGGCCTTCTCATCACGGAACTGAATATGAGAAGGTATGGGAGGAATAGAAGAAGAAGATGACTTGGAACCTTGGAGAGGGTTTTAAGCCAGAATAGATTTGCGTTGTTTGGGTGCCATGATGCAGTCTATCCGAGAGAAAGAGAGAAAGAACAGAAAGAAACACATGTTCAAAGTAGATAAGAAAAGAACGTATGCATGAAAAATGCTTGAATAAGTGACATGAGAATTTAAGAGCATCATGGGGGTCACCCAATCCAAACCTAACAACACTCAACAATAATAATCAATCACACACATCTAAATATGCATGAAACATTGTTATAATGCAATGTGGATGCAATGCATGATCATATGATATTAGATTCACAAAACCCAACCCATATATTTCACAAAAAAACTTAAAAACCCAAAAAAAAAGTTCAAAACCCTAAACCTTAAGTCTAAATGCATTAAATGCATGAAGGAGATAGCGATCTGATCACTTACCAAGTGGATCTTGCTTGGAATGGGCCGAGAAACACTTTGGAGAAGAGATTTGAGTGAGAGAAGAAAGTATGAGTTAAGAGAGAAGTGAGATTTGTCAAGAGTAAGAAGAGAGAAATGAAAAAGAAATCGCGCCTCAACCTTAAATGGAAAACGCAGCTCGATGGATCGAGGTTCCTATCGAGAATCTGTCGAGCTTTAAATCTCGACAAAAATGAATCTGTAGAGGTTCTATCAAGGATTTGTTGACGGCAAAAAGAGTGTCTCGATGGATCGAGAATTTATTGAACAGATAGAGAGCACATAAATTTGTCTTGATGGATCGAAGAAGCTGTCGAGAATGTGTCAAGTAGGAACCTAGAAATCTCAATGGATCGAGAAGCAATCGAGATTCTATTGAGAAGAAACCCAAAAATCTCGGTGGATCGAGGATCTGTCGAGAATCTATTAAGCAGACAGAGAGCATAAGAATTTTTCTTGATGGATCGAGGAAACTGTCGAGAAGCTATCGAGAGATAACCCAGAAATCTTGATGGATCGAGATTCTGTCGAGGATCTATCGAGATCACAAGATGAAGGCTTGATAGAAATGATATTTGTCGAGGATGTGTTGAGCTTGAAGAAATGAGGTTTTTCAAGAAGGGAAAAACACATAGAGATGAATGAAATAAACAAGCTACTCAAACCAACATCCAAGCCACATATTAAGCTCTCAAATCTCATCTCAACATAGATGCAAAGCATATAGATCCAAACACACACACACACACACACACAACAAGTCTAATTGATTTTATATTTAAAAAACAAGTTAAGACAGTTTAATGAGCATATATTAACACATGTATCTCTAGCAATGGCCAAATTACATTTTACCTGCACATGTATCAAAAGTAGCAAAGAGTATGCATGTTGTGTGTGAAAACATAACAAGTGTCAAGTTTCTCATATTATGACGAATTGAGATATAAGAGCATCTAATATACTCACACACAATCATAACTATTTGATAGGAGCTATCACCTTTGAGATACATTATATAACTCCCACATCTCCTAGAAACACGCTTATAACCATTTTTAAAAGCATTTTGATTTTTTTTCTTTTCATGTTCTTTGCATATTTTTCTTCTTGAGCATAGCATGCATGGGCATATAAGAGAGAGAAAAGAAAATACCCAATTATGTATGTTTAACATCCCAATTTTGCTATGTCGAAGCATATAGATGTTATACATGATTGGCGGGCTTTAGTGGTGAGGTGGTTATTTATGCCTTTCTCTTAGGATTTTCTAGTCATTCCTATCAAAAAATGTGATATGAGTATGAGATATAAGAGACAATCTTAATTGTACTCATCACAAACACGAGCCACAAAGCTTACTTGCTTAGTTGTGCATTGAGATGCTCATCTAAGCTACAAGAGATACAAAGTTTAGAATTTTTTTTTTCAATGGCCATCCAGGATACACAAGCACCAATATACACAGACACGTTGTTTTTATATTTTTCTGATTTTTCAATTTTTTTTTAATTTTTATGTAAAACAAAATTTAAAAAAAAAAGAAAAAAGAAAGAAAGAAAAACATGTAAAAAAACAAAGCATAAAACTAAACTGACTAAAAAACAAGAAAGCAAAACAAACAAATAATGTAAAAACATAAGGAGAGAGAGAGAAAAAGTGACTGAATCACTTTGAGCATTTTTCTTTCCAAACTTTGGTTTTGGAGGAAGATCCTTTCCTAGAGTTGAACCTTTGTCCTGGAGGTGAGGGGAAAGATTTGAAATCGTTCAAGTTCGAAAGGAACATGAGGGCCTTGAGAAGATCTCCAAGAAGGCCCAAAGATGGTGGAATCTAACCTTGACCACCAAATGATAACTCATTGTTGCTCTGTTGAGTGGCTAACCACTTATAGAAATTTGGATTAGTGTGTCCTGAAGCTCCACAGTGATGACAGAAATGTGGCTTCTTTGGTTAAGACTTCTTATTTTTAGCCTTATTGCTCTTAGGGTTTCTAGCCTCTTTCTTCTCTATCTTAGGGGGTGCTCCTAGAATAGATTTGCTATTATCTAGATTGTTCTCACTAGCTATCTCAGTTTTAGTTTCATTTTTCTCAAGATTTTCATTATTAGTAGGTGAGACAAAAACAATCTTACTAGAGGAGGCAATATGAGAAGAGTTAGAAAGTTCATACCCCAAGCTGGTTCTGTCAGAAGCTAATTTCTGGAGGTTCAATATTTCATCCAGCTTAGCACTGGAAGTCCTCTCCAATTGAGCTCGAACTTGGAACAATTCTGCTTCAAGTTTATTGGTTCTTTCAGCCAAAAAGTTGTTCTTAAACCTCAGTGCTTCAATGGTTTGATTGGCTTCATCAACCTTTATGGATAGCTCCTCTCGTTCTAGCTTCACTTCACTAAGCTTCTTAGTATATAGCCTATACAACTTCTTATGCTTTTCAGATACCTTGTATAACTTTGCATAGGCTGTATGGATGTCATCTTGTTCATCCATCTTCTCGAACTTGGATTCCACCAAGTCATCTTCTTCATCTATTGCTTTTACGATCCCCTCAGTAGGATCCACTGTGGCAGTGAAAGCACTCAAGATGTCCTTGTCATCACTGTCATCTGACTCATTCTCAAGCTCGGTATCACTCAACGTAGCAGCAAGAGCCTTGCTTTTCCTAATCAACTTGAGATATGTTGGACATTCTTGTTTCATGTGTCCAAAACCTTGATATCCAAAGCACTTTGGTCCGAAGGGAATAATATACTGATCGCCATCCTTAGCATCCTTCTTCCCTCTATCTTGACTTTTTAATTGAGAAGAACTAGATTGCTTACGGTTCTTATCAAAACCTTTCATATTGACATTCTTCATGAACTTCTTGAACTACCTAGTGATGTAGGACTTCATCTTGGAATCTTCATCATCTAAAGACTCATCAGTCTCATTACTTTTAGCCTTTAGTGCCATATTCTTACTTTTGGTTCCTTTCCCAAGTCCAGTCAAACCCAATTCATAGGTTTGCAAGTTGCCAATTAGCTCCGTCAAAGGAATGGTGTCAATGTCCTTTGATTCTTTAATTGCTGTTATCTTGGCATGAATTCTCTCAGGGAGAGATTTGAGCACCTTTCTCACAATCTTGGGCTCGGGAATATGATCACCAAGATTGAATGCTGAGTTCACTAAATCCTTCAGCTTGGCATAAAACTCATCGAATGTCTCATCCTCCTCCATCTTTATCTCCTCAAAGCTAGTCGTGAGCCTTTGGAGCTTTGAATCCTTGACAAATTAGTCCCTTCATAGGTTTTCTAGAGGATGGTCCATGCTTCCTTTGCAATTTTAGTTAAGGGTATTTTCTTGAACTCCTTATTGGTCACTGCACTGAATAGGCACTACCAAAAAAAAAAAAGAAAAAAAAAAAGAAAAAAAGAAGAAGAAAGAACTATTGCGGCGGGTTTTTTGTGGTGGGTGCAAAAATTGCCGCTATATGTTGCATATTGCGGTGTTTTTTTGGACCGCCGTTGTACATTAGATCTATTACGACACTTTTTTGGACTGCCGCAGTAGGTCTAATATTTTGCAGTGCACTACAGTGGCGGTACATAGAACTGTTGCAATATATGTGTTTTAGCAGTGTTAACTCAAATATAGCGGTGCTCCAAAAACTTGCCACAATAAATATAGCATTTTACGGGGATACTATAGCGGCAGTATCGAAAACTGCTACAATATGTAAGTTGTAGCAGTGTTGAGATGACTGCCGCAATAGGTACCTATTTTGCGGGGCTTTTTCTTAGTTATAGAGGAGGGTTGGACCGCCACAATAGATCTTTAAATTTCCCTTTTCCCCCAAAATTTCCCTCCATGGTTTTTTTTTTTTTTTTTTTTTTTGTGCCTTCCTACTTAGGTTTTCACTTCAGCGTCTTTAGCCCCAAAATCTCACTCTCTCAATATCTCTTCACTTACAAATCTCACGCTCACAAAACCAAGCTTCAGCGCCGATAGCCCCAAAATCTCACTCTCACAAATCTCACTTTCACAAAACCAAATCTCACTCTTAGAGCATTAGCATTGGAAAATGCTAAAGCCAAATCTAAGAGAAATATAACATTTTAAGCCTTAAAACTAATTGCATCAGAGAATTGTAAATGGCACTATTGCAAATTTTTTTGCAATAGTGCTACAGTGCAATTCTATGTTCTACAGTGCAATTCTAAACATAGAATTGCACTGTAGCAACTATTGTATCAGAAATAATATATTTTATTCATGTTTTCCCCCCGAAACTTCTCTCTCATCACTACATTCTGCGCGGGGACTTCTCACTCTATTCCCTCTCTGTTTCTCCATTTGGTCTCTCATCTCCAAAATTTCTCACTTCATCACCATCTCCAAAATTTCAGACTTCATCACCATTGCCGAAATTTCTCACCCATCTCCATCTCCGAAATTTCTCACCCGATTCACCCTCACCCATCTCAACCGATTCACCCTCACCCATTCATCCTCACCCATCTCCATCGCTGAAGCTTCAACCTCACCCATTCACCGATTCAACCTCACCTCACCCATTCACCGATTCACCCTCACCCATCTCAACCGATTCACCCATCTCAACCGATTCACCCTCACCCATTCTCAAGGGTTTTTGGGTTTGGTTCAGATTTTGCAAAAACGAAGCTCCGTTGGTGTTGGGGGATTTAGCTCCGTCGGTTTTGGTGCTGATTGAAATGTGGGTTTTGATCAATGTATTAGAGTTTTGTGTTTGTGTTTCTTTTCTCTCTCTGCAATAAAAAGAGGGTTTCAGCTTATGTTTGTGTTTGGGTTTTGATAAAAGGATTGTTGTTGATGTTTGCAAAGTTTTTGTTGTTGATTTAGCATCTTCAGAAAGTTTGCTCAGTTCTTCAATTACTAGTAAGTATCTCTCTCTATCTATTTCTCTCCCTTCTCTCTTTTCTCTTTGTTTCTGTAACCCTCTGTAACCGTTCTTTGATAAGCATTTTTTTTCCTCACAAATCATTCAACAACTCCTCCTTTCTACCAAAATCCCAATTTTATGTATATAATTGGTGTTCTTGTATTCTATTTAGTATTTAGTTGCAACTCATAAATTGAATAACGTTGTACCGTTTGCACTTATTAGTGTTTAATAGAAATGGGGTTCAGACTTCAGAATGTTCAGCTACAGAATTTTTGTGATTGCTAATTGGAAGGTTTTGCTGTGGCTTTCTGTGATAGCAAAAAGTAATGGTAACAACGTATAGAGAGAAATGATTAATGGGTTATATGTGGGATTGCTTGAATTGCCACAGGCACAGCTCAATTAGTTTTATAATTACGATATCTAGTTGCTTTCTGGTGTTTTATGCTTTCATTTTTATTATTTATTCTTCTTGTTTAGAAGGGTGTGTACTATGTATCACCAAGTTTGTCAGCAACACATGTTGTTTCTCTTATCTATCTATCTAATCTTTTAACTTTTCCACATTGCTGTGGTTATGAATGCATATGTATCAAGGGTCCAAACTAATATAGAGTAAATTGCAATGTTCTTGTCATCCAAGTAATGCACTTGATGTTGATAGGGCCATTTAACATTCGTAAGTTGGAGTCATATTATGGAGCCAAAATATGTGCTGACTTCCACAGATATTCTCCTATTGAATGAGATGAAAATATTAAATATGCATAGGCGGTTTCAGTAACCTAACAATTGAATTGTGAAGTAGTTACGATGTATAGTAAAGTCCTAGTGAGGATTTTAAGGGGAAATATGGTGATGACCTTACAGAAATGTTTGAACTCTGAACTGAAACAAGGTGAGGCATGAAATATAAATCCTTCATGAGCTGCTAAATTATGCAAAAAATAATGAAGGCATTATGCGCAGTGGTCAATTGCTAATTCTTTTGACACCAGAGGGTCTCATGAATAACAAATAACTTAGTGACAATTGAACATCAAATTAGTGAAGTCTTAGCAGAACCTCACTTAATTTTTTGGGGTCATTTTCAAAATTTATTCTAAAATGATCCTGAAAGAATTAACTAGCAAGTCATGGAAAATTCTATATCTGTAGTTTTCAAGTATCAAACAGTGTGCAATTTGGAGTTTTCAAGAGGAGGTTATGGCTATAGATAATTTTGAATTCTATTGCTTTTAGTGTGTCTTTTTGCTTTCCAAAGTGTATTTTCAAATTCCTAAGTCCTGTTAGTTGTGTTTGAATATTTGGTCAAGTCATTGGTATTTATTATGGCTTTTGCTAACAAGTGTCCTAATAAGTGGCCATATTTATTTGTGTTTTATTGTTTACAAAAGAGGTTCAAGGGAGTAAATTTTGTTGATGATATGAGGATTCTCCATAGAAGTTGCTAAACTTGTATTTTTCTGCATAGTCTCTTAATTTTTAGTTTCAACACCTTAGGATCTAGTCTTGAGCCCTTTTGTGATCAATCTAATTCAATTTCTCCAGGTGTTTTTGAATCATTGGATTGTCGTGCCTTACATATATTGTTTTGATTAGGAGTTGTCAACATATATTGTAGAATGTTGCTATATGTGAGAAGTTGCCGCCAAAATATTATGATTAGCTTATATTGATTGTAAAGATATAAATAAGAATTGACTTTATACGCTAATTGACTTCGTACACCAATTTTTTTAAGTTCCCTATTTAAAAGGGATGGCTAGGCAAGAAGACTATGAACAATATGGTAATTTCTTACAAGCGGATTCTGATTTTGTGGAGCCATTTTTAAGTGGGTCTCAAAATCCTTCAGTGCCCATCCATTCTTTACCAGAAGTTGAAATTGTCACCTCTAAACGTGGTGGCAACTTCAGTGTAGATGAGGACCTCCTTCTCATCTCTGCATGGCTTAACATTGGCATGGATGTTGTGCATGGTATTGAACAAAAGGGTGACAAATTTTGGACGAAAATTTGGGAATCATTTTGCAAGAACAATACTTACGGAACCACACGTTCTAGTACCTCCCTATCAAGTCGATGGGGAAATATTAATAGGGAGACAAGTAGGTTTGCTGGGTTCATGGCTAAAGTTGAAGCCCGAAATAGCAGTGGTGGAACTAACGAGGACAAGGTATAAATTATATTACAATAGTGTCATAATATTAATTTCCTTTATAGTTTCAAGACTCTAATTATTATTATTATTTTTTTAAAAAACTTTAGTTGAAAGAGGCAAAGGAACTATATAAATCTACACCAAATCCTCAAACCGGCAAAAAACAAGCTTTTGTTTTTGAACATTGTTGGGTTGTGTTGAAGAACCAACCAAAGTGGAGTATGCCTAAGGAAAGATCAAAAAGGCTCCCTCAAACTCCAAGTTCAATTGATCAAGTTGATAGTAATGATGATGACACAGTGGTACTAGAAAGACCAATTGGTAGAAAAGCCGAAATGGCTAAGTGAAAGAGGGCAGATGGTGATAAGGGTTTCAATAATTATTTGGCAAAAAAATTGCAGTATATTCAGGCATCACATGAACAAGACCAAGAGGCTCTTTGCATCAAAGCGGAAAAGCTTCGTCTTAAAACTATTAAGGAGGAGGGAAAAATAATGACCATGGATACAAGTGGCATGAATGACAAAGAAAGATGTTATTTTGAAAATCTCAAGGATCAAATCCTTGCAAGACAAGTTGGAGTTGACCCAAGCAACATGTAGATGTCTTGTTGTAACCTTATTTTGGTAGTAAATTATTTTGGGGTTGGGTTTGGCATATGTAGATGCCATTTTGTAAATAGCCTTATTTTGGTAGTGGCTTATTTTAAGCATAGGTTTGGAACATATAGGTGATGTATTGTTCCAACTTGATCAATTGGCAATAGGTTGTGCCACTTATGTAATCACATCATTTTTGTTTATATGAAAAACTTATTTGCTAAGGGTGTTTCTTTGGCTGTTTATGATAGTTAAGTTTGCTAGCTGTTTGTGTGGCTGTTTTACTGCTGTTTGTGTGGCTGTTTTACTGCTATTTGTGTCGCTGTTTGGTGAGATTAGAAGCACTATGTCATGTACCACTTAATTTTTTTTTTGGTGTGGCTGTTTGAAAGGGAAGGGGAATTCATCTGTTTTTTGGCTTTCACACTTTCACACCAGCTGACACAGAAGGTCAATAATGTTGGATGTGCTAGCTATGTGGTGTGGGTTAAGTTAACTTTGACCATTAATAAATGTTCCTTCTGGTAAATGAGTAAAGACTAGTAGAGAACATAAACTCATGGGTGTGCTAACAAATTTCTTTCTAACACTTTCTAATTTCTACTTGAGTTATAAATTAAGAAGTCCACTTATGTATTAACTTTGACCATTAATAAGGCAAGACATTCTGTTTTTGGGCCACTGGACTTATCCAGGAGTGCTCTCTTTGGTTACAGTCTTTTGCTCAATGACATGTTAGGCTAGTTTCAAAGTCTTGTATTAGTTTAGTAGCCCATTTACCAACCTTTTCTATTACTGTAGGTGTGGACATGTGGATATAGAGGAAAACTCCACCCTGCCTGCATAGCTTGAGTCTTAATTCAATAAGAATCTGGTGTAAAAGAAGGGGTTAAGCATGCTAGATTAGCATTTCAAAAAATAATGAATAGGATGTGCCAGGCACAATTAATATTGTCCCACTCAATTTATTTTTATCTCACCAAAATAAGCTTATATCAATCACACACTTTTTTTTTGGTTTAAAAAAACAATCACAATTCACACAAATTGGTTTTCAAAAGTGGTACATGACATAGGTGAATTGTTATTTTTTATATTGTAGTACTAATGCTAGATACTAAAAGAGGCACTTAATGCTAGATACTAAAAGTGAGCATTAATTATTACATATAAGTCCTTATGCAATGGAGGAAGAAGTGTTTGTTAGAGAACTGTGGACTCATTAGATGGCACATGGATGTTGCCTTTAGACTTGGTGACAACTGAAGAACTGGGAGGTGGGGCTATTTTGGCAGATTCATTGGATTATTTTCATTAGAATGCTCTTGTAGAGCAAGGGAGCTTGTTAATATTATTAGAGATTTAATATTGGACATTTCCATTGAATTTAGTTGGTCCTTTGTGGTTTCCTTCAATTTAATTGTTCAGCTGCAACAATCTCTTAGCCGTGTCATGTGCCTTTTCTTCTTTCAGTTACCATTAGTTGCATTAATAGCATTAATTAGTTGTGGCCTATTGAACATACTCATATAGAGATTACTTCTTATTCCTCTTTTCGGTATACAAGAAGGGAAGGAATAGGTGATATGTCATTTCTTATTAAATTATTACGATCGTACTATTGCATATGAGCGCACAGTGGTCCATGTATAATATGACTTTGAACAGTTTTAGTTGTTTCCTTGGAATGAGTCCATGCATTCCTGCTTGTTTTGTGCCACTGTCCCAGAGGAGGCATTATATGCACCCGTGTTTTCTCAATGTCAACTTACTACCTATAAAACAGGGCACTAGACTATTAATTGACTTTGCTTGCCATGGTTTTGTGATTGTATTCTTCATGTTGATCTTGGACAAGGATTTGAATTCTTTTAGTTCTTTGTTACGGTACATTTTTTTTTAAGAAACTTAGACTCAGGTCTCAAATCGACTGTATAATCCTACCTTTCTCCCTCTCTAAACCCCTCCTCCATGCCTTAGATAATCTTGATATCTAATCCCTTTCAGAGAGCCAAATTCAGGTTTGGGGTACAAGTTACTACCAGAAATGAATGCAAGCCAAATTTTTGGTTCGATGTTTGGATTTCAATATAGTTTGAAAAAATTTGGTTGCGTAGACTGAAATTAAATTATAGGAGGAACTTGAACCAGTGCTCAATTGCTTGTGCCTCTGTTGTCAAAAGTCAAACATCAGCACATGATGCATGTGTACTTGTACATTCCCAGATCAGTAATGGCACAGGTGAGTTACTTTTAATGGACCATATGTAGTGAAGGGACTTCCTAAAACTCTAAACTTTGTAGCAGCAAGAGTTCCTAAACCATATTATCATAATAAGATTTGAGAAAATAGAATGGTAATTTGTGACGGTCCCTTTCATAGAAAGGATCTACCACATTGATTAATTACCCACATAATGTATTTGTGTTTTTCAGTCATTTTCAATATAGCTTTAGTAAATAAGAGAGGGATCCATACAGATTCTAATTTGTGAACTTCAGATTCAATGGCGGGATTGATTCTGAATCTGATTGCCCATTAGGCCAAAGAGTTGGAGTTGGGTAAGCTTATTTTTGTTCCCACTCCTAGATTGCACATTAGGCCATTACTTGGCATAAGATGAGCTAGCATTGTTAAGCAAAGCCAATTGTGTTTGACTTACATACACAGCATTGTTATCATATTACCTTTTGCTTACACTTTTTTAATCATTGGACCGTTTGTAACTTTTGTTCTTTAATTTCACAAAAGTGGTTATGAATGCTTCAAAGAATCAGAATTGATTGTATGAATATTTTACCTAATTTTAGCTCCACTGTCATTCTTCCTTACTTCCCTCCCAAAAGGTTTTGTTTAGGTAGATCTGGACAATGAGATTGCAACAATTTTAAGGCAAAATGCATTCTCAAACATCTTCAGGTTGGTTTGTGCAATCCAGTTGCAAATATGGTAGTTTTCTTAAGATGTATATAATTTAACATTAAACCAAGTTTTAAAATCTTTCTCTTGATTTCCTTAAATATTTCTCAATTTTTTGATACATTGAATGTGTACTGATATCATTTAGTTTCACTGTCTTTTTATTTTTTCTCCATGACAAAGTTGCCCCCCCTTGTGAGCAATAGTTTATTCACATAACTTATTTTTCAAACTAAACAAATTTCCTAATAATTTAAGATAAATAATGTAGTGACATGTTGACGATTGGAATGTCAATTTGAATTCTATTTTCAACTGAACCTTAGTATAATAATACCAATAAAGGAAATCCAAATGTGAATGAACTTATATGGCATCCAAAAAGCCAATGGATAATTATTTGTTGAAACATTTGTGGGTATATTTTACTACTTGTGCAAATCTATAGAGATTCAAGTCACCGGGTTTTTTATTTTTTAGTGAATGTTTTTCCTTATTTTTTATTAAATTTGGGAATTGGGTGAATGTTACTGTCAACTTGTATTATTATGCCATGTGCGTTTGATTGGTTGTTAGCAATACTTTATTCAATTCTGAAATGGTAAGGTAGAATTTTATTTGTAGTTCATTTGTTTACTGTTTCCTGTTTTGTCAAGCAGCTTAATAATATTCTTTTTAGATTCATTTCTTTTGTTTAAAATATCTTATGAAGTTAATGTTCACCTTCTGATATTTTTATCCAACCAGCTGTTTGTACCCTTTATTGGAGGTGTGCACACACGCACACACTTCAAATATGACTTCTAAAGGCACGCATATGTGGTTTCCATTCCTTGATTGTTGATAAGAACATAACTGAGTTAGTAATTTAAATCCATACCAGGTGCTGTACAAGTCCATTTCTTGTCCCTCCTAAATATGATAAATTAAATGAATTAGAAAACTCCTTCCACTATTATTTAATTTTTGGGTAATAATTTTAGGTGACATAATAAATAAAATTTCCTTTTTAAGTATAGATCAAGTGGTTCATGACTGTTGACTATATTTATAGTATTTGCGATTAATTTATTAGTATCTGCACATAACAATGTGTTATTGTTTACATTATCAGATATGGGATTTCATGTCATGAGGTCACCTTCTTTTTTATTAGAAAATGGTGTTTCAAAATTATGTTTTGAGTCTTCTACACACTAAGTACATTTGGTTTGAACAAGGCCAAGGCTAAGGCTTTAATTATTTTGGAGCACTTGGGCCAGAGTGTTCTTTGTTAGAGATTTGGATTTATTTTGATCCAACCTGAACCATATCTCTGACAAAACATAACAGAACCGAAATCTAGTTTGGAGTTCCAAAGAGGAAATCTAGTTAGAGATTTTGCTTGGGGCTCTACAGCCACACAATAACCTCTATGGCATTCATTTTCAAATAAATTATAAAACAGTAATAAAGCAAGAACACCAACCTATATAAAACCTTAAGCTCATAATAAGAATCTGTTAAAATCTGTTATGGGGCTGTTTTAAGCTATTTAAGTGTGTGTAATTTTTCTTGAAGTTTGTCTATGTGGCTGTTTTATGTCTGTTTTAGTGGCAGAATTTGTCAAAATCTATTATGGGGCTGTTTTAAGTACGTTTTAAGCTATTTAAGTGAGATAATTTCCTGTTCAATAATAGTTGATAATTTCCTAACACTATTGTCTTCAAGGTTGTCTCTATGGGTCACTCTCTTTTTAAAAAGTTACTTTTTGACGACTCGGACGAGGATGAGATAGTGAGGCGAGTTCTTAAGGGTTCAAGAGTACAACGTAAACGTCGTCGGTATATCGAACGTGATCGTTTGGCAGGCCATAAAAGACTTTATCTTGACTACTTTGCCGACACACCAGTGTATCCTCCTAATTTATTTCGGAGAAGATTTCGGATGAGTAAGAATCTTTTTGTCCGTATTTAGCATAAGATAGAGGCATATGAATCTTACTTTATCCAAAAAAGAGATAGTGCACAAAAATGGGGTTTATCTTCTCTTCAAAAGATAACAGCTGCACTTAGGATGCTTGCGTATGGAGTTACAGCTGATTTTATGGATGAGTATTTGCGGATTGGAGAATCCACTGCAATGAAAAGTCTGAAAAAATTTGTTAAAGCGATGGTTGATATTTTCTCCAAGGAATACTTGAGGTCCCCAAACAACGAAGACATTGCTAGACTATTAGCCAATGGGGAAAGATGTGGATTTCCAGGGATGCTAGGGAGCATTGATTGCATGCATTGGAAATGGAAAAATTGTCCGGTTGCATGGAAAGGTCAGTACTCTGGTCACATTCGTGAGCCAACCATTGTTTTGGAAGCAGTAGCATCATTTGATCTTTGGATATGGCATGCATTTTTTGGGTTATCTGGGTCAAATAATGACATTAATGTATTAGAACGGTCTCCTATATTTTCCGACCTCGAACAAGGATGTGCTCCTGCAGTTAATTACTCAATCAATGGTCATGAGTATACAATGGGATACTACCTTGCCGATGGCATATATCTGAAGTGGTCAACATTTGTTAAAACAATTCCATCTCCACAAGGACACAAAAAGAAATTATTTGCAAAAGCCCAAGAGGCGAATAGGAAGGATGTAGAGCGTGCATTTGGAGTGCTTCACATGGTTTTGAAACCCGGACCGGACCGTACGGTCCGACCGGAAAAACCGTCAACCTCTTGTAATCACGGTTCTTTTAAGCTTAAAAACCGTTCTATGTCCAAAAATCCGGAAACCGTTTGAACCGCGGTTCAACCGCACGGTTTTGAGAACCGTAATTAGACCGTTTTTCACAGTTCCCTTGAATCTGAACGACTAAACCTTAAAAAAAAAAAAAAAAAAAAAAACACACACACACACACACACAGAAACAAAAGAAAAAGAAACAAACTACTGGGAGTACATCATATCTTCAAAAACTCTGTCACTGCCATTTCCAGAGAAACACAGCATGTCTTTATGCTTCTTCTTCTTCTTCTCTCTTCAGAGCACATCATGCACCTCCCTCTCTTCAGAAACTCTTCTCTTGGGCGAAGCAAGCTTTAAATACTGGCTTTGTTCTCTACTGGTAATGTGTGCGTGACCGGGTGAGAGTATGAGAAAAGAGAATGAGAAACAGAGAGCTAGAGAGAAAGAAAGAAAAATAGAAGCAGAGGACATGCTCTGTGGAGAAAGAAGAGTCTAGAAAAATAAAAGGGTAAATTACACTAACCTACCCTGAGGTTTGAAGTAATACCAAGCACATCCAAAGGTTTTAAAAAATGACCAATTTGGTCCTTAAACACTAACACCGTGTTATGCCGTTTGTTGACTCTCATGACTCATCCAAACAATTTTCTAGTTCATCTTGGTCTCTATTTCTTCATTTTCTCTCTTCTTTGCCCAGAACATAAACACCACCTCATTCACTCACTCTCAAGCTCAAACCAGTATCAAAGGATATATATGACCATGTATTTAAGAAACATACAGAAAAATGAAATCAAATCTGTATTCATTTTCCAAAATCAAACCTAGTCTCATTTAGGGGAAAAAATTTACAGAGCATTCAAAAATAAAAACAAAAAATCTACTATTTTGTTCTGATAAATTTCTTTCACTCTTTCTCTCTATCATTTTCACAACGAAGCTCCTTCAATCCCAATAAGCCGCAAACTTCTTTTCTCTAGAAATACCTAAAAAACTAAAAACAAAAGGCACCCTTTGTATCTATTTTGCTAGAACTGAGATCGAAAATTGCTGACTTTATTTATTTATTTATTTTTTTCCAGAAGGAAATATAGATCAATTCAACCAATCAACCATCCAACATCACTCCTCAAACAGACCCAAATCAAAAAAACCCATACCCACAATGGCAAGAATCGTGAGACCCACAATCGCCGTCCACCACGGCACCACCCATCACTACCCATCCATCCTCCTCAAACCTAAACAATTTCAACCATCCAACATCACATGATTTACAGTTCAAACCCAAATCAAATCTTAAAAATAAAAACTCATACCCATGACGGCAAGCTCCAAATTGTGACATTGCCACTGCCACCCACCACTTGTCCCAACCCAGCAACTGCCGCCACCATCCTCGTAGATCCCAACCTAATTGCCGTCCACCATCCTCGTATGGCGTGAGTTTTATGGGTGAATCGGCTCTGAAATAGTTCTTGTGGCAGAGTTGTTGGTCATTTACTTGAGTATGAAACCCTTGTGGCTTGGGATTGAGAGAGAGAAATTTTCTGGCGTGAAGAGAGAAATTTTCTGGTGTGAAGATTGAAGAGAAAAGCAAAGAAAAGGAAAACTAAAAACTAAATAAAAGGATTTAATAAACAGTGCACAAACAGCGTTAACGTTTAAGACCTAATTGGTCATTTTTTAAAACCTTTGGATGTGTTTGGTATTACACCAAACCTCAGGGTAAGTTAGTGTAATTTACCCAAAATAAAAAGAAGATGAGAGTATGAGACTTTTTAGAGGAGTGGGGATGAGGAATACGTGTGTCAGTGTGTGTGGGGGAGAAAAAACAAGAGAAAAAAAGAATAGGAAAATACCCCCACACGCTTTCTTTCTTTTCAAATGCCTTAACAGTCACACGCAGCTTGGATTTATATCAAAATATCAAGTGGTTGGTAGTCTGATTCAGCCAAAAAAAAAAAGAGATCGGTAGTCTGACAATACACGCGTCTAGAGTCAAGTGGAGGAGAAATAGTTAAAGGCTGTGTGTTATTAATTGCTCCCATATGACTTTGTGACTTTGTAAAGCCAACTGACAATTTCTTAAAAGCATTCCCCTTAAAATAATATTTGTTGGTCACTTCACAACTCAACACACTTGTTGAGACTTGACACTTAGGCCTACCAGTACATGCCCCGTGACTCTCCCATTTTGTTTTCACCTTGGCACATATTGGGCTTTGTTTTTTTGGTAAATCATTTTGGGCTTTGTTTGTTTAGTTGGAAACTTACTTTGCCATAATGTTTCTAATCTTGTAATCAAAAAAAGAAAATTATGTTATAAAAAATACTATTTATATTTGTTTTGAACTATTTAATTAAAATTTTTTATTAATTTAATATTTTTATATATATTTAAAATAATTATTAAATTAATTATGACGTCATCACGGTTCGATCTCGGTTCGACCGCGGTTCGACCGCGGTTCGACCTTAAGAACCTTGAACCTCTCCCTTTTACGGTTCAATGAACGATCCGGGTCTGAAAACCATGGTGCTTCAAGCAAGATTTGCAATTGTTCGTGGACCTGCAAGATTTTTCCATAGTGAAACGCTTCAAGACATCATGAAAGTGTGTGTAATTCTTCATAATATGATCGTTGAGGATGAGCGAGATGTAAATGAAGCAGTGGAATTAGATTATGAGCAAATTGATGACAATCCTACTATACAACTGTCACGAGAGAACACAAATACATTTACAGAGTTCATTGAAACCCATCAATGTATTCGAGACCATAAAAATCATTTTCAACTCCAATCAGACCTCATTGAGCATTTATGGCAATTACAAGGGGAGTTGTAGGAACTTGGTAAGTGTGTGAGAAATGTATCTATTATGAAAGATGTTTTTGTGCTGTTCATTTCCTTGTATGAATATTATTGTGAATTCTTTTCATTTCTGGTTTGTAGGTACCAACACTTGGGATAGATTTGAACTTTGTATCCACAAGCATGTTATCGACCTGTTTAGCTCCCCAGATGTTGTTAAGCAGATTACCTCCATTACGATTGAGCCAGGTGTGGAGGTGGAAGTAACTATTGCTGAATCTTAAACATGGCAGTTAGCTTGTTGTATGAACACTTGGGTTTCAAAGGATTGAGTTTGTTGTATGAACATTTGTTGTATGGCAGTTAGTAACCATTGCTGACACTTGTTGTATGAACACTTGGATTACCTCAACACTTGGGTTTTTTATTGTCATTATTCAGTTGTGATGTTTGAATGTTACAAAGGCTGTGATATGTTTGAAAGGAACCCAATGGGGTTGGCCAAGTGGTTGGGCACTTGGTCTCAAAGTGGCTGTCTTGGGTTTGACTAGGAGCTCCCTAGTTCAAGTCCAGGCACCAGCACTTTGAAAACACTCCTTGGGCCAGCGATTTACCCTGCTATGGGCCCACCCGTCGCGAACAGTGATTAGTCTCTGGTTGAAAGCTTTGAGGAAACACTGTGGGAAACCAAAAAAAAAAAAAAAAAAGATATGTTTGAAAGGCTGTTAAAGAGAAGAGGGGTTTTTTATTTGAATGTTAGAAAGGTTGTGAATGTTACAAAGGCTGTGAATGTTATTGTCATTATTCAAATGAGAAAAGTTGGGCTATTGATGCTAAAGTGAGAAGGGATTGATTTGGTGTTGCTGGGTTTTCAGGTTTGATATTGAATAATGACAAAAGTTGGGCTATTGATGCTCTAGTGGGAAGGGACTGATTGGGTGTTGCTGGGTTTTCGGGTTTGATATTTTGATTGGGATGCATATGTGTTGGATATTTGGGTGAATTATATAAGTTTTGTTGTGAATTATATCAGTGTGAAACTATTGTTGCGGAACCCAGCAATAACACAGGTAGCGATTTGGGGCACATTCTGCAGGGAGTTCTTCTTGTGTGTGAGAGCTTTGAAAGCTGTATTTTTAAACATCTGAGTAGAGATTTTAATGCTGTTGCGCATGAGCTAGCTCAGTTTGCACGTAGAACTGGGACTTCTTGCATGTGGAACGGGGATACCCCATCTGTGGTGTCTAGGCTAGTTCAAAAGGATCTTTTGGCGTTGGTATAGCTTCTGTTGTATTTGTTGATTGCTGTGGCCTTTGTCTCTTGTTGTATTCCTTGTTGGCTTTTATGTTATAAAGTTTCCACTTCAAAAAAAAAAAAAAAAAAAAAAAAAACTGTGACCGTTGGAAATCATAGGTAAGCTGAAAAAACTGAAAAAAAGTGACAGTTAAGAAAGAAATAATAAAAAAAGATTAAAAAATAATATTTTAATAAAAATAGAGTTTTGGGATGCTGAAAGTATTGTAAAATGGTATGGTATAATGATAAAGTGACGTTTTAGAATGGTAAAATAGAGTAGCATTAGCATTTTCCAAAGCTAATGCTCAAAACCAAGCTTCCTCGCCATAACCAAGCTCCATCTTCGCCGCCGCTGCCTTGTGTCCTCGCCATTGCCACTCTCTTCAGGTTCGGCCCTGGCCTAGGCCCAAGCCCAGTCTTCTGCCTTGCCATCGCCATCACCATTCTCTCCCGCCTATTGGTTGGGTAGCCTCATTAGGATTGGATTTCGATCCAGCTTTGTCTTCGACCTAACCCACCTTCCTTAGGTACATTTTTACAGATTGTTAAGGTTTTTAAGGTTAACAAAAACACAAACATCTTTTGACATCTTTTATGTGTGTGGTAAATGAATTTGATTAGGTTCCGATTCTAAATGGTGAAACTATCAAATGGGTTCAGCCCAATAGGTTCTGTCTTTTATGGTAAGTTTATTTATTTAATTATTTATTTTGTTGATTAACGAGTGCCATTGGTTTTATTTTATCTATCTGCTTCTTATATTTTTGTTGATGAATGAGTACCATTATTTGAAGGCAAGGAATGTCTCATTGGTAACCATCTCTCATTTGTTTGAATCTATTTTGGCCTTTGTTCTGATAATTGTTTGTTGGTACAGCTCGAGGGGTCTCCAATGGTTGCTGCGCAGAATGACAAATTTGTGGGTGAGTGATTTTGTAATTGGTTTGTGACTTAGTGTTATCACCAGACAAGTTGGAATGATATATGGTTGCTATAGCATTTGAATTAGAAACTACTTATTAATCAGTGTGGAGTTCATGATAGAGTTCTGTTGATAATGACTATATATGTGCAGAGTAGCAATATAGATACAACTAATTGCTGACAAATTCAGATAGTTTCACTCTGTACGGGACATATTTGATCACTATACTGTGCAACATGCTTAATACTTATATAAGCCGGTTATCTCTTTTGGACTAAAAAAGTTTAAGGCTTTTAGATTGAATTGATAGCAAATTGAAGGTGATTGATTCATTGATTCATTGGGGGTGAGTTCTTAATCTGATACTTCGTAGTTCATAGTATTACTATATGCTTCAATGTTGAATTATTGTATTGTGAATTATTTGATGTTTGGAGCTTTTTTTTTATTGGTTGGTTGGTGGGTTCGTACTCCAAATAAATTTTTAAAGAATCACATACAAAAATAGGTTGTAGAGGTTCAACGGTTATATATAATGGAAAATCATAATGTTTGTTTTTCCTGAAAAGATAAAAAACTAAAACCATAATACATGATGAGAAGAAGGAAAGGGAAAGTGTTGTCTTCATAGTGATTAAACTTTGTTGCATTTAACAGATTCTAAACATTTGATACTTGTGACTTGCCTCAATGGCATTTAAAAAAACTTCGCCACTGTCATTTACATGATAGAACTTACATGCTTTTTCGGTTGAAAATAGAAGTTTCATGCTATTACTATGGTGACATGATATCTTTGGAAATTAATCAGGGCATTCTTAAAATCTTTGGTTTTCTTCTGTGTGGCCCATTGAGCTATATTGACTTCTGTAAAGCATATACAGGTTTTGTGTGTTGTGCTAATCTATAATGAATGACCACTATGATCTTTTTCTAAATAAGGTCATGCACAATGGATTACAGTTATTAAACCTAAGTGTAGTTATGGAAGCAGGTTTAAACTTTTCTGCTGGTTGCTTGTGAGTCATGGTGTAGTTTGATATTATGTTTCCCATGTAAATTTAAAATTTGTATCAGTTCAGTTTTCATTAATTTTCGTAAAGCTTTGCCGTATATTTGTATTTAAATGACTGATAGCTTTCTAACAATTTACTTATGGTGAATCTTTTTTGTGTGCAGATATGCAATGCAGTTGTAGTGGCTAAAATAATGAATGCTACCTTAATTTTGCCAGTGTTGAAGCAAGATCAGATTTGGAAAGACCAAACGTGAGACATCTTGATTGATACTGTTATACATTTCTATATCTAAAATACTCACCTAGTCACATAATAAGTATAGATAAATAATTGGAGTGTATAATCCTGATAGTAATGGTCCCTGTTTCTGACATATGTCATGGGAATTGAAACTTAAAAATTTCTGCTTCAAATTTTTTCTGATATATGTCATTAGAGAACTTTTGTGATTGTAATATCACGTTAATATGGAAGTTGCTAGCAAGTGATAGTAATACTCACCTAGAACAAAAGAAGAGTAAAAAAAAAAAAAGATTAAAAGGCCAATTTCTTAAATAAGTTATTGGGTTTTTATTAATTAATTTAATAGCTTAGTAAATGGATTATATGAGTTTGATAAGATAATTTGAAGGATCAAAATGAAGGGGTGCCCATAAAACCATTTTGTATTGAATTTTCTTCTTGGTTGAGGATTTTGGATTGTTGAAGCTTGTGGCTTGAGTTTGTACCAACTATCTGTTTTGTTTGTGTTTGATTGTGGATGGTTTGTAATTACCAAGTTGTAGATTTTTTTTTATAGATGGGGTTGTTGCAATTTATTGTTGTTGTAATTTTTTTTTAATTTATTATTATTATTATTATTATTTAAGAATAAGAGCTTTTCTTTGTTTAATTCGCCTTTTGTTTTGTCATTGTTTGTAATGGGTTTTATCTTTGGATTAATTTCTATTATATTTTCTATAGAGATTGGTGGCAAGGTTGTTACATGTGTATGTCTCACTCTTATTATTATTGTAAGGTTGAATTTAATTAACCATCTTGTTGGCTTTATTCCGTACCAATTTGCTTGTAATTTAGCACTTAGTAACCCTCTATTTAGGTGTGAAACTTGTAAGGGTAGTGAGTGAGAGAGTGTGAAGAAAGACTTAAGATTGTGCAAAGAAACAAAATCTTACGACTGGATCTTGCGGGTGAGTCGCGGCTTGCAAGTCGCCAAAATTCTGCACACGTGCCAAGCATGTCAGAAGCTGAAGAGTCGCGCCAGCTGTTGCATTACAGGACAAAAGTCCCAGGCTGGTCAGGCCGTTAGCTTGCGGCTTGAACTCGCGACTTAACCCAGTCACGAGGTCAAGTCGCCAAAATACCCTGTTTGGGAAAATCTAACGTTTCACATTTCATTCTCATTCTAGTATAAATACCCCTCATTCCCACGTTATGAAGAGAGCTTACAGAGAGAATTTTGTGAGAGAAACCCTAGAGAAAAATAAGATTGCCTCATTCCCAATCTTCACCTTAGAAATTCTACAAATTCCTCTTCTCTCTTCCTCTCCATTGTTATACCTTTGAGAAACCTGTTTTATCAAATCCTTATCTCACCACACTCACGTCTGTGAGAAGGTTTATTTGGTGCTATTGGGAAGCAGTTAGGAAGGAACCAATCTACATTGATTGATGTTATGGTTTAGTAGCGGAATCCGAGAAGCTAAAGAAGAAATAGGTTCGGCGTAACCTTGTTGGAGCAAGAAGCTTGGAGGGCTTAGGTACTTTGGTAGATTAGGCTTGGAGGGTCTTCTACTGTTCATGTATCCCAACTATATTCTTTAGTGGATTATTTGACCATTTGGAGGGCGGTGGAAAGGTTTTACGCTGAGGGTTTCAGTTTCCTCTTCGATAACACATCGCATGTTGTTCGTGTGTTTGCATCTTTTCTTCCTTTATCTTTGCCTTGTATTTACTGCTGTGGATGTATTTATATTTGGCTTAGATTGTTTATCAATTCTGTGTTTGGCTTATTTTCATGTTCCGCACGTAAATCGTTTGATATTAAGCCTGAGTTGATATTTTTGTAATTGGAGTCTAAATGTTCAAGGGTGTTTCATACCCAAATTGAACTTTCAATTGGTATTAGAGCGGGTACACTTGTTGTGGTTTTAATACCTTAGTGTGATCCCTGACCCATTTGAGATGGATAGGTCTCAATCTCTTAATGTACCACCGTTTTTTGACAGTAATAATTATGCATTTTGGAAAGTCAGAATGAGAGCGTTTTTATGTTCTATCGATGATGCTGTTTGGGATGCAGTTGAGGTAGGTTGGACTAAACTAGAGGCAGCCAAATCCACTTGGGATAAGGCATCTCATGTGGTAGTCAATACTAACAGTAAAGCGTTAAATGCTATATTTTGTGGTGTATCTCCTGATGAATTCCACAGGATTTCTCATATGACAGTAGCCAAAGAAGCTTGAGAGATTTTGGAGACTACCTATGAGGGTACGAAGAAAGTTAAGGACACAAAGTTTCAAATGCTTACCACCAAATTTGAAGAGCTTAAGATGGGTGATGATGAACCGTTTGATTCATTCTATGGGAAGCTCAATGAAATTGTAATTGCTAAACTCAATCTTGGTGAGAAGATTGAAGATACTAAGGTGGTGAGGAAAATATTGAGGTCCTTACCTAAAAGTTTTAGAGCAAAGGTTACAGCCATAGAAGAGAGTAAAAATTTGGATGAGATCAAAATCCAAGAGTTGATAGGATCTCTCCAAACATATGAGCTGGGATTACCTTCCCATAAGATGAGTAAATCATTTGCTCTTAAAACCATCACTGAAAGAATGGATGAATCCTCCGAAGAAGATGGATTGGAGAAGGAAGTTGTATTCCTTGTTAAGAACTTCCGAAAATTTTTGAAGATGAAGAACAGTGGAAAACCGTTCAGTAGAGGGAAGTTTTCATCTTCAAGAGGTGATAGAAAAGAGTTTAATAGGAAAGAAGGGAAGGATTCTCAACTTCTTTCAGACATTGTGTGCTATGAGTGCAATGGCCATGGACATCTGAAGAAGGAGTGTCCAAATTTTCTGAGAGGAAAAGGCAAGGCTTATGCCATAACACTCATGATATAGATTCTTCCGACTCCGACTCTGAAGAGAGTTGTGATGGAGAAGGAAATTTCTCTGCATTCATGACCATTGCTCATGTGGAATCTTCAGATGATTTGGATACACTTGTGAAGGAGCTTGATGAGCATTCTGATTTGGAGTCTATTGGAGTTACTGAAGACTCGGAGGCTAAAGAGGATGAAGGTATATCGGGTCTTCAAGAGAATTACACCTTACTCCTTGAGAAATCTGGTGAGTATGTAAGGGTTGCAAAGGCGGTTGTGAAAAAGATGAAAAGGGCTGAAGAGGACTATAAAAGTCTTCTGGCCAGATATAAGGAAGCAAAGTGTGAAATTGAGACACTAAATGACGAGTTATCGAAAGCTTATACCAAAGTAAGATTTCTTGAGCAAGAGGTGGTGCAAGCACAAGCCAAGATAGAAAGGGTCTCCTCCAAGAAGCTAGAAGATGTTATCTCTTCTCAAAAACACTTCTCTGACAAATCTGGTTTGGGTTATACCGGAGAAAGTAGCTCATCGGCCAAAACTACTAAAGAAGTAAAATTTGTGAAGGCCATAGAGCCGATTGTAGAGGAGCCCATCCCTGAGGATGTTAAGGTTGAAAAGAAGACGAAGCTGGCTGATCAACAGGTGTTAAATAAGTTCCGTAATTAATCAGAATCCAGATATGGAGCTAGAGGGAGATTTGTTCAAAGATCACAACAGGGTCCTAGAACAGAATATGTTTGTCACTATTACGGATTGCAAGGACATACCAGACCCAACTGTCAAAAACTGAAAGCAGATAACAATGCAAGTGCACCTCAGTCACAAGGAAGAAGAAATGACGTGAGGTCTTGGGGTGGTGAGTAACCAAGAAGTCAAAACCGTGATCCAGGAATGATGGACGTGATGAAGATGATTGGTGCCTTCACAAATTGCCTGGAGAGCTTCACACAAAAGTTTGATAGTCCTAATTCTCGTACCCAATCCGTTAAGGATATCACCCCAAACGCACATGACGTGTGGGTGACGAAGGGTACTCATGCATAAGCATTACAACATGTCCATGCATTAATACTTCCCATGATTGTGAATATGCTTGGTTGTGTGCTTCTAGCTAGTATTTAGGTTGTTGTTTTTGTGTGTGTGTTTATCTTTGGTTCAAATGTTTTTTCATTCTTTTTATTATGTTTTTGATAAATTTTTTTACTGCTTTTGTGTCAAAAATCCAAAAACACATAAAAAGTAGAAAATCCAAAAAGATTGATCAATTTTGTTGAGTTTTGTCTCAAAACATGTTTTGCCTTGTACCTTTGTATTTATGGCTTTGTGCATTTAATGAGCTTAGCTTGTCTCTCATGCACTCATATCATTGTGGAAGAAATTCTGAAATCTATGTAACTGTTGTAAATAGATCTTCAACCTTGTCATGAATGATTAGTGAATTGTTTTGTTGATCTTGAGACATGCATAGACTCATGCCTATATATCTTCCCACTCTTTTTTTTTTATATTTAAAAGAGCTCTCTAAATGTAAATCTCCAAATGAAAAGAGATATAGAGCTGCAAAAGTCTGTCGCATATACTAGTATTTGACTAGAAAAAAGGGAAAGTGACTAAAATAAAATGTATGATGTCCAAAAAGCCAAAGGTTAACTCATAAATTGAAATATCAAAAATTTTAGGCATTTATCTCTCAATGAGATTTTTTTTGCTCAAAAAGTGCAAATGTTATGTTGAAGTCAAATAAAAAGTTTCAAAGAATGTATTCAAGTTCTTGTGGGAGGTCATATGTGCATGTTTCTATAATTGAGATAGGTCACATTATCTAGTGCTAGTTGTGTATGCCTTGATTGAATTGATCATTGAAGTTTCCCATTAGACTAAGGATTATCTCATTTTTGATATCCACACACAACACTCAAGTCTATGTTCAATGAATGCCACATTCATTTGTGTGATTGTACTTGTTTAAATGTGTTTTCACATACTCAATCTTTGTTGATCAATCACAAAAAGATTTTTGAGTGTTTTAGTTTGTTTTTGGAAAGTGTTTTGTTTTACAAAATAGTCAAAAATTTCAAAAATTGTGTTGCTCTGTTTTGGTGACTAAGTCGCGGGTTGGCCCAGTCGCAAGTACCAGTCGCGAGCCCACTTAGAGATTTTTCATGGCTCACTGGCGTGTCAATGCCCTAGTCACGAAAAAGAATTAGAAATATTTTTTCAAAATTTGTGTTTTTGTATATTTCGTGGCTCAGTATGGCGACTTGTTCGCGGGTGGAAGGTCTAGTCGCAAGGGGCACTCAGAGATTTTTGCGGCTCAGCTCGCGACTCTCTTGTGAGTAGATTTTCCAGTTGCGAAAAACACTTAGAAGATTTTTCAAGAATCTTGCTTCACAGCGTTTCGCGGCTTACTTTGGCGACTTAATGACGACTTGATCCAGTCGCGAAAAACGCGTGTTTTGCGTTTTAAAGACAATTTTCAAAATTTTTGTTCAGTTTTTTCCTCGATTATCAGTGATTGTTCATTGTCTTCTTCATTCTCTCACTCAAACTCTCCGTACTCATTTGTGAAAATCCTTCATTTCTGCATCATTTCAGCATCAATCTTCTAGAAAAAGGTATGAGTTTTCTTGTTTTCCCTTCACATTTCATGATTTTACTGTCATATTCTTGAATCTGTGTGTTTTGATGTTGGATTGGGTTTTTGGGGTATACGAATGTGAGTCTGGGTTTGTTTGTTTGCGGGTTGTCTTGTCACTCTGTTATTATCATTGTGACCAAATTGTTACTAATTTGTGTATGCTTCCACATATTGTGTTTTGCCCTTGTTGTGGACTCTTCTGAGTGTTTACAGATGGCTTCCACATCTTCAAAGAAGAAGACTCCTGCTAAGAAGGTTGATAAAAGAATGAAAATGGACAACAACCTGTTTAGGTCTGTCAAGCATTTTGAGAGATACAAAGATTCCTTCATAAAGGGAACCGTTATCCAGGAGAGGTTTGTGGATTTACATGATCTGAAGGATACTTTCATTCCATAATGCTTTGAAGGAAGAGGTTGGGATAAACTTCTGGGTGACTTACCTGTAGTGTGTGAACCTCTAATTAGAGAATTCTATGCAAATGCTATGATAAGGGAGGATGAGTTGACTTGTTGGGTGAGAAGAAAGGAATTTACCTTAGATGCTCATGATATTGATATAGTTCTAGGGCTAGAGGGATTAGAAGATTATGAATTCACTAACTACAAGGACAGAATGCTTTCTCTAGAAACTGTCCAGAAAAGGATTGGTGGGGTTATAGAAAAGAGATGTCTTAACACTTCTGATTTTCCCAAACACATGAGGTGTTTAACCACCATAATGATGTATAACCTGTACCCTATAAGGAAGTTGACTACACTGACAAATGCCAGAGCTATCTTTCTAATGGAACTTAAGGAGAAAACCTTTATTGACATCAGTTCCCACATTTTTGATACTATAATGGATGAAACTAAAACCACCTCGAGGCCCAAGCTGGTATTTCCAAGTCTTCTTATGAGGATTTTCAAAGAAAAAGGTGTTGCAATCCCACAAGATATCAATCCCATGCCTCCTCTATCAGCCATTAACAAATTTACGCTCACAAGGATACAAAGCCGTCTTCCAAGTGAAGAAGAGGAGGGTGTCCAAGAAGATGTTGATCCAATGGAGACTGAAGCAGAGGTTGTAGGACCATCTTTCACACCAAGAAGAAGAGTCAAGAGGAGCAGAACTTCTACCTCATCAGCTGTACCTCTTGATGCCTTTCAGATCATCTTGGAGAGGCTTGATACACTCAGAGAAGTTTAGAATCAGCATACTGAAAGGATGACAGCAATGCAGGACCAGCTTGATGTACTTTCAGCCAAGTTTGACAGCATTCACACTAACCAGGATCACTAATCCTTTAGCCATTCTGGTAAAAAAGGGGGAGAATTTTTTGGGGCGGCTCTTGAGGGGGAGTGCCTGTTTTGAGGGGGAGTTTTATTATTATATGTTGTTTTGTTTATAATTTTGATACTATGCTTGAATAACTACTGTTGTTATAGGTTTGATACACTATGGTTTAAGATTGGTTTAAACTCATATCTCTTGAATGTTTTTAACTCTTGGGTTATTAAATATATAAATATGATGTTATTCAGTTTATTCAGCAATTGTTTAAATTTTGTACCCATCTTGCTTTTGTAAGTTTTAAGGGTTTGTTTCCATGCACTTTTGCACACTTGTAGGCCTTTGTGGTTTGTGCCATGTTTTATGCAGCCTTTGTGCTTTGTTAAATCAGTACTTCTATCATAATGCTATGCATTCCTTTTTAAGTACTGTCACTCTTGTGCCCTTGTAGGATTGTTCCTAGATGCATATATGTTTGTATGCATTGGTTGAGTGTTAGACTTGCAAATGATACTATTCAATTGAGCTTATCACTTTGCATGTCCGGATGTTCATTCCTTGTGTAAATGAACATAGTAATCACTTTTGTTTAAGTGACTGCTTGGTTGATCTAGCCATGATTTATTGCTTTAATACTTAAGTTCATTTTTGCTTGATCATACTTCTATCGCTCCATATGCATTTCAAGTTTTCTGCATACAATGATATTGCTATGTTGTTGTGTTTCAAGAGTTACTTGTTCATATGTTCAAGAGCTTTACAAATCTAGAGTTAGGTGTGAGTGAGTTTTGTTCAATTGTTCCCAACTCACACTTTAAGTCTAGAGTCTGTTGTAGGGTTTTGTCACGGAATAACCAAAGGGGGAGATTGTAAGGTTGAATTTAATCAACCATCTTGTTGGCTTTATTCTGTGCCAATTTTCTTGTAATTTAGCACTTAGTAACCTTGTATTTAGGTGGGAAACTTGTAAGGGTAGTGAGTGAAAGAGTGTGAAGAAAGGCTCAAGATTGTGCAAAGAAACAGAATCTCGCGACTGGATCTCGCGGGTGAGTCGCGGCTTGCAAGTCACCAAAAGTCTGCACACGTGCCAAGCATGTCAGAAGCTGAAGAGTCGCGCCAGCTGTTGCACTATAGGACAAAAGTCTTAGGCTGGTTAGGCCGTTAGCTCACGGCTTGAACTCGCGACTTAACCCAGTCGCGAGGTCAAGTTGCCAAATACCTTGTTTGGGAAAATCTAACGTTTCACATTCCATTCTCATTCCAGTATAAATACCCCTCATTCCCACGTTATGAAGAGAGCTTCCTGAGAGAATTTTGTGAGAGAAACCCTAGAGAAAAACAAGATTGCCTCATCCCCAATCTTCACCTTAGAAACTCTACAAATTCCTCTTCTCTCTTCCTTTCCATTGTTATACCTTTGAGAGGCCTGTTTTACCAAATCCTTATCTCACCACACCTACGTCTGTGAGAAGGTTTATTTGGTGCTGTTGGGAAGTAGTTAGGAAGGAACCAATCTACATTGGTTGATGCTATGGTCTAGTAGCGGAATCCGGGAAGTTAAAGAAGAAATAGGTTCGGCGTAACCTCATTGGAGCAAGAAGCTTGGAGGGCTTAGGTACTTGGGTAGATTAGGCTTGGAGGGTCTTTTGCTATTCATATATCCCAACTATATTCTTTAGTGGATTATTTGACTGCTTGGAGGGCGGTGGAGAGGTTTTACGCTGACGGCTTTGGTTTCCTCTTCAATAACACATCGCGTGTTGTCTGTGTGTTTGCATCTTTTCTTCATTTATCTTTGCCTTGTATTTATTGTAGTGGATGTATTTATATTTGGCTTAGATTGTTTATCAATTCTGTGTTTGGCTTATTTTCATATTTCGCACGTAAATCGTTTGATATTAAGCCTAAGTTGATATTTTTGTAATTGGGGTCTAAACGTTCAAGGGTGTTTCATACCCAAATTGAACTTTGAATTATTATTTTGCCAATCCGGTGCTTTTTATTCTCAGGTCCACTTTTTCACATCTACTATCATGTGATCAAAGTAAATGAAGTTGGTGAAATAATTAAAGTACGTACTCTCTCTTCGTTTGTGATTGGGGCAAGCAGGTGGCTTGCATAGAGTAATAAAGTGGTTTTAGCTGATATTGGGAGTGTTGACTGTTTTGTGTAATATTGGATGATTATTGTTGAGTTGTTTTTATTTGATTAATTCATTTTAGGCTATTGCTAGTAATGATGTTATAGTTACCAAATGTATTGATAACTTCTCTATGAATTTAAATTCATTATTTTATTAGGAACATAGCTAAAAGTGAATGATTAAAGATGATTTGTTTCTTAAATGAAAGTGAAATTATGTAAATGAAATGTGTGTTAACTCTTGCTTTGTGCTTTCATGAAATCATGTTATAGGTATTTCTTGTAAACCACTTTATAGCAATTGATAAGAGTTGAATGAAAATTACTAATAGAAGGTCGTGAGAATATTTAGATGGAGTCTAACAGTTTCTGAATTTTGCATCTAACCATGCATACCCGGATGGAACGATTTCATGTCCATGTAGAAAATGCGTGCATACAAATTCGTGCCCTATATATGTTTTATAGGCTCATTTAGTGTCAAAAGGGATTTGTAGGGGTTATAACCCTTGAGTTTTTAATGGGGAATCATCATCTGCATAGACTTCAGTGCATAGACTTCTACTGAAATTCCTAATAGTCATGCCCAAGAAAACCCGATAGAGTATGCCGATCTTCGTGACATGTTGCTTGACATGTTCCCCATACAAGATATGGCATCTAGGCCAATGGAAGAAGTTCCTATTGTGCAACAACCCATAGAAGGTCCTAATGAAGATGCATTTTGGTTTATGAAATTGCTTGAAGATGCTAATCAACCTTGTTATGAAGGTTGTAAGCATTTTAGAAAATTTTCAGCTATTGCGCATTTGTACCACATGAAGTGTCTTAATGGTTGGACCAACAAATCATTTACCATATTGCTGCAATTTTTGCTTGATTTTCTTCCTTCAAATGCTACGTTGACAAAAGACTGTTATGAGGCTAAGAAGATTATTAAGGATTTGGGCTTGAGCTATGAAAAGATTCATGCTTGTCCTAAAGATTGTATTTTATATTGGAAGGAGAATGCCAACCTTGAAGCTTTTCCAAACTGTAACCTTTCAAGATGGGAAAGTAATGAGTTTAAAGGTCAACAAAGCACTAATGCTTCTTTCAAGGAAAGAAAAAAGAAAGCTGCAAAGATCCTACGGTGGTTCCCCTTAAAGCCAAGATTGAAACAACTATTTATGTCTCCTGAACCAGCCAATCTTATGAAGTGGCATGCCAATGGTCGTGTGAATGACGGGTTAATGAGGCATCTTGCTAATTTTGAAGCTTGGAAATCATTTGACTCTAAGTACATAGAGTTCTCATCCGAGCCTCGTAATGTGATGCTTGGATTAGTAGTCGATGTGTAGACACTCGATTTTGCACCCATGATTTAATCAAGGAAGATGATTGGAATGACCATCCATGAACCCCAAAAATCATGATTGCATTACATGCATCAATTTGTTCTTGCATTACATACATTAATTCATTCATTGCATATCATAAAAATGATCTTGAGGTTCTAACGATTGCAACGGTGTGTCCAATTTCCAAATTGGTCCATTGGATGGAAAGATATCGCATGACCAAGTTTGCACAGTCTGCATGCATTACATGGGGTGAAGCCGATCATGTGTGATAATTGAAATTAATTTTGATTGGTTAATGATTAAAATTAATTAAATGAATTTATGTGATTGGTGGAGTATTTTTCTTAAAGTGAGATTTGTTGCATGGGATTAAAAACAACTAGTCACTAACCTGTGCGATGCACGAGATAGTTAAATAAAAGGACAATTAACCAACATTACTTTAAGGTAAAAGAATTAGTGAGAGACTGATTTGCCTATCAAGAATTTAAAAGAAAAAAATATTGATATAATAAAATTTAAGATATTTAGAAATAGAAAATTGGGTTAATAATATGCATATTATAGACATTTTGCTAGTCAGCGTTTAAAAAAAAAAGGATCTGTCATAATTAAATAAAATACAATGGGAATAAATATTTAACTTCTATGCTTTTATATAGTTTAGAAGTGTTGTCTAACATAGAATGTTATTGGGTAGTAAAAAAGATTTTTATAAAATGTTAATACCATATATATATGCTTATATTATCAATGTCTCACTGTAGGTGCATAGTTACTGAAACCTACAAAGTAATTTACAATTCTTAAATTAATAAAGCAAAATTCTCAAAAGTTATATATATACACACACTCAAAACTGATATAAACTATAAAGATAAAAACAAATCTTATTTAGTCTATTAATAATAATATAAACAATTCAAAACATGGAACATTATCAAATTTATAACACATAATTCCATTATCTTTTACGTTGAATCCAAACAAATAATTAATTGAAATTAATCCAAACAAGTAATTAATCAACCAAAAATCAAAACTTTAATTAAGAAAACAAAAAATCACATAAACCCAAAATAAAAATTCTCAATAAAGTAAAAAAATATAAGGTAAAGAATTAAGATCAACCTACTAAGACGCAAATACCAAAAACTCCAAAACTTAAACCTTCCAAATTTTATAGAATCCCCAAATTCTACTTCAAAACCAAACAAAACCCTTCAAATTCAAAAAATTCATATATAATATACCAAATAAAAATTTACCATACTTTGGGTTGAAAGACATAGGTTGTAGTTTTGATTTTTCTCTAAAAAATAGAGATCTGCCGTATACAATATAAAATAATCATTAGAAATTTCAACCCAAAAATCAAACCCACAAAAACACTATCAAAATATAGAGATTAACCCAAATACTTAGAAGAAAATAAATTTTAAACATAACAAAACAATAAGATAGAATGAAAATTTTAGGCACATATGAAAGCAAATAAAAAAGACAAAACCTACATGTTTTTTTTTTTTAGTTGAGTCTCTCTCCTTATTTTTTTAATTTTAAAGTGAAGTTAAGTTTAGGGTTTTGAGATGGTAATTGCTAGGGTTTTAAGGAGAGAAGAGAGAGTCCTACCAAGAGTCTAAATAATATAAACAATTCAAAACATGGAACATTATCAAATTTATAACACCTAATTCCATTATTTTTTACGTTGAATCCAAACAAATAATTAATTGAAATTAATTCAAACAAATAATTAATCATTCAAAAATCAAAACTTTAATAAAAAAACAAAAAATCACGTGAATCCAAATAAAAATTCTCAATAAAGTAAGAACATATAAAAACTTATCACACCTTGGGCTGGAAGACATAGGTTGCAGCTTTAATTTTTCTCCAAAAAAATAGAGATGCTTCATCTGCCATATACAATATAAAATAATTATTAGAATTTCAACCAAAAAACCAAACCCATAACAACACTATCAAAATATAGAGATTAACCCAAATACTTAGAAGAAAATCAATTCTAAACATAATAAAATAATAAGATAGAATAAAAATTTCAGGCACATATGAAAGCAAATAAAAAAGACAAAACCTATGTTTTTTTTTTTTTTTTTTTTTTTTTTTTTTTTTTTACGTGAGTTTCTCTCCTTCTAATTTTTTTAATTTTAAAGTGAAGTTGAGTTTAGGGTTTTGAGATGATAATTGCTAAGATTTTAAGGAGAAAAAAGAGAGTCCTACCAGGAGTCTCTTTCTTTTTTTCTTAATCCTAAAGTTTTTTTTTGGTGAGTCCTTTTTTAAAAAAAAAAAAAAAAAAAAAATTCAAACCTAAAGTGAGTCATTTTTTTTTTTTTTTAAAATTCTAAAGTGAGGTATCTTAAAAAATTATAATTAATTTTTAATCTTCAATTTTATATTATATATAGATAATAATAATGATGTGATAGGCCAACAAAATATATCTAATAGAGTTTTACTTAAACTAAATTATTGTAACACTAATAAATATAAGAAGATATAAAACCTAGAATAAAAAGAATCTAAAAAAAAAAGAAAAAGAAAATAATGGTGACGTGGAAAATTATGGGAGCATTAAAGGATTCAGTTATAATAATAATAATAATAATAATAATAATAATAATAATAATAATAATAATAATAATAATAATAAATATAGATGATGATTTTTGTGATAAGTTGATATATGATAGAATTTACAATTTAATTTTTGTAATTATGCAAAAAAGGTTATTTTAGGTCTAGGTGATTTATTTCCTTATTTTTAGGTTCTTTTAATATTTTTTTAGGTCAAATTTAGTTCCTATTATGGTTAGGTATTAATTAGAGCTTATTTTAGAATATATTTTCTTATCCATCAAGTTTTATGGAGCCCTTAAATAGGTCTCCAAGTTTGTATACGTTTTTCAATATTATTGATATTAATAAAAATTCAAACTTTTTTCTATTATTTTTCTGGTGGATTCTATATAAGATATAAAACCTAAAATAAAAATAATCTAAAATAAAAAGAAAAAGAAAATAGTGATGATGTGAAAAATTGTGAGAGATTCAGAGGCTTCGGTTTTATATATATATATATATAGATTATTAGTGTTTTAGTAGGATAGGTAACATATATAGTTGCAAAGAGGTTTAAACATGTGATTAGTAGTGTTTTAGTAGGTTATGTATTTTTTTTTTTACTGATTTTTTGTTTTTTATTTTTTTATTTAAATAATACTGATGTGGAAAATTGTGGAGAGGTCAAAGGCTTTGGTTTTATATATATATATATATATATAGATAAGCCCATAATATTTAAAGACTGTGGATAATTAGGTTTTTGGGATAATTATATTCAAAAGAATTATTTTGAAAGTCATAATTATCACTTTGGATTGAGGTTTATCATGAAAATAACTCTGAAATTCGTCCAAAAACAGTTTTAGAGTTGGAAAACAATTCAAAAACGTGCTAATCAAGTAACAAATTTCAGATTCACGTTCCAAGGGACTTTTGGTATAGTATAACTCAAAATTCATACTGGACTATTTCTGACAAAGTTGTAGAGAATTAAATTTCCCTTCATTGGTCAAAATTTCAGCTTAATCCGAATTTTGAGTAAAGAGATATGATCAAAATACTGAAGCTTGTTCTGATTTGAAAAATCAGCTTACTCTTATCCAAATTTTTTTTTTTATAGGATTTTTCCTCATACATTTTTTGCTTATTTTTTTTAGCATTCCAACCTCTATAAATAGGGGATACCTCTCAAAATTCAGCACATTTTTTTATGCTCAAGGAGAGACACCTTTTCACACTTTCAAATTCCTCACCCTTCTTTTCTGGGGTTCTCTTTTAAATTAGGGTTTTTAGGTTTCAAAGGTAATTGAATAAATTTCTTTGAACCCTAAAACATCCTCTCAAGCAGAAGGGTGCTCCATGCAAGAGGTTGTTTCTTAACCCTTTTTCTTATGTTAGTCATAATTCATAATTAATACAATAATTATATTATATATAAAATAGTCAAATTTAATATTTTATAATTGTGGGGACATTTTTGCCTCAAGACCAAGAGTTGCACTTTGTAATCTTTTTTGGCTCAAGTCCCACATGGGAAAGAAATCCTCCCTCAATCTACCTTATAAGGCATGAACCAAAGGAGTTAGAGTACCACTAGCTTGGTTGTGGTACTCTAACTCCTTTGGTTCATGCCTTATAAGGTAGATTGAGGGAGGATTTCTTTCCCATGTGGGACTTGAGCCAAAAAAGATTACAAAGTGCAACTCTTGGTCTTGAGGCAAAAATGTCCCCACAATAATATTTAAAGCTCAAATAAGATTAATTTTTTTTTTCAATTTGTTATAAACATAAAAGGAAGATGTAGATCTGCTTTATATTAAGAAAAAATTCAGATCTACATCTAATGAAGACGCAGATCTGTTTTATTTGAAGAAAAAGAATTGTGTACATGCGTACTTTAGAAAATAAACAAGAGATCATAGCAATAATAGAAGAATCAAGAACTTGTTTTCACAAACTAAATTAACAAGTCATGATATGAATATTCTAAACTGAAAGAAATATACAAACAGGGGCAGGGGTACAGATAGTCTTTTGGGGGCCATGCCCCCCCCCCCCTCCCCCCCAAAACTTTTGAAATCCTCTACAAATTATAATGATTGGCCCCTCCAAAAAATTTCACAGAACCTTCTTGCTATCAATGGAAGAAAATTAGTCTAGCATAGTTGGATAGGCCACCTAATACATGAGTCTAGACTACTCTTAACTCAATTTAAATCATAATAAAAGAGAAAATAACTGAGTGGCCCACCTAGTTGCACAACATGCCAAGAACTTGGAGTTTCCAAACTATTGAATAGAAGATAGTCTTTGGTTTTAGAGTTCCAATTAGCTATGAATATTCATCATCTTCACAATTCATGCAGTTTTTATTTTTATTTTTATTTATTTTTATTGTTGTTTTGCTTAGTTTTCTTTTTACTCTGATTTTGGATAATGACTTTCCTTTAAAAAAATGTCATAAAGATTTGTTCATTGTTAGTTTTTATGTTATTTCCCTTTAAAATATAACAATGATTGCATTTAGCCATTTACAGTTCCAATATTTAGTTAGTTTCTCAAGTGTACTCCACTTAAACAATACCCAGATTTTTACCAAAATCTTACAAATCCCTAGACTTTTACCAAAATCTTATAAATCCCTAATCTCTAGGTGTTTTTCTTTTTATTTTTTCTAAGAATAGAAAAAGGACGTTGTTCCTATTGTTTTCAATTTTTAAATGCAATGTGCGTTGCTCGAATTGATGTGTTTTTCTTTTCATTCTTAGCCTTCAAATTCATTTATTCTGGTCCCATCATCATCATTTTTTGACAAAATTTGATCATTTTCTCATATTTCCAATTTTTTTTCCTCACATGTTTTTCTCTCATTATCATCATCATCTCATTTTTATATATTTTAAGTTGATTTTTTTTTTCCTTTTGAATCCAGGTGCCTTATAAGTTGTACCAACATTGATATGTTTCTCCTTCTCAAAAAAAAAAAAAAAAAAACATTGATATGTTTCTACAACAAAATTTAGGTTGTGCTAGAGAAGAAACATTCTCAAGTCTTAACCTCGTCCCAATTTGAAAAAGGGAAAAATTGGTGAGAATTTCACTATGAAAATGATAATGAATGGAGTTTATTTTATGAATGGTCATCATCGATAAGAATTTTTCCTCAAAATAAAACAGATATGCATCTTCATTAGATGTAGATTTGAATTTTTCTTCAAAATAAAATAGATTTGCATCTTCATTAGACGTAGATCTGAATTTTCCTCAAATCAAAAACTAGTTTGCATCTTCCTTACATTGAAAATCTGATTTTTTTTTCTTATCAAAAAACTTATTTTTTTTTCTTATCAAAAAACTGATTTGTATCTTCCTTAGATACAAATTTGATTTTTTTTTTTTTTTTTTTTTTTTTTTTTTTTTTTTTTTTTTTACATATGTGGATTTTTGGAAAAAAAAAAAAAAAGATCATGCATGATTGTGTTTATTGTTGTTTGTTTTGTTCAATATATGTAGCATAAATTTATTCCATGAATGAAATCCTCTTCTTAAAAAGTCTTTTTCTTTTTCTAAAAGTTCATCAAAAACAAATCTGATTTTTTAATAAACAAAAGACTGTGTTTTAATTAAATAAAAGCATATCTAAATTTTCTCTCAAAAAACCACTTTTTTTACACAATAAAAACATATCTGATTTTTTTATAAACTGAAATCAATTTTATTTTATCACTAAATCATATCTGAATTTTTTTAAACAAAGAAGAGGATACATTCATAAATAAATTTGCGTGATTTAGTTTATTTCACTTGTGTAACATATCATTCATAGCATGCATAAATGAGGTACATAGGTCACAAGAGTTTAGAAGACCAAACTCTGTTTGGGTGGAATAGGTGCCTAACACCTTTCCATTCTGTAACCTAGCCTCTAAATTTAGTTTCTTTGGATAGGTAGACCTAGGTCTTATCTTTGTTTTATTTTTAGTAGATTGTAACTAGGACAAAAAGCCATCTAATTATTTGGCAGTTTATAACTAGGACCTAAAGCCATGTAATTTTTAGTCTACTAAATGTATTATTTTTTTTTTCAATCAATGAGAATGGTACAATTCAGTTATTTATTTTTTGTATTTAGTTTTTCTTATTTTTTGTATAAAAAATAAGTGGTGACTCCACTCCACTTACCTAAAAAGAGAGGTGCCCTAAAAAGCACTCCAAAAAGTCTTTCTTTTTTGAGAGCACCCACTTTTGGTGGTCTCTCACACGATGGATTCAACTCGTATGAAAATATGAGTAGTACTCATAGTACATGACCTGTCATTTTGATCCCATACAATATCCTTCCATGGATGTGCATGAAAAGGTCTTCTTTCATGCTAGCATTATTGATTCCCGGTCCAACCTCACCTGGGAACGATATAGTCATGTGCTTACAACCCCTAGTAGAAGAACTGAAGGAGTTATGAGATGTTGGAGTAGAAACATTTGAAGTGTCTTCTAAAAAATCATTCCAAATGCATGTTGCATTATTGTGGACCATAAATGATTTTCTTGCATATGGTGATATCTCGGGTTAGAGTACCAAAGGTGCTTGCATGTCCCCCTTGTAACTATGATAGTCACTCTCATTTATTAAGATATGGAAGGAAATTTAGTTACATTGGACATAGGTGATTCTTGGATAGTGATCATAAATTCCGTAAGCAAAAAAATTCATTTGATGGGCATGTTGATACGAGATCAGCTCCTATTACAGTATCCAAAGGAGAAATCATGTTACAAATGGATGCTATATCCGATTGTGTTTTTGGGAAGAAAACAATCAATTTGCCCAATAAAAGAAAAAGAGGAGAGGAAGCCTTAACTGTGTGGAAGAAAAGAAGTATATTTTTCACCTTGCCTTATTGGGAGGACCATGTGTTGTTTCACAATCTTGACGTGATGCATATTGAAAAGAATGTAGTCAATAATATAAGCAGCACATTGTTGAACTTGGATGGCAAGACAAATGATAACTTGAAGGCACGTCAAGAGTTAAAGGATATGGGTATAAGAAGTGAACTTCACTTGGAAAACGTTGGTAATGATTAGACATGTATGCCACATGCCTGCTACCATATGAATGCTAGTGAAAATGATGATTTTTTTTGCAAGTTTTGAAGGATGTAAGAGTGCCAGATGGATATTCTTCAAACATCTCATGTTGCGTTAAACTCAAAAAATGCAAGATTAGTGGGATAAAGAGCCATGATAATCACATCTTAATGCATAAACTTTTTCTGATAGCAATACGCGGATCTTTGTCCCTTGAAGTGAGTAGGTATTTAATTGACTTATCTTGTTTCTTTAGGGAGATATGTTCCAAAGTACTAAATGTGGAGGAACTTAGGGCTTTTGAGAAGAGAATTGCAGTCATATTGTGTGAGTTGGAAAGGATATTCCCTCTCTCTTTCTTTACAGTGATGGTTCATCTAGTCATGCATTTGACTAGCGAAGCCAAAGTTGTTGGCCTAGTTCATTATTGTTGGATATATCCCATGGAGAGTTAACATATATAGTAACTTGGTCTAATTGGTTTTGTTTAACTTATCAATTTCCCATTGTTGATCTTGGGTTTTTCAATAGGTACTTGTCAAGACTTAAGTCTTACGTGCATAATAAAACTTATCTAGAAGGCTCTATTGCAAAAGGGTATATAGTAGAGGAATGCTTAGCTTTCTGCTCATGCTATTTTAAATCAATTGAAACTGCATTCAATTGGCTTGTAAGAAATGTTGAGGAATCCATGGGTGCGGTGGTGAGCATTACACTAGATTCAAATTCATGGATCCAAGCACATCGTTATGTGTTATTCAATCGTGAAGAAATCACCCCATTTCATGAGTAAGTAATATGTCATTGTGTGTCTTTTAATGGCATTCAAGTACAATACTATAACTTAACACTAACACATTTGTCTACACAGTGTACACATAGCAGAGATCAAGGCTAATTTCTATTTTCATGTAACTGATGATGTTATTTAAAAGTAGCACATGGAGAAATTCTACAGCTGGTTTAGGGACTATGTAAGTAAGCATATATATAAAACTGTTTTTGGTTGTAACACTTTAGATAGCATACTTATAATAAACGTCATTGTCTATAATAGGTGATGATAATGGATGCATCTGAGTAAAAGAAAATCTCTGATAAAGTCATATGGCCTGCTCGATATCCAGATAATGAAGCAAAACAGTTCAAGCGTTAGAGCATGGCACTGAAGGCCAAGAATAGTGACACAGATGAGTTTTCAAACGATGAAGATTCTAAAATGAAATCCTACATTACAAGGCAGTGCACAAAGTTTATGAAAAATGCCAATACCAAAGGATTTGACAAAGATCGCAAGCAGTCTAGTTCGTCTTAGTTCAAGAACCAAGAAAAAGGAAAGAAGGATTCTAGGGATGGCGGTCAATACACTGTTCCCTCAGGACCAAAGTGCTTTGGGTGTCAAGGATTTGGTCATATGAAACAAGAGTGCCCTACGTATCTCAAGACCATTGGGAAGAGCAAGGCACTTGCTGCTACTTTGAACGACACCGAGCTTAAGGATGATTTTGATAATGAGGATGATGGAATCCTTTATGCTTTCACTACCAGTGTAAATCTTACTGAGTGGATTGTTGAAGAAGTGGATGAAAAAGAGGACTTTGTGGAGTCTAAATTTGAGAAGATGGATGAACAAGATGACATCCACACAACCTATGAAAAATTATACAAGGTCTCGAAAAAGCATGAGAAGTTGTATAGGTTGGCCACCAAGAAGCTCAGTGATGTCGAGCTTAAAAATCTCCACGAAGTTTGATGAAGCCAATTAGAACATTGGAGAGATTTGAGAACAATTTCTTAGCTGAGAAGAACAAGAAGCTTGAAGGGGAGCCGTTTCAAGTCAGAGCTTAGCTGAAGAGGACTTCAAGTGCAAAGCTTGACGAGATGCTAAGCCTTCAGAAATCTTCTTTCGAATGAACCAGTTTAGGGTATGATTTCTCTTCTCCTAGTATTACTTCTACTAGTATTACTGTTTTTGTTTTACCTGCTAATATTGTTGAAACTGAGAACCATGAGGATAAAACTACTTTAGCTAGTGAGAACATAGACAATGGTAAATCTATCTTAGAAGCACCCCCTAAGCTTGATAAGAAAGAGACTTAAAACCCTAGGGCTAAGAAGGGAAATACTCAAAAGTCTAAACAGAAGAAGCAGCATCTCTGTCATCACTATGGATCAACTGGACATACTTGACTAAATTGCTATTAGTGGTTAGCCACTCAACAGAGCAACAATATGATCTCATCTAGAAACCAGAATCAGTTTCCAGTATATTTTGCTCTTCTTGGAGATCTACTCAAAGCCCTCATGTTCCTTTTGAACTTGAACAGTTTCAATTTTTCCCCCTCACCGCTAGATCAAGGGTTTGTTAAACGAAAAGGTTCTTCCAAGGTGTGGAAGGAAAAAGGCTCTAAGTGATTTTGTCATTTTTCTTTCTCTCTTTTTTTTTTTTTTTTTTTTTTTTTTTGTTTTGTTTTGTTTTGTTTTGTTTTGTTTTGTTTTTTTTTTGTTTTGTTTTGTTTTTTTTTTTTGTTTTGTTTTTTTAGTTTTTTGTTTTTTTGAGTAAGCATTACTTGTGTGGTTTTAATGTTTTGTTTTGAGTCAGTCTAATTTTATGCTTTGCTTTGTTTAACATGTTTTTGTTTGTTTATTTTCAGTTTTGCTTTATTTTGTATTTCATAAAAAAGAAAATTTTAAAAATAAAAAAAATACAAAAATAATGTGTGTTTTGTGTACATTGGTACTTGTGTATCTTGAATGGTCATTGAAACAAAGTTTTCTAAACTTTGTGTTATTTGTAGCTTAGATGAGCATCTCTATGCATAACTAAGCAAGTGAGCTTTGTGACTCATGTTTGTGATGAGTAAGATTAAGCAATCTCTTATACTTAACACTCGTATCATTCTTCTTGATTGGAAGGCTAGAAAGTCCTAAGAGAAAAGTATAAATAACCATCTCACCACTGTTACCTGCCAATCATAAAATGACATTTGTATGCTTCGGCATAGTAAAACTGCAATGTCAATAGCTCAACATAATTAGGTATTTCTTTTCTCTCTTTTATATGCCCATGCATGTTTTGCTTAAAAGAAAAATATGCAAAGAAAAATAAAAGCAAAAAGAATCAAAATGTTTTATATATGATTACAAGCGTGTCTTCTAGGAGATGTGAGAGTTATAGGATGTACCTCGAAAGTGATAGTCCCCATCAAGTAGTTATGATTGTGTGTGAGTTAAAATGATTTTCTCATATCTCAAATAATGATAACATGTAGACCTTTATGCAATCTTGTGAAGTTTTCACACACAACACGCAATATTCCTTGCTATTCTTGATACATGTGCAGGTACTATGTGATTTGTTCATCATAAGGAATACATGTGTTAATTTATGCTCACTAAACTGTCTTAACTTGTTTTTGAAATATAAAATTGGTTAGACTTGTTTAGTGAGTGAGTGTGTGTGTGTGTGTTTTGGATATAAATTCTTGACATTTTTCTAGTTGAGAGATGATTTTGAGAGTTCAAAATGTTGTTTGGATCTTTGGTTAAGTAGCATGCTTGATTGCATTCATTTCTGTGTGTTTCTCTTCTTTGAAAAACTATTTCTAAGCAATTGATAGCTTCTTGATACCTCTCGACAGCTAGGTTATCTATTAAGCCTCTTGAGCTTCTTTTCTCGATAGCTGTTATCGCAATTTCAATCCATTGAGGTTTTTGAGAATCAGTCTCGATAGCTGCTCGACACCTTCTCGATTCATCAAGGAAGTTTCTGTATGCTCAATAGATGCTCGATAGCTTCTTGATCCATCGAGGTCAATTTGCTATGGGCACCTCTTGATAGCTCCATCTAGCTATTTTTAATTCTCAACACCTCTCGATACCTGCCGATCCATCGAGTTATATATTTGTCCATATATAGAGTTAGCGCGATTTTTCTTCATTTCTGACCGATCTCTCTCGAAAAAAACTCTCTCATTTCTCTCCCAAACACTTCTCACTTAATCGCTTCACCTTCCCCACTTGGGTTTTGGCCTAGATCAAGCTTTTCTTCTCTGGTAAGGGTCTTTAATCCTTCATTCTTCATGCATTTCATGCATTAGACCTAGGTTTTTGAATTTTCTTAAAATGTTTTGGGGTATTTCAAAATTGATGAAGTTTTTGTGAAATTTTTGGGTTGGTTTATGTTTAAATGAGTTTAAATGATCATGCATTGCATCACATTTGCATTTTAACAATGATTCATGCATTTTAGATGTGTGCTTACTATGTTGAACTAATGTGTGCTAGTAGGATTGAATTGGGCTGAGCCCATGATGTTTTTACTTTGGCATGTCACATGTTAATGCATTTTTCATGCAAACGTACCAATTTTGTTTCTATCATATTGATATTAAACTGTATTGGTTCTTTTCTGCGTGTTTTTTTCGCTCTCTCTTTCTTTCGTTAGTTGTTCTGTGGCACCTAAACGGAAATCTACTCTGTCCCGGAACCCTTTTCGTTCTAGGGCATCTTCTTCTTCTTCTTCTTCTCCCTGTGCTGATTCTACTCCATCTCACATCAAGTTTCGTGATGATAAAACCCGCAAGGACTTTTCGAAAAACTTTTCACGATGCAGCATTCATTCGGAACGCCAAGTCGTTCTATCGGATTTTTCCGATACTGATCTTCCCACTGTCATCTACAGTAGGGCTTGGGAGTCATTGTGTGGCATCCCAGTCACTTATCATTCTATGATCATACAGGAGTTTAACTCCAACATGCACGAATTTGACTATTCTGTACCTTGTTTTATTACTCGCATTCGAGGTATGCGCGTTGTAGTCACTTTAGATTTTATATCCGAGGTGCTACACGTACCGAGGGTAGAGTTTGTTGAGTACCTTGGCTGTGAGCATCTTAGGACTGTGTCCAAAGATGAACTCTTGTCTCGCTTCTATGAGACACCTTCATCTTAGGGTGATCATCAAAACACCCATTGCTTGTGCTTTACAAAAGGTCCAAGGTTTCTTAACATGGTAATGACATTCATTCTTCATCCTTTGTCTTACTATAACTCCATTACTGAGCCATGTGCTCGATTTTTGTTATCCCTACTTGAGGGACTTACTATAAATTTTCCTTCTCACTTCATACTCTCCCTTATAAATGGTTATAAGGATACGACGACTCGTGATAAGCTCATTTTCCTTTCGACTATCACGCAGATTTTCTGCCATTTTTCTGTCTCCTATCTTATGTCTACACACTTTTTTGTTATGTGTGTCATAGACGCTGCTACCGTTAGACGGAACGAAGCCCAACTTCGATCAAAGTGGCCACAGACTGAGACGGTGACTCCTCCAGCTTCTTCCGCTCCGTCTACATCCGCTCCTTTATATGTGACCCTCGAGGCGGTCATGGCGCAGCTTCAGCGCATGGATGCTTGTCTTGACACACTCAGTGATGAGTTATGTTAGGTGAACACCCGTGTCAGCCGTATTGCCCGACGGCAGGCTCGCCTTTGTGGCTTCGTGGCTTCTCCCTCTCCTTCTCCAGAGGCATCTGAGGACGAAGATGATGATGGTGACTCTGACGATGATGATGATGATGATGGGGATGAGGATGCTAGCTCTTCTGGTGACGACGTGATGAATGCTTGAGTTATTTGTCCTTTGTCATTCGTGACAAAAAGGAGAAGTAGTTTTGGGTATGAGAGTATGAGAGTAGTCATGGTCTTAGGGGGAGAGTTAGTATAGGAGATAGATATTTTTGTTAGGGGGAGTGTTTTTCTTTTATGAGGGATGTAGTAAGGACTTTTTGTATCTTTTCTTTTCTTTACTTTTCGAATACATTGTCCTTACATTGTGATAGCAAACCTTGTAATCATTTTTTTGAAGTATATATATCTTGAGGTTGTTACTTCAGTTTCACCTATCTCTTCATGTGTTGTTTCTTTTCTTTCTTTATGCACATGCTTATATATTGTATGCAATCTTTTATTTCTGTTTCACACTAAGATGCCGTGATGAATTTTGTTTAAAGTGTTTTAGAAATACAGGTTGTTAAAGTCTTTCTTGCCATGAACTCTCTTCTTGCAAAGTTTTCAAGAGTTTGTGTTAGGATAAATTTTATTGTATTCAACAAGTGAGTATGAGTTGAGTGATTTATGACTTCTCTCATATATTCATTTGTTTGTTGTGGTTTTCTTACGGATTGCCAAAGGGGGAGATTGCTAGGACATATATGAATCATGTTAGGAACATATGTCAATAAAGAATTGACTAATCATTTGACAAAACGTACTTTATTAGTTTTTGTATATAATTATGTTTCTTACAGATTATACAAGATATATATATATATATATATATATTAAAAGGAAATATATATAAACTAGGCGGCCAAAATGGCTAAGTTGGCAACATGCCTACAAAATGTTTCCCCATTTTTGTCTGCACTCACTAAGGCAGCAATTACATTAGATGGGGGATAATAAAAAAATACAAGATCTTCCTGCAAATTACAACCTATTCTAGCAAGTGCATCAGCACTTCTATTTGCCTCCCTAAATACATGCTTCACTATGCTGTGGGGAATCTTTTCCAGCAATAATCTGCAATCAAAAAGCAAGGAAGAATAAACAGCATTCGGGGAGTTTCCGGAACTAATTACATCTAAAATAACTTTAGCATCAAGTTCCACTTCCAAATATTGAACACCAAACTGAATGGCTAGCTGCAGACCATCTCTTAGTGCCAAAAATTCTGCTATAATGCTTGTAGTTGAGCCAATACTAGAAAAAATTATTAGTAAGAGCCTAAGAGGTATGTGCTTGTATTATTATACAGTAATGGAAAGGAATCATGACAAACAGAGTAGCGAAAAGTCTTTCGAAAAGCTGATCCAATCTAGTACTATATTATTCTATACGGATAAATGTCAAGATATTTATTAAAAAATAAAAAGTTTAAGAATAAAATATATATATATATATATTTTTTTTATGGGAAAGAATAAAATATTCTCTTATCGCAATGGCACAAGAAAGAGCTCTACAAGGTTCAAATAAAACAAACACGGTCTCCTCCACAAATTTTTATTCAAAAGAAGAAAAAAAAAAAAAAAAAGCCAAAAACATTTTTATAACGATTTCTTCAGACCACTTTTAAACACTCACATACAACTCACAAGCTCTTTTTCATTTAATTAAATTTGCTAGATACGCACCGACGCTAGCCATGTCCTTTAAGAGCTTAGTAGATTTGGCAACAGGATTGGTCTTGCCCCAATCCTTAAACTCATCGTCGCATGTCTGGTAGTTGTCTATGGTGACATTGATGTAGTCCCTCGCGACATTTCTGTTACCGGAATTTAGGTATTCTAAGGCTAGTTCGGCCCTGTTAATGGCACCATCAAATAAACGTATGCATCTTTCAATTTGGGGGGACTGGGGTTGGTTTTTAGCCACCACCTTTGCCACTTTGTTCTGGTATATCATTTTGTGAATGGCTGCAACCACGGCATCACGAGGGTCAGTCCGAGTATAGACAATTGAATAACAGACTTGCTTATTAGGAGCATTGTCGCATAGGCCAGCGCCATGAGCATGGCCAGCAAGGAGGATGACGGCTCTCGCTAAAAAGACATAAGAGAAAGAGGTGTAATCCTTGAATACCATGGTTTTTGTTAGATTTAATAACTACAAGACTTTCTCTGTTGTTAGGGTACAGTGAAAATGACTTATGATATGGTTAAGAAGTGATTTATACAAATTATAAGGCTTTTTATAGAAGAGAAATTCTATCTCAACAACATTTTCATAACACTTTCAAAACAAGTACTAAGTGGCAGATTGTTACGTTGTTATTGGTAGGGTAAAAAAGTAATTTTAGTGGTAGATTCAAATTAGAACCAATAAATACTAATCACTTATGAACTTTTGTGAAAATATTGTGCGCATAGCACTTCTCATTATATAATGGTCATTTTTTGTTTTTTTTAGCTATGGGAAATTATTGATTTTGTTTTTTTACAGCGATGTGTTCAACTAGAAACAACGTTAACTATTTTTACGAATGGAGAGGATAAGAGGGGTTGGTGTGTGAGGTTTACCATAATTAGAGAAACAATTTTGGGTGTGTTCTTAGCTTTTTTTGAGGAACAAATTGAAGGAACAAACTAGGCATATTTTGGGTCAAATAGTTATTCAACATCAACGTGGTTGATAAAGTGAAAATCGTTTGTCTCGTAGGTTCTTCCAGATGGAGCTGGGTCCTCGAAGCTATCTCTGCAAATGTGGGAAAATGGCTCCCTTAAGATGGTTACTGGTGTGGTGCTTGCCACCACGCCTCTGATGCCAAAGTCAGTATATAGAAGCTTTTAGAGAGTAATAAGAGAGTACTGAATCTTAGAGCATCAATGAATACTTTCGGGTGAGTCTATGTACCTAGTTTGTCTTTGATTAGAGTGTATATATACAGCTTCATGGTTCCTAGCCGTTGGGGGCTTTAATTGTGGCTTTAGTGCCCTTTTTGTAAAGCCTCAGGGTTCATGAATATGGGTTTTGATGAGGCTCCAACGGTCTGCCAACTGTTTGGTAACTGTCCAAGGTATTGAATGCTTTTATTAATGGCTCTCCTGTGTTCGTCCATGTCGTGTCGAGGTGGACGAATACATTTGATGAGATCGTCCAAGGAAGTTGAGTTCGTCAGTCCCATCAGTGGTTATCAACATAAGTTAGCCATTTGTAGTGGAATTTAAAATAGGAAGGGATAAGGATTTTGATGAGTTTTTTTAAATAAGATGGGATACGGATTTTGATAACAAAAAATGTAACAAATAGATTAACCTAGTAACCTTAGCTCAAATTGAAACATACATACATACATACATATATAAGGAAAAAATAAAACCCTAAGGCTTACGTTAGTAATAAGTAGTCACCTTAACGAGTTAACCTAAATAGAAAACAAAAGAGAAGAGAAAAGATTAGAGTAGACTACTAGAGAGCTGAAGGCGATTGCAAGAAACTAAGAAATCCGACAGTGAGGCCACAGTGAGAGAGATTGTCGACAACAATGAAGAGGTTTTTTTTTTTTTTTTTTTTTGGGTTATTTTGCTGTTAGTTGCTTACTAATGAGATATATTGGTAGTTAGTTGCTTACTTTTAATTGTGATCAATAAAATTTATAATTGATATAATTTGGTACTTTACTTTTTATTAGTAATTTTACTAATTTGTGTCAATTTTTATTTTTATTTTTTATGTTTCTTTAATTAATATTATGATTTATAATTATGAGTTTTTTTTTTAAATTTTTTATTAATCGAAAAGTAGGATCTTGTGATCCTCGTGCTGATCCTATGATCTGATCTCCGAACCCTCTCACTGATCCTATATGGAATCTCAATCCTGATAACCTTGCCTTTTTGAATTCAATTTTTCTATCCCACTTTTCATATTCCTTTTTATACTCCATTAATCACTATTTGTTATGTACATTTGGCTTTTCTTATAATATAAAAAAAGTTAAAATGAAAAAAATAGAATAATTAACCACATGGCAAGTTATGATTAGTGGAACACAGAAATTGCTACAAAGAATTTGTGTTCCACTTATCTAATATGCACCCAACTAGATTATATGAAGAAATGACAAAAAATGATAAATTGAAAATACATAATCCAATCTTGTACTATATTATTCTATATGGATAAATGTAAAGATATTTATTAAAAAATAAAAAGTTTAAGAATAAAAGATTTTCTCTTATCACAATGGCACAAGAAAGAGCTCTACAAGATTCAAATAAAACAAACATGGCCTCCTCTAGAAACATTTGTAGTGGACTTTAAAATAGGAAGGGATAAGGATTTTGATGATTTTTTTTTTTAATTTTTAAATAGGATGGGATATGGATTTTGATAATAAAAAATGTAACAAAAAAATTAACCCAGTAACCCTAGCTCAAATTGAAACATACATACATACATATATAAGGAGAAAATAAAACCCTAAGGCTTATGTTAGTAATAAGTAGTCACCTTAATGAGTTAACCTAAATAGAAAACAAAAGAGAAGAGAAAAGAGTAGAGTAGACTACTAGAGAGTTGAAGGCGATTGCAAGAAACTAAGAAATCCAACACTGAGGCCACAGTGAGAGAGATCGTCGACAACAATGGAGAGTGTGTTTTTTTTTTTTTTTTTTTTTTTTTTTTTTTTTTTTTTTTTTTTTGTAATTCTACTATTAGTTGCTTACTAACGAGATATATTGGTAGTCAGTTGCTTATTTTATAATTGATATAATTTGGTACTTTACTTTTTATTAGTAATTTCACTAATTTGTGTTAATTTTTTTTTAAATATTTCTTTAATTAATATTATGAATTATAATTATGAGTATTTTTTTAGTTTTTTATTAATTGAAAAGTAGGATCTTGTGATTCTTGTGCCGATCCTACATTCTGATCACTAAACCCTCTCATCGATCCCATGTAGAATCTTAATCCTGATAACCTTACCTTTGTGAATTTAAATTTTTTGTTCCACTTTTCGTGTTCCATTTTATACTCCATTAATCATTATTTGTTATGTATTCATTTGACTTTCCTTATAAAATAACAAAAGTTAAAAATGAAAAAAATAGAATAATTAACCACATGGCAAGTTATGATTAGTGGAACAAAAAAATTGCCACAAAGAATTTGTGTTTCACTTATCTAATATGCACCCAACTAGATTAAATGAAGAACATGACAAAAATGATAAATTGAAAATACGTAAGACTCTACAAAAATATTAAATTGTAACATTTGCATCTTATTGATTTAGGAGTTTAAACCACTTAAATGAAGCATAAACTCCTCAGACCCCACAATAGCTACTTCCCTTCTCTTATCAGATAGCTTAGGATAATTGCTTAAGTTTTCACTACTATCTTAGTTTTGATCATAATATCACATCAATTTTATGTTTAATTAATTGTAAATATGTGAGTTTGAAAGATTTTTTTGAAATATATTCATTATATGTATTTTTCTTCTATATGATATTAAAACTAGTTAGCTAATCATGCAGATAAGCAACCAAAAGAGTCCAAGGGTCAAGATCAATAATGTAGATACCACATTTTGTATCCCTTACGACTTGGGTCTCCATTCCCTAATAACAACTATACTTTGTGGCCTAAGGTTGATTTGGGGCCCAATCTTGAGAAATCTTGACTTGAGGAATTATTTATGGAAAAAATAAACTTATTTTTGAAAGAATAAACCTATTTTTGGAAAAGAAAAGCTGCTGGAAACCCTAAGTGTGCGTATTGATACACACGTATCCACACGCACACTAAAAGAATGCGTACACATACTTAGGGTATGCACACGCAGTTAGGGTTCCAAAATTATATAAAAGGAAAACTTTTTGCATTAAAATTTGTGTGGAATGAATCTTACATTATCTGGGAGCCGTCCCTCACCCCTATTTTACCACTATATAAAGCCATAAAAGACATTTTTTCAAATGAGGTGAATATACTCTAGATTTACTAGAGAACAATAAATTTAAGAGGGAGTTTTTGACAAAACAATAGTACTTGAGATTGGAAGCAATAGTGCATGCATAAAATAATGGACTTGTTTGAGATGTTTCCATATCATGTTTTTGATGATTCACAAAACAGTAGTGCATGCATAAAACATTTATAAGCAAATGTTCCATACAATCCAAAAGTAAACAAAACAAGTATTAGATTCAATTCATCCATAAAAATACAAGTTGTTTGCAACACATACAATAGCACAAGATTTTTTATAACAACATAAAAACATTAATGTAGTATAATTAGGGCCAAAAGATGACGTCTTAAAATGTCTTCAAGTAGTGCCAAAAAAAAATGCCCAAAAAACCACCAATAAGAAATCTGCTCAAATATAAAAACGAAACTAAATTAAAATTATAAAGCAAAAACACTAAATATGTTATAAGAAACATTTACAGCAATGCATTAAAACTAGTCCCACCATTTAAATATAAAGTCAGAACTCCTAAATAATTTGTTGTAGCATCCACTGATAGTGGATGCTACACAACCGATAATGTATAGTCATGCATTTCATACACATATGCATTATATACAGCCATAAACTACCAAGCAGTTAACTTTAATATAATTTTTGTAATTATTATAATGGTAGATATAACAACCAAACCCCCTCATTCCCATGTCTCTATTATAGAAGCTTTACTACACAGCACAAAGCATCCTGACTTTTTCCTTGTTAAATCCTACATGTTGCACATTGTTGACTTCATTGGGACTATGATCATATATCATCATAATTAAGAATTTGATATTAAAAATTTGAAGGTAGTTTTTCCAAGGACTTCAAAAAACAAGGGCAAACAACAAACATAGCAATTTATATTCACAGAATCTCGCTCATACCAAAATTTTGGGAGTCTCTGGACTTGCTCCAGTATGATTCACTCTTATCGAAAATTTTCTACTTTATCATTCTCTATTTAGCTTGTGTCTGCAATAAATTTGGGAATAATATATGTTATACATACTAACTAAAATTTTAAGATGTCCACTTATATACCTACACATTCTAAATTAAAATATAGAAGAGAGAGTATCAATTAGATGTTTAAACCACCTAAATTTCAAAATTTTACTTCTAAGACTGACAAAGACTAATTGATAACATGATTATTACTCTCAAATTCATCAGACGTTCTCCTACTCGTCTCTTAGCAAATTTTCCAAGACACATAAATGACGGCTTTCCAAATTTTCAAAATTCTATGGCAGTGAAACCATTATTTTTATGTTCACATTCATATCATGTCAAACAGAGCTAAATTCTTTTCAGAATGTGCTTGAGATTGGAAGCAATAGTACCTGCATAAAATATGATCCTTAGGTTCTTACTTGCATTTACGTACTTAGTTAAGTAAATTCAAGGGCTGGACAACAATAGAGCTGAAGGGAAAACAAACACAAGTCAACAACTATGACAACGAAATACAACCAAATTCCAAGATAGTTACTTAAAGCTTCTTAAATCAATGACATAGCTTTAAGAAGCCTTTGGTCTCAATTTATAACGATCATTAACATGCTCAAATTTGTACATTCAATGGTTGTATAGTCATAGGGCACATAGAAACAATCACAAAATAGAAGCCATTATTATCAAGGATTGCAACCAAAATTCAAGATGATATCTTAAAGGTACTTGTAACAAGTCATTGGGCATAAGCCACTAACCCTATTTAAGGCTGCCATAGGATATAAACTAAGATAATTGGACTAAATAAAATACTTTAACATGAGTCATAATATGTTTTATAGCATAGCATAACAATGTAAGCGAAACATTAGAGTTATAACTAACATATCTTGCAAAAGTTGTTACAATGAGTCATGGCGTAACACAAGACTTATATCTTTATTTAGCAGATCATAGGACACTCAAGACTTTGATTACCAAGACTTTTAGTTGCCACTATATTCATTAGAAACAAGATACATATCATTTTCATCACACGTTGTCAACTTCATGTATAATTAAGGAAACAAGGGTAGGAACAACATGAATTGGATTGAGATCATGGAATTAACTCAAGGAATGCATAAGTAATGCAAACACGATGACTGAAACGAAAAGTATTCATCAACAAATTCTCAAACAAGAACTAGAATTCAATTCTAAATCAGGTTCATGAAATGAAGTTTTTGTAAATCAAAAGTCACTCTAGAGTTCTTGAAATTGAAGTTACAGCCATTTAGTTAATTGAGGTAATAGCAAGAACACTTGGTCATTGAATGAATATCATTATATAAATAAAGCAAGACAAGGCAAGTGGAAATCAAACCACTATATTGTAACTTACATGAAACAGAAAGCCATAATTTGTATAAGGTTAGGCAGATTGTATTTGCACTCAAGCTAAATGTTTATTTCTTTATTTTCTCATCTAACCAAAGGTTCCTAGCTTCCTTCTATGTGTATAGCGGAAGTGAGCAGAGAATTCTCACAAGGAGGAGCAATTAGGTTGGTTAAATGGTAAGTAGGAGGTGTAAAGATAAGTAGGAGATGGCTACAAGGGATGCATATTGAAATTAGGGTGGCATGAAGCAAGGTGGGGCAAGTATGAAGTGTTAAGGGCTGGTAACATTAACTTTTATTTGCAATGTAGTCCTTAATTTCTCATAATATAAAATTTTATATAAAAATACCTTTATCACCCTTACATGCCTTCCAAATCATTTACATAAATGTTCTCTTATATTTTAATCTCCAATGACTTAAAATATATTACATGATGATAATTAATAAGGTGATGCATGAGCACTTAATTATTAGGGTGAGGTGCCGGATATTACATACACCCAATGCACTATGGCTAATTCTTTTTCTTCTTAGATAAAGCTCTATCCAATTCAAGAATGTACAAGTCTATGTCAAATATATATATATACCTTAATACTTAGATAAACTCCTACCCCACTAACATATGGTTCACTTAATATACCATAACCTTTTAATTTTTTTTATTATATTTTTTTTATAAGTACCATAATCATTTATTTTAATTGTAAAGATAATCGGAAGTTTAAAATTGGTTCATTCTTTACGTACTCAAATCTATATATACCTTAAGGCTTAAACAATTATAAACAAAACAATCAACACTCCTAATACCAATTTAAACCACCTTATAACACCATGCAAGTCACCTACTTGCTCCAACTCAACAACGCACGACAAAACCAATTACCAACATCACAATATTTAATGCTTACAAGTATTGAAAAAAAAAATTAAAATAATCAAACAAAAGTAACTCAATAATATTCATCCAAAATTTCACAAAATAATAAACACTCCCACTATCAATTTAAACCACCTCATAACATCATGTTGTCTCGACAATATATTGGCTCCTCTCTCTCTCCCTCTCCATGGTGACATTCTAGCTCACTCGCTCTCTCTACCATCACTCCCTCTCCCAATCCAACACCTTGGCAATCTCCTTCTGCGTATACCCCTCCTTGGTAATAGTAGCGCTCTCAAGATCCCCACTAGCTTGTAGGGTCTTCACATGTAATATCAAATGGGCCTTTGAAGCTCACCAAGCATGTGCAATGCCCCTAAGTACTCTGTCCCAGCTCACAAGGCAATCATCAATGATGGGTCCTACCGATGACTTTGAAAACCAGGTAGCATAATTTGTGGCCATTATAAGGAAGCCCTCGAAGGAACCTATTGCATAGGCGAGGCCGTCCAAGTTCATCGTAGGGTAGGAACCTATCCTTGGGTACTCTGAAGACAGGCATGACCTTATGGAAGGTCTTCTCCACAAAAAAGAACTCACTCCTTGCTACCAAAGCCACCAAATTCTCCAACTACAACGTATAAAATGAATATCAATATTAGTATAGCATAAAAAGCATGGGCACAGCAATGTTTAAGACTAAACCAAAAAATCCCAACTTCTAAAAATCCAATATAATGAAACAAAATTCTAAATATATTACACAAATTTTATTAAAGAAAGACAAAGCCAGCAACATGAATTTATTATTATTTTTAAATTAAAATAAATAAAATAAAAAGCAAAAGAGAAGTTAGGGGGCTTACTCAAAGAGAATTCAGCTTTTCTTGTGCTAACTACACTACTTAGATTTTACAAGTATTCTCACGCTTGATACAAGAGGGCCAAGTCAAAGTGACTTGTTGACTGCAGAACTGAGTGCTGACTGCATTGCACCATCACGCAGACTCTCGGTGATCACATTAACCTTTGGCAGGACATCCCTACCACAAAAATAATTATGTGAACAAGAAGTTGACACCTACATGATCTTCCTTTTTTCTTATTAAATCTTCCTCCCAACGAAGTGAACTGATTTTTTTAAGACAACAATGTGAAAGTCAACTAATACTCTATTATGTTTTCATTTGTCTACAATCTTTTCTAAAGAAATAATAATCTGTTAGTAAAACATAGGCATTGCCAAGCAATGAAAACACACACACACAGTGTGTGTGAAAATTTATATATAGTTTCTAAAGTGAAAATTTGCAAGGGATAGCCTTTGTCACAAATTTTATCATATCTCCCCTAACCTTTTTTTTTTTTTTTTTTTTTTTTTTTCCCTTGAGTTAAAATGCAATGGCATAAGTTCCATAAAATTAAATAAATAAATAAACCAATCAAATTTAGAAGTAAGCACTACAATACCCATTTTATAAATTCAAAAGAAAATTACCATCCGCATATTATCAAATTTAAAATAAAAAATATATAAAAATAAAAAATAAAAATCAGAAAGAACAACATAAAATAAAACTAAAAAAAATCTTAAAATTTCTTTTTATTTTCAGTTCACCGACATTAAAAGAAGATGAATAGAAAGTACCTACAATTGAAGATCGGGAGATTGAAAGCCAGTCTTAGCTAAGAAATGCTTGGATTTAACCAAAGAGGTTGCCTGAATTGTTAACCGTCACGAGAATGGATGTGAGTTTCGAAGTCAACGGCAGTGATGACTTCAAAATCGTCGCGAATGGGTTTGTATCGACGTTGGTTGTCAAAACCGTCACGAATGGGTTGGGTTTCTTCTTATTGGCGACGCTTGGGTTTCTTCTCATCGACGACACTTGGCTTTCTTCTCATCAGCGACGGTACTATTTCTTCTTATTGGCAACGCTTGGGTTTCTTCTCATCGGTGACGCTTGGCTTTCTTCTCATCAGCGACGGTACTATTTCTTCTTATCAGTGTTGGTGGTCAGAATCATCGCAAATGGGTTGGGTTTCTTCTTATTGGTGATGCTTGGGTTTCTTCTCATCGGCGACGGATTCTTTCTTCTCATTGGCAACAATTTCTTTAGGGATTGGCGACGCTTGGGTTCTTATCAGCGACGCTTGGGTTTCTTCTTACCGGTGACGGTTTCTTTAGGAATTGGCGACGCTTGGGTTGGTTTCTTTTGGGGTAGGTTTCTTTTGGTTGTGATTTATTTAGGAGTCAAACAGAGTTCCTCAAAAAGTAATAACACAGGTAATGGGTATTTATAGTGAAGCCTTTAGCGACGAATTGGTTCGTTGCTATTGCTTCCTCTTCGTCGCAAAAGGTATTATGCTTTTATGTTTTTAGCAACGAAAGTCAATTTCGTCACTAAAGAACCTAGATTTTGTAAAGATTTTTAGAGATGAAATTCACATTTTGTTGCTATAGCATACTTTTAGTGACGAATTGTGATTTCGTTGCTAAAAACATATAAGTGCAAAACTATTATTATTTTTAGTGACGACTATTTTTCGTCGTTAATTCTTCGTTAATACTATCCATAGCAATACCTACAGCGACGAAATATTTCGTCACTAAAAATTTCAACTTTTAGTGACGAAATATTTCGTCACTACAGATTAATTAAGCTTGCGCCAAAGTTTCCCTCTATTGGCACCCATTTTTCAGATCACAATAGCAACGAAATTTATTTTTCGTTGCTAAATATTATAATTTTTTTCATTATCAGTGATGAAATTCATATTTCGTCGCTAAAGCTTTAGCAACGAAAAATATTTCCTCACTAATTTTCGTCGCTAAAAATATATTTTGTTGTAGTGAAAGATGCAAACAAACAAAAAAAGCCAAACAAGATGGCACAGAGCAAGCATTAAGGAAGCCAAGCATATTATCACACAAAAAGGAGAGCTAGACATGTTATAAGGCACATAGAAAGGCTAACATGGGAAACCTTAACATGCAAAGCTAAGAAAAGGAGAGAAAGGTAGGCGGTAAGCAAGCCAAACATCACGACGATGTACTCCCAAACAAACAAGCCACCAAAGGGGATGGGTGCAACCAAAGAAGCAAGTGGCCCCAAAGACCAACAAGCAACAAACCCATTAAGGCAAAACAAACAAGAACATGGCAAAGGCCTAGATCTAAGCAAACAAGCATGGATCCAAACATAAACAAATGAAAAAAAGAAGCAAACAAATCATAAACATGCATAGGGGAACTTATCCAAACCCTTTGTTGAAAATTGGGCGTATGGATGTAGGCCTAGACCATTAGATCTAGATCTACATCCTACCCAAAAGCCAAAGCCTATGAAAGAGGTAAAAGCAAGAGATATAAAGCTATAAAATCACTAGGCATAGCATCCAAACAAGCTTAAAGCACATAAACATGTAGATCTAAACATGGCAAGAAGCGCATAAGCATGGTAAAGAGCACAAACACGAAATTTAGACATATCCTAGCCCAAGAAGGCTAGGCCAACAACATCAAAGCAATAAAACATGTTAGAAAGTAAATAGACATGCTAAGAAAACTATAAAACATTCTAGGAAGCAAGATAAAGCAAGAGATATGCTTGGAAAAGCTATAAAACATATTAGAAAGCAAAATAAAGCAATAGACAAGGCTACGAAATTAAATGGGTACATCTACACTACTAAATCTCAAATCCAAGGTACCAAGACCAAGGAGAGGAAGATAGGATCAAGAACACTACCTCTTGATTGTCGGAAAAGTGAGAAATCAAAGGTTTTTGTGTGTGTTTTGGAGAGAAAAAGGGAGAGAGAAACTGCCCAGAAAATGCTCCAAAATGCCTAGGGGGTCTGGGGATATTTATATTGCTCGACACTATTCCTGAGGCTTGGAGGCCTTTTAAGGTGCGTCGTGTCAAGTACACTAACGTCAGCAATTTCATCGTTTTCCCACCTAACTTCGATCTAATATTTGGAGGCCTTCTCAGACCCTAATTAAGCTGATCTTGGTGTCCTTGGAAAGGCATGGATGTCTAGTTTCCAGAACACTATTGAAAATGAAAATCTAGCAGTCAGATCAACAATTATGGCCTCGGGAAGTGAGCTGATGTGATTAGCACTATTTTGATGATATCTCAACTATTTTAACTTGGATTTCGACCCATGAGCAGTCATTGGAAAGAGAATTCGATGCTCTTCACAATGAAGTTGGTTTCCAACCCATTATGATGGTCATATCAAAATTAGATTTTCAGGTTGCACTTAGGAGTCAACCTCAGGTCAAACTTGGTCAAAGTTGACAAAAATCTTAGATAACCTCGAGTTTGATGTAAAAATATGGAAAATGTTTTTTTGGGGTGGTTTTGACCAATTTTGACCTTCGGTCAACACTTGGTTGACTAGGGACATTTGACCTAAAATTGCACTTTAAGTGCTACGATGCCCAAATGGGTTGTACCATGTCAATTTAGATGCTCCCATGACCCCCTAGTGAAAAATTGATATTTTTGGAATTTTTGAGATCTGACACACAAATCAGAGACAGGCAAAATACGGTATCTACAAACCCACAAGGTGAAAAACATAAAAAAAATTTATGTATTTGGTCCCATGATTAGATCCAAAGATGATAAGCATTGCATAATAGACAACTGTGCATGGGTTCTTATCGGTGAATTCAAAGAAAATGAACTTGTCTAATAAATAAATTTTGAAGGAAAATTAACTTTTAACTCAACAAAGAAAATTTTAAGTGCTCAACTTGATCATCCATAAAGCGCCCAGTTGAATGCTACAACTATACTGTTTGAAAGGAAGTTTTCTCTCATTCAACAAGCAATTGTTTCTACATGTACTTGCTATGAAACTATTTCAAAATAATCGGAGTCTTTGACTAACATGTAAAATTAATTTGATGAATTGGGTGTAGTAACCACAAGAATAAGAAAAATTGAAACCCAATAAAAATAAAAAATAAAAAATAAAAAATTCTCAACACTTTGTAATAATAATTATTCAGAACAAAAGACTTTGCAAAATAAAAGTACAAGCACATACCTTGTTTTGATCAGAGGCAGCGGTGGAGAGAGGTAGGCAAGTTTTGGTTTGAAAGTCAAATCGAAATTTGAGCGGGGGTTTGGGGGGTGAGACTAGTGGAGAAATTATAGGGTCCTCTAGAGGAACACATCATTTGTCCACTATTCTACTAAAAAACTTTCATTTGTTTAAAATTGCTGAGTCAGTAATTAATTTATGTTTAAAAAAATTTTCTAACTAACAATTTTAAACAAGTGTCAGTTTTTTAGTAGAATTGTGAACCACATCACTTGTCCACCATGTGAATCTTATAATTTCTCATACTAGTGGCGCTAAGCTTTCTAGTTAAAGTTAAGACTTCTATGTTATTTACTAAACTCTCTAGTTAATTATGCCAATACTTGATAAAAGAAAGGGGTTAAACATAGAAATTCACTTAAATTATGGGTATTTTCACTTTCCACATAAACTATGAAAACTTTGCATCAGTTTAATATTACAAAATTTACCCTGTAAGCCTGATTGAGTGTTACAATTAATACTACATGCAAATGACTTGACCATAAAAATTGAATTGAATCGCCATTTTACTTATGCAACAAATTAGTATATTAAATTTTTTATAGACATGTGACTTGCATATATCCATTAATTTTAACTTTTAACAATTAATCAAACTATGGGCCTGTTACAAGGTTTGGTACAAATTGGGTAATAATTACAAATTTTATATTGTGGGGTGCAAAATGCATGTACCTCCATTATTTATGATGGTTTTCTACCATTAATCCTAAGAAAATGATAAACTTTATACAATCAAATATTAATTTATAAAATCTGTTTTAGTAATTATCATTCATGTTATTCAGGTTAACTCTTAGGAATGGGGATTTATCTTTTTGCTAAATATAAAGCAGTTTTATTAATTAAAAGAGACTATTGGCGTCCAGGGTCATCTCTCACCTCATGAACAAAAACACGGTTAGGGAGGGAAGAGGTAGGGATTGGCTCATAGCAATTACAATGAAAGGTCCACTAGCAATATTTTGGCCTAAGAAATTTGCAGAATTTGCAGAACTAGAAATTTACAGGACCAAGCAATAATATTGGATAACAAAGACTTAATGTCGGCTACCAAACCATTAATAGCCCAAGTTACTGAACGTGCAGGCCTGTTGACGGCAGTTATCACTTCCAAATAGGTTTTTTGAACGCCACAAAATCGAGGATTAGCTAGTCTACTCAAAATTGTATATACAATGTACACCTTTACAGCATGGTGTATATTGTATATGCCTTTAATTTTTGATGATTTAGGAGCAACTTATACACCATGTTCTTCGTTACCACAATTGTATCATAGCTCGCCCTTTGAGTACAGCCCCCAAATCCTCATCTATATATGCATGGTCCCTGTATGTTCTTAATGCAACCCGGTGATTTTGACCATTTGAAGGCCCTGACATGTAGATCTGACTGTACTTTTGACCTGATCAAAGTGAACCCATTTACAGATATGTCAAATTAGTTGAAGTATTGCATGAAAGGAGAACCTTTTGAGGATTTATGCACCAATAACAGATTAAATCATAGTGTCTCATTACAGTTAGCTAGATCAAATAAAACCAGAATTCCTCTTTACACTTGATCTCAAATTCAAGATATACAATATGCAAAGAAAAGGAAAGCTTTAAAATAAAATGAAATAAGCTAAGGTATTTGACAAAATTTAGCAGCAAGATTAATACATATTTTAGATGGAAGAGACACATATAAGAGCAAGACTTATCTAAGAGCAATGACCAATAGGACGATTAAGCCTATTGTTATTGTTGTTGTTGTTGTTCCTCACTTCCTTGCCAATTCCATACAATATCCTTGAGTGAGGGCTTCAAATCCTGTTTACAGAAATTTCTATACTCCAATGTGTCCCCTGCTGCTTTCATAACCTCCACAACACAAAAGGAAGGTGTAACTTCAAAAATTTCAGCATCTATAGCAAGTTGTCCTTTCCTCCCTTCTTTTCTGCCCTGTAATTTCAACTTTCCATCTTTCTTCATGAACTTAAATCTCTCCATTTCTGCTATTTCTTCAAATTTCGACTCAATCATTGAGGCAGGTTTTGTACTAGTGAATCTTGCCTGTGGTCTCTGACTCATGTCCTTCTCAAACAAGCCGGATAGATCAAATCCTTGTGAAAGAGAGATAATATCAAAGGCATTGAAACATGGTGGTCTCCTGTGGCTTGTTTCTGCACCAACTTTGTTGTTCAAATCATCATCAGAACCTGATGAAGCAAAGGCAGCTTGAACATCACTAACGGAGATGTTGTCCCCATCTGGAGGGGGCAGTGGGGTTTCAAACTGTTTGAATCCCTTCTTGAACCAAGTATTCTCCTTGATCTTGGCCACATTTATTCTTGTGCTTGGATTGGTGTCAAGAATTCTTGAAAGAAGCTTTCGAACCTCTGGTGGGAACCACTGGGGGCACTTAAATTCTCCTCTGCTAATCTTCTTATACATTTCCAAGAGATTCATATCTTGGAAAGGAAGATAACCTGCCAATAAAACAAAGAGAACCACACCACATGACCATATATCAGCCTTAGCTCCATCATAACCTTTCTTGTTAATTACTTCCGGAGCTACATAGGCTGGCGTACCACACGTTGTGTGAAGAAGGCCATCTTGTCTCCTGGAATCCCACAATGCACTCAAGCCAAAATCTGAAATTTTTAAGTTACCATTGTCATCAAGAAGGAGATTCTCTGGTTTAATGTCTCGGTGATACACCCCTCGGCTATGACAAAAATCCACAGCCCCAATCAATTGTTGAAAATATTTACGTGCCGCATCTTCCTTAAGCTTCCCTTTAGCAACCTTGTTGAAAAGCTCTCCACCTTTCACATACTCCATGGAGAAATAAATCTTGGTTTTGCTTGCCATGACTTCATAGAGCTGAATAACATTAGGATGTCTAACGAGGCGCATCACAGAGATTTCTCGTTTGATTTGATCTATCAATCCCACCTTTAAAACCTTCTCCTTGTCAATAATCTTAATGGCTACACTCTGACCGGACTTCAGGTTTCGCGCCAAGTAAACCTTTGCAAATGTCCCTTGTCCAAGCATGCGGCTAAGCTCATACTTTCGCATCAATATTGCACACGTCCCTTTCTCCATTTTGCCTTGTCTCCTTCCACCTACCAAAAAATATAAAGGATATGAAATTCAAACACAAAAACTACCAGGGCTCATTGCAATTTGCTCTACTTGTTTCTTTTCAATTTTTTAACTGAGGTTCAAGGCCTGAAAAATCAGATTTTCTCCATGAAAATAGGAGGGAAAAGACAAAGGGACAAAGGGAAATCAGGCCTTGCATAAAGGCAGGGTCAAGAGACATCCCTCTATGAATGAAAGAGCTGCAACATGTACAAGTTTATTGTAGCAAAAGAGGCCGATTGAGGAATTGCAACTAACTCAAAACCGATCACTGTGTCAATGTACTAATATAGTAAAAGATGTGTTAACGGACTGGCTCTCTGTAGAAAAAGTAGTGGTTGTAATTTAAGGCCCTATTTATGGTACTAAGAGCATTCACAGCAGTGGTTGTAAAATTTTAGCTATTTAACTACACAAAAAGTCACTTTATATATATTACCTACACATATGCTACAGCAGTGAATCTATTTTAACTTTTAACACAATAAAATAATATAAACATCACAATAAAATAATATAATCCATACAATAAAATAATATATCCCACCATCAAATACAACCACAACCACAGCCACAACCACCATCAACACCACCACCACCACTACCGCCACCACCACCAGTCCACAACGGGAAAAAAAAAAAAAAAGAACAACCCCAAATCTCCGATCGGCGGCGTGATAACCATTGGTAGCGTGAAAGAACCAATATCCACAAGCAAGCACTCTGATTAGCAGCAAGCTCCATGGGTTTCCCAATCAGGCACTCCGATCGGCAGCAAGCTTCGTGGGTCGGTGATCGGAGTTGAGAAAGTGAGCTTGAGTCGAGCTTCGTGGATCGGTGACCCAATCAGGCACTCCAATCGGCGGTGAGCTTCGTGGGTCGGTGATTGGAGTTGAGAGAGTGAGACCGGAGTTGAGATAGTGAGACCGGAGTTGAGAGTGAGCTTGGAGTTGAGAGGCTTGAGAGATGAACGAGAGAGAGTGAGAATAGAGTGAATGACCGGACTAAGCTTGAAGATGGTCAGGCCGACGATGAGATCAGAGCTTGAGAGGCGAGCTTGAGAGGCTTTTGTGAGAAAGAGTTGAACAAGAGAGTGAATGTGAGAGTATGATCGGTTTTGATAGAATAAAAAAATAAAGAAATAAAGTTGGACGGAATAAAAAAACTATTATTATTTTTTGCTTCAAGCTACAGTGCACATGTATCAATAGATGTGCACTGTAGCAATTCATGTATAATTTATACCTATAGCTCCACTGCTGTAAGCCTTTTTTTGTGATTTTGGAGTTAAATTTTAGCATTATAGCATTATAGTTCCACTGCTGTGAATGCTCTTAATTATATTTATATATGCTGAATTTTTTGGACCTTGCTATATATATCAGGCGTAAGGTTCTAGATGTTTGACTAGCTAGTTGTCGAATTTACCTGTTAAACAAGTTCGGAACTTCAAAGAAAATAGTCACACTCACACCCTGTACCTTCAGATAGATTCGGATGAGAAAGAAGTGGCGGAGAAACATTTAAGTCAAGGGGGCATGAAATTTTTTACTTTTTCTTGGTCATTGCTTAGATGGCATGTTATGTTAGTTTAAGCTAGACAGATCAAACTCTGAATATACTCTGGTAATCTTACCGATTGTTTCAAAAACCTAAGATTTTATGAAATGATAAATTTAATCTTTTAACAATAGTCATACCATTCCCAAGAATTATTCAAGAAATTTCAACTACGGATATCCCTTCAATAACACACAGCACTTAATTACCAAGGGTGAAAAATAAAAGGAAAGAAAAAAATTCCAGCTATCCCGCCATCTTATAGTTGCATCACACGTAAAGCCATAATAAATTAATAATAATGACTTTGGTACACAATTCATTTAGATTTATAAATTATGAGACATTCATGATCTACTTTAGCTCCCTCAATATGAAAGGAGACCTAGGAGGAGGGAAGTGAATATACACGTTTGTGTTCGGATCTACAATATTTAAGGGTGTTTGCAAAATCAAAGAATTGGTGTAATTGGGTTATGAACCAGATCTACAATAAAATCAATTAATCTTACACTTCATGAGTTTAAAGTAAGGTTATAGATAAATGATAATTGTTAGGCAGCACTACGAGCTTTAATGGAGGAAAAACATGCAAAAAATCTAGAATTGAGAAACTAGGTTTGATATGCATTTTCTTCTCCAAAAAAAAAAAAAAAAGAAGTTTGATATGCATTTAATTTGGGATGGTCACTGTTATTATTTATGTTTTTCCTTAAAACGAAAATAAATAAATAAATAAACCTCATTTGAGAATGCCAAAATCAATCCACCCCCTCCTCTCCCCCAAAAATAAAGAAAAAAAAATAGAAAAGGTTATAACATAGTAATGGTACCCATCTTTCTTCAAATTGAAACTGACTTCGAGGTACATAATTGATCTTGGAGGCTGCTGCATATCTTGTAGAAATTGTTTCAGCCACAAACTGATGAAAGAGAAACTTGTTGGTAGAAGAAAAGTCATTAGCAAAACATTGGGCTATCCACATTTGGGCTAGGACGTGCACTACACAAAATCTTCCATATAAATGATATTTTTTTCTGCAAAAACATTGCTCTTTTATTAATTTTTTTTTCCCCTCGAGCTGCATAAACATTGTTTCACCTGTTCACCACAACATGAATTGCGACTATAACGTAGCTGTTACTAAAGAATTTTGATTCTTTGGTTTGACTAACCAAGACATCCTTTCTAGGAATAAAATATCCATCAAACTCTAATTGTTTAAGCCTATCGTTGATTACCATACGGGTTTTTCCTCTTTCGAGTTCTCTATGGTTTTTTACTATAAAGCAGGACTACAAGGACTGTTTGTCTCTTTTATTAACTTTTTAGCAAGAATCTCTTGTAATTAACATCTGCAACTTTGAAAGTGGCAGAACATGAATTGTTTAGTCAAAAAATTAGATAATTTAAGACATTTGTCCACAGGTGGTAAAATTTGTAGATGACCATTTTATAAAAAATAATATGCATATCCCATCAAAAAAAAAAAAAAAAAAAAATGATATGTATAGTTCTTTCATAATTTTCTTCTTATCTTTTAGAATGTCATGTTATAAGACAAATTTTACTCTATATTGTTATACAAATTTTTGTAAGAGTAGAGGCTGCTCCACATCGAAGCCAAGGTAGTCACAAGACCACCTTGATGATTAGGAAAAAAAATTATTGTATATAAAATTTTAAAAATTTTATGATTTTTCTCTCATAAAAAAAAATTTGTGACCACCCTTAATGTTTTTAGTCCCAACATAATTAAATTTTGGAAAAATTTTGAAACAAACTTGCATGTAATCTAAGTGTGCTTTTGGCTCTAAATAAAAAAGCCAACTTATTTAACTATTCAGCTTTTTTTTACTACTATTCATGGGTCCACTGTACTTTTTGGTACTATTCATGGGTCCTATGAAATTTGCCAGCTTATTTTACTATTCAGCTTATTTTTGCTACTATTCATGAGTCCCATTGCACTTTTTTGTACTATTTATGAGTCACACTGTACTATTTCAGCTAACTTTTACATTTATCTACGGTACTTTCTGCAAAAAAATTTCAGTTTCAACAAAATAAGTGAACCCCAAACAAACCCTAAGACTACAAATTCACTTAATATATATATATATATATATATATTTTTTTTTTTTTGAGAAAGAACATCATAAACCTTTAGTAAGAGAATCCAGCTAAATCAGCTTGGATGATTGGAAAACATTGTGGTGGAACATTCTCCATCCACACAACTAAGTTTGAGATATGCGCAGCATATCTAGTCAGATTGTTAGCAACCCTATTACCTTCTTTCTTAACATGAGAGTAAGCGTAATTGATTAAAAAGCAAGAGCATCGTTGTACATCATCTAGTAGTGAACCACATTAGGACAGCATAGTTTCAATCTCATCTGGTGTATAAGCTTGTGAAATTAGTTGCGACAAAGAAGTGATAGCCGATCCATCACTGTTGCGAACAACCACAATAACTCCTGAATAGTTCACCCCTGAAAAAATTCTTCCATCGAAGTTTACCTTCGCCAAAGTTGTCGGTGGAGGATGCCAAAGAGCTCAAGGTTGTGGACAATTGAGCTAAGGATGCTGGTTGATATTGAGGAACTCTACCAGTCGTTGTTCATACTCTTGAATCAACTACTGCAGGTTGCAACACGGAAAATGCAAGCGGGTCTGACTCCTGTTGGTCCATATCACCCATGCCGTGAATGCAAACAAAACTAGCTGTTGGTGATTCTGCATAATCCAAGACAGCAACTCCCTGAAGTCCAGAAACTGTCTGGATATTTGGCAAGCCCAAAAATCAGTGTTTAACCACACTATGTCAAGAAAAGGACACGACCAAATTGTATGGAGGGAATGCTCTTTCATTTCACAGCATCTATTGTAGTGAAGGTTGTCAATGATGGTCCATCGCAGCAAATTCTACTTTGTCGGCAGGGATTTTCGGCAAGCAAGCCCAATAAAACTTTTTATCTTATTTAGAGCGTAGAGTGACCAAATCCCTATCCAAAGGCTTTTGTCTTGTACCTCAATTTCCTGCACTACTCGATCTAGCCTTGCTTCATCTGCAAGTGTTTTGGCTATGAACACTACAGAGGGGTCTTTTGATTGGATAATATCTCCAAGCTCCTTCCTTGTACATAGGATCCCAAGCCCACAAAAGTTCCAAACTCTGAGATTCATGATTCTTGGCAGGGCTGATCACTAGCCTCCCCAATATAGAATGTAAGACTCCATCCTCCCTTAAAACCTACTTTTTTCTTGTGAGGTAATTTAAAAGGACCTTCAACATGTGAAAATTTTCTCTTTTCTCCACCAACGTATTCACCTTTGTCTCTCCCTGTGTTTCCTGCATTTTCCTGAGCACTGCCTTCAGTGTTTTTCCTTCCCAATTGGGTCCACATACACTGAGTATTTAGTGACTTTCCTGCCCCTTGCTCCTCACGTGACTGACTAGAAGTATTTTTGGCAATAGTAGCTGATTGGGTCGTGAGTTTAATGTGATCAAATTTGGTCAGCTCTGAATCAATCTCATTAATTCAGACTTCAAACAAATCAGGGAAGGCAGCTGTCAAAATTTGTGAGCTTTCAATGGTATTATTGATTACGGAATCTTTTGGTCAGCGGCTTTTACATTCATGTAACGGTATGGCAGCTTGTGGACTTGCACCCAAAACAAAGTTCTGTCAAAACTTAATTCCACCACTGCCTTACTTTTTTCATATCGCTGCATGATCACGAGGTGTATATCGAAACTCCAAGGCTCGGATTTAAGGACCTTATCTCTATCAGCTGCCGATTCGAAGATTAACAACATTTTATGTTCTCCAACTTTGTGAGCCTGAAAGCCATTTCGCAATTGCCAAAGAGGAGTAAAAGTTCTTGCTATTACATCGATATTGAGGGCTTGCTTCGTCAGAAAATTGGCTGCAATGATATGGTCTTGAGATAAAAGATCACTCTCTAAGCAACACCCAGGCCCCTCCCTCTCTGAAAGCGTGAATTTGGTCCAATTGTTTGTTAGTTCATCCATTGCAGACATGGTAAACTTATGAATGCAGATCAGAAGTGTAAGAAAGAAAAAGATAATTGTTTCCCAATAACCTTTAAAAAAACCCAACTAGTCCTAGAATTAACACTGTTAAAAACATGGAAGAACAACAATCTTTCAAAGTGAAGGGACAACAATTCTACTGCCTAAGAGATGTCAGAGGACTTAGCGACAAAGAAACAATTCACATTTGACCATTTGATAATAAACAATAATATTTTTTTTATTAGATATGAATTTTAACAAATCCACCATTAGATTACATTTTTTTTCTTATATCCTCCATGTTTACAAATTTTTTATAAAAACAATCAAAGAGTAATAACTATGTAATCAATTAAATGTTTAAATTTTGAGTTTTTATAGTATAAAATTATACATAAAAAATAAGTTTATAGATTGAATAATAAATAACATCTGATAGTCATGAAATTTGACATATGTTTAAAAAAAAATGCAATTTAACGATTATGAAAACTCACTTAGTGTGTAAAACACTTGTGAATGTTTAGACCCCTAATTACAAAATTTCCAAAGCAAGCTTATATTTAAACAATATATGTGCAGAATATGAATTATAAGCAATACCCAAATTGGCAAAATACTCTAAACCATAATTAATCACAAACACAGCAGCAATTAAAAGGAATAGAGTAGGAAAGAGAGAAGCAAATACAAAGATAATACTGAGATGTGTTATCGAAGAGGAAACTGAAGAACTCAGTGAAAAACCTCTCCGCCGCCCTCCAAGTGGTAAAATGATCCACTAGAAAATCAGTTGGGATACATGAATAGCAATAGACCATCCAAGCCTAATCTACCCGATGCACTTAAGCCCTCCAAGCTTCTTATTTCAACAAGGTTACACAAAACTGTGTTTTCTCTAGCTTTCCGGATCCTGCAATAAGCTCCATATTGCATCCGTCATCCTTAACATCTTCTAACGCTTCCTAGGCTCCAAAAACACTCTCAACACTTTGAATGGGTGTGGGTAGTATTTGGGTACAAATCTCCTCTCAATGGATATAACAATGAGAGAGGGAATGAGAAGAGACTACAAAGATTTATCTCTAAGAATAAGTAGCTCTCCCTCTAATAAGGTAGAAACCTCTCTTAGGGTTTTTCTCTCAATAGGCTCTCCACAATTTATGTGAGTAATGAGGGTATATATAGTATGAGTGATGGGAATACGAAATGTCACAATTTTCAATAAAATAGGGGAACTTCGCAGGTCACTCGCAACTGGTGCAAGTCATGAATCCAAGTCACAAATTACCTTCCTGGACAAGCTATACTGAGCTAGACACCTGGTCTGACTGTTCACCTTCCTGTATGTGCTTTTCATGTGACCTTCAGCTGTCTTGATCAAATCTTCACCACTTAATACTAAACTCATTACAAATAAATCCCACAAAAATACAAGGAAATAAATTAATGCAATTACAACACTTTTTATCATGGAATAAGCCAACACTAATGTTATGAGGAAAATCATAACTTAATAGATTAGATGTTCAAAATATATAGTCATACCAATTTGTTTAGTAAGAGTTGCAGCCTTAGATTAGTAGACAAACTTTGTCCTTAAACTTTGATTCTTTTAAGAATATATTAGGCCCTTACAAACAAAAAAGAAAAGCTCAAGAAAGTTTTTATTGAACTAAAATTTTGAAACAAATCTAGGTTGCATCATTGATAATGAGACTGTTATGCAATGATTTCAAAATAAAAAAACTTGTAAAAGGAAATTGTAAGACTTAATTTATTTATGTGTGTGTGTGTGTTTTTTTTATTATTTTTTTTTTCAATATCTGAAGTTCTATTTTTATTAGATTTTGTATAATTTAAATTTCATAATAACCTGCTTGAAAAAAAAAATCCTGAAATGGTCACTGTTTTAAAGAGAGCAATAAATTAAATAACTTATGTGCCTTTTTGGCATGTAGCCAATTGGTACTTATGTAATTTCATATAAAAAAAAAAAAAAAAAAAAGGGTGGTTGTGTAAAAAATGGGTGAGTTTGGTTCAACTTTTTGAAGTTAGGCTTTTTGAAAAAGTTGAGTTTTCAAAAAGTGCATAATGAAAAAGCTGAGTTTCAAAAAGCTGAGTGTTTGGTAAAACTGTTAAGAAGTGCTTTTTGAAAAAGCTGAGTGTTTGGCTAACACTTATAAAAGTTGTAGTTTGAGGGATAAATTACCAAAAAGGACAACATATATATAAATGAGTTTATTTCATACTTTTTATTATTTTTTTTTTATGTGAGTTTATTTCATACTTGTTAATATAATAATAATAATAATAATAATAATAATAATAATAATATATTATTGGTATTATTTTAATAATGTTTGGGCAATTTTTCTTTTTTAGTGTCATAATTATTTGTTATTACCATTAATGACTTCTTATTAATATTAATTAAATCTAAATAATTTTCATCATCATGAAGCACAAAATGAAAATGTAAAAAGATGATAAAATATACACCAATAATCCAAGTTTAAATTGTAATACATAAAAATGTAAAAATATATAAAATACATATCAATAACCTAAGTTTAAATTTTACAACACACAAATATAAAAAAGATAATAAATTACATACCAATAACCCAAGTTCAAATTGTACTACATGATGTGTTTAAATTGTAGCAGATACAATAAGTATTTGGATATGGAATGGAAAAGATGGCATGTTTCTGATAATTCTCCATTTATTCTTCCACACACCAAAAGTGCGCTCAATCACACAACGAAGAGATGAGTGAGCATGATTGAATTTTTCATGTCTAGTTCTAAGGCTTCCACCTCTCCTTCGAAAGTCTTGAAGATGGTATGATATCCCCTTGTATGGTGCCAAATAGCCTTTCACCATTGGGTATCCAGAATCAACTACATAATATTTTCCTAGAAAAAAAAATTCAATTGTATTAACACACTCACACAATATGTCATTATAATGAACAATTGATTAACCAATTACAAACTTGGTGGTGGGTGCGAAAAGTTGTTACTTTCTCTACGAATAGTATCAAGGAAAATGTGAGTGTCGTGTGCTGCACCTTCCCATCCAGGCAAAACAAATGTGAATAACATATCAAAGTCACATGCAGCCATCACATTTTGGGTTGGATATCCCTTTCTTCCAAAGTATGGAATGGACTTCTCAGTAGGTACAACCGCTGTCACATGTGTGCCATTAATCGCACCGATGCAATCCTAATAAAAACATTAATAGTTTTCAGTTCCACATGCATTGTATTATCTTAAAGACAATAATACTTATTTAAATATACATTAGTACACATACTTTGAAATGTGGCCAATAAATTGGATGGTCTTGTATTTTGGTTGGAACTTCACTAAAAGTTGGATCAGAAGGCTTTACATATGCAGCTGCAAAGCGAGCACCCAACAGAGTAATCATCTTCTCAAAATGTCTACTTATGGTTTCACCCGAATGCTGAAATATTTCTTGAACCATTCGATTACATGTTCCATGACCTAGTATCAGTAAACAGATTGCCACTGACTCTTCTAACCTTATATTCCTTGAATGTTGAAGTTCATAGTCACGTTGTAAAACTTGACACAAATTACTAAACACTTTCTTTTTCATTCTAAACATGTTGTAACACAGTATCTCATTACCTTCCATGCAGCGTCTCACCCAAACCCACCCTGTTTGTTCAGAATCATAACAAGGAGTCTTATTAATGTATTTATTGAAATATGTCACAACTGCTTCACAGGTAACTGCCACAATCTGGTAAAACACATCATCAGAATCGTTATTACTATCATCATCATCAGAATCACTGTCACTGTCATCATCACTATCACTACTCTCACCATCATCATCATCATTGTTATCACCATCATCATCATCATTGTTATCACCATCATTATTATTGTCAGCATTGTCATAATCATCACCATCATGATAATCACAGTAATTTCTGTAATCCCCATCCATTAATAGTTCCATAAAATTGTTACTCTCATGAATACCATTATAATCATCCATATTGATTTAGGCTACACAACAAAGTAACAAATAATCAACCATTGCACATACTTAATATAATCAACATAATAATCAACAAACTCTACATGAAAACAATTCAACATCAAGTACATAACACTGTAACAGTTACTTCAAATGTGTTTACATTACACATATATTAGTCCAAAGATAATACTAAATATCACATAACTTAGTTTAAAGTTAATACAACATAAAGCTAATATTAGTCGTAAGCTAATACAACATAAGGTTGGTCACTTCTTTTGGTTCAAACAAATCATTTTTTTTAGCCACTGTAGCTGTGACTCTGGCTCCTTGAAAGTCAGGAACATCTCCCTACGTGACCTTTTTAGTAAGATAATGGAAGCTTCAACTGCAAAGTCGTTATCCACTTCAGGAAGTGCTCTCACAATCGCCATGACATTATCAATTGAACTTGGTGACTCTCGAGAAGGACCTTCATTCCTATTCTGACATACAACTATTAATTGACTAATATGATCTTCCAACATTGCAGCTCCTCCTATCTTCTTCTTTTTCTTCTGTGAGGGTATTGATTCATTAGTTCGCTTTTGTCCTGAACTATGTGATTGACTAGTTTGTCCTTGCAGCAAATTATCAATGTCTAAACTCATGCCACATTCGTTATCCTTAAATTCGGAGCTACCATCTGAATCACCAGCACCCTCTTTTGGCATTGTTGGAGGAAGTGTATTTGAAGAAGGGGTCCATGCAGCTACCCCAGTTGCTGCAACATCCTTAAACATTATTTCAAGTTGTTCTAGATTCTCTAGACCTTTCTCTCGAAATTTTTTAGCTTTGGGTAATTCCTACAAAATGTAAGTGTAATTTCACTCATATAAGAATAATAAAAAAAAAAAAAAAAAAACTATCTCTAACTAACTACATATTAATAAAATACTCAACTCACCTTCAACTTTCGCTTCCACCAATCATCAGGAGCAGCAATCGTTCCCTTCACTGCATCCCAACCTAAACTTGTGTCAAGATTCCTCAATTGTTCCCACACTCTCCAATCACCTTTTAATACATCCCACCTACTTTTTAATTGGTCCCTATCATAGTCTTGACCGGTCACTTCACCAAATTTAGTCACCACATTGAACCAACCTTCGGTATTAAAGGCAGCACCTTTTGTTCTATTCTCGGCTTGAATTTGTTCCACACAAAGGTCACAAAAAGTAGTTGTCCATGTTGGATTAATATCACAATCTGCTCTAGTCTTTTTTACCTCAGGGTTGGAAGTGGTGTTTTTACCCATCTATAAAGTTAACCAACCATAAAAAATAAATAAAATTGCATGATTTAATAAATCCACAAAAGTGGAATAAATAAACAAATAGACTACTCTAATAACTCAACATTCAATCCCATAAAGCATATAATGTTTATTTGTTTCTCACTGACATTTGTTACTTCAACATTCAATCCCATAAGTTATCAGCATGAATGTGGCCAGGTTTGACATAGGGCTCAAATATCTAAGCATGAACTGAAGTTTTTTTTTTTTTTTTTTTTTTTTTTTTTTTCAACATCCCTAAACATAAGAGTGCTATTTGTTTTTACTTAGGCAAGCTGTTCAGTTGCCTTGTTAGAATTGTAATTCACAAATATTGATGAATCACAGCAAATAGGCCAGAGCATGAAATCAACAAGACCTTGAGGGAGGCAAAATCACATGACCCCTCTTGACAAATGTCCTTTAATGGTCCCCCCAGTGGTACATTTCCCCTTAACACTGTTTCCAGTTGACATTGCTGGCCACATAATAGATACATTTCACATTAATGTACTTAAGACCGACAAATTCTAGTGGTTTTAATTTTGGAAATCTTATTAAATGCAGTTCTCTTCTTGCATAGTGTGAAAACTCTTGCAAGTAGCTGCTGCTTTTCAAGTTTTTACAGTTTGGTGTTTTATTTTCATTTTAATGTTTCACTGAATTTTTTCCCCAATGTTCCAATTGTGGTTATCCAAGCTAACTCAGAAGGTATTTGATCTTTGAGGAAACAATCACACAATAGTTTTTTAAATTATCCAGTGCATGAAATGATGAATTTACATCTCCTATTCTAAAGAAATGAAACCCTGAGTAAGTTAAGGTTTCATAACCTAACAAGTAACAAGAGGTTGGCCAATTAACTCAACAGAAGTTCTCTTATCTCTTATATTCAGAGAGGGGGGGGGGGGGGGGGGGGGGGCTGGGGCTTGTAGGTTGTGCTCCCTGTTGAAATGGCTAGGCATAAGTCTTCTATAAAGTACAATTTGAATCAGGACAAGTTCTTGATGATCAGTTGGAAGACAAAACCATGTGATCCTTCATATGACTTTCTCTCACTAATATACCCCCAAATTCCTCACAATTGAGAACTGACACCACTCACATTTTAGAGATTTCCTCACACCCATTTTCATCTATAAATACACACAAAGCTTATTCCAAGGCCAAATCAGGTCCTCTTATTCTCCGCTAGCAAATATTTACCTGCATTTTTTCCTCCCAACTCATTTGTGAGCTTCAACCTTTTCCAAATTTTATGGGGTATAGAATCTATTTTTATTTGACACCAAGAGATTTTTCGGTTTCTGCCTTTATTATATACACTGAAAATGATGTTCTTACCTTTTTTTTTTTTTTTTTTTTCATTATGTATAGCAATGATCTGGCCAATCACTATTGGTATAATGGTAGACTTTCGGGTTCTTTCATTTTTTTTAATTTTATTTACCTTGCATATATCTAAGATCATTTAATTTCAAGAAAACGGTTACTCATCCATAACTGTCTGAGGAATCTTTTATTAGTAGTTGTGAATGATCAATTTTCCTCAATCTTAAGATTGAGAAATACAACCATCAAATTTGATTCATTCTCAATAGCCATTAGATCATCATAGGGTGATCCATTTGTCTATAGATGTTCTATTACACTCAAAAGTCTTTAAAGGGTGCAAACCAACTATGTAGGATCTATGTTGACGTATCTAGTATTGTGCATGTCATTACTATGCCAGGAACCAAATCTGATTTTCTCAATCATCCCTATAATAATAATAAATTTTTAAAAAAATTTGTAAAACCCAAGCACAGTGAGACCCATCTTCAAGCACGAACACAGTGACAACCCAACCTTAAAAGACAGAGCATCCACAAAATAAAAAAAAAAAATTTACGAAGCATCAACCCACCAATTTTTTCAGTACCCAGCAACAGAACAAATACATCTTTAGCAAGAACAAAAGCATGCAAGATCCAAAATAATTTTTGGTAGCAGATAGGTAAAAAAAAAAATTCAGATAAGATTTTGGTAGGTAAAAAAAAGTTGGTACCTGGCGGTTTTTGGTAGCAGATCGGCCTTGCTTCGTGTTTTGTTGATCAAAACTCTCCCTTCAAAACATATTTCTCAGATCAGATTACAAAATTAAATTATAAAAAAAAAAAAAAAAATTACAGAGGAAGCCCGCTGAAGAAGACGAAGAAAGAAGAAGAAGAGGAAGAAGATTTTCAAGACAAAAGAAAAGAGAGACTTACGCAGAGCTGAAAGGAGCCGATCTTGTGAGGGAGCTGCGCACAGAGAGATGAGCAGAGAGATGAGGGAGCTGCGCATAGAGAGATGAGGGAATTGTGTACTCTCTGAATTGTTTAACCCTTGCCCTTTAGTTCAAGGGCAGTTTTGTAACTCCACGAGCCCAACGGATATAACATAAAAGCTGGGTCTCAGCTTTTCAATTATGGAGCATGAGGCAACCATTTTGAAAACGCGCAAGTACTGAACAAATATAAAAGTTGGCTTTCAGAAAAAGTTAGCTTTTTACCTCACCAAATGCACATCACGAGCCAACGTTTTGAAAAAGCCAGCTTTTAGTCTTATGTGACTCACAAATCACAACGTTACTTTTCGCTGCGCGGCACGCTGGGGGAAGGGGGGGGGGGGGGAATGCAGATCAAGAAATTTTCACAAATCATACATTTTTCCAATATTATCCACATTATTCGTCTACTTCTCGTTCCATTTCATCAGACCATGATATTCGCTCAGCTATGCAGATTGGCTCCTCTTTTTCTTTTTTCTTTTTTTTTTTGCTGAATCAGATTTGAGTTTCTTTATATATTGATGGGTGACCCATAGTTATTTCTTTGATATCTATTATATTTGTTGATTTCGATTAAACTGCTTTATAGAGAATGAAATCTTTAATTTCTAGGATTTTGAGTTGCTTTTCGTGTTGGAGGGTGGACCACAGACGTTTGTTTGTTTGTTTGTTTGTTTTTTTTTTTTTTTTTTTTTTTTTTTTTTTTTTTTTTTTTTTTTTTTTAAAACAGTAATACTTATTAGAACACAAGAACATGAAAGTAGTATATAGAATTTTTTTGAATAGACTTATAATATATTACATAACTAAAGTATCACTACAAAATGACATAACCTTTATAGTAGTAGCTAGGGGTAGTATTGATTTGTTTTCTTTCGATTTTTAGTATTTTTTTTGTCTAATTACTTTATTAATTAGGTCATTATACAATTTCATTAGTGATGGTTGTTAGTTATTATCGGGAAAAAATTGTATGATGAATGGATGACTACTATGTGAGCACTAGTATCAAATGTGCTAAATACTAAAATTTTAGCACTTAATACATTAAACACTAAAAAATCTCCCACGTCAAATGTTTCAAATGCTAGTATTAATGAATAGTACAATTCTATTAATAGAACTATATGACAAAAATTGTAAACTATTTTCTTCTTCTTTCATTCTCCTTTTTACAGGCCCTTTTATAGTGGTACTTTGAGTTAAGTAATATGTTTGAACTTGGTGAGAGAGTGTAAGTAAAATGTGTGTGTGTGTGTGTGTGTGTGTGTGCGCGCGCGCGTTTAGCGATTAGTTTGTTTCTCAAAAAAAAAAAAAAAAAAAATCCCCTTTTCTCTCTCCTCCATAAATATTTATCTCTCTTACCCTAGTATGCTTTTCTCACTCTCAGCCTATTTCGCTCTCACCATGCAACTGATCTCACCACCTAGCCACGTAGTCTAAAACTCTCTCTCTCTCTCTCTTGCAGTGGGTTTTTTTTTTTTTTTTTTTTTTTTTGGCTATGGGTTTCGATGGTAGATTTGGTGGTGGCTAGCTTATTGCTAATTGTGGAAGGAGTGTTTTTTTTTTTTTTTTTTTAATAAGAATTTTTTTAGGTTATTTTAATGGGTGATATGATAAAGTAAGAGATGTGATGTAAGATGTGTTAAAATAGATAAAATAACTTTTTAGTATGTGAAAATAGAATTTTTTGTAGCACAGCTAATGTTGATGTTCTAATGACCACTTTTTGCGTATGATAACATCATTTCGGCAACAAATTACTACCCTTTTTCTTGAGCATATGATGATTACTTGTTTAGCAAAAAATGACCATAGTGAATTGTTAATATACAATAACCCCCAATTTTTAGCATATGATAACCACTCATTTGGCAAAGAATGACCACTATAAATTGTTACTATAAGGCCACTTTTTGGATCTTAGACCCAAAAGGTAAAAGAATCTAGGCCCAAAGAGCCCAATACAATGAATTTGTAGAGAGTGAGTTCCAAACTAGGCTCTAATAAGTTGGATAACAATTATAATGGGTTCAGATGATAAGAAAACAAAGATAAAACAGTTTTATCCAAAGAAAATCTTCCTCAGCACTGTCCAAGGAGAATCATTCTTGTATATATCTTTTTTAGACTTGATTACGATCTTTAGTTCTTGTTGCTACAATGTTTCTTTTTCTATAGATTCTCAGATCCCCCCCCCCCCTCCCCACTATCATGGTGTCTTTCTTCCTTAAATCCATTTTCTTTGCTTCATCTCCACCGTCCACGTGTAAGCCAAGTTTCTTTGCTTTGATCCTTGTCCCATCAATACTTTCTTGAAGTCTTTGAGAATAGCTGTAAGACTAAATATCACTGTTTAGGTATCACCTCCACATTAATGCAGCCAGAGAGTTAGTTGTAGAGCCTTTAATGCGATGGTAGCAGTTTTCTCTTAAATATTTCTTAGCTTCCCATTGTCCTATGCTTTTTTGATGTTTATCCTTATCAATAAAGTCCTCCGGAGTGTTGCTCTTGATGGCAGACCACACCTTCTGACCTCTACCTTGCTTAGCCGAGGAAGCATTCCTTCTCGGACTACCTCCCCTAATTCTTATAGACATAATCTTTTCATAACCCACTGATTCTTACCCCTTCATCAACGCTTCCTTGTCCTCGGACTACTAAACATCCTCGAACATGGCCCACAGCCCAATATTCATTTCTGCGCCTTTTATCCCTACAATAGCCTATCAAAAATCCCTTCTTTTGCTCCTCAAAAAAAAAAAAAAAAAAAAAAAGGAATTTCAATATTATAATGATAATAACTCTACTCTTCCCTCACATCACTTCTATTTGCGTAGTAGTAGTATTTTCAACTACTTAGAAGCACGCTCTTGACGTTTCGGCATCTGGGACGTGCTTGCAATTAATTTTTGCGGCTCCATGTTCCCCACGTTCTACGATACAATGGAAATCCAATGGCTGGGGAATTTATGAGAACTTGAGCTGGAGTTTTCCCGCTTGCTTTTCTCTTTCATATATATATTGCTCAGAAGCTTTATCTACCTCACTTTTTGCACTCTCAAAACTCAAGAGCTAGTTCGAGGAGCCTTTCTTCTCTCCCGTAAGTTGTCTTTAGCAATTTTTTCTTTCTTCCCTCTCTTAGGTCCCCTCTGTCTTTCCTTTTATTTAGATCCCTCTTCCTTAGCCCGTCTAATTTCACCCCGTCTCCTTAATTCCTTTAACTTTCTTTTCATATGGGGAGATTCACTTACCTAGTAGACACCCCTAAGGATGTAGAGAGCTTTAAAGCTCAATATTGAATCCCACGAGGGGTCTCTATTAGGTATTGCAAACAAGGAGAGTGGCACACCATGAGGCAGGAAAGAGAAGTAGTAATCCCTATGATTGCCTTTATAGAGGGAAGGATGAGAATCCCCATGGGTAGAGTTACTAAGGATTACCTAATAGCTCACAGGCTTTCCCCCACCTAGTGTGCCCCCAACATATTTAGGATCCTAGGTAGTGTGGACACCCTCAATGAGAAAATGGGTTTGAACCTTACCCACCACAACGTCAACTGGATTTACAACATTCACCATTTAAAATGGCAGGGGTACTACCTAAAAACTAGGGTTCCTGAGGTCAAGCTTATTTCGTGCCTCCCTGAGTCCAACAAAGGTGTGAACAAAGATTTTCTAATTGTCTTAGGAGAATGACACGATGGCCTTTACTATCCGACGAGAGATGGGACACCAGGTGGGGTTTTTAGGTCTAGGTTTGCTATTCTAATAACACCCCTTTACCCACCAACATCTTCCGCGCTTATTTCCTCTATTTATGCTCGCAATTTAATTTTTCTGTAATTTGTGCTGTCTTCTTAACAATGCTTTTCTGATTTATTTATTTTTTTTAATGGTTTTACAGATAAGTACACTGTTATTCCTAACCTAAACCTTGTCAACCAGCCAAACTTGGACAAAATACTCAAGGCTGAGGTCTTTATTCACAAGGACGGGCAACTAAGAGCAACTCATCTCATCCTTAGCTATGAGTCACAGTCATCAAGCTTCCAAGCACCAAAGTGCGTGATCAGAGCGAGAGACCCACGCTTGCACCAGATCAATATCGTTGTATCGGGCTTCCTCGTTCCCGACCTTGTTCCAAAAGGCATATAGCAAGTAGCATTGCCATTTCAACGCACTGTTAAGGAGGAGGTAACCCCTTCCCAGTCGACGATCAAAGAGGAGGAACAAGAAGAAGTGGTTGAAGTCTCCATCTTCGAGGTCTTTAACTAGCCTCTGGCCCCAGAAGCTCCAGCTGGTGGCCTTAGCAACCTTCCCAGACGCCATTATCCCCTTGCAGCGTAAGACCAGATCAAGCCTTCTAGAGATCATGGAGTCTTAAGCAGGGGGCAAGGCATCCAAGGTGGCTGGTCAAGCTAAACATCCCTCTCTTCCCCCTCCTCAGGACACCCAGCCTGAACCTACAGATAAGAAGAGGAAACAAGAGCAAAAAGGGAAGGATGTAATGGAAGAGGGCTGAGGTGTCCCTCCCAAAGAGATCGAGCCTCAAAGAGGGGCTAAGGCGGCCAAGACCACCCAAACAAGGTCCTCTAGAGAGGGGGCACTTAAGGACAAAGGACGTGACCTTTGCACCAAGGTTCCAAATTGGAATCCCCCGTTGGTGTAAGACAGATCCCCTCTCCCCTCGAACGCCTCAATAAGGGACTTCCAGCAGGGAAAGACCGGGTATGTGGCTGATGCCATGGAGTAGGCCTTGCTACTGCTAAACGACATGGCAGATCTGAGGAATATGAAGAGGCACGAGGTGTTTCTAGGTTTGAAGAGAGACCTCGCCATGGTAAGTCTTTTTAAGTTAAGCCCCTTATTTTCCTTTTTTTTTTTTTTTTCCTTTGCTCACTGCTATGTTTCCCTTTGCAGGCTTTTTAAGCTGCTTATAGGGTTGAAGAGTTGGTAAATACCACCCACAAACACATGAAGGACGAGAAGGCTAGGCGTATTGCTACTGTTGAGGCCTTTAACGTGGCCAAGAAGAGGATTAAGGAGCTGAACACCAAGCTTACTGAGGCTAACTGAGAGAAGAATAGCGTTGAGGCTGCTCTACAAGGGGCGGGAAGTAGGCAAAGGCTCAGCACAAACAACTTCGTCAGGCCGAGGGTGAGCTTGCTGCAGTCAAAGAGTAAATAAAGGTCCTGAAGAAAAAGCTGGAGGATGCTGAGAAGGCTAGGGACCAAGCTGAGCAGGATGGCTACAATGTGAGGGGCAGTAGAGATTAAAGAGGCCCTCAAGGCAGAGGTCTCGAGGGTGTGTAGAACATATTGCCTCCAAGTGTGGAATGAGGCCCTCAACTTAGCTGGGGTTGATACCTCCTCGGCACTTAAGAGAGCAGAGAACGTCTACTATCCCCCTACAATTCGCGCACTAAACTCCTCAATCTCACAGGATGATGCTGCCCCCAAAGATCCAAGCTCCATCCAAGAGATACCTGCCCAGGACCTTCCTCCTCCTAATAGTCCTCCAAAAGGGGCAGAGCAAGCTAGCGCAGTTGCGAAGGAAAAAGAAAACACCAAGGAGGTCACCCCTGAAGCCGCAAAGCCTCCTACTGCACCCAAGGATTCTTCTAAGGGAGGGGTGGTTTCCCAAAGCCATGAGCTGGTTTTGGCAACCTTCCCCATTCCTACCAAGGAAGAATCCAAGGGTAATAGCCCAACATCCTCCACAGCAGCACCTGCCCAATCCACCAAGGCCCTAGCAAAAGACAAACTCGTCCTCAAAATTAAGTAGCTCTTAGAATTGGCTTTTTCTTTTTCTTTTTTCTTTTTTATTTTATTTTATTTTATTTTTATTTTTTTACTATTGTTTTTGTTTCCAAAATTTGTAATCAATTTGCCTCTTCTAAGGCTTAACTTATTGATAATTATGAGCGTTTCTTTTACACTTGTGGTATTTGTATGAATCCTAACATAGTTTCTGCTTTATTGCACACTTAATCAATGTGAAAATGAGATATAGCTTCATTTACTTATCTGCATAAGTGATAACATAGTTACTACATCCCATATAATCAACAACAAGATAGGCTAAACCTTCTAAGTTTACAATCTCGACAAAGTATACCCTTAACTTCAAAAACATACCTTAAGTATAGTTAAGCCAAAGGATCCTATATATTGTTGAATTTTTCTTTAACTTCAAGCAATGGTAGAACATCCATCCGTAAAAGGCTCCACCTAACCCTCCACTTATCAGTAAGTCTAAGGAACTGTAGGTGATAATTAGCTCACAAAAAAACCATAGATATACTTGCAAATACTTTAAGTGATGCTCAAAAGTGTCCTTTTGATTAAGTTACTACAATGAGAGTCTTTGCTATTTAGCATGGCTGGGCTGAGTACTAATTTGTCCAAGGCATGTGATTCAAGGAACCTAACATGGCCGAGGTTCTGTTTAGTATTTCATAGTCAAAGAAATGTTAACGTACCCAAGATATGTGGTCTAAGGAGCCAAAGTTGACCTAGGTTCTGTTTAATACTTAAACTGATAGTAAGGAGTATCAATTTACCTAAGGTATGTGATCCGAGGAGCCAAGCATGACCAAGGTTTTATTTAATACTTAAACAAATAATAAGAAGTATTAATTTACCCAAGGTATATGGTCCGAGGAGCCAAACATGATCAAGGTTCTATTTAATACTTAAATAAATAATAAGAAGTATTAATTTACTCAAGGTATGTGATTTGAGGAGCCAGGCATGACCAAGGTTCTGTTTAATACTTAAACAAATAATAAGTAGTATTAATTTACCTAAGGTATGTGGTCCGAGGAGCCAGACATGACCAAGGTTCTGTTTAATACTTAAACAAATAATAAGAAGTATTAATTTACTCAAGGTATGTGGTTTGAAGAGCCAGGCATGACCAAGGTTCTGTTTAATACTTAAACAAATAATAAAAAGTATTAATTTACCCAAGGTATGTGGTTTGAGGAGCCAAGCATGATCAAGGTTCTGTTTAATACTTAAACAAATAATAAGTAGTATTAATTTAATCAAGGTATGTGGTCCAAGGAGCTAGGCATGACCAAGGTTCTGTATAATACTTAAACAAATAATAAGAAGTATTAATTTACCTAAGGTATGTGGTCCGAGGAGCCAAACATGACCAAGATTTTGTTTAATACTTAAACAAATAATAAAAAGTATTAATTTACTCAAGGTATGTGGTCCGTGGAGCCAAACATGAACAAAGTTCTGTATAATACTTAAACAAATAATAAGAAGTATTAATTTACCCAAGGTATGTGGTCCGAGGAGCCAAACATGGCCAAGATTTTGTTTAATACTTAAACAAATAGTAAGAAGTATTAATTTACCCAAGGTATGTAGTTAGAAGCCAGGCATGAGCAAGATTTTGTTTAATACTTAAACAAATAATAAGAAGTATTAATTTACCCAAGGTATGTGGTTTGAGGAGCTAGACATGACTAAGGTTCTATTTAATACTTGGGCAGATAATAAGAAGTATTAATTTACCCAAGGTATGTGATCCGAGGAGTCAGGCATGACCAAGTTTCTGTTTAATACTTGGGCAAATAATCAATGTAACACATAACGTCATAATAAAAGCATGGCATAGATACCTTTCATTAATAATAATACTTCCGAAGGTTATTTACATTCTAGGGGCATGGTACAACATTTTCATCTAGATCTTTCAGATAATATGCACTTATTCCAGCCACCGAGGTGATATGGTATGGCCATTCCCAATTGGGCTCTAACTTTCCCTAAGCTGGGTTCTCTGAAGTACCCAACACTTTTCTTAATACCAAGTCTCCAAGAGCTAATGGTCTTAATCTCACATTTGAGTCATACCCCTGCTTGAGCTTCTGCTAATAATACGCCAACTGAACTACGAAATTTTCCCTCCGTTCTTCAACTAAATCTAGGTTCCTTTCCCGTAGTTTGTCATTTCTATCTGGAGTGAACAAGCTTGTTCTCAACGTTGGGAATCCAATCTCTAGGGGAATCACATCCTCGACTCTATAAGTCATTGAAAAGGGTGTCTCCCCTGTTGACCTACGAGAGGTAGTCTGATATGTCCAAAGGACGTGTGTCAGCTCTTCCACCCATTTACCATTTGCATCATCCAACCTCTTCTTAAGTCATTCACTAAGACCTTATTAACAGCCTCAGCTTGTCCATTTCTTTGTGGGTAAGCTGGGATGGAGTACCTATTCTTAATGCTCAGATTATAACAGTACCTTCTGAAGGCCTTACTATCAAATTGAAGACCATTGTCCGAGATGAGGGTATGAGGGATCCCAAACCGAATGACAATATTTTTCGACACAAATCTCTTGGCATCCACGTCCCTGATATTTGTCAATGGTTCAACCTCAACCCACTTGGTGAAGTAATCCATTCCGACCAGCAACCATCTCTTATTCCCTATTGCCTTAAGGAAAGACCCTACAATATTCAAGCCCTACTGAGCAAAAGGCCAAGGACTAGATATAGGGTTGAAGACACCCCCTGGTTGATAAATATTTGGAGTAAATCTCTAACATTCGTCACACTTTTTCACATACTCTTGTGCTACCTTCTGCATGTTTGGCCACTAATATCCTTGTGTGAGAGCTCTGTGAGACAAGGATCTACCTCTTGTATGACTTCCACGAATCCATTTATGTAACCTTTCTAGGAGTGGCTCTACTGCTTCAGGGTGTATGCATAGCAAATATGGCCCTAAAAAAGAGCATTTGTACAACTTTTGATTCTCAGACAGCCAAAATTAAGGAGCCTTTCTTCGCACTTTATTAGCCTTAGCCCTCTCCTCAACTGAGATACCTTCCTTAAGGAATATCACAATAGAATCCACCTAGGTAGGTCCCACCCTATTTTGATGAATCTGGACCTTCTCCATCTTTATCTCAGTAGGTTTACATAAGTCTTCAACAAGAATAACCTGAGGTAAGCTTTGCGCTGAGGAGATTGCAAGAGTAGCAAGAGAATCAACATGTATATTTCTGCTCCTAGCGATTTGCAATAAGGTGAAAGGCTCAAACCCTAATTGCAAGTGCTTAACCTGATTCAAATACTCTTACATTCTCACATCCCTGGCCTCCAACTCTCCATTTACCTGACCTACAACTAACCTCGAATCTGAAAATACCTCCACTGTTTTTCCTCCTATTTTCTGAACCATAGTTATCCCTACCAATAGAACCTCATACTTAGCCTCATTGTTGTGGCCGAAAAACCTAACATTAAGGATTTTTTAATAATGATCTTCTTAAGAGATATTACAACTAGCCCCACTTCAGACCCTTTTTAATTTGCTACACCATCAACATATACCTTCCAGGATAAAGGCTCTTGAAGGGAGACCACGCCAACTGATCTTCCATCCATGTTCTGCTTTTCTCCTTCCTCTTCCAATGGGGATTCAGCAAACTCGGCCACCAAATCTGCGAGGACCTAGCCCTTGATAGAGGTGCGAGGCATATATTTGATATCAAAAGCCCCTAGGATCGTACCCCACTTGGCAATCCTTCCTATGTAATCAGCCCTCCAAAGTAGTGATTAAAGTAGAAGTTAGGTTAAAACAACAACTGTGTGAGCTTGGAAGTAGTGAGGGAGCTTACACGTAGCATGCATCACTGCCAAAATGGCCTTTTCCAGTGGTAGGTAACGAACCTCGACCTCATACAGTTACTTGCTCACATAATAAACTAGTCTTTGTACTCCATTATCAACTCGTATCAGTACTAAGCTTACGACATGGGAGGTTATAGCAACATAAGCAAACAAGACTTCCTCTTTCTCAGGCTGGGACATAATAAGTGGCTGAGAAAGGTATTCCTTCAGCTATTGGAAGGCCAGGGAACACTCCTCAGTCCACTTAAACCCCTTCCACTTATGCAACAACTAAAAGAAAGGCCTACACCTGTCTGCTGACCGAAAGATGAATCGATTTAGAGTAATAGTCATCCCTATAAACTTTTGGACCTCTTTGGGATTCTGAGGAGGTTGCAAATTGTTAATTGCCTTAATTTGATTAGGGTTGACTTCAATTCCACAATGAGTGACCATGTAGCCCAAAAATTTACCCAAGCCAATGCCAAAAGAACACTTGGAAGTGTTGAGGCGCAATTTGTGCCTCTTTAGTATTTCAAAAATATTCCCGAGGTCTCTCACATGCTCGGACACCACCTTACTTTTCACTACCATATCATCTATACAAACATCAATATTTTTTCCAAGTTGTGGCTCGAACATCCTAGTCATCATCTTCTGATAGGTAGACCTTGCATTCTTTAATCCAAAGGGCATCACTTTGTAGTGGTAATTTCCAGTATGAGCAAAAAAAGTTTTCTTCTCCTGATCACCCAAAGCTAATGGTATTTGATGGTACCCTTGAAAGTCATCCAAAAACTCATTCGAGAATGACCTACAGTTGTATCCACTAACTAATCTATCCGAGGCATGAGGAAAGGGTCTTTCGGGCAGGCTTTGTTCAAATCTGTGAAATCCACATGGACTCGCCACTTTCCACTTTTCTTCTTTACCACCACAGTATTAGCTAGCTACTTAGGGTAAAACACCTCCTTAATAACGCCAGCCCATTTAAGTTTGACCACCTCCTCTTTGACAGCATCAGAATGGTCCTTAAATGAGCACCAAGGCGGTTACTTTTTGGGGATGACAGATGGATTGACATTCAAATGATGGCAAATGAAATTTAGATTCAACCCGAAGCTTCGTAATCACCCTACGCAAACACATTAACATTTCTCATGAGAAACTCTATCAGCTCTTCATTCTCCTGAGGAGGCAACTAATCTCCGATCTAGAAAAACTTCTCCTCGTCACCACCAATGATGACTTTTCCTAATTCCTCACACTTGGCCCCTTCCATCACCACATCTGCAGATGACATTGCAATCCTTGATTGCTATAGACCTTGGTTCGCTGAGGCCGAAGACTCAACTTCACTCTGATGTCTAATTGCAGCTACCAAGCATTGTCTAGGCATAGACTAACTCCCAACTAGCTCCTCAATCTGCTCCCAGACAGATACTTCACCTTCAATTATAGGGTGGAGGAAACGGCCCCTAGGGCATGAAGCTAGGGTCTTGCTACAATGGCAGTGTAGAGAGAATAAGCATCCACCACAATGAAGTCCACCACTTCTGAACTTGCTTGCATGGGTAGTCTAATTTGGCCCCTTGGAATAACAACTTTCCCATCGAAGCCCACCGAGGGTAAATCATAACATGCCAAATCTTCAGGTTTCAATTTTAGTCCTTCATACAAATCAGGGTACATAATCTCTACATCGCTGCCCTGATCTACCAACACCCTCTTCATATCATACCTTCCTATCCTGAGGGTGACCACTAGGGCATCATCACACAGCTGCAAGGTTCCAACTTTATCTTCATTAGAAAAACTCAACACTGGTCGAACCTCCATCCTACCCCTCTTTGGCTTAAGGTTGGAGTCCTCAGCGAGTGGCCGAGCTAAAGACATCACCCTAGAGGGATGAGAATCAATCCTTGCTGGAGTAGCAAGGATAACATTAATTGTGCCTAAAGGTGGCCTTGAAGAAGTATCTCTCTGAAATCCCGATTCTACCTGGCCTCTTTGCCCATTGGGCTGATATAGAAATTGCTTCAACTTTCCACTTCTGACTAGCTGCTCTAGATGACTCTATAAAGTTCTGCAATCTTCTGTGATGTGTCCTCACTCCTGGTGGTATTGGAAATGATGGCTTTAGTTGCGCTTCCTGGGGTTTTCTCCTATCTTATTTGGCCATTTAAAGTATGGCTCATTCTTGATTTTTTCCAAGACTTGATGTACTGGCTCCTGGAACACCGTGCTAATCACTTGAGTAACAGTAGATCCAGATTATCCAACAGTCTCTCCGAGGATAGTTATTGTTGTATCTGTCTGACCTAAAATCCCTTCTATCCTAAGGGATCACCTTAGCCTTTCCCTTCCTCTACTGTTGGTCTTCCTCGACCCGCTTATACTCTTCAATACAGTCCATGAGCTAATGTACACTCCTAGCAGGCTTCCTGGTCAACGACTTCCTCAAATCATGCTCGGCAGGTAGGCCGACCTTGAAAGTCCTTATAGTCATGTCATCAAAGTTCTCATCTATCTCATTAAACATCTCCCAGTATCTATCAGAATACGTCTTCAAGGTTTCCTCTTCTCGCATAGTCATGGACAACAGGGAGTCTAAGAGCCGAGGAACTCTACTGCAAGTAACAAAGTGAGAACCAAACACTCTAATAAGCTCCTTAAATGAGTTAATAGAACCCTCTCTCAGACCATCGAACCACCTCATTGCCACAAGCCCCAAACTGGATGGGAACACCTTGCACATCAGGGTTTCATTCTTTGAGTGAACAGTCATTCTCTAGTTGAAGTGGCTAACATACTTTATAGGGTTTGATCTACCGTTATACAAGGTAAATGTTGGCTGAGTAAGCCACCGATGAAGTTTTCCTCCTTCAACCCTACAAGTAAAAGGTGACTTAGAGATCTGATTTAGAGCCCTGCCCATAGCATCATTACCCAAACCTTTATGAGGCAGACTCTCCTTTTTTCGTCTATAATGGTGATCCTCATCACACGAAAAAGACTTACTGGGAGAAGTCCTAAACCTGGGGCAGTAGCTATTATCACTATCATCATCAGAAGAAGGGCCAAAACTTGCAGGAGTTCCCCTACGTCGCTCGTGGCGTAACCTCCTTTGCAAATGATCAATCTCCAGTTGCATACTCCTAGTGTTCTCTTCATGAGAGACGTGACTCCCACCTCGAGATTGGCTCCTATTAGTATGTGCGGTATGCATACTAACCTCTCAGTCCCTTCTTCACTCAAGGTTGAGAAACTGGACTTGACGTTGGGAACCAACAAACTCCCCTCGATTAGGATCTGAACCTACCATAACTGAACATTAAACTCACTCAAGCACAAGAATTTCCCATAGACGACGCCAATTGCAAGGCCACTTTTTGGATCCTAAGCCTAAAAGGTAAAAGGATCTAGGCCCAGAGAGCCCAATACAATAAATTTGTAGAGAGTGAGTTCCAAACTAGGCTGTAATAAGTTGGATAACAATTATAATGGATTCAGATGATAAGAAAGCAAAGATAAAACGGTTTTATCCAAAGAAAATCTTCCTCGACACTGTCCGAGGAGAATCATTCTTGTATATATCTCTTTTAGGCACTATTTGAGAAGAATCGTCCTCGGCATTAACATGGTGTCTTTCTTCCTTATATCCCTTTTCTTTGCTTCATCTCCACCCTTCACGTGTAAGCCAAGTTGCTTTGCTTTGATCCTTGTCCTATAAGAACTTTCATGAAGTCTTTGAGAATAACTGTAAGGTTAAATATCACTATTCAGGTATCATTTCTACATTAATGCAGCCAGAGAGTTAGCTGTAGAGCCTTTAATGCGGTGATAGCGGCTTTCTCTTAGATATTTCTTAGTTTCCCTTTGTCCTATGCTTTCCTGATGTTTATCCTTATCAATAGAGTCTTCCAAAGTGTTGCTCTTTATGGCAGACCAAACCTTCTGACCTCTACCTTGCTTAGCTGAGGAGGCATTCCTCCTCGGACTACCTTCCCCAATTCTCATAAACATTATCTTTTTGTAACCCACTGATTCTTACCCCTTCAATAATGCTTCCTTGTTCTCGAACTACTAAACGTTCTCAGACAAGGCCCACGGCTCAATATTCATTTCTGGGCCTTTCACCCCTACAGTTACTATACAATGATCATTTTTTTAACATATAATGGCCACGTTTTGGGAATGAATGACCTCTCTTTTTCATATGATGACCACGAGGGATGGTGGCACTCCAACTCTTTAAAAAAAAAAAAAGAATATATATAGGTACTAATTTTAGTAATTTTGTTCTATAAAATTACACTTTGCCTTTCTTAACAATATTATTGATTCTTTTAAGAGTAATCTATATATAGTTAAAAACTTTTCTACAACATTTTTATTTAGAAATTGTTGAGGTAGCAAATTCTTATTAGTTCACATATGGGCTCACTACTTACATAATTTTTATACTAATAACCACTCACTAGATCAACAATTTGTAAAAAAAAATTGTAACTCTAGCATTTCCCTCCTTTTAAAAGCCAAAAAATAATTTATAGATTTAAAACCTAAAACAAAAATATAAAAGCTCCAAAAATTAGCCTAACAACAAAAAATTACCATTAAAAAAAAGCTAAATCAATCAATTTTACTCAAAACAAAAACTTGATCTTTAAATAAAATTTAAACAAAATAATTTTATCTGAACCTAGCAGTAGATGATGCAAAAAAAAAAAAAAAAAAAAAAAAAAAAAAAAAAAAAAAAAAATCAGCTTCTAAGCAACAGCAGAGTCGGAGGCTAGAGCCACCATATCTTGCCAACAATAGAGTCGCCCCCTAACTCCAAGTCCTAGCTTTGTCTGTGATGACCACTAACCACTTATGAATTGTTACTATACAATGAGCATTTTTTAGCATATGATAATCACGTTTTAGGAATGAATGACCACTCTTTTCTGCATATGATGATCACTAGTCACATAGATTGCATTTAAAACCAAAGTCATGTGTCATGTTTAAGGACTCAAGGCTTTTCTCTTTGATTGAATTTAGGACCAAAGCCATATATGCTTCTGTAGAACCCATTTTGCAACTCTCATTTAACCTCACTTACATTGCATATGCATCACATTTCATATTACCATCACATCAAATCACAGGGATAAACTATAACTTTGATCATTTGATTTTTCGATGCATTGCATGATATAAATCTTAAAGTCATAACGATTAAAATTTATGGTAATGTGCACTCAATTTAACCATGCACCTTCATGTTCACTAGAAAATCCGAATTTCCTTGAGTTCTATAATGCATAAAGACTTATCCATGTCCCCCATAATTCAATATAAATAATCCCCCCCCCCCCCCCCCCCCCCACCCCCTTCCTTTAGCATCAATTGAAAGAACCCTAAAATTTCAGGAAAACAAAAAGAGGAAGGAAAAAAAAAATACTAACTCCAAGTCCTAGCTTTGTCTGTGATGACCACTGACCACTTATGAATTGTTAGTATAAAATGAGCATTTTTTAGTATGTGATAATCACGTTTTAAGAATGAATGATCACTCTTTTTTGCATATGATGATCAATAGTCACATAGATTGTATTTAAAACTAAAGTCATGTGTCATGTTAAAGGACTCAAGGCTTTTCTTTTTGATTGAATTTAGTGTTAGCATTAATGCCTTAAAATCCTATTGCATGCCATGCATGACATTGTGTATGACATTATGTATAATATTATGTTCTATGTAATAAGCTTGTTTTATTATTATCTAAAATAATGATAGCATGAATGTTTGGACATTATCATATAGTTCTTGAGACGAATAGTATGTGATTTATGTGATTTAGTCACTGAAGATATAAATTACAAGTTTTTTGTAAACTCAAAATCTTAGTTCATAGTCAATGATGAAATTGGGTATTTCATCTGTGAAGACTATAACATGTCAATTAAGATGATTTTTCTTAATCATAGAAGTGGAGACTTCTAGTTGATATGTTAATATTTTTTAAGTGTATAAAATATATTGAACTAGACTGCTGTGAGATTTATTATTCTATTAATAATTGTCAAATGAATAATAAATCTCACGACTTCTCATTTACATAAACTCTCAATCCTGAGGGAATAGTAAACCCGATCATGAAATATAAGTTGCTTTAATTGTTGGGATTAGTGCCCTAAAATCGTATTGTATGATACTATGTATGACATTATATATGACATTATGTATGACTTAATGTTGTAATTAATAAAGTTGTTTTATTATTATCTAAAATAATGGTAACATGAATATTTGGACATTATCATATAGTCCATAAGATACATAGTTTGTGATTTATGTGATTTAGTCACGAAAGATATAAGTCACAAGTTTTTTGTAAACTCAGAATTTTAGTTTGTAGTCGGTGATGAAATTGAGCATTTCATCTACGAAAACTATAACATATCAACTAAGATGATTTGTCTTGATCATGAAACTGGAGACTTCTAGTTGATATGTTGATTTGTTTTAAGATTTAAGACATATTGAATTGGACCGCTGTGAGATTTATTATTCTCCTAACAACTGTTAAATGAATAATAAATCTCACGACTTCTATTTACATGAACTCTTAATGCTAAAAGAATAATGAATATGATTATGAAGTGTAGATTGCTTTGATATATCAGAAGTAAGATCTAAAGTCACGATCAAAACCTCAGTATGTTGAGCAGCTACATTTAGTGTTGATGGAACATATATTCTCAAGATGGAATTTATAATCTCTTAACGGAGATATAAAATATTTCCTTGAGATAAGTTTAATGGGTTTGGTTATTCAGAATGTTAAGCCTAACTATTTTAGTAAAGAGTTACTAAAGTATATATTTATGAAATTAGATTTCATAAATATATGATGAATAACTTAAAGTATACCGGGTACTTAAGAATTAAGATGTAGTAATCTTCAAAGTGGCAGTCTACATTCATGAATTTGTATTACTACGAATATTTTATGAAGGGGTTGTATGTATAATGAAGTCTTGGAATATAATTTATTAATAAGGCCCAGAGTACAATTATATTTATACAGTTGTATTAAATATAATTAATGGTAACTTTGGACTTGTCAAGAGTTGACAGAGAAGCCCAAGACCCATTGGAGCTAGTGTCTTATTTGTTCCATTTTGGTCCCTCTCCAAGCCACATATTAAAGCCCAACTGGAATAGCTCAAAAGGATAACCCAATTAGATAATCAGTTATAAAAAGAGAAACATATAGAATTTTGTAAGAGAATGAAATGGTTTGTATATGAGTATTGGACACTCTCTTATTCTCCCTTGAACACACATATAAATTGATTGAGAGACCACAATTCTTGGGCACAAGTGGAGTTGGAGTGAAGATTAGAAGTGTTCCCAAGTACTTCTAATATTTGGTTTTGAACTTCATCACACCAAGGTACACTCTTTTGTTCTTATATTCTGAAATTTACATAGTACATATTATCAATTGCGAATGAAGTAGATCCGTTAATTTTTCGCTGCGTATGTTTTGTATGCGATACAAACATGTATTTTCCAACAATTGGTATCAGAGCAATCTTCAATTTCGAATCTATATAACATGTTTTGTGAGTTTTGGAAATAGAGATAATAGTTTCATGTTGTTAGAAGATTATGCAATTAATTTTCTGTATGATTTTTTAAATTATTGTTTGATGGAAACTAATATTGATGTTATGATGTTGTTTAAGTTTGATATTAAGTATGTTAAATTGAACTTTAAGGCTATAGCATTAATGGAATTCAGTTTTGATATCAATCTCTGTCTATTATGTTCATATGATGGTTGTTTGTTCATGAAAAACTGCTGAAAACTGCTTTAGAAAAATTATGGAAAATTCAAGTTTCACGAGATTCAATCGATCGAAAATTACTTTCAATCGAAGGAGTGAAACCGTGACCAATCTATTTGATTTCATTGATATTTGTTTGCTAGTTGATTGATCAAATGTTCTTTTTTGATCAATCGAGCAGTGATCGAGTACCAATCGAGCCAGGCAGATTGTTAAGTATGAATTTTTTAATTTTTTCGACTGATTGAGATACACATTCGATCGATCAAAAACTATGAATTTGGAAATTTTTTTAAGTGTTTTCACATGGATAAAGTGCAAGGTTGTGTGTGATAAGATTACACATGATTTCTAATTAAAAACCTTTAATTTAAAACATCTAGTGGGAGAGAGATACAAGTGTTAGATCTCATGACCTCCATTATCGATTCATAGTAGTGTGGGTAAGCACCTTGTCTTGGCGTATATGCCTCATGATCCCAGAGGAGGGTGTTTACTTCCTAGTACTACAAGATTGAACTTGCCGGTTTAAAGTAGTGTGGACAAGCATCTCATCTTGGCGTATATGCCTCGCTATCCCAAAGGAGGGTGTTTTGTTCCATAGTACTACAAGCTTAACACTATAAGGGAGATGAAATGTGGCTACACATGATTCTAGATAATATTTGATATATAAATAGTTGATATTTGATTTATAATTAAAAAAAAAAAAAAATTGTGTATGCGGCTTATGAGGTAAGCTGTTTATGAATAGTTGATATCTGATTTATAAAAAAAAAAAAAAAATTATGGGTTCTAGTTATCTCAATTGGTAAAGTCTTTTATTGTTGAATAAGAGATCTGAGGTTCAATCCCTCACTTACATTGAAAATCGATTGGTATCTTGATCTGATGATAAAAAGCAATCATCTGGAGCGAACGACATAAATTGAAACTCTCTCAAAAAATAAAAAAATAAAATATATAAAAAAATTTTGTTTATATTTATTTATTTAGCAAATAACTCTGTGTACATGATCATGAGTATAAGACTATAAGGCTCAATTTGAATATATATATATATATATTATGTGTGTGTGTGTGTGTGTGCGCGTGCATGCGTGTGTGTGTGTGTGTGTATCAATTTATATAAAAAATTTTTGGCATAAATTTTTGAATAGGTCCAAGAAAACAAAAATGAACTAACCTTGAATATGTAATCTAGTTTAGTAATGAGTTTAAGCTTGGCAAGTTCAAAATAAAATTAAAATTTTAAATTGAAAATGCACTTTTGGTCCCTATGTTTTGGGTAAATTATCATTTTGGTTCCAAAATTGATTTCGTTACTAATGTAATCCCCCAAAAAATAAAATCATTTTTAAAATAATCCATTCCGTCAACCCACTAACGTAAACCTCCTACGTGGCAAACAGAGTCCTATGCTTCTTGACATGGCGCTGACGTGGCCATTAAAATATTATTAAAAATAATTATTTGGCATTTTTAAATGCCACATCAGCATTTTAATTTTTTTTAAACAAAGCCACGTCAGAAAATTTATATAAAAAAAGAAATTAAATAAAAAAAACCTTAAATCTAATTTAATTAAAAAAAATGATTACTTATCATTATTATTTTTTATAAGGACATTACAACTTGTTCTTCATGTTCTTCCCAAATAAAACCCAGCAACCAAGAATTCAAACCCAAATCACAACAACACAAAAGACAAAAAAAAAAAAAAAAAAAAAAAAAAAAAAAAGACCAAACACAAACACAAACACAAACCCATATCACAAATAGAGATCAAACACAAACAAAACCCAGATCACAACCCAAGCCAAAATCATCAACGGACCCAACCACCGATCCATGTTCACAACACCCACATGCAAGACTCCAAAATTTTCCCATTGTTTTCACGGCATCAAGACCCCATGGCCTCCATGATCAAAACCTCGAAAATTAGCCTCTTGATCTGCTTGCCATTGGTCAACATTAGGCGTAAGGTTTTAAGCGGAGATGAGATTTTGAGATTAGAGAGTTTAACGTCAAATCGGTTGTATGTGGTGGAGAAGAATCCAATTGGTCTCCAAATCATTCACAAACCCAATCTCCTCTGCCGACCCTAGTGAGTTCACCAAAACCACCGAAGCGGTGACACTCTTATTCACTGGAAAAGGCAACCTCAACGCCCAAGCTAGATTGGTACGGTTGAGATTAACACGAACCAACTCAAAGAATGGGGTTGGTTCGTCTTGAATTGTTGGGGTTTGATCATGGGATGGGTTTTGTGGGTCTTCAATTTAAAAGGTTAGGGTTTGTCGGATTAGGGATCATGAGATTGTAGATTCTCTTGATCTTGATTTTGAGTGGTCATGCTGTTTGGCTCTTGAGACCGAGAGAGGTGTTCTTGTTAGGAATGGATGGGAGAGCTCGGGTTCTGTGTGTGTGAGAGTGAGAGATGAGAACATGATGAGAGCTTTTTTTTTTTTTTTTGCTGAATGAGAACACGATGAGAGCTTGAGCTTCAATCTTTACAACTTAAAAAAAGTAAAATTTTTTTTTATTTTTTAATTAAAATTAAAATTGAGAAATCTGGCTTTTTATTTATTTTTTATTTTTTATTAATTAAAATGTTGACATGGTATTTAAAAATGCCAAATCATTTTTTAATAATATTTTAATAGCCACGTTAGCGCCATGTCAGCAAGTAAGGCACTCCGTCTACGACGTAAGAGGTTTCCGTTAATAGGTTAACGGCAGAGACCATTTTAAAAATGATTTTCTTTTTTTAAGGACTATATTAGTAACGAAATTAATTTTGTGACCAAAATGGGAATTGATCTAAAATATAGAAATCAAAAGTACATTTTCACCAAACTTTAATACTTGACTCGACTTGGCTTATTTAAAAAGTAAAAACTCTGTGTACATGCAATTTCTATGGCAATTACCTATTAATTACTTGTTGCAATTATTTATATATATATATATATATAGAGAGAGAGAGAGAGAGAGTCAAAAATCCTTGGACTCCAACTTTTACAGACTTATGCTTTAAGCTCAAACCTCATAATACTTGTGAGATTTAGAATTAGGTTCGATGTGCCTATGAGAATATGGGCAGGTTTACTAAAGAAAACATTCTATAGAGAAAATCTCAACTATTACAGTATTTTGCTAAATTGCATATTTTCCTATTGTGCTCCGTTAATGGTTTCGCCTTGTGCCACGTCTCCCTTTTTATACTAGTGGGTTATGGAAGTTACGTTTTTGCCATTTTCTTGGTTCCGCTAACTCTCCTTTGGTCGAGGGCTCGAGGCAAGGCTTCGAAATATCTTTGTCTCTTAGCTCCCTTTCAGTTCTTTGGCACTAAGAATTGTGAAAGCACCATTGGTCTTGGCCGTCTTGCCCAAATATAGAAGATTCCCTTCCTAAGCTAGCTTGGCAACACGTTGGGATGTCGTGGGTTGGGCTTTCCTGTAGAACCATGGGGGTGATGTGGTGAGGCCAGGGGTCGGACCAACAAATTTGGAAACTTAAGGCTTTTTTGAGTGTCACTTTATTTACTAGTTTTTATATGAGAAATGAGATGTCCACAATATTTTTATAACAAATCTTAAGTGACAAGTTATTACTAGTTGCTATTGTTGGGGCAAAAATGTGATCTTAGTGTTAAGTTCAAATTTGAACCAATAACAATTAGCCACTTATGATTTGTTGTGAAAATGTTGTAAAAATATTATAAATGTAGCATCTTTCCTTTTATATTATAGTTAGTAATTACGCGTATAATACACGTATTATACTCGTACATACATAATATATATATTTTTTTAAATCTTATGTTTCGTGTTTGTGTGTTCTAATAAGTATTACTGTTTCCTTAAAAAAATAATAAAAAAATAAAAACAAAACAAAACTTCGGTTTCTGTGGCTTCCAAATGTACGTCAATATATGCGAACAGTTGGAACTAAAGTACTGTATACATTCTTTATTTAAAATGTTAGAATCGGCAGATTGAGATCTAGTGCAATAGCTAAAAAGTTCAATACCTTCTCAACAGTTCAGATCTAAAGTTAAAAAGTTAACTTTTAAAAACAACCATTGGATCAAGAAAACTAAAAAAGTAAAAAAGTTAAAGCGTTAAAAAGACTTAATAATTTTGAAGAAGTGAAATTCTTGTAAGAGGAATTGCATGGTGCAATAGGCCTAGTTATTGCACTGAATCCCAATCCTAGAATCAACTACTTAGTTTATGTAGTCTGGTGACATAAGCTCAAAAAGTTGCTAAGAATGCAGTATATAGTTTATGCAGTCTAGTATTACAATTTTCGAAGCCAAATCTTTGCTATCTTTGCAATAAAATTTACTCACTTTTTACTCTTTTCTTTTTCTTTTTAAAAATATTTCTTATCTAATACTATTATAGTAGTTTACTAGCTTTCCTCCTCACGATTTATATTTTTATTATAATTTGTTAGCATTTTTTTGTTGAATATAATTAATTTGTTATTAGTATCTATCTTATAAATTTAATAATTGATATTCGATATATTTAAGAGAAATAATATTTATAAACAATATTTTTATAACAAACTTTAAAATTGTTGATGTTGCAATGAGCAGTCAGTGGTGAAAAAAAAAAGGGTAAGTCCAAGTATCAATTTTGTTTACGATTCACATTCAACTAGTTCAACAATTTTGAATTTGTTGTTAAAAAAGTAACAAACAAGTTTATTATATTAATTTATCTAATGACTTTCTTAAATCAAACTTACTTATATTTAATTATCTCTCTCTCTCTCTCTCTCTCTCTCTCTCTCAAGTAAGATTGCTTTTGGGAGTATGTTGGATTATTGTATTTACCTTCATTAAAATATATGGCAAATATTTCCGTATTTTTATTGAGAGATTTTAAATTATAAACGTTTTATACATGTACGATATATATACCGTTATTTATGTGTTTTCGTATTTTTCTGCCAAATATTTGAAATGTACTTTTCTTAAAGATGCTGAATTATATCCATCTGTATACTTACCTTATTGTACTCGTACCGTATTTTACTAGCTATACAGTTTAATACCATAATATATATATATATATATATATCCATTTCTTTTAATTTATAATATGATTTTTTTTTTTTAATGCTAAAGGTATAACAAATTTTACTACAAAAAAACTTACAAGCGATGCAACAACAAATGTGATCAATAATACATTAAAAAGATAATAAATAAGTATTTGAATGAATGATGCTATGAATATTATAAATTTTACTACATGAAACTTACAAAGACATATCACCAATCACAAAATGTAATTAAAAAATTTATTTAGTAGGTTGTTGAAGTCCACAAATCATATTATTATCACATCAATTTGTAAATGCTATGATGTAAATCTATAATATTTTTAGAATTATCTTATCTGAATTACTTCTTATGATTAGTAACATATATTTTTATAAGACATTTGAAGTTGTCTTATCTCTAAGATTACTCTATTCTTTGGAACTTCTTAAAAGTAGAGGGAAAAAATAAAAAACTTTGAAAGTTTTTTTTTTTTTTTAAATCAATCAATTTTTGCGCCACAATTTTTGGGATTTACTCTAGTATGAGGCACTAGGCGATGACCTAAGTGACGTAGGCCTAAGGCCAGTCTTGGGTTAGGTCTTTGGCTGATATCAACCATAAAAAAAATGACTTTGCCACGACTCACTACGTAGTGAGTTATGAGTAGTAAAGGTGGATCCATGTGGAGATACACCTCTGTCACTTACAACTCACTAAATGGTAAATTGTAGTAAAAATTTTACAAATTTATGTGGTTTTAGCATCACTCTTGCCGACTGCTCTAGTCTTTAGAGAATGTGGTATAGATATATGCTTCATCTCTTATGGGCTCACAGACGTCATTCACGTGTCAATGGGATACGCATTCTTTCTCTGCTTTGGGCTTGGCCATCGTTTACCAGCAGCTGCCACGTATGACGTAATCCAATAACAAAAAAGAAATGTCAAACACAAAAAATTTGGCAAATGGTTAATCTGCCACCCCAAAACAAAAAGAAAAGGAAAAAGAAAAAGAAGAAGAGGTAGAGGAAAAAAGGACAAAGCCAAACAAATTGACTAGGCAATTAAAAAAGTCTAATTCTGTCAGTGCAGAAAACCTCTCTATTTGGCTTGCTGTTTAGTCAAAGATAACAGAGACGATAAATAAGATGCATGTCCCACATGTTGCAACCTAGTAACTCTCCAATTCTATTGTGCCACGTCGCATTGTAATGTGATTGCCATGTGGGTGAAGAGTGACAGACATGGCCTATTTAGCCACAAATGTTGGATATGGTGGGAGAATGAACAAACGATGCATGTGGTGGGTTTGGCCGGTGACCTGAAGTATACATGTTCACTTCAGCCTAATTTTTCTGTTCTTCATCTTTACAGGTGTTGGATGGCATCATGTTCTCACTGTGATTTCTCTCTCTCTCTCTCTCTCTCACGGCATGGTTGAGCCAAAAATTCATTTTCTAAAGATTCCTTCACAGTTTTTTCCCACCATGTATTTTGTAGACTAAAAATTCATGTATTCTTCCCCATGCTTTGTGGCTGTCCCTCTCCTCTAATATTTTTATTTTTAAAAAAATTTAGATATAAAATATAACTACTGACCCTTTTTTTAGGACTAACCTCTTAGATATATTAAAAAAAAATGTTCTACATATATTTAAATAATACATTACTTTTCACTTTTATTATTCTTATGCCATAGCTAGCATAGTAAATCAAAGAGTATTCAAGGTGTCTATATATATATATGCTCCTAAGAATAAATAAGTTTATGTAAATAATTAATGCATTATTTTTTTATTACTCTTATAACCATAAGTAGCATGTTAAATCAGAGCGTATTCTACATATATGTTTACAAATATATATATATATATATATTAAAGCGAATTACTTCAATTGAAGCCTGCTCTATTTTCTAAAAACAAAACCAATATTTTTTTTTTATTTTTTTTGCATTTGAGAATTAAAGATTAGTTATACAATGTTTTTATTCTTAGAAGAAAGGGTAATTGTGGTTGTTGTGGTTAGGAGTTTAATGTTTTTACAAAATAAGGTTTTTACTTTGAATTATATATGTTTAGCTATGTGAAAGTGCATTTATTATTTGAGTCATTTAAAATCGATCAAATTATATTCTATATAATAAATGTAGGGATGAGAGGCTCGAATAAGGATATTGGGCCGTGGGCTGCATCCAATGACATCAAAGAGCCCTAAGATAGACAAGTATTAGTAAAGGCAAGTAGATTATTGGGCCAAGGAAGAGATCTAGTAATAATAAACAGGTGACGCTGTCCGAGAAGCCACCCTTCCTCGGCCAACAGAGTGGAAGTCTAAAGTTTGACCACCCATCAAGTACTGGACAGTGGACAACCGTGCTTAGGAGGATAAGCTTCAGAAAGAGGTGATGAGTCAACAAAGAATTGAGAAATATATAAGAAAAAAGCTGCTACCACCGCATTGAATGCTCTACACCTAACCAATTGGCTGCATTAATGTGGAAGTGATACCTGAACAATGACTTCTAGCCTTACAGCTACCCACAAAGACTTCAAAAATGTGCTAATGGGACAAGTAACAAAGAGATTAGCAATCTAATCTACACGTGGAATGCTAAGATGAAAGAAGGGAATGGAGTATAAAAGGGGAAGGATTCCATTACAAAAAGGAGGATGAAAAACGAGAAAGAAAACTATTCTATAACCAAGAATTTGAATATTTGTATAAGTCTAAGAGAAATATATATAAGAACACGTAGAGAGGAAAAATTTCCAACCTAACCTACCATTTTTGGACTTGACCGAGGAGTGTTTTTCTTTTCCACTTGTTTGTCTTAGTCATTCCAACACCAACTAGCCTATTGTGATCTACGCTTTAACTCATTGAACGATCAATAACAAACTCACTATCTAACAAATCTATTGTTTTGGGCATATTGGGCCATTGTCCTAATCTCTTGGATTGTGAACCAAAATGTGTCCTTACAATAAATATTGGGCCTAGAACCCGTAGTTGTGCAAAATATATATCCTATTTAATTGTCAATTTGTTGCACCAAATTGCTACAATTGTTTAGATAGAAACAACAATTTAATTATTTTTATCAACTAAATTAAAATTAATTCTTGTTATATATCTACTTTTACATTAATATAATAGTATTAACTTTTTTTAAAAGGTTTTTAATTTACAGGTCTTTTGTTCTTAACAACCTCTTTCGTTTTTTCTTTTTCATTTTTCGTTTTCATTCTGCTACCTTTTAATATCAAATTCAAAGTAATTAGCTGTCTGAGCAACCAATTTTGTAGCCCACCTTTCAGAAATTCATCCAGATGCTCCAAAGAAGTGGTATATCATACGGGAAAATCCTAGTTAGCGGTATAGAAAGTCTTAGATCGGAATAACATTCTATAACCTAATATTGTGGAATACAACCGTAGTTTTAGGAATAAAATCCCTCCATCGATTGGAGTTTCAGGATAGCTTTAAAATTTCTACAGTATTATTTATTGCTAAGATATAGTAACCCTACTATAACATCATATATAAGCATTATATAGAGAGGAGCTGCTCATATTTTTGTGAAGGCCTATTCGTTAGTTTCAAACCTAGATACCAGTGAATTCTTCATCTCATGAGATATACATTTGGTTAGGATATATATATATATATATATATATATTTTTTTTCCTGAGAATATTTCACGATAAGAGTCATTTGTACAAGTTTTCTACTTTCCATGATTTAGGCTTTGAAATTTAGAATTTCATATATCAGTGGAAGACTTATGACAAAATTAACAATCTTGGATTGATCTTTCTGGGAAGGTTTATAAATTAGTATATATATAATGCTTATTAATTTGGTTAGTTTATAATGATGTGGTGATAGCTTGATGCTTATAGCACAATACCTTAAGCTAACTCCTTTTATATTGGTTACTTATTGGTTAACTAAATTTATATTAGATAAGATAGATTTTTTTACACATAAGTTAGTGTTTCTTGTTGATCCTATACTTGAACATTAATTTGATAGTTAGCAAGAGTTAAAAGAAAGTGGAATGTACTTAATATTTAGTTATTATATCTCAATAAAATTATATTTTTCTATAAGCTCATTACTAAAACTATGCAATGCACAAGATTTTAATTTTTTTCTTTTTTTTTTTCATAAACATATGGGGCAACCTTCAATGGAGCCACCACCTAGGCTACGAACATCCCAAATGGGTACCTGCCTTTTGAAAATGACATGCACCACACATTCTTGCCATTGGGATTTTAGTGCATGTTAGAAGATTAGTTTGTGGACACGTAACGTAAGTGCATGCCCTTAATTCAGATAAGAAGAAGGTATATCTCATCTATACATCAGGGCTTTATAGTTGGTGTTAGGAACTTCATGCCTTTGGCTTCCACATGCAATAAGACCACTTAACTCATTTTTAAACTCATTTTTCAAGGCTATATCTCCACTTAAGATATTATTTTGTAAGTGTATTCAATCCAAATATCTTAACTTGTTGACCATGTTCATTTCAGGAATTTGTGATTCAAATAAGTAATAGAGTAAGCAAAATAGAAGACCTACAATATCATATATATATATATATATATATTGCTAAGTAATTACAGATGTGAGAAGTAGATGCAGGTTTATGCTCCCCAACGTACCCAAAAAAAGAAGTACCTTAACTCCTAAATTGCTTAGGCACTTATAAAGTAAATATCACATTTAAATGTTTCCATTAAAAGAGAAATAGAGATAATATGATTAGTATTTCACATTTGTTTCTTTTACCATTCATTTGAGAAAGGAAAATGAATGGAATGAATTGAAAGAAACTTTTAGAATATTCAATTTCATTCTTCTATTTAAAACTTTAATGGGAAGAAATGTAATGACTACGAGAGAATACCTATTTCATTCCATTCCTTACTATGTATTCTTCTCAAAAGTGACATGAACACTAATTTCTTTATAAAATTGAAGTGAAATACCAAATTTGTTTCAAATTTGAGAAAGAACAAATAAAAGCTTAGTGGTATATAGTAAGCAGTTTATCCGTTTCCTTTCCAATCCTCCTTTATAAACTCTCAAACATACTTGAAAAAGTACATCAAATCCCATTCCATTTCATTTATTTTTTTATGAATCACATATTTCATTCCATTCCATTCTTTTAAAAACTTCTAAATAGAGTGTAAGAAATAAATAAGTGTTCTTTTCACTTTTAGGAGGGATGAAATGGAATAAGTATTCCCTCATAGCAATTTCTTAATTAATCATTCTTATTAAAATTTTAAAAAAATAAATGAATTAATGTAATATTTTTTTCAAAAAATAAAAAATTCATTTAAATCCAATTCATTTCATTCCATTCATTTTCCTTTCTCCTAAATAGACAACTATAATTCTTAGGTAACTCTACAATAAATTTCCTAAAATCCTAGTCATCCATTTTAAAAATGAGTAAATTATATTTTCTTATATCAAAAACTTAAATAAATCTCAAAATGAAACTTGAGACATAATTGAATAATAATAAACTTATAATTTGCTTTTGAGAAAGCATGGTATGGATATTCTTATCACATATTATCCATAATTCAAAGTTTGGATGTATGGATAACTATTTGCTATTCAACAAATGTATCTTTAAAAATCCACTTGAGATAGCATGAATCCTAAAGAAATGCACCCTCACTTTTTTCTTTTTCTTTTTCTTTTTTTTTTTCTTTTTTTCCTTCTCTCTTTTTAGTTTCAGTTTTATTTCTTTACGGTTTTGAAATACACAAAATAAAATTACCTCCAAACTAAATCCAAATTCAAATAAGTATATTATTATACCCAAAGAATAGTTAGCTACATATATTGGCAAAGAAATATATTGAATAAAAATCCCATTAATAACAAATCCTCTTAAATCTAATATATATATATATATATATATATATGTTTATATATGGTTTTCTTCTTCTTAGAACATGTTTCTTTACATGTTAGATTTTTTAATTTCAATTTGATAATGATTGAATGGCATTGCTTGGGTTCTACTATGTTCCAAGGGTTGTATTGTTCACCCATGAAAGTGGTATATGATCTATATAACCTGGGTTCAGAACGTCATGAGATAGTTCAGTCCATATTTGGTAGGGGAGTTAAGAGTATTGAGATGACCTTTCCTTAGTACGAGAGGACTAGGAAGGATGCATCATATAATATTTTTTTTAGAAGAAATTTTTATTCCAGCATAGAAGAACTTATTATTCTTTATTATATTTATGCTTATGGCACAAAAATACAAACACATTTTTATGTTTAAGTACATGTTTATGTTAATAATGTTTGTTAAATCATTAACAAATAGTTACGTGCAAGTTGATTTTTATAGTTTGATTTACATGTTACTATTAAAAGATTAAATCTTTTGTATATTAGTTGAACATCATTTGTTGTAATATTTGTTTGAATTTCTAAAATCGGTAGCCAATAATTTCTTCTTCTTTTTTAGGTTCTTTTTTTTTTTTTCATTTTTTGAATAAAGATTAAGGTCTCTAATGCATGTGTGGAGCATTCGGTAAAAAAATAAATTTAAAAATAAAAAATTATAATTTTTTCTACTTCCAAATCGATCAATTATACATGTGTTGTTGCCTACGACAAAGATAGTCACAACCGGAGGTACTCTACACTTCACCCTTTGGAAACATCATTTTAAACTTTAACCATTAGCATCATTTTAGGAAAGATAAATATATCTAATAAATAATTAATCGCATCGAACTATATTAATTTATATATTTCAATCGTAATATATTCAACCACATTCATGAGTATAGAAAATTAGAAACAATATCACATAGCTGCACATGTAACAATTGAGATTTCATTGATTACAAAATTTGTGGCACAATAGTTCTGATAAGGTTGTTGATGAGCTTATTAAAAGTTACATTGTTGGAAAATAAGAGGGAAAGCTAAATGAGATAGTTGCTGGTATATGATTAAGTGATTTTTGATGTGTCATTTGTGATAGGTTATATGAACTTACAGTTACAATTTATTACTTCTTCTTTTTCCCTCAAAGCATATGATATCTTAAACTCAAATGGGAGTGTATTTAATGTCACAGTGTGGTATTCATCCAATATGAATTTTTGGCAGATTTTATGCCTTGTTAATCTGGTATAGACTATATATAAGTTTTTCTTTTTATATCTTGCTTGTGATCAATTTATATTAGTCTTCTTAAACGACAATTAATTAAACTTTAACATTTACAGGTAACCAATGCCTACCTTAATTATGTTCAAGAACATGGAACAATATAGGTAATGTTTGATGTTATGAAGGCTGAAACTCCAAGCCGTCGTAATACCTGCTTCTTGCTGTTCCTCCAGTTTTCGCTGGGGTTATCTTGCTCCAATTTTATATAACTCTGTAATTTCTTGTTTTAAGAATTTTTTGAATTGTTCTTTATTAGCAGTTTGTGCGGTCTCTCTCATTCTTTTCTTGTAATATACTCATATTACTTGTACTTCACACATACTTAACTTATATAAGGCTCTATTGTACAATTTTTTACACATACAAAATATACATTAATATACAGATTATTCAATTTTTCTCTCTTTCACTTTATATTCTTAACATGGTATCAGAGCTAACCTCGTCATAAAAGATCTCAAATATTTTCTCTTTTGTGTGTAATAGCATAGGACAAAATAACGCTAATATGAAATAAATGTAAAAAAAAAAAAAAAAAAAAATCAAGTTATTTCATACATTTTAATAAAAATTTATGTTTAATTTCATCTTACTTTTTTTATTTACAAGTTAATTAAAATAAAAATATATATATTTTTTGTATCTCAATTGTGGGTTTTATCATAAAAGGTGTTAATATTTTCTCTTTTATGTATATAGAAAAATAATTTGCATATATGAGATGACCATTAAAAAAAACCATTTAATTTCTTTTATATGTTTAAAATACAAGTTTATGTTTAAGTACATGATTATGTTAAAAGAAAAAGTTTGTTAAATTCACTTAAATTAAAAAACATTTAAGTAGAAGTTGATACTTTTGTAGTTTTATATATATATATATATATATATTTGTAATATTTTAAATTCTATAAAGTATAAATTGAACATCATCTGTTATAATATTTGACAAAATTTCTAATAATGATAACCAATTATTTTTAAATTTATTGAATAGCTTTTATAATAGAGAGACATATACATTGAGCATTAGATATAAAAATCTGTATTGCATGTGTAGGATATAATATTGTATATAAAAAAAAAAAAAAAATGAGATTTGAAAATATTTTTCTTAAGTAAATAAACATGTACGTAAACATACACTTTTTTTTCAAACACATGAAAGAAATGAAAAGTAAATTCTTTATGTTCATCACATCTATAAATATTTTTAGTACAATGAAAGCTGATACTTATATATATTCTTGGTTCTATCATACGTATCCTTTTCATTATAGCACCAATAGTTTTTTGGAAGAGAAATGCTATGTTTATAAAAAGTTCACAACAAATAACAAGTGTCAGGTTGTTATTGGCTAGTATTGGTAATGGAAAAAATATATTCAGTAGTAACTTCAAATTGAAGTCAATGAAAACTTGTCACATAGAATTTGTTGTGAAAGTGTTATGAAAATGTTGTGAATGTGACACTTTTCTTTTTGGAATAATTCCAATTCTATTCATTGATTCACTAATTCATTCCATTCATTGATTGTTATCTTCTCCATTCTTATTGGTACAATACTTCAAGTGAAATATATTAAAATTTTCAATTAAATTGAAATACTTGGTTATATTGACAATTTTTATTATTTTCAAAATTGTTTTTGCATAAAAATGAAAATTGAATTTAATACAACTATATGTTTTAATTTTATGGACAATTCGTGACTCATTTGATTATGAATTGTAGATTTTTTTTTTTTTTTTTTGGGTGAATAAATTAAAATCATTGTTTTGGACGATGCCTTTGATACATACAAAACCTATTTTCAAGTATTTATTCACACATTTTCTCTATTAAGAAATATAATATATTGCACTTAAGGTATTATATCTAATACATAAGCATATTAGATTTCTTAAACCAAGCCAAACGCTTTGCAAGAGATGTCGGAATTCAGGACTTTATCATTGAAGGGGATTCCTTGGTAGTGTACAATGCTCTCTGTGGTCACACCTCACCTCCTTCTTCAGTGGTAGTAGTTGTATCAAGTATCAATGTCTTGTGTGGCTTTGTGTACCGTGTTGAATTTTCACATATTCATAGACAAGGTAATAGGTCAACCCATCTATTAGTAAAACATACTATAAGTATTGTTGATTTTATTGCCTAAATGGAAGAGAATCCTTACTTTATTGAGCTAGCTCTTCACCATGATGTATCATTCTCTTTATGATTGATCAATAAAGCTTTCAGTCTTCCTATCCAACCAAAAAAAAAAAAAAAAGTTGGCATATATTTCCTATTGAAAAAACAAAAAAGTTGGCATTATTTAATGATATTAATTCTCATGCATTCTTTATTGCACAACTTTCATACGCATTATCCCTTCATATCAATTAAAAAAAACTGTTAAAGTTATGATTTATGCCTAAATAAAGGTGTGTACAAAGTGTATTAGAAAAATAACCGCATATATGTAAGGGCAGTATTTGTTTTCAACAGTACACATTGTGTTTTTATAACTTGAAATTAAATCACGGTTTCAGTTATAAATTAAAAAAGAAATTTATTTTAAAAAAATTAACAAATTTTTTCTATATGTAAAGCTTTTGTTGGTCCCTCTCTCAAAAAAAAAAAAAAAAAAAAGCTTTTGTTGGTATAAGGCAAATGAAAAAACAAAAACGAAAAGAAAAATATCGCACATGAATTAATGCTAGCAGATTGATCGAAGATTTTATCTGTTTCTACATCTAATGTATCAGGACAAAAGTCCAAAAATTTTCTGCAACCGACTGCTGAAATTGATGATCTACTTCTTTTGTTCCGTTTTAGACACTTGGCCTCACGTGTAAAGCATATATAGTGGCACGTTGATATCACTCAAATAGCTCAATCTGCTTTACCCACTTCATCAATGGCAAGTGATGACCAAGAGCGCTCCCAATGCTGTTTCCTCAAATGGATGAATCTCCAACAAGAAGAGCTCTTAGAGCTCCACCAAGCTCTAGCCCTACACGCCCACCACCACAACAACAACAACATCAACAATGGAAACGACCTAATCCAACTCGTAGAAAAGTGCATCAAACACTTCCAAGACTACGCTGACAAGCGAAGCCGACTAGCCCAGAACGACGTTTCTGCTTTCTTTGCTCCAACCTGGTGCACCAACTGGGAAAACTCGCTGCTTTGGATCGCTGGTTGCAGACCTTCCCAATATATCAGACTCATTTATGCGCTGAGTGGGTTGGAAATTGAGGCTCAGCTCAACGAGTTCCTTCAGGGCACAAGCACTGGGAAACTCGGCGACCTCTGTTCCAAACAACTTCACCAACTCGACAGCTTGCACAGCAAAACGATCAGAGCTGAGGAAAAATTGACAACCCAGCTGGCGAGTTTGCAAGAGGATGTAGCAGATCAGCCCATTGCAATGATTGCAAAGCGGTTGTTCCATGTCGGTGAGATAAATAGAGAAGTTGACAAGGCTCTGGATCAACATGAGAAAGCCATGGGTGGTGTTTTGCAAGAGGCTGATAGGTTGAGGTTGAGCATACTCAAGGAGCTGATAGGGGTATTGACGCCTGTGCAAGCTGTGGAGTTTCTTGCAGCTGGTAAGAAGCTTCACCTATGTGTTCATGAGTGGGGTAAAAGGAGGGATCTTAGCCATGGGAGAGGAAGTTTTAACAAGATTAATTAGTATGACTAATGTAGTTTGTCATGCAAATATGTGTATGGTATGTCGCACTATGATAAGCTGATAAATGTGTTGGTTTCAGGTTTGGTTAAATGCTAGTTTTGTGCAAGTTTTGCAGTATATTTTATCAAAATAAAGTATTGCAGTATGCTAGTGTGCGTGCTGTCCCTTAAAAAAAAATGTGTCCACAATTATAGGTAGAGTAATTTTTGTGTTTAAAGATTCACCTTATATCTGGTTTCAAATAATTCAACTAGTAAAAAAAAAATTTCTAATCGAATAAAATATCTAGGTTTTAAATTTCGTTATACAAATAAAAACAAATTAGTATTTTAGCTTGATGATAAGTAATTATTTTAAAATAAACCTAATAATTTTAAATTATATTGTATTTTTAAATAAAATAAAATTAGAGTGGTGTACCCTAGTGGAAATTAAGAAAACGAGGAGGAAGAAATCAAAAAAGTGTATTTAAAACTATTTTGCATACTCAAATTAATGGAGGCAGCTTCTGTGCTCTTATGTCCTAACACGTTAGATGCAGTGTGTGGTGATCATTGATATATGTGATAGAGGGTTTGCCTGTTACATTCATATTTGTAGTAGAATAGAACTAAAACGGAGCCGCACCGATTCCCTCTAGAAGAAAACCGAAGCAAACCAAGCAATGTCTCGCATAAATTAATTAATTGGTTAAGCGGTGTTCGAAGAAAACGCAAAAGATTAGAAACAGGAAGAACCACGTTCATAAACTTAATGGCCAACGTAACGTGATCAAATGCTACACCAAAAACTATGTTTATGAAAAAAGGATGAAAATGCACGTGGAGTAGTATCAAAATGGACCATAGAATTAGATCTCCTTAATCTTTACCCATCACAAAAATACTTGGACTCTATTAATTATCTAAAATCATAATCAAGATGCAACTTGGTGAGGCATATATATATCAATACACTTCAATTTATCTCCGGAATAACTGTGCAAACCAGAAATGCCCATTGGACCACTAAGCACATAAATGTCACTATGAAGCTTAGAACCAAATTCTCAGGTGTTTATGCACAACACCAAAATTATGTGTTTTCTTTAACAATAATTTCAATGAACTGTAATGCTTATCTCTTATATCTCTTACCAGTATGTCGCCACTAGAGGGGGTGTAGGGCCAGATGATTTACAATTCAACTACTTCTTGGCCTCTAATCCTCAGTACACTCTAAAGCTTCACTACTCACGCATTCTCAAATTGGATTATGCACCATATGTATTAAGACAGTCCCATTATCCTATACCAATTGGGTGCAAGATCATCAAAATGCGTAACATATTGCATAATCTACCCTAATGTCCAAGCCTATACGTAAGCGCAAGGGCTATATGGTCTCTTACACAGGCTAGGTAATTCAAAGAAAATAATAATTTTGTGGAAAATCTACAAGTTCCTTTCAGGCAATAAAGGTGCAATAAAACATCGCATTTCTTTGGCTTCCTATAAACTATGCTCACTAATATTTGTTTGTTAAACTGGATATAGGGCAGCAAGCTTAAAGTACTATCAAATATGTGCCTATAATGCATGCCTTTCTCTCAAAGTTGAACTAGAATGCACGCTGTAAGTGGCATAGAAATACAAAACAATCGTAAGGGGCTCCCAACAGGCCCCAAGTTAATTAAGACTGATATAAACTAGACAACATTAGGTGACTGCTATAAATTATACTAGAATATATATATATATATATATAGAACTTATTTTTCTGTTTTTAGGCCCAAAAACAGTAATTTTTCTGTTTTTAAGTAATTTTTATATCTTTAATAACTTATTTTCTCAAAAATTCAAATACGTTTCCGCTTGTTTTGGGATGACTCTTAATGTTGGTAGTTTATGATTTTGCAATTAACTCAATTTTGCAATTTTTTTAGTAAAATTCGTTATTTTGCCACCTACTCTTGTGATTAGTGCAAATTAGGGTTTGAGACGTTTTCTTATTTGTCTTAGAGTTTTGTATTTTTAGTATTTATATTTTATATTTTATCTTTTTTTTTTTTCTCTTGGGGATTCCGGATTTATTACCTTATGGACTCAAGAAAATTCTCGAGTTCGAGATTTACTACGAGAAATTAACAATTTAGTTTCTGTTCCATTAAAGAGAATATTATATGTGCTTTCTTCAAGTTTTTGCGCTTCTCTTTTTTTCTTTTTCTGGTAAAAAATTTTAAAATAAAAAAAAGATAAGAAAATGCCTTAAGTGCATGGTGCCCCGCACCATTTATGGCCTTAACCTAAGATAAATAAACATAAGATAATGCAAGTTTAAGGAGAAATTAGGGTTGGGTTTATTTTGGTAGAGGTCTCAATATAGATAGTTCTTTTTGACTATGCTATAATATAGATACAGTAACAAGGTTAATGTGTAAATATACATTACAAAATTCGGTACTAACGTAAATTCATGTTTCCCTAATGATCAATAAGAGGTAGACACTTGGGCCAACCTGGGGTGGACACAGGGGTGGAGCCGGGGGGGGGGGGGGGGAATCACCCCCCCCGGCCCACCCAAAAAATACCTTAAATTATTAAATACCCCTGCCTATTTTTTGTTTTTGGATTTTTTAAATGTCACTTTGTTTCTTTAACCTTGAAATAGAGCATAATTTCTAAATGAACTATTGAGGAATCTTAAGTCCTCCACTAGCATGCCTTGCACTGAAATTTTTTTAGTTTGTCCCTACCATATTATATTTTATGGGAACACATTAACCAAAATAATAGAAATTCACATATATTGCACTCAATATATATCTAACTACTAATAATTGCATTCATAACTTGAGTTTTGGCTCTAAAAAAAAAAAAAAAAATAGGTCACTCATGTTAGAAATATCTCAATAGATAAATACAATATTATGAATAAGCTTTTTTTTGTTTGTAGAGTTTTTTTCTTTTCTTTTTTGGTATAATTACATTAAATATCACTTAGTACTTAAATGAATAGCTTTTAATTTTTCAAACTGGTCTCAAATATTATATATTCACATAAAAATTTGTGTAAGTGTGTATATCATATATAAATTTTGCTCTCCCTCAAATCAAATCTTGGCTCTGCCACTGGGTGGACACTTGTCCACTTGCCCATGCACGTGGGACATATGGCAAGCCCACTAACAACCACTTAATTAATACCACCACACCCCCTGCCCCATGCAAAGGCCAAGAATCATCTCAGTTGGCCTTACTTTCTCTAGGAAAAGCCTAGAATACTCTCAAGCTCTCTCCAAATCTCCTCTCGGGTCTAGCAGCAAAGAATGGAATTTCCTTCAAATCTTCTCAAGTTCTTATTCCCAACTTAAAGTTAGAGTGATTCTAGCTCCATCCCTCCAAGAACCCGAGTCTAGGATAAGGGAAAATCTAATTCTTTTATTAAATAGTTTATTTAAACTTAAGTGGTTGTCATGTGAATTTTCATATGGGTGTGTTGGATTCTAGAGACTATTGATTGTCCATATTTGAATTGAGTTATTATATATGGTTGCATGTGCTCCTAGATGATGGACTAAGGTAAAGTGTGTTATGGGTAATTGTTAAAATGAGTAAAATGGCTTAACGAACTTATGGAATTTCTACTTGAGGTGCTGAGTGTGTAGTTGATTCAATGATTTGTGCTTGTTGAGAGTTAGTTAATAGGTATTTCATGAACTTGTTAAAAGTTGCACTCAATGGTTAACCTGTTTGGTTGTTCTAAATCCTTATTTTTCTAGGAAAGTTGTGGTTACAATGTTTGTTGGAGATTATCATTTAGTGTCTAGCATGTGAGAATTACAATTCATGTGAAAATACCTTTTTGTACTATTTTTAAGCCCAACACTCAATAAAATAAAACTCATGAACTAATCAAAAGCCCTAAAAAAATAAAACCAGCCCACTAGCCACTAAACTCCCTCAATTAAAAAAAATTACCCTTTGGCCCAAACTTCCACAAAAGTACAACTTTGGCCCCAAACTTTCATAAACTACACAAAAGCCTCAAAAGTAACGAATGATACACAAAATTGTCAGTATTAGTCCTTGTCCATGTAGTTAGGACGATCAATCGCAACCTGCACAATGGAAAAAGACTTCTTTGGTGATGACACTATGGTGGTGCCAGCCAAGGACCTTCCGATGCCTAAATTAGATATCTAAAATTATCTTATAAAGATTGTAGATAGAAATGCTGATAGTATAATAGTTAATATGAATTTGTATCTTTCTTTCCTCTTGAAGTGGCTTTATAAACCTTTGGGTAATTCTGGTGCCACACCCTATCCCACAACTTTGTGCAAAACTTTCACATGTGGCAAGCCACCTCATCACATTGGGCCCACCAACATACCACAACAATTAAAGCTTTAGTCATTTCAAATTTTCAATTATAAATACCACTGTAACTTTACTCCTTTTCTTCTTCTTCCTCCCAAAACCCATATGTGAAAAAGCTTGAGCCCCAAAACAAATTGCAGTGGCTGGAGCACTAGAACTATGGTGGTGCGAAAATGGAAAACTCACTCAAGAATACACCATCCCACGTCAAAAAATAAAAACCCAACCTTGAGAAACATTATCTCTTCACTGAAAAACCAAAACCCACTGCTCCTTGAATCTACGAAAAGCATTGTTCGTCTTAGATTTGTAATTGCTGGAGTACTGGCACGGTGGTTTATAAACGCAAATCCCATGCCAAAAAACACCATCATAAATAGAAAAATGAAAAACCATCCTTGTAAAACATTAATCCATTGCCGAAAACAAAAACCCATTGCTTAGTGAACTTACAAATTTTGTTTGTGTTTAAACTTCATCCAATGGACTTAAAAATTTTGTTTGTGTTTTAAATTCCATCCAAGTAAAGGAATAACTTCAATTGAGCTAATGTTTTAACAACTTTTGGGCAGATTGATACTGCACTTATGATCTGGACTAGGCATTAACAAGCTTAAAGGAAGAAAATGGATGCATATCAACTATAAGGTTGCTTTGGTATAGAAGGAAGTCAAATAAAAAATTAAAACTTGTTCTTTGCAATTTGTGGAACATTCCTTTTGTTTGTTCTTTGTGTAAGGAGTTTATGGCGTAGTTGCTTGTTGTTATGTTGATTTGCTCAAAATATAATGCCAAGTATGTTGTAGTATTGTGTATTGTACAAATGCACGGATTGTTGTTGTTAACTGTCAATTGCTACAAAAATCTTCAAAATCTGTAGTCTCTCTCTTCAACCTCAATTTTTTAAAAAAATAAATATAAAAATAAAAACTCTCAAAAAGTTAATATAACACACCAAGGGCTCAAAACACCAAAAAAAAAATATATATATATATATATATATGGTGAGATACTTGTTTGGTAAATAAAAACTTTGGTTTGGATTTGTGAATTGGTTTCATTGAAACAAAAACAAGCAAATTACAATTGGGAACCAAAACCTTCTTCTCTTGAGTAATACAAAAAATAAATAAATAAAAATGGGGGAGATGGTAAAGGTTCCCACCTAATTACAAAAACATATCCAACAAGTTACATAAGCAGCCATGTTTTCATATCTAAAATACTTGTACATCAATATGGTCCTATCCATTTAAAGAAAACTAATTGCTTCCACCTTTCCATGAGATCACCAAAACTTATTCTTTAGTACCATGCCAACTTGTATCACATGAACCATCTTTGTGCAAGCTTCATTTTTTTTCTCTTTCCACGAAATTCATACCAACCTCTTGATAATGAGAACCCTAAAAAAATAAATGATAATATATATTACAATATATACATTCAAATTTGCTATAAATTTATAAAATCTGTAAAATAGTTAAAGGGGAAAAATTGTACCTGAGAATTGTTATCAACTTTTTTCATTTGATTCATACTAACCTTTTGATCATGATGACAAAATAAAATGAATGATAATATATATTATAATAAATACACTAAAATTTGCAACATAAATTTCACTAAAAATTTAAAAGTAGCTAACTGAAAAAATGCATACTTGAGATAAATTATCATGGTAAAGAAAAGGGTGCATGCCAAAATTTTGACTTATCATACTTGTTTGAAATGGAAAAGTTCCTTCTTGTAACATATTTTGTTGGCCAAAATATGGATGTATCCTAGTGATATTAAGAATTCCACTTATGTTTGGCCACACAAGCGACTGGGGAAAAAATTGACAACTCTTATCACCATTATGCTGTGATTGTGACTGTTGCATTTCAAAATCCTACATTTTATATACAATATAATTGTATTTCATTGTACTTAATTTAAACCTATTAGCAACATCCTGATAATAGAAAATAAAGAGTCTTACATTAAAGTTAAAACTCTCATGCATTTCAAGCATACCAAATCCCATAATAGAATTTGTACTATACACATTTCCAACTTTGGCAGAATCCTACAAAAGCAAAAAGTACAAATGTTAATAATAGTAATAACAATGATTAATTATCCAAAAAAATAAGTAAATAATATAATTATAGCCTAACCTTCTCACAAATTTCCTCAAGAATTGAAGTTTCAACTTGGTAAACTACATTCCCTTTGTTGATTATAGTCTTCATTTTCTTTTTCTTTTCATTTTCCTTTTTTTTCTTAATAGCTTGTTCAACCTTTGACATCTTCCTTTTAAATGATGGTCGCCGCTTTTGACAAACAACCACTAGATCAAGAATTTTTCTAGTTTTTTTTTATATTACAAGACCACTGCTAAATGAGGTGGAATCATTCTGAATATCTATAAAAATAGGCTTATTGCTACCACAAGCATTTCCCCTGTCCTTGAGCTCCCCTTTCATTTCACATATTTGTGTTATCACATTCTTATAGGCATTTTCAGAATTTGTTGCCAAATTAGCAACCTCGTAAAAGGCATTACACATCTTTACATAGCGACATGCTTCAGGTTTCAAAGGCCAACTGTCATAACTTATTCGAACTTTAGTGTACCTCGTTTTGACATTTTTATTCCATCTGTTTAAGGTGTACTTGTCTAGTATTCGATAAATCTTCCTATGAATAAACACCAATATTTGATGCCTGCATACTATCCCCTTGAACTCAAACAACTTGCATTTGCAGTTAACTTCACCGTTATCCTCATTAAAATACACATGAAAAATTACACTCCGCTAACCTTCTCCACATGATACATCTTCACATACTTCATACTCTGAAAAGTTGTCATGTTCCTTGCATGAAGACAAACTACAACAAATATTTCCAACTATCTCATTTTGGAAATCTATAAATTTTCTCAAAGTGTAAGCACTCTGAAATTGTTTTTCCATATCATAAATAGTTATATAGGAAATGCGTGAATTAAAAGAATTAAGACCCTCAATAGTTTCATTATGCACCTTTGTTGCCAAAGCATTTTCATATTGTTCAACAAATTGTTTTAAAGTAGTTTTATTATTAATGTATTTATCAAAGAAAACATTCATGCTTTCACTTCGCTACGTTGTTGACATTCCTGCCCAAAACATAACTTTCACAAAAGCAGGCACCCAACGATGCCACTCATCATACAACCCAAATAACCATTCATTGCTTTCAAGTTGGTATTTCTTAATGAATCTGCCCCAACTGTCTTCAAATTCTTCTTTTATCAATGAATCATGAACAACATTTTTCATACAGAATTTTATTGATTCATAGTCTTTGAACCCTTTGAATTTGTTTGGCAACTTATTCATAATATGCCACAAGCACTGTCAATGTCATGCATTAAGGAAAACAATCTCTATCGCTTTTTTTATGGCTTTGTCTTGATCCATAATAATTGCATTGGGAGGACATTTAGACATGCATGCAAGTCAAGATTTAATAGCCATATAAATTAATTTGTATTTTCTCTTAAGATCAATCCACATCCTAGCAATGTTGATTGCCCATGATGGTTCACCCCAACAAATTGAGCAAATGGCATTTCGTATTTGTTAACCATATATGTAGTGTCAAATGTAACTACATCACCAAACTCTTTGAATGCTGCCCTACTCCTTACATCAACCCAAAATACATTCTTTAACCGACCATTGTCATCAAAATCCATTGTGTAAAAGAATTCAAAATTGTTAGCTTGCATTTTTAAAAAGTAATGGTGCATTGCACTAGCATCTCTTTCCCTAAGATGTGAACGTCTGACCTTTTCCATTTTCTACAATCCTTTTCTAGAAAAGACAAATTCTCATGTGCCCCTGTTGCAACCACAAATGAATTAAAACTCTTATTCATCCAAATACCAGCTTTGTCGTTTAATTCAAACTACTTTTTCACATGTGGTTCTATTATTCTATTGCATTTGTAAAATATGGTCTTACTAGGACTCAATCCATGATTATGGTCAAGTAACATGGATCTAAGTATCCACTTTTCAATTGGGCATAGAACAAACCTAAGTTGAGCTTTGCAATTTGTTTTTGTTTGAGGTTTCAATTTAATTGGATTGGTAGATCTATTCCTTTTAATTCCAAGACAATTTAATCTAATCCTTGGCATTTCAGCATAACTACAAGCAATGGTCACATACCTCACCACCCCATCATCCCCTTTTTTAGAAGTTCTTTTAGCCACCGTAAAACTTTTTTCTTTAGCATATCTTCTACAATATATCACAGCATCAACAATGGAATCAAACATCATTCCCAACTTAGGGTTTTCTACTTTGTTTCCCACACCTTTTGTTTCTACCATTTCATTCAACTCCACTATTTCATTCTCAATATTATCTTCATTCAACTCCACCTCCACCATATCATTCTTGATATCTTCATTTGAATCCCCCTCCACCATATCATTCTCAAAATTATCTTTGTTTAATCTCACATGTGAGAAAACATTTGATATTTCATCTGCCATGCCTATACAATATAATTCATAACATATTATCAAAATATAAAGTTACTTAATCATAAGAAAATTAATAATTCTAAATATTATAATTTATCCTTTCAAATATTTTGTGCTTCATATAAATGTGTTATTCACATTTATTTTTGCAAAGCAAGTGATGGATTACTTTTATTGTCTATAGCCTCTGGCCATTATTACAAAAGAAAAAAATCTCATTTCCAAATGCAATAGAAAAATGGAAAAGCCAATTATTATAGGCAACAAATTCACAACTTCAAGATTGCATTTTTTGTTGATATTTCAATTTAGATTTCATTGAAACAGAATCGGGTACAAGAGGAGTATATAAAGCATGGAGGACCCTAAAACAAGGAGCCTCCCAGCAACAATTTAGTTGAGAACACAACAAACAATTGACAAAGTAAACTAATAGCACAACAGTACATAGTGAACAAACACAAATGCACAATAATTTTTACTGAATGAGAGCAATAATACAGGGGAAAACAAATAATCAAAGACTAACAAAGAAATCTAGAGAAAATACTAGGAAAAGCGGAATGAAAAATCACCTCCTTGGATGGCAGATGGTGATCAACTCTAAGATTTGGAAGAGAACCTTTTTTTTTTCCACAATAGATGGAGCTGATACCAACGATGGTTTTCACGGGTTTGGGGAGCAATGGGTTTCGGTGGAGAGGTAATGTTTTTCAAGGTTGGGTTTTTATTTTCTGGTGTAGGATGGTGTTCTCTGGAGTAAGTTTTTCATTTTTGCACCGTAGTTCTAGTACTCCAACAACTACAATTTGTTTTGGCACTCAAGTTTTTTCACATATGGGTTTTGGGAGGGAGGAAGAAGAAGACTAAAGGAGTAATGTTTACTGTGGGATTTGTTTTGGCGCTCAAGCTTTAAGTGTTGTGGTATGTTGGTGGGCCCAAGGTGATGAGGTGGCTTGCCACATGTGAAAGTTGTGCACAAAGTTGTGGGATAGTGTGTGGCACTAGAATTACCCTAAACCTTTTGTTTGTAGCCATTTGAAGCCTCTTTATTGCACTCCTTTATGGTGTTTGTAACGTTTCTTGATGAGGAATGAGCCTTTATGGGTCTTCCAATGATCATTCTTAGATGTGGCAAAACGGGCGGGTCGGGTCGGGTCGGGTCAATCGGGTTGCAGGGGGTCATTTTTAAACGAGTCAATCGAGTTACGAGTTGGGTCGGTCAGGTCGGGTTGGGTTGACCCATATTTTTCAAACAAGTTTTTTTTTTTTTTTTTTTTTCAATTACAAAAACAAATCAATGACAACCTGTTTAGAGAGAATGAATAAAATTAATTAAGCAAATAAATTGCACTTAATGTCACTTATTAATATCCTTCCAATTCTGACAGTTTTGAGCATGACAAAAACTATTTATAGTCATAAATTCATGATGGAAAAAGTTTTCAATGTTAATAGTACATTGTCAAAATGCATATAATTACAAGTTTATATCTTCAAAAAGAGATAGATCTTAAAACAAACAAAACAAGTAAGCCAGCAAAGGATTGTTAATATTCTTTCTTTTGGATGTTTTAATGGTTTTTTGAAGCATTAAATTCTTTTATTTTATTATTAAGATTTGGATCTTTTGGGAGTGAAAGATTGTGAGCAAAGGAGGAGCATAGATTAAAAAAAAAGAACAAAGTTTTTTGTAGCCTGGTGTGCAGGTGAACGTAGATTTTTTTATGGACGAATAGAGAAATTCTTTATAATTTGTGATGACCACTATTCATTGGCTTCTAAGAAATCCATTACTTCTTCATTATCATCATCATCTCTTTTTTCTCTTTGGTGCTAGTCTAAGTGTAGGTGACCGAGGATTAGAGCTTGAAGCGATATCGGTGACGAGAAAAAGGAATTAACGCTAACACTATAACCTATGACATTCGCTCCTAATGATAGCTCTTTATCATCAGACTAAGATACCAATCGGTATTTGGTGTAGGCAGGGATTGAATCTCAAATCACTTATTCAACCATCATAAATTTTACCAATTGAGCTAACCACTAAGTTTAGTCAATTTGAATGTGTATGTTATAACTTATAAACACATGCTAATTTAGTTTATTTAGTTAGCTAGTTAAATATTATTATATAAGTGATGAATAAATTAGTCATTAGTTGAATATATTCAAAATTTATAATAAATATACCCTTTTTTTTTTAAAGGGGGTAATAAATATACCCTTTGAATATGTATACCTATAGTTTTTTTTTTTTTTTTTTTTTTTTAATCTCTATATATTAAGACGATTCAAAAAGTTAGTTATGGTTTCAAAAAATGTCAAAAACACCTCTAATCTAATTAGATAATCCTTATTCCTAAAAAAAAAAAAAAAAAATTGGGTTAAAATTGTAATTCAACAAAATTAAAAAACAAAAGCAACTACCAAAGAAACTTTTTTCCTAAAAATTAGCACATTCTCTATAAATATATCTCACATACGTTTGATGCATTATTTCCTGAAAAATAGCAAACACTAAACTAGTAGTTTACTCCATTTCAAATTCTAAATTTTAGTTTCTTAAAAATTTCTTCATGTGTAAATTCACTAACAATAGATAAATTAGAATTGAAAAATTACTTTAAACTCAAAAAAAAAAATAAAATAAAATAAAAGGCTCATTGCACGTGCGGAGCGTATATGATGATGCTAGTTTTTATTAAGAGTTTGTGATTCTTATTATATACGATACAAAAAAATAAAAAATCGATTCACAACATGGTTCACGTTTGCCGTTTATGCTTGTGCATTTGTTCATTTATTTGTGCCTTTGGCTTTAGAGTTTGGACAATGGCCTACAACTCAGCTGAATGAGATTTTTTTTTTTTTTTTTTTTTTTTTAATGGTTGTCTTGACTCTTGAGTCTTGACAGCCTTGGCTGGCCCTTGTGTTGTTGTGTAACGTGTAGAGTAGTCTTGTCTCATCACTCATGGCAATTAGCAGCAAGCACTGAAGCTAGCTATTATTGGTTTTGATGAATCAAACAGTGATTCTCTCATGTCAATGTCATGTCTTGAGTTTTAATTGTTTATAAATTTATATTTATAATATATTGATTATTAGTTTTGGTACTTTGTGCTTTTTGCACTTAGTATTAGGACATAATTTAAATATTATTTTAGTGAATTTTTTTTTAACGGGTTGGGTCACGGGTTATCCGGGTCGGGTCGGGTTAACCAGCAAAAAAATCGGGTCGGGTCACAGGTCAATCCGTTTTTACTTCGGGTCAAAAAATTGGGTTCAAGTCGGGTCGGGTTAGGTCAGAAAATTCTGACCCATATTGCCATGTCTAACATTCTTCCATTTGTTTCCATTGATATCAGTCGGGTAGTTAATGGTCATTTAATGAGCATTGTTCATCCATTCTATATATGGACAGAGTAGGGACCTATTTGGTACATGTGTTTAAATATATATTTTCCGTTTTTAAACAACATTACACTTTTTCACTCACACGTATTTCCAAAAAATACAAATAACGTTACTAGAACAATATTACCAAACGGGCCCTAGATTTCTGGACTCATCAGTAACCAAAACCCCTTTTCAATCTCAAATTCCCTTTAAACAAATGGAGTGTCTTTTAGATCAATAAATGTGTCAATTCATGCATTGATTTATTAGATTTGCGGGATGTCCTTTTTTGGAATTCATATATTATTTGTTTTTTCATATGCTTATCTCATAATTTTCTATTGCAATTTATTTGATATATTGTGTTTATGTCAATTTTCCTTGGATACCTGTGGGTTTTCATGTAATCTTCACAAATGGTATTTTGTAAACTCATAACCCTACAATAAAAGGCTTGACGTTTGCACCCTTTAAAAAAAACACAAAAAAGTTCTCTAAGTAATATTGCACTGTCTCATGCACTTAAAATTTACACAATAAACACCAGCACAATTACATGCTCAAAAATTGCAAAAATTGAACATTTACACCAAATTTTGTGGAAGTTTGGGTGAAAGGATAATTTTTGTTATTAGAGGGACTTTAGGGTTGGTGGGCTGGTTTTATTGTTTTTGGTCGTTTGAGTTGATGGGTTTTATTTTAGTAAGTCTTGGGCTAAAAAACTCGTTAAAAATTTTTTATCTATACTAAATTTTAGTACAAGAATTTATTTTTCCTATGATATTGACCACTTTTCTAAATACACACAAAAAATTACCTATTCTAAATTCAGTTTCATTCAAATATAAATTTTACTCAACTTTTTTAATTATTTCTTTCTTTTCGCACACTAAAACTATTCGCTTTCTTTTTTCATTTTCAAAAAATGCAAAAAAAAAAAAAAAAAAACCATAAAAAAACCATAAAAAAACTGAAATGGACAAACTTCTGTGTATTTGCACAATAGTTTTTCTAAGAGTTTGGATTCTGACCCATGCTATTAACGTAAGAAGCCCACATGACTAATGCCACTCAGATACGTAGCATCTCATTGGTTCTTTTCTTTTCTTTTTTCTTTTTTTTTTTTTGGAGAATTAGTTGTTAAGTTAGAACCAATGGAGTCTCATTGGTTCTAACTTCTAAGTTCTAACATCAACGTGTTGTACAACAACCAACTTATCATGCAAAAGAAATACACATGTATGTAATGTGGCTCTCTCCTGAAATATTCTCGTGCATGTGAGGGAATAAGGGATTGTCTAGTGAATTACTAATTTTTTTTAACAACACTTGACATGACAAATTTATGTCTATCATTAATAATTTTTTAAATCAGCTAGGTGTGAAATTCTTTATATCTATAACTTTCCCAACGGAAACATTTTGACATTTACGCTAATTATTGCTATACACAATTTCGATCATATAACAATCACCTCCCTTAAAATCATGTTTTGAAATTAAAATTATGTGTTTTGAAAGACACACCGTGTCTGCAAAATCGTGTTTCATAATTTCAATTATGTTTCATATACACAGTGTATAGCTATCAGCCTATCACTCATCGTAAGTTTATCTCGGACAGTTAGTCGAGTCATAAGCAGGTAAAAAATACATGGCTGGGCCCCGTGGACGCCACAAACAATGAACAGCAGGCCATGCACATTCCACGTTGAAACCAGATGCATCCCCACAATGACACGTTTTAAACAAAGAGAATTCAGACACCAGGTGGTGGATTTGGACAACCCGATCGAACAATAGAGTCAAAGTTGGAAATGAAGAAAGGAAGTGCAGAGACTCATGTCCCTCTCCTCCTCTTGCAAAGCGTCACGCAGCCCCTTCAAAAGCACTATTAGCTAATTGCTGCGCGTAAGCCATGCACCAGTTATCCCCCCCACTTGCACCGTGGCCTTCCCATACGTGCCTCTCTTTCCTCCCTCCATCTGGTAACACACTCACACGTACACATACACTCATACACAAGCATACTATATATATATATATATATATATAAAAGGAATTGGTTTGTACCGTGTCAAGATCATTACAAATTGAAAAAATTAAATACGTGTCATAATCTTAATAGATCAAATACACATAGCACTGGACCCAATCTTTACCGGTTTATAAATACCATGCATAGCACAACCTTATTGATAACCTTGAGCTAGCCTTTGTTTTTTCTCTATAAACGAAATGAAAACACAAGCTGAAGAAAGATTCTCTGAGTTCTATGAGAAGTGGATATACCAACTTGAGGAACATGTCCAACAACTCATAAGGGTGCCTAAAGCGAAGCTCAGTGAACCAGAGGATTCAGAGCTACAAGCTTTGGTGTCAAGGGTTACAAGCCATTATAAGGAGTACTATACTGTGAAATGGGCTGGTGCTCATGAAGATGTGCTTGCTTTCTTCTGTCCAGTATGGTTGAGTCCTTTAGAGAACGCTTATTTATGGGTGACGGGTTGGAAGCCATCTATGGCTTTTCAAGTCATTAACACTTTGAAAAAGTCTGTGGTGCCTTGTGCTAGTATGGTGGACATGTCTGAGACACAGGTGAAGAAGATTGAGGAGCTGAGGTTGAAAATAAGGTCGGAGGAAGAGAAAGTGGAGAGGGAAATGGAGAGGTTGCAGGTGGCTATGGCGGACCGGAAAATGGTTGAGTTGGCCCGGCTGGCGAGCCGGGTCGAGAACGGTGATGTGGTGGGTCAGGTGGATGGGTTGGTGGAGGTGGCATTGAAGGGATTGCTGGGTGGATTGGAGAAGGTGATGAAAGCTGCAGATTGTGTGAGGCTGAAGACTTTGAAGGGTGTGTTGGAAGTGCTGAGGCCATTGCAGTGTGTGGACTTCTTGGCTGCAATTTGTATGCTTCAGATTCGGCACAGGCAATGGGGGAAGATAAGAGAGAGCCAGAAATGGGGGAAGATAGGAGATAGCCAGAAAGAGAATACGAGTGCTGAGATCGTATAAGTTCGTTTGCTATATGTGTGTGTGTGTGTGTGTGTGTGTGTGTGTGTGTGTTTGAGAAGGATGTGTATTGGGGAAGGTTTTGTAATGTTAAGTTCCTTTTTTCTTTTCTTTTTTTATGAATGTTTTTTAATGTTATGTCGGTTTTGGAACTACCATAGTGTTTTTCAATGTTGAAAAAATAAATAATAAAAAAAAGCAGCACAAGTCTCATCAGAATTTGTTTGATATTAGCACAATAATTCCGTTTCCTTTTTTCCCCTTTCCCCTTAAATAATTAAATTTTGTTTTCTCTTTAGTGAGAGCTTAAGTTATTTTTTGAATAAATAGTAATACTTATTAGAATGCATATGAAAATAGTAATATTAATGTTTTAAATTAAATTTATAATACATTATATAATATTAGTGTTTTAAACAGAGTTTATAATACATTATATTATCAAAATAAAATTATAAAATAGTTTAACCTTTATAATTGTCCTAATTCCTCTTTTGTTATTGTTGTAATTATGGTTTTAAAAATTGACTAAATCATTGGTTTGTATGACCTAAAACTATTCGCCAATGTTCTTATTAAAACTAATAAGATTAGAAAATTCTTTTTTTTTTTTTTTTTTTTTTGGGAACCGCTTGAGTCACGTTCAAACCGGAGATGGGTTTTGTCAATTAGATCTCGAATTCTTCCATTGGAAAATTTCGTTAAAACGTAGTCCAATCTTGATCATCATCGTTGAAAGTCAAAATCAAAGCCATCACTATTGTTCTCAGACTTTGATTCCTAGCTACCGTGGTCTAACTCCATCGTCGATCTTGTCTTTTTCATTTTCGGGGTTTAATTTGTCTTAGAAAAGAGAAACTAGAGGGCATAGAGATACAATCCTTAATTACCTACCAAGAGCTTTGTACTTTTTTTTCTTTTTTTTTTGAGAAAGAATTACAATGAAGTATTTGAACCTTAGATTTATTTGAATTATATATGTAGTTTAATTGGTACAACTTAATTTTTTCAATAGAAACATTAATAATTCAGATAAGTAAACTTATCTTTAAAACTTTAGAGTGATCCTACTTCTATGTATAGTGTGTGTAAATTTGTGCAAAAACACATTTTTATGTTGAGAGAGTTTTTGTAAATGTCAGGTTTTGATACTACAATCATGTCTTATACAATGTTGAACAAATTTAAAAATCTACCATAATGTTTTGTACGATGTTGAACAAATTTAAAAATCAACACTCAAGTTTCATAAGGATTTCTTTGAAATTACCATGATAATTCAAGATAATTACATAACTTCCTTTCTCTTTTTTGCCCCCCTAAAATTATTAAATTAGACATGTAAAAAGTCTTATAAATCAGTGGTATTACTTGCTTTTTTTTTTTTTCTTGTAGGGAGAACCAAAGTTCCAATCTTCCTTCTCCTATTGTTGTAACCATGGTTTTAAAAACATATCAAAATGACCGATCAAGGCAAGTAAAAAATAAAATAAAATAAAATAAAAACAACCACTAGTCTGATTTGGGAAAATAATAAAATTAGAACAATTCAATTTTTGTTGGGAACCACTTGAATTGTGGTCAAACAAAAGACATGTTTTCATATTGGATCTCAAATTCTTCTCTGGAAATTGTCTCTAAAAAATGTCACACAATCAACCTTGATCGTCATCGTTGGAAGCCAAAGCCAACACTACCACTCTTAAACTCCAATTCCTGCCACTCAGTTCCACCATTAATCTTACCGTTTAGGTTTTTTTTTGTTTTTTTTTTTTTTGGGGGGGGGGGGGGGGGGGGGTGGTGGGTGTTAATCTATTTTGAAGAAGAGATACTAGGAGGGGGCAGACAAACAGGGAGTGGGAGAGTGAATGAAAGCAAATAGACAAAAAGGGGTATATGGTATTTTATTTGGGAAAATTCTGTCGACACCAAAAGTTGCATCTATCTTTCACACCCTCCCTTGTGTTCTTGTGTTATGATGAGCCTTGTTGGGCAGTATCTCAAATATTTTGTGAGTGAGATGTGAAAAATTTGGTGATTTTTTCTGTGTCTGTATTAAGAATGATTTATTTGGGGTTAGAGGCTCTGACTGATGCATGAGGGAGAGGGAAATAACTAAGATGCCTTTAGATTTGTATCATCACCGCAAAATATAGAATATCCCGATCCAAGTGAAATAAAAATTTAATAAATCTCCATATGCTAGCAAAAATCATAAACAAGACTACAACTACCATTACCCTGAACAGAAGAGCAAGTGACGAGTTTGAGTGATGAACAGGAGGAGCCTTTAAAAATAAAGAAACGACATTAATGCCTGTCAAAATGTTGCCCTGTAACCTCAGGCTTGGTATCATACTGGTACTTATTTCAAGAAAATCAGGGTCTTTCGGGGTTTACATAAAGCACCTAGTAGCATCAGCAGCATCATGACCACCAGCAACAGCATGCTTTTCTGAAGCATCTCCATCTGCATATCAACATTTTGAAAACTTAAAAATTCATGCATATATGTCGTCTGAATTTCACATTAGGTACACACAACATACTTCTTTCCTCTGTAGCAACTGCTTTTAATTCGTGGTCTCCTGTTGTGTAGCTCCGACGTCAGGATGCCGGTAAGTGGCTGCACTTGAGGTTTACACAGCAAACATATTCTTCTTGGAGCAGTGCCCTGTGCCACATATGTAACAGAGTTCTCAATGCATGGTTGGTTTTGCCGTTGGCAATGCCTTATCCTGATTCCAGTTCTAACCTCACCACTTGCAACTGCGCTCAAATGATTGCTTGATTCCTTGAGACTACAATCATAGATTTCTTCAGCAGCACCATCAGATGAGACAGGGTTCTGCAAAGAAGCCTTTCTGCCAATGATCTCTTCAGACTGCAGAGAACCTTGAAACTGCAGTACACCAGCACAATGCATTGTTAGCTATATAAAGACCAGTTAAATAAAGATAAGAAAAAAATAAACCATGTCATTCAAATATATCAGGAGAGGACCGTAGAAACTCACAGCATTCCAACCACAATTTGACACCGCTCAAATTATGGTAGCAAAACTTCCAAGTCCATTTAATAAACAGTATCTTGAGAGCTTCCACTTACCAGTGTATTGACCACCTCAGTGTCTGACCCACTGCACGATCTATTGTCCTCAAAAGTTACCACCTTCGTCAAGGTTTGACAGACTTCATAAGCCAGATTCTTTTGATTGCATATGAGCACTCATCTGGTTGCATAGAATTGAATTCAGGAACTCAGACATCTCATCTGGTTCCTTAGAACCATACTGGAACTGACTGCAAGGCAATAAACGTTAGAACATCGCTCTGGACTTGATTCTCCAAACCTTCCCAGTGGCCTTCCACTACCCAGCAGTCATTGCCCAGTTCAATCAATATCCATTCAGGTACTTCAATTCTGCAGACATAAAAGGAACCACTTGGGATCCTTTGTCTCTATCGCAGATAAATCTACAGCCAAAGAAATTGATCACCAAATTCAAAACAAGAAAGTCAAATGTGAATATTATATATACCTCCTAAATAATTAATAACATCATTTCTGTTATATAGCACTTTAATATACCAAAAAAATTACAAATTAAATCTCATAAACAAAGTTATTGAAAGGGGAAAAACAGTAATACCAAATTCAACTTACACATTAACCAAGTTTAAACAACAATAGATAAATAAAAACCAAATTTACAGAATTCAAATAGGCAGATGAAATAATTGCTCAATAATTTACTAATTTTGATTTCCACCACGAATTTAACATACCAAATTACTACCCAAAAAAAAAAAAAAAAAAAAGAGGAATTCAAACAAAAATTCTAACGTAGTAAGACAAAAGGCTTCAACAACCAAAATCTAGAAAGATAATTTGCAACAACAAATATCTAAAAAAATGGAACCAAACAAGACACAAAGTTCTACCAACCCAATTCGAATATACAAAACTTAGCAAGAAAAATATTTTAAAAATAAAAAATAAATTGAACTTGGTCTTGGGATCATAACAGTAAAGTATTAAGAATAAGTAATAATGCCAGGCAAATGCCAGGACTCACATTTACACATTGTGAAGGTCGCTTTTTGGACGATATCCAGGCCCAAACTTGAGCAAGGACCCCGGGCCCTCTTGTTATAGTTTGAAGGGACTAGGCTTGGTTCTCTACAACTAAATGGGCTGTTTACAAACCAGGTGGTGCACAGAGCAAAGATCCTGTAATACGTACATACTAGTAAGCGAGAATATATGTATTGAGCATAAAGGAAAACAACAGAGGAAAAACAATGTAAATAAGCAATACGCAATAGTTGTTAAGGATCCTTAGACCCGTGTAAAATATTCAATTATTTTTCTTAATTATGAGTTACAATATGCTCACTTAGACATGTTACAAGGTCCAAATAAGCTCAAAAATTACAGACTTAGATGACTATCTAGGCTTCTAAAACTTGCAAAGTTTGAATCCCTTTTGAATCCAAGTATGTACTATAGTTGCTATTTCTGGGATACCGGGCAATATTTCCCTACTTTCTTTGAGTTTTGACAGAATTTTCTCAATGATTCTATTATGATTTCACTATCGCTAAATGCCCCTTCAATGCTGGCTGCCTTCTCTTTTTATAGCATCATTCTAGGGTCTCGGGGGTACTATTGATTCCCCTCCTTTGCTCCCCTAGGTACCAGAGCCCATTTTGTGCCTATCACTTAGAAGGCTGAGCCTTTCCCTTTTTCTCATAATTTCCTCATTTTGGTGCTGTTTCTTTGAAAGCCTGTGGCTGACTTTCCATTCCGAGGTGTGATTAGGGAGCTGTTCTCAATTTCACATTCCTCAAAACTTCTTACATTTTCAAACTCAGCTTTTTGGTTGTCCTCTCTCTTTGTCATTTTTCCCAAGTGAGCAGAATCAATTTCTGCTGGATTGAAGGTCTTCCCTGCTACTTCCCTTTATAGCTCCTCATTCTGGGTTCCCCGAGGTACCACTCTCTTGCATCGTGAGTGGTTACTCTAAACTTTCTGCTTTCTTGCTGCATTTCTAGGTGCTTGAGAAAGACATATCTGCCTTTCGTTTCTTGTGTTTTATTGGTATTCCCTTTGAAATGTCTTGATCCTATCTGGCTGTGCTACACGTCTCAGGGATCCCAGGCCCTGTTCTTCTACTGGACTCTTTTTGGTCTTTTGATCTGGGCCTTTTTTTTTTTTTCCTTTCTTCCTTCTGTTTCATGGGCTCTAAAACCTACCCATTCATGGATCTTGGGCTTCAAATCTTTGGGCCTACCATCTTTTTCTTTTGTGAGCTCAACCCCTTTAATATTACTTTCCATGGGGTTGGTCTAATGTGCTATTCTTTGGGCCTTGTGTTATGATTTTTTGAACCTTAACACACATCAATTTCATGATTAACCAAAACCTCCTTTTCATTCCCATCGATCTTCAACCATAACCATAAGTAATAGTCGATCAGCTACTCATCCGTTGGGCTGAATCTGAACCCCAGTGTCAGAGAATTCAACAACAATGTAGCCATGACACACACACAAACGGGGAGAGAGAGAGAGAGAGAGAGAGACGCTTTTTGATAAAACCCTAAACAAATAAAGAAAAGAAAAGAGGGAATAGGGAATCAGAAGGATTCTCATTAAAATTCAATTCGGAGATTTTGATGTTGGCCTATTGGTTTTCTAATAAGAGAACAGAGAAAGTGAAACAACGAGGGGGCTAAGTTGGAAACTTGCTCATATATTTATAGGCTATAGCATACATAGTGTTTTAAATTCCATGTATATACCGAGTGGAGGTGTTTTTGCCTTGTATTTAATCTGTACCTATAGTATTGCCAAGTAGTAAGTAGGGTGGTGGAGGCAAATGGTGATATTGTCAGAAGAGTCACTAAAGTGGCTAAAATTGAGGAACATGACGGTTTCAAATAATGTTGTAGGGATGCTGAAATCACTTGTAATAACCACTGCCTCATTAGGTAAGATTTTGACTACTGAAAATTTATGGTATAAGGGTGTCACAATTGTTGATTAGTGCTGTATGTGTAAAAAGAGTGGGGAATTGGTGAATCACCTTCTCCTTCATTGTCCTATTGCTTATGATTTATGGTCTATGGTGTGGGCTCTTTTTGGTCTTCAATGGGTTATGCCACCTGGGGTCTCTGATTTATTTTCGAGTTGACAAGGTTCCTTCGGTGGGCATCGGAGCATTGATTTATGGAGGGCTGTCCCTTATTGTGTCCTTTGGTGTATTTGGCGAGAGTGGAACTCAAGATGTTTTGAAGGGAAGGAGCGGTCTACTTCTGACCTTAAATCTCTTCTTCTTCATACCTTGTTTGAGTGGAGTTCTTCCTTTAATCTTTTCCCTTGTTCTAATTTTCATGAAATGCTTGATCTTTGTAATTTTTGCGTTTGATGTTCTGTTTTCCATGTTCACCCTCGGTGTTCCTGGGCTTCTTTTTAATACAATTCTGTTATTTATCAAAATAATAATAATAATAATAATAATAATAATAATAACAACAGTATTTGAAACATTCCAGCATTAAAGTAAATCCTCTAGAAGAGAGTAAACTGCAGATACAATTGCACGGATTGTAAAGTATGCTGCCCTCTTTACTGAAACAGAGCTACCAGCCACCAACAGCATGCTTTACCTGTGTACTTTTGGGGGACGGGGTATTGGCTTTACCAAGCACAGATAAATAAATAAACCTTAAAATTCTTCTAAGACAGAATACGATAGAACCATCTAGAACAGAAATTGCACTGCTGAAAATTTGACATTGATACAAATTTTTTAAGCAATCCCCTCCATTTGGTTTGAGAGTAAAATTTTCAAAAATATATATTAGCACAAATGTTTGGACAATTGAAATCATCAAAGTCCAATTTAACTATCTCAAGACATTTCAAGTCTTAGGCAGATAAACAAAATTTAGCAAAATATCCACCACTTCCAATTAGATTTGTGATGAGTTTTTTTATCTTGTGCTCATAATGCAAAGAATTTCAAGTTGCAGTGTGTTCTTTAATGAATGATAGGCATACTTTCATTTTCAATCAACCTATCCATGCTACAGAACACAGACTCTGAGAAGAATTAATCATTTACAAAGCTATACAATTCAGTTAGGCTAAAGTATTGTCAATAAGCTCTCTATAATGTTACTTCAGTCCAACTATCTTTCAGCTACATTCTAAATTTTCACTCATTGCATTCAATGCCAATGGTATCACCTTGTACAAAAGTCATATCAAAGTCTATATAATGTATTGACATATGAGCACAACTTCAATCATGACATAACTGAGATGCATGGACAGTCAAGTGCAAGTCACGCTTCAGATACAAAATCAGGGCCATTTCCGCTACCCAGTGAGAGCTAAGAAAGCAGCCATTTGCTATAAGATGGAGCCAATTTAAAACAAGCATCTAAGATCCAACACATAAGTCAACTGAAAGAGCTTTCTGGCCTGGGTTTTCTTTTCTTTTGATAGGTAATCTGAAAATTAATATTAAAGAGAACAAAAAGGGAAAGTACAAGTTGTTCATGATGATGAACAACAAGAAATAAACAAACATCACAGCAAACTAGAAATCAGGAAACTAAGCTAAGGGAAGACAAAAACTCAGAGAGAGAAGAACAACCCGTAAAATCCCAACAACGAGACCACTCCAAAAGACTACGTTGGCATAAAACCTTTAACTCATCCAACGTCTTCTCAATATCCTCAAAGGAACGACAATTATGTTCCAACCACACAATCCACATTAAGCACCCTGGAACCAAATTCCAAATGTCCGAATTATGTTTCCCAAGCCACTGATGCCAACAAGATAACAAACCCGCCACTAATCTTGGCATAACCCAAACAATACCAAAGGCCTGAAGCATAAAAGTCCATAGGGAATGAGTAACAGAACAATGAAGAAGAAGGTGGTCTACCGACTCTCCATCACAACAACACATACAACACCAAGAAGCCGACAGGCGACCCCTAAGCATTAGATTGTCCAAAGTGAGGATCCGACCATGTGTAGCAATCCACAAAAAGAACGCCACTCGCCTAGGAATCTTTGGTTTCCAAACCCCCTTCCAAGGAATCAGAGAATTTGAAGCACCCTGAATCACATGGTAATAAGACCGGGTGTCAAACTTACCATCACCTTTCAACCGCCAACAAAGAGAATCACTCCTATCACCCCGAGGAATACGAGTTTGGATAAGATGAAGAAGGGAATAAGATGCAGCTAGCTCCCAATCTTCAAAAGCTCTATAAAACCTTAAATCCCAAACTCTAACCGTACCCCCTTCTGGAATCCACAAAACCTCAAAGATACAAGCATCCTTGACCGCTGAGCACACATAGAGCTCAGGATAGAGATCTTTTAGAGTATTATCACCAATCCACCTATCATGCCAAAATCGAATACGAGTGCCTTCACCCACTACAAAAGACAGATGCTTAGAGAAGCTCGCCCACCCTTCGTTAATGCTTCTCCATAGGCCACACCCATGAGTCCTCATCATTGTATTTCCTTCCCCAGGTAGAGTTTGCTTAATCTCATGAACAAAATACAGCTTGTATGATTACAACAAAGCCACAGTACCTTGAATGGAATTGTGACAGGAATACAGAATTGTAATTTTGAATTATTATTATACAAAATACAGGTTATATGGGCCCACATCACCCAGAGCAGGTAAATCGTTGGCTTTGCCAATGGAACGTGACCCCTAGAAATTGTTTGCACCCAAGGGGATTTAAACAATATAGGATTGTAATCTTCATGCACATTATTATCTTAACTTTTACACCCAAAAACCAACACAGAAGGTTACCAATAATCAAGTTAATTGATATTTTTTATACCCATCTCATAATAAAAACATTCTAATAATCTGAATCACTCATACAATCAACGAATTAACAAAAAAATAACAGGAGCTTTATATATATTCAAGATAAAGAATAGGAGCCTCATATTACATACAGAACAAAACAAAGAAACCCAAAAGAGCAAAATGCTTCTGTCCTCTCCAATCAGAAAACGAGAAATAAAAAAAAAAAACCTGAGCAATCAATCAGAAAAGGCCAAAAAGTACAGAGAAGGCAAGCACAATGAGCCAGACAATGTGGACGAGAAGGAGGGCCTGGCCGGAGCCACCATTGCCAACCTCGCAGAATCCCAACTTGGCGACCTTGACGCCGGCGCAGAGGGCGTCGGCGCAGCCGCACCAATAGGTGACGCCGTTGACGCCGCAGACGGGGTCGGTCCGAAAGCAATTGACGGGGCAGGACGCAGGCACGGGTCCTTCTCCTCCTCCTCCTCCGCCGCAGAGATCGGCGGCGTCTTCGGAGTGTAATCGGATGGTTGACGAGTCGAAGTCGGATCGGACGGTGGGGATGGAGATTACGGCGACGACGACGACGACGATGATAATGAAGAAGAGGGGAGAGAATTGAGGCATGTTTGTCAAAAAAGGCGAGCTCTTTTGGAGGGCTCGCCTTCTTGATTTGGGAATTGAGAGAGAGAGAGAGAGAGAGAGAGAGAGAGCTCAGAAGCTTTTTAGGGTTTTGAGTAAATTGGGAAATTTTTCTAATTTGGGATTAGGGCTTTCTCTCGGTTTCAGAGGCGAGAAAAGAAAGGAATTCTGATTTGGTGGTGGGCTGGGGTCCATTTGTTGGTTGTTTGTTTAGTAACTTTAGTTGTTACCGTTGTACAGTTGTTTGATTCGGGGAGGCTTGTTGTATTGTTCACCGACTTTTTCTTTTTCTTTTTTTTTTCTTTTTTGTCTTTTTGGGATAAAGAATGCATTGCAAATTGCAATAAAAATTTGAGGATTTTTATTTCCTAATTTTAATTTATAGTGTCCACTCTTAACGATAGATTTTTATCATTAGGATTAATTGTGAAGTTATTATTGATTCTTTCTAAATTCTTATAAAATAAAATAAAATAAAAAGATATTATTAATTCTCATTTGGGATCAATATTAACACCATTTTATTGTTTGTTATTTATAGCTTGGCACTAAATGTTTATGAAAATTTTTTAAAATAAAAAATAAAAATCATGAGACTAAACTTATTGTAAAAGGTAATACATACTCACATATGTTCTGATCTAATTACACATGTCATATCTAATTTTGATGAAACGTGTTATATTTAATTTTTCTCAAATAATACAACTCTTTTTAATTATTATTTTTTTTTTTTGACAGGAAACTCTTTTTAATTATTAAACCCATATATCATCTCTATCTATAAATTATAAATTATAGGAGTCCAAGTATGCCTGGAAAAAATTTATTTTAATTTTTTCAATGCAAATTTGCAATGAAACTATTCATCCTACTCTCACTTGAACCAATTACCATCTTAATATGTTTAGCACAAAAGCCAAAATAGACACACACACACACACACATATATATATATATATATATAAATCGTTGTTTTTTACTTTTTCTCTCTCATCAAGATTTTTTTTTTTTTTTTTTAATTTAATAGTTACAACAATGAAGAATAAGGATTCAAGATGTTATTCTTCTCATTATAAGAGAGCAGCTAAAACACAAGCATGCTGGCATATTTCCCTCACTTGTATGTGTTTTTCTATGCATGCTGGCAAGAAAATCCAAAATATTGATATTTTCAAAGGAATAAAAAGAAATTAGAGGAGCATGAGGCAATACATTCGTCACCGCACACAATAGTAGGTAAGAATGAAATGGCCAAATGATGCTAAATTTATTTTTTATTTTTTAAAAAGTTTTAAAAACAACGTTCTCACATGGGAGTAGACCCTACAAGCGTGAGACCAAGAGATGTTGTTGTGCTGGAGATTTTCTCTTACACATAAGTAGCTCAATTTTCATAGGTATCATAAATGGGATATCTTGCTTAATTCATGTGACCCGTGCACAACTTGAATAATTTATTACAGTGAGTTAGAACACAAGTACTAATACAAAAAGTCTAGAGACATATTATTGCATACACTTAACCGCAACTAGTGCACATGTTAAATAATGATTGAATTAATTTTCTCAGTTTCCAATGATGATCCCTATATATAAGTGATATAAGCCAATCACACATTGACAAATGTATAAATTGTGTTAAAGTGAGTGTCCATAAATGAACTTGTCACAATTTTTAAAATATTTTCCAAGTTTAAGCCAATCACATTGACAAATGTGTAAGTTGTGTTAAAGTGGGTGTCCATAAAAGAACTTGTTACAATTTTTAAAATATTTTCATTTTTTTTTTTTTTTTTTTTTTTTTTTTTTTTTTTTTTTTTTTTTTTTTTTTTTGAGTGTGCGCTCACTTGGCCCTGCAATTTGTAACCTTATAAGGTCACATGACAAGGACACTTCACACTTAGCAGTTCACATAAAAACGACTGTGTGTGTGTGTTTTGAAGGGTCACCAACCATGTTAATGATGTTATTCAATAATGGCAAGTTTGGAAACAATGGTCACTCTGATCATGAATGACGGTGATGCAATGTTTAATAGTTACGTGCGTAAATGAGCCTGATTTTATATATATATATATATATATATATTTTTTTTTTTTAAGATTTTTTTTAATACATCAATAGTTGGGCTGGAAACATTAAAATTTTCTTTCAGATTTTTGTTTGATCTAGAGTTGTGATCGTGAGTTTATTGTTTGTTTTCATCTCTCTGTTTTGGCGATATGGGTTTTTGTTATTTTTTTTTTCATTTTCTTCTCTCCGGCCAAACAAGATTTTAGGAAAAATTAAGAATTTGTTTTGGGAATATGAGTATTTGGTCTTGTTAAGAGGGAGGGAGAGATAATTTAATCTTTTCATTTTAATTATTCAAGTCCAGCTCATCAAATGTCATGTGTTGTGTACAAGTTTACAACTTTTGTCAAAGTTAACAGCAAGGCAAAGGGTTAATTGTTATAAAGTTTTCAATTTGGGGGATTGATCGTGTGTTTTAATAGTTAAGGCGAAAAAATGTAAAATGATGTATAGTTTACGATAGAAAAATACAATTTTTTATTAAGAAAAACACTTTATTACAAATAGAGGTATTTATTTTTCCTTTTCTCCTTAGGAAAATGGAAAATACTTGCAAATTAATTGCTAATTTTTATTTTTTAATAATAATAATAATGATTTCCTGAGGAATTTATTAGTTGGGGAAAAGCTTCAAGATTTGTATAGCATTGCCTTAAACGTGTGTAATGGTCATTTTGGTTTAGATGAATCAATCAACATCAACCATAAACCAGCGTCCTAAATAATGGGAGTTACTTGGTCAACAGAATACTTACCCAAAAAGTCTTCTTTAACAACGAATTTTTGTTTATTAATAGATTATGGACAAAATTGGATTAGATTGTGCATTCTGAACCAAGAGTTTCAAGCCCATTTTACTCAACTAACCAAACAGTTCGACTCCTTGGCTAATGGGGCTTTATTTGGTTCAGCAAACTGCCTCAAACCTATAGGTTTTTGCAGTTTATTTTCATCCACATATAATGCAAGTAGTTTTCACTTTTCAACGAAGAAAGGTCCTCATTGTATCATGAATTCACATACTGTTGATCAATTCTTCTAAAGTTTAAAATTGAGCACACACAGCCTTTTCTTAAACATTAACCACTACCACTTTTCCAATTTTAATAGAAGAAAAGTTGGTACTAGAACAATAGTATTTCGAATTACAGCACCAGTCACCCAAAACAAATTTCATTAAAAATCATCACTTCAATCCAAAATCAAGTAAGCTATGGAGAATTCAAAATTTTCAGTGTTCTCAACAACCTACATAGACAAAACTAAAGAAAACAACCTATATATAAAAAAGGTCCACAAATTTATATGTTCACTGGGACTTACTTCTCAGTGATATGTTAAAATTTTACATCCCAAACTTTGATCACAAAATACAAATCTCTGGTATAAAATTAAATTACGACAATTCCACCAACACTTTTGAAACCCTATAGCACACTTTTATTGCTCATAATGCAGGGGTGAAGTAGAAAGAATCTGAATAGAATGAATCATAAGAACATATGTATGAAAAGGGAGAGACAAAAAGGGATGTGAGCACCCAGTATTGATAAGATTTAGTTGTGAGGTAGAACGGATTAAAGGCTACTCTTTAGCCCTTTGATACAAAGAGAGAGACTTACAATACAGAGTAGAGAATCAGAGAGAACTTAAGTTGCCTCCACGGATAAGATCTCAAGTTCAGCCCACCAGAGGGGAGAAAGCCTTGGCGTCGCTTGATCAGGTGAGATAGCAATCACTTCCCTCAATTTGGAAACAACGTCCCTCATTGTTAGTCTCTGCCTTGGATCTGGTCGGATGCATTCTTGGATAACCTCACAGATGACATCAAGCTCATTATTTTTGAAGGACTTGAGTGTTGGATCAATCAGGTAGCTGATGCTCCGCTTGTCATTTAAATATTCAGCAGCCTGGCAAGTTGATGATGAGTTATTTCTCTACAGGTATTTAAGAATTCCTGTATATTACTTATTAAGCCCCAAAGGAAAAGTATGGAATTAGGGGGCCTCACTAAAAGACTTAGATCTTTAGACTAAATTACAACTTACCCAGTTAACAAGGTGCCCTTGTTCTTCTGAGTACTGGAGCTTTCCAGAAATGATTTCTAGTAACAATATTCCAAAACTGTAGACATTTGTTTCTGGATCAGCAAATGGCGGTAATTCTAAATTCTCTTTATCATTTTCACCTGATGTCTTTGACTTGGTTGCAGCATCTGTCCAGAAACTGATTTCTGCAATCTGAGAAAGCACAAGAGAGAATGAGAATACATTACACAATGGTCAAAATTTAATGAAGGCAATCAAAATGTTAAAAAGAAAGTTTACCTTAGCAGCATAATCATCTGTTAAATAGATAGCACCTGAATTCAGGTTAGAATGTGCTACAGGTGGATTCAGATCATGGTGCATATATTGAAGACAATAAGCTGTTCCCATAATAACCCTTATCCTTGCATTCCAGTCAAGATGTTCAACTTCTTTAACTGAAAAGACAGAAGAATTATTTTAGCCTCTCAAATATAAAGCCTCCAATAATTTACAAAATTTTCAACATGAAAGTTACTGTAAATATAAGTTTAACAGTATTACCATGCAGATGCTCAAAGAGGGTTCCACTAGGTGCATACTCAAACACCATCATCCTAACAAAGGGTTCATCCTCCTCACAGTAGCCAATAAGATTGACAAAGTTCTTATGATTCAACCGTGACAATGTATCAATCTACAGAAGATCAAAAACAAGACACATCAATACACTGAGAAGAGAGAAAAAAAAAAAAAAAAAAAAAAAAAAGAGCATGAGATATAAGTGCACAATGTATCAGTTGCTGATCTTGAGTATTCCAGTGACCACAGAAAAAAGAGACCTTTTTTCGGTATGCTATCTCTGAGTTCTTTGTCCACTCTTTGGAAGTTTTAATTAATGTTGAAGCAACGGCAATCTCAACTCCACTGGACAGTGTTCCCTTATATACAATGCAACCATCAAAAGTATCAATTATATTGCTGAAATCTTCACAGGCTGTTTCCAGCTCTGGTCGATTCAACTTGGGCACCCCTGTATTTCATATATGCACCTGAATCAGTCTCACTTCATTAACTCAAAAGAACACAAGGCAACATATGCTTCTGTTTTAAAGAAATCAGCTAATATCTTAAAGTCATATTTGAAGAGCATTGGAATTCAGGGACTCCATATCATATGGCAATAGATTCAGAGAAGTTCCATACTCCAAAGCAGTCCACCATTGAAGATGGGAATCATCATGATATAGTTTCAGTTTCAGTTTATTCTTTTTTTAATAAAAATTTTGACTTATGAAAGTTAAATTAACAACGGTAGCTATTCCCATAATGAACCCACTGACCATTATGTTTTCTAAACTTAAATATCTCGGACATTCCTAATTATCCTCAAACAACATTTTTAATGATGAAAGAAGCCCTGGAGTTCACTTACTAGTTCAACCAATCTAATTTCTCCTATTCACAAACAACAATTTAACTTCACTTCAAACCAATGTGTAAGAACTCGCTAGATATTAAACCATATGACAATGGAATAGTTCCCCAAGCCAAATTAGATCGCAGTTATTTTTTATTTATTCTCTTCTTGCTGGGTTTATTTGTTGAAGACTCAGTAAAAGATTTTTTTTTTTTTTTTCGTTCTATTTTGTGTTGCAGAATCACCTGTTATGAATGCTTTCTGCAACTGTCCACTCAATCCAGTTTTCCAAGGACCTATGGTTGCCACTGCTTGGCTTCGGAACATGCAGAAAATAGCTGCTGCAAGAATGAGCAAGACAGCAACACCCGCAGTAATAATGATATATTTCCACGTATTTCCAGAGGTTCCATCATTAGAAGGCTTTTGATTGTCTGTATTTCCAGGAGAACCAGGGGCGTGGACTGGATGTCTGTTAGAATTTGAATTATTAGGATGAGCAGGTGAAGGCTGTGGTGCAGGTGGGGGAGATTTTTTCTTCTTTTCATTTGGTACAGCTGGGAAAGCCCCACTACTCCGCATAGTTGGAAGAGCAATGATTGGTCCAGAGGGTGATGACCCATCACTAGCAGGTGCAGCTGCAAGGTTACTGGATTGCTCAAGTAGCCTACGACGTGCAAAATTAACAAGCTTCTGAGCAATATGGACCATGTGTGGCTCAGATGAACCTGCTTAATGCAAGAAACAAAATCATTTGGTGATTGAGAAGCTTAAACATCAGAATTTAATGAGCTAATATTAGCAAAACTGTTTCCACTCACTAGCTAGTTTATCATAGCAACTGTCTCCATTTCCATGCGGAGTGTCCTTTCCAAACTTAAACCTTGATAGAAAATCAAACAGTTTCAATAAAATAGAACAAATGTGAATAAAAACCAAAAGTAAGAAGAAAGGCGGTAAAATAAAAATGTTAATCCCATACAGTGACAAAGGCAGGACGTGGAGATAACGCATAAGAGCTCCTTTAATTGGGATTATAAACGAATCTGCCTTATTAAATTGCTTTGAATTTCCATGCCCATTGCTGCCCAAGAAATGTAAAGAAAAAACAGAAAACTAGATTGTAAAACTGTAGACATTTCCGCATAATCAACTAGAGGACATATTTGTGGCTAATATTCCAAATGGTAGTGCATAATGTACTTATCATACATACATCATTTGCAACTGAATTGCAAGAGACTTATATCTGTCCAGTGTAAAAATAAACTCTGCATGCTTCAGATTATCCTGCATCCTAATAGTTCCAGTAGCAGAATCTCATACTGCTTTACTTAGTGCCCAGTGCCCTTAGATAAACAGGCACAGATTAATGAGAGACTTAGATGTGATACAGGAACTCAAATCCATACAGAATATTATACATAAAACCCACACATTTTATCTCACTAAGAATATACAACTTTATATTTTTGAGACATAGACTATTTAACTATTTAATTATATCCTGTATGGGCTATTAGCTCATACTCAAACCACTTATTTGAATGGATCCTTTTGATCATCATATTTCTGGCCTTAACTTTCGTAATGCACCACTAACTTATCAAATAATTAAAACAGCATCTGTGTGCCCCATTCTTTATTTAATTCTTTGGCAATGATGTGGCTGAGAGAAGTAAAACTAGTCACTTTAAAGAGCTTTACAAGCATCTTCTTTAATTAAAAAAATTCTCCATTTTATTAGAAGTTCCTCTACTAGGCATGAAGTTGATAGCACACATCTTGCAAGGAGGAGCAGTTAAAATAAACTAAAGAGTCCTGATCAACATGTGATGTGTAATGAAATAAATTAAAGGAGAAGCAGTCACATATCTTGCAAAGCACTAAAAGGAACAAGAAGTTCAATGCAATAAATAATTTCTCACCAGTGTCCAAACTTTCGATTGACATAGTCGATGCTTGTGGCCACAGCAGCTGAAAGGTTATCATCAAATTCCAATTCAGAGAGCTTGTGGAGCCTTTCAAGTTCCAAAGGAATGCTGCCTTCAAATTTATTGTCGCAAAGCAATCTAAAATATAAATGAATTCAGTCCAGGAACTTATAATTTACGCATCAAATACAGATTACATATGTAACAGTTAACTCACAAGCATTTTAGTGACCGCATCCTGCCTATTTCTGCTGGAATAGTTCCACTCAAGTTATTGTCTCTCAAGTCCAACTGCTCCAACTTTGTAAGGTCTGCAAGCTCTTTAGGAATGGCACCAGAGAAATGGTTCTTGAAGAGTACTCTGTCCATATAAACAGAGGAAGTGAGAACCAGAATATCATAATGAGATTCAAAAGGCACTGCAAAATTGTCAACTATCAAGCTGCATAACAAGGCCCTAGATTTATTGTATATCATTTGAGGTAGCCCATATAACACAAGAATAATTCATTCATAAAATTTTCAAAAGCAAATATGAACCCAGACCTGTTTAAAAATGATTGAAGTCTCAATAAGTACCTTCTACAATATGACAATATATAACACAAGATGAACTTACATAAACAAAGTGTCATACTTAGTAGAAGGCTCAAAAGACATGATTGAGCAAACATTTTAAAGATATCCTAAAGGCATATTATTTGCATTCTTCAACATGCTAAAATTATTTAGGGCCACCACTTTGTAAGGTGAACACCATGAATACATATTTTTCCACTAGCTGACAACATTTATGTTCTATCTCCTCTCAAATTGCAAGTTTGAACATGCATATGCACACAATGAACAAATTTCAGAGATGAAAATTATTTATTTTTGTAAAAAAATGGCTTTGAAATGAAACACCAGCAAACTAGTACAAGGGGTCCACAGTCCACACTAGAGAAAAATATCTGACAAAAGCGTACCAAACTTATCAACATGCGATGCAACAATACAGCACAGATTTTTCCTGCATATGAGTCAAACAAAAAAGAGATATGCAAGTTCTACAAACAATACTTGACTACACAAAACAAAAACTCCACCCAGATAGCAACACTGAAATTTTAGCTACACAGCATTGTGAATCCTTACAGAGATCGTAAGTTACTTAGTTTCCCAATCTCAGGTGCCAGTGTTCCCTCCAAAGAAAGCCCACTCAGATCCCTACAAGAAGTTAACATAAACCCATTTAACATTAAAGCATTTAATTTTTTCATACTTGCATATTGAATCTAGAATTAAGGTCCACATTGTTGTCTATCAGACAATTGCTACTAAAGGAAATTAAATTTTCCTATAAAAGACCAAAACAATAATCATTAAATCCGTCAAAAAATTCTTCTGCAATGAAAATCACACAATAGGGACTTACAGCACTTGTACTTCTCCATTGATGCAACAAACTCCCAACCACAAGCAAGGATCGGGGTCATCAGCATTCCAATTTGCAAGAGCACCATACGGATCATACTCTATTGTGGCCCGGAATTCCAACAAGGCTGACCCTGCATTTCAACTCCAATCGCAACAAACATTAGATAACCAACATTTGTATTCAGTACCATCATACAAAAGTGTCAAGATCACCAATGCTGATTACCTTCATCATTAAGCGACCAACATCCCCGAAAAGCCGAAAGAAGAACCAATGCCACGAAACACGAGAACTTCCATCTAACCCCCATTACTTGATTATCCAAATGCAGCAGTGGTGGAGGTCAGCCACAACGCTATACAACACACTATACAAAATCGCCAGGTTTTTTTCTTTTTTATATAAAAACTCACCCCCACCAGTATGATCCCAAACGCAGCCAATTACAAATTACAACTCCTTCCACACGCAAGCAAATCCTTTTAATGTAATTTTGAATGTGTTTAAATATGACACCCTAACTACGCAACAACTATATTACAAACAGAAAAAATTCTAGGAGGCTTATGCATCCACCAACCATTTCAGGATCTCTCATCTTTTTATATTTAATGATTGCACCTACACCCTTCTCGTCAACAAGCGCATACCCCTGATCAAAACCTTATCCTATACAATTGCAGCTGCAAGTTTCAGAAACAAAAAAAAAATGTACATTTCAATGGACCAAATGGGGTCTAGAAAAAGAGAAACTAACAGCACTAAAAGAATGAAACAAGGAATACCCTCTTGAGCAAGCAATGTAAGCAAAAAGAAAGAGAGAGAATTTATTATTTACCATAAAGATTGGAGCAAAAGGGTGCAAGGAATAAGTCTTTTTCTTCTTCTTTTTGCTGCTCTTGTTGACGATAATAAAATGCAAACTTTTTTTTCTTCTGTGCAAATAGTTCACCAAAAAAAAAAAAAAATTGACAACGCAATGAATGAATGTTAGGAGTGGTGGTTGATGATAGGTGGGTGGAGATTGAGACACAAAAGGCAGCAAAGAAAAAAAAATATTTTTGAAATTTTTGAAAACAAAAATATTTTTTAGTCCTTCATTTTCTTTCAATTACTGCCTTTTTTTTTTTTTCTTATCTCAGGATGATCTTAGAGGACCCTCTCTTCGACCATCTTTTGGTCTCTCTCAGGGCTCTGTTTGTCTCCCTCTGATGTTGTCTCTTTCTTTTTTTTTTTTCTTTTTTTTTTTTCGCTTTCTGGGTTTGTTTCCCTCTCTCTCTCTCTCTCTCTCTAACCCAACCAGCCACACCTCACCAGCTGTGTTCGTTAATTTTTCTTTTTTTTGTAAATATCTTTGGTGGGTCCCGCAAAGAATTAGCCAAAAATGAAAGGGACCCACTTGGAGTTAGATCGGCGGGAACTCAAAAATCGGTTAAGGCTAGGAATTTTGGGCGGAGTGGCAGGACTAGGAGAGAGAGAGAGAGAGATTGGAGTTTTGGTTTGGTTTGGTTTTGTTTGGTATTTTTTTTGTGATTCACGAAGTGAGTGGTGGTGAGGGCCCCCACTTCCGTTGTTCTCGGACGCGCTTTTCCTTCCCCACATCTCTGTTTTTTTAACCGTTGACTGGGCCCACACATTTCTCTTTTGTTTTGCGTGCCTACCTCTTCTTTCTTTTGTCTCCCCTTCTGCCATATATATATATATATATATATTTTTTTTTTAGTTTATAGTTTATAATTTGTACTACAAAAAATAGAGCTACAGACAGATATCTATCTATATACAGACAGATATCTACTTTCACCACTCATTTTTTGGGCATGTGAAGTGTTTCAGTGCCGACTCTAGCCCCCACTTTTGTTAAAACAAAACTATTGCCAGTTGCCACCACTAATCATTGTAGTTTTAGTTGATTTTTCACAAATAGGGGAGAAAATTTTTAGTTTACACTCTAATGTCAATAAAAATATTACATTATGAATTTGCTTAAGTGTATAATGTAATGTAAAGTACTATAAGGAATATAAATATTACATTGTGTATGCATTCGTTAGGTTTATAATGTAATGTAAAGTACTCTTATAGCATTTCTTATTGATTTTTGTATAAGAATGGAGTTTGTGGACTTTTCTAATAAGAAGTTTTATGAAATATGTCATGTTCAAATGGTATTTGTTTTTTAATAAATTTTTTGAAAGCTTCTATTTTATACCATCTAAATTTGGAGACGTTTTAAATTAGCTCGCACGTTTTAAAATTTAATTTATAATTTATATCACGACTATTACAACATGGTTATATGTCATTTTTGTTTTGGTTCATAATTCTTTCTATTAATCCATTTATAAAATGATTTGTGCGTGTGTTTTTTTTTTTTTTTTTTTTTGGGTGGTAGGGGTAACAGCAAGATTCTAATTGGATTTGATGTAACGACTACATTGATATACTTCTAATACTCATACTCAATTATGTAAATTATAATACTTCATCATTTAGGGACTAATTTAGAAGTAGCCTAAATTTAGAGAATGCAAATAATATTTTAACCTAAATATCATCACTATTGATAATGGTTATGTTATTGTTACAAATTTGCTCTTATCAATTATATATCTCTATTATTTCTACTAGCATATAACCCATGCAAACGCATGGATAGATTTAAAATTAAACACAATTTTTATTATAAAAATATAAATAATTAGTCTTTTTCTTTTTCTTTTTTTAAAAGGCATGTAACACATGCATACGTATAGATACTGATGGAGTTCAAGTTAAAGTTAGTTCATCCATAGTGGTCGTCCATGACTAGACCACGTCCAGAAGGTTTTGTGAGGAAAGAAACCCAATAGAAGCATCACGAGCATAAATAGGATCCGTCCATGGGTAATGAGATCATCCAATTTCAAGATAGTCGTCCATAACCCAAGGGCATGGACGATCAGATGACATTTAGTGAATTTTAAAAGAACTTTTCAAAGATTTAATATAATCAAACCATGATGCTCCATTCCTAAAACGTGGAGAGAATTCCCCATAATCCGCTCCACGTTCTCCATTTTCTCCATTAACTCCACACATCTCTCATGATGGCAGTGGATCCAAACAAGTAGTCTCACTCTTAACTCTCTATAAAAGAATCAAGTCACATTCACCCAAGGTAAGTTCTACTATTAACAGTTTCTCATCCTTGTGTTATAGAGAGAAAATTAACTTAACCGTCGGAGGGTCCTTGGCTAGGTTACACCAGTCACCCTTAATAGTCTTTTATTTCCTTTCAGGTCATAAATCCATCACCATAGCCCGAGGCATTCCAGCCTATTGATTTTCATGCATCATCAGATACATTTAAAGCTAAACACAATTTTTATCATAAAAATATAAATAATTAGTCAAATTATTTATATGTAAAAAAGTAAATGTAATTAGTCACATATTAAAATTCTTACCTAAATTTGATACTACTTATGATCATTTTTTCCTAATTTTTAATGAAATAGAACGTGTGGTGATTTTTATTGAGTATATGTGATTAGATTTTTTTTTTTTTTAATTTTATAGTTTATTAATATTAGATTCTTAGTATTTTACACTCATTAACTCACTTGGCACAAAGATTAAGTAGATAATTATGGTGTGGTCCCCACATAAATTTAGACACATGACGCAAAATTAGGTTCTAACTTCAAATTCTAATTGAATTTTCTCTAAGCTTTGCCTAACTATTAATATATATATATATATATATTGACTAGCATGTAACCCATGCAAACTCATGGATACATTTAAAATTAAACATAATTTTTATTATAAAAATATTAATAATTAGTCAATTTTTTTTAAAAGCATTCATACATATATATACATTTAAATTTAAACACAAATTTTATCATAAAAATATAAATAATTAGTCAAATTTTTTTTAAAGTAAATGTAATTAGTTATATATTAAAATTCTTACCTAAATTTAATACTACTAATGATCATTTTTTCCTAATTTTTAATAAGATAAAACGTGTAATGATTTTTATTAAGTATATGTGATTAGTTTTTTTACAAAAAAATTATAGTGTATTAATATTAGATTCTTAGTATTTTGCACTCTTAACTTACTTGGCACAAAGATTAAAAAATTTAAGTGAACACATGACACAAACTTAAGTGGATAATTATGATGTGCCCACATAAATTTAGACACATGATGCAAATTAGATTCTAATTTCAAATTCTAATTGAACTTTCTATAAGTTTTGCCTATTAATATATATATATATATATATATATCATTACACTCATTGAATTAGTACTTCGAAATTTTATAAGAATAGAGTTTATAAACAATTTATAAGAAATTTATTAAACTATCTTCACTTGGAGAATGACTTTTTTTCCTCTTTAGCACAGAAAATGATTGTTTCTTTTACAAATGTACTCCTAATTTATTTACCAACCTCCATCTCTACTATTTCTATTAACTAATTGAGACAGTTGTACTTGCATTTTGAAAATCAAAGGTATGATTTGTGAGTACAAATAGCATTATAATAATAATAGTCATATTAATAATAATGACAACGAAGATTCGAAGTATAGATATATTAGGTGTAAACAAACGGGTGAAAATAAATAAATTTAATAAAAGCTTGAATAGTTTTTTTATTGTTATATTTTTTGTTTTCTCCAATATAAAGTTATGATAGTTAAGAGCATTGTAATTCAGTGATTTTTTTACTTTTTTTTATGAGAAAAATTAAGGTTTAAATTCTCACTTCTCTGTTGTAAATTGTAACTGTTGAATTAAAAAAATAAAATAAAAAATAAAAAGAAATGGCTACAAAGCCTACAATGAACGTCACAAAATAGTGAAGTTTTTTTTTTTTTTAGAGAGACTCACAAAATAGTGAAGTTAATTTCCAATTTGATGATTAACGTTAAAGATATCTACTCCCTCCGTCCCATTTTTTTTGTCCTCTATTCCATTTTGAGATGTCCCAAAATAATGTCCTGTTTCTAAAAATAAAAGTCATTAATTTGCTAATATTCCTATTATACCCTTATTAATTTATTAATTCAATTTTTTAATAATTTTTTTTAAGGGTAGTTTTGGAAACTTATACATTTTTTATAGATAGACAAGATAATAAATGATGTTCCCTTAAAAAATTTGACTTTTCAAACAGGACAAAAAAAATGGGACGGAGGGAGTATTAAATAAGGTGAAAACACTTCATTTAAAAGATAGTAATGGAACATGAAGCTTTTAAATAATTTAGTTTGGTTACGTTACCATGCAAGTCCACGTGTAATGAAACTATTAAAATAGCTAAATTTGTTACAGGTTTTTAGCTTATTTTAGTTGTATAAATAGCTAAACTCTCTTTCTAATCTCTCTAGAATTTTCTCTCAAAAAAATATCACTAGAATTACTTTCCTTTCACATATAAAAGATGAGGAGAATAAGTAAATTACATCTTCATGTTGATTCAATAAAAAATTTTACTTGATTCTCTAAAAAGCAAAAAATTAAAAAAAAAAAAAAATTGTTTGATGATATTTCATTTTTGCGATTTAGTACTTTTTTTTTTTATAAAAAAAAATTGGAACAAAATAAATTAAATCCGCTTTTCAAAAAAATAAATAAAAAAGAAGAAATTTAAATCCTATTGATAGTTAGGTGAATAGAGCGTGGGCATTTTTGCTAACACACATCAAGGTTATACAATTACAATCATTAAATTGAATATGACTAGAAAGTAGAAACTACCACGGGATCAAGCCTGTGATATCATGCGGACACTTTGGGATGGTTAGCTTTCATAATAGCAATGGCGGGCCTTATTTGAGAAGAGTGGATACATTGTCCTTGTCTTGCACCAACATTAGATGTCTATTTTGCATATAGAAGTAAAGATTATGGTTAACGATTTCAATCACAAAAATCAAGATTGACAAGCAGTCAATTTTGTTTCTAGACCACAAAAAAATAAAAAATAAACCAATTGTTTTTTTTTTTTTTTTTTTTTTTTTTTTTTTTTTTAAGAAAGGAACTACATTCATTCAATCATAATAAAATCAAATCCTGATACAAGGCTTCCAAAGCTGGTGGGGGAGAGTCCTCCAACCAATACAAATCATAATCTAAGTTCCTAGCATGTTGAGCTAAAGCATGTTCTATCTTATTCTCCCTTCTTAATCTTACTGGTTGTAGCCCACTATAATCCAGACATCAAATGGCGAATATCATCCACCACATTGCCAATAAAGGAATAGTTAGCTGCATTTGAAGAAATTGCTTGCATAACATTGGAATTATCTCCCTTTATCACTAGTCAAGTAGAACCAGCATCCACAGCAAATTCAATTGATCACCTACACGCAAGAAGCTCAGCCTCTTCACTTGTATCCACCATTAGCCTAATAGCAGACATACCAGCCATGACCTCACCCTTATCATTCCTGATGATAGCGCCTATACCAGATTTCTCCAGCCCAAAAGAAATTGCTGCATCAAAGTTTAACTTATATTCCATAGACGGAGGCGGCTGCCATGCATCACCAATTATTTGCTCCCTCGGACTGCTATCCAGCAACACCTGTGCGTGTTTAAATTCTTTTAGGAACTCCTCTGTCCTCTTGTTAAGGCTGGTCGAATGCTTCAGTTGACCTCCATACAAGACGCAGTTGTGCTGATTCCATATCAGCTAGCACTGAACCCAAAACAACTCCATCTCATCAGTTGAAAGTCGAACCACCAGGTGCTCCATGAGTTGCAAAAAATCACTGAAGGCCAAGACACCCTTTTGTAGTTTCGAAATGCTCCCAGCCCACACATCCTGCACCGCTGCACAGCCTCATAAAGCCTGGGTTACTAACTCCGCCTCCCTAGTGCAAATATGGCATTTGTCATCAATGATAATTTTCCTCTTCACCAGATTACACTTAGTTGGTAAAATGTCATTACATGCCCGCCACCCGAATATTTTTATTTTGTTTGGAATATAGAGCTTCCACATAACTGGCCAGATAAGCTTCCCAACACAACCCCCTGAAGATTCAACCCAAGACCCTTCACCTCTCATCCTTCGTGCAACCTTGTAGGTAGACTTGACCGAGAACATCCCATTTTTATTATGCAACCAAATGATTGAATCCGACACAGCCCTTCTACTAAGCGGAATCTTTGTAATTGCAGCAGCATCATCTTTATGGAACAGAGTCATGATCATATCACCTCTCCAGACATGCAACTCTGGATCAATTAATTCTGAAACAGCCATCTCATCAACCAGCTCATGAATAGGATGAAGAACTTTGTTACTAGGATAATTAGGGATCCATTTATCACCCATCACACTTATTGAAAACCCATTACCAACCCTTCAGCAATAGCCCGATTTGAGAATAGGAAGAGTAGTCACCAAACTTCTCCACACATAAGAACATCCGGGAGACTCTTTTGCCTCAAGAAAAGTAGACCAAGGGAAATACCTTGCTTTGAAGCACTTTGATGGTAAGGAATCATGGTTTTGGATCATTCTCCAGCCCTATTTAGCCAACATAGCCAAATTAAAATCCCTCAAGCCCCGAAAGCCCATACCACCCTCCCGCTTTGAAGTAGAAAGCTTATCCCAATTCCTCCAATGAATTTTCCTTTCATTACCTACTTGACCCCACCAAAATTTGGCACATAAGTTATCCAATTCATCACACAACTTCATAGGAAGTTGGAAAACACTCATGGTGTATGTCGGTATGGATTGAGCAACAGCCTTGATAAGGATTTCTTTCCCAGCTCTAGATAACATCATTCCCTTCCAACCCTGCAGCTTCTTCCACACTCTGTCCTTTAAATAGTGCTAAGAATATAATATTTTTTATAATAATTGACATGAATTGTTGTGAACCTATGGTTGAAGTAACATTACTTTCACTGGATTCTCCACTAATACTACTTTTATTACGTGCCAATTATGACAAGTCAACTTAGGTTGTTACCTTTTTACTAACTAAAGGAAGTGTGTTGTTGGCAGAGTAGCATTCTCTAGTGTTTTAAAAAAAAAAATCATATTTAGGAAAGATTTATTTATATTTGTTTATTTAGTAAATGAATCTTGCTCAAATTCAGGTTTAAGTTAAACTATTAATTATTAAACGATGATTTAAGTATATAATACTAGACTCATCACACACACTTTACGCATGCAATAAAGCTCTTTTTTCTTTTTTCTTTTTTTGATTTAGTGTTATAATTTTTAAAAGTGATATATAAATAACCGTTTAAAAAAAAAAATAGGTAAGATAACATGGAATAATATTTAAAAATGAGATAGAGATAGTATTCTAAATTTTAGGGGAAATTACACTTTACCACTCTAAACTATGTATCAGAGTACACTTTGCACCCTAAACTATCCGAATGCACATTTTGCACTCTAAACTATCACACTTTGCACTCCGGTGTTGCTTTTGCTGTTATGTTTTATAGAATTATACTACAAGCACATGCTTCTTCCTTAGGTGTAACAAACTTAAAAGACTGAAACATCCTTCTTCAAAATTAATTAAAATAAAAGCCAATTTTTTCCACATCTCTCTACCTCGCATGTGTGCCTCTCCCCAAATCCAGATTCTTCTCAAAACCTCAAGTCCCACCCACCTCACCCATCGTCCAAAGAGAAGGAAAAAACTAAAATTTTCTCTTAAATTTACTTTTTAATTTAATTTTTGTTTTCAGAATTAAGAATACCCCAAATTTTTTATTAAATCCCACCATCAATGTGATTGGATCCACAAAATGAATTTAATTTTAATTTACTCCCATATCAAATAAGCACAAAATGCACTATATATAACTAAACTTGACGAATCTAGTTTGGGCATCAGCAAAGCTTTCAGCACTTGTTGCACATCAATTTTTGAAAAAGCCTCTCAGATCCTAGTTTCATAAGCAAAGGAAATAGCTCGAATAGCACAAAATGCAATTGCGTCAGCCATACCTAATAAGAAAGCTCCCTTAGAGCACATAGCAGTTGATGTTTGATGACATTTCTTTTTTTTTTTTTTTTTGGTAAACGATAACATTTCCTTTGTCATCAAGTATATACACACCCAGCCATACGCACTTAAAAAAATCTTGCATTATAACAACCAGTGGCGACTCCAAAAAAATTTTTCTAGGGTGTTCCTCAACAAGTACAAATTACACAATCTAATAAAAAAAAATTATATATTGACAACAACAACAATAAAAAAAAAACTCGCAAATACATAAAGTTTACAATTGTCTTCTACGAATTTTCATATTTTGAAATCATTGCATGATAATCTCATTATCAATGTTACAAGCAATATCTTTTTCAATATACACAACCAAGCAATCATTCATCCACTGATCTCCCATTCGATTGTGCAGTTCATTCTTTGTATATTTCATTGCTGAAAAAATTCTTTCTGCTGTTGCAGTAGCAATAGGAAGAGTCAAAGCTAACTTCACAAGCAAATAGACTAATGGATAAGTTTCATACTTCCTTGTGTTAACTAATTTTTCAGCAAGTTCACTAACTCCTTGAAGCTCTAAAAAGAAGTCATTATTGCACATATCAAAAATATAATTCTGAAGTTGACAGTCAAGTGCCAAGATATCTGTCCCAAGAAAATCAGATGGATAGAACTTAGCTAGACATATCAACTTTTCCTTATCAAAAGCCGCAAATGAATTACTTAGATTCAAGCAAGCCATACAAAGTAGCAAATCAGTATTCACCTTTGAAAAGTGGTTGTTGAGCTCTTGAAGTTGCATATCTATGACTGTGTAAAATAGCTCAATACGATAATGATGTAAATTTGTACTTTGTTGGGTATTGCGCCGCGGCCTCCCACTTACTACATATACTTCATCCATGTTCAAAATAGGAATATCATGTGAGGTACAAAATGAAGACACTTCAGCCAATAAACATCTCCATTCATCATCTCTCATCACTTGCAACCGTTGCTTAGACACTTTAACAAGATTCATATCATTTACTATATCTTGATTTTTTTCTTTGCAATGCTATTGACAACTCATTTGTGATCCCTAAAATGTTTTTCATCAAGCATAGAGCAAAGACAAATTCAAAAGATAGAATTGACCTCATAATAGATCGAGTTTCAACTTTTTGGTCGGAGAGGCCATCTTCTTCAACAATCTTAAGTACATCAACAACAGCAGAGAACATCAAAATCAAGTTGAAAATAGTCCCATAATATGATTCCCAACGTGTATCACCAGGGCGTTTAAGATTTGTCTCTTGATTCAAACATTGCCCACTTCTACGTACACCATTCTCTAAATCTTCTTTAATTTTGGCAAATTGTGCATCTCGAAGAGCATCTTGTCTTTTACAAGAGCCTCCAACAACAGTTACTAAATTACTAACCACATAAAAAAATTCAACAATGTTAATGTGATTTTTAGCAACAGCAACAAGTGTCAATTGAAGTTGATGAACAAAACAATGGACATAAAATGCTGACTTATTCTCTTTCAAAATTAAAGTTTTGAGTCCATTGATATCACCTTGCATATTACTAGCCCCGTCATAACCTTGCTCACGTAGGTTCAATAAACTCAAATTATGTTCACAAAGTAAACATTCAATAGCATATTTGAGTGATAAAGCAGTTGTACTTGCTACATGTACAATACCAAGGAACCGCTCTATAATAATTCCTTCTTTGTTCACATAACGAAGAACGAGGGCCATTTGTTCTTTCACTGAGATATCACGTGACTCATCAACTAATATTGAAAAGAACCCATTATCAAGATCCTTGATGATGACTTTGGATGTTTCACGTGTAATTGCATTCACAATGTCTTTTTGAATATCAAAGTGGGTAAGCTTGCAATTTTTCCAAGATTTTTGCAACACTTCATTGATAGATTCATTGTGATCCCCCAAAAATTGTAAAAGCTCAAGGAAATTTCCTTTAGTAGATCTTCGCTCTTTTTGACAGCTTGGTTATGAGCACTATTAACTCCTTCAACATGGGAATCTAACTTCGAAAGCTGATTCCAAAGTTTGAATCCCTTTGTTACAAAAGTCTCACCTCCTCCTTGCTTACCAACATCTTGCCCAAATAGGTAGCAACAAAAACAAAATGCCGCATCCTTGTCTATACTATATTACAACCACTTTCTATTTACATACCATTCTGATCTAAATCGACGGGGCTTTCCAAAAAAATATGATATAGGATAATCATGAACAGGTGGTTGACAAGGGCCTTTTGTTAAATAATATCTTCTTATTTCATCATGATTATTAGGATGATAAGACGATATCTTTTGTCGTAGCCCAGGATCTGAAGGAAGATTTTCTAAGTTAAAGTCAATATGAATTCACTTAGAAGATGAAGATGAATCTTGCACAGGAGATGAATCTTGGGTACATGGTTTTCTTATCAAATATTTGTCCATAATTCTAGCAAAATAATAAACAATAATCTATAAGTTCATTTGAAATATTAATAAAATTATTAATTATTATTATTTAGTTGTTTCATTAATTTGTTTTTCTTTTATAAATTATAATTTGTTATATTGTTGTTTCATTAATTATAAAATTATTAATTGTTATTTAGCCTACCATAATTTAATTTATTGTCTTTTATAATGTATTGGTTAATTCAATTATACAGCTTTAATTATTGTTGTTTAGCATAACAATAAACTATATTTCTTTAATTTATTTGTCATTAATTATACTGCTTTGATTTATTATATTGTTTAGCCCCTTATGCACATTACACTAAAAGAGCCACACATTACACATTTTATGTGCAGGCTGTGCAGCACAATAATTAAAGCAGTGTAATGTGTAGCACATTACACTGCTTTAATTATTATATATCCGGCCCGAGCCCATCAACCCCCTCCCACAGTCCCACTCAATAGACAAGCACATGCCTGATGCCCCAATCACAATAACCTGCCAATCAGAAAATTTCTCAATCACAATACAATTTACACTAAAAGACAATCAATATTCCAACAACACCAACACCAACACACTGACCAACACCAACAGATAAGATAAAGCCAAATTCAAAAAGACAAAAAACACAGGCAAAAAGCAAAACATAAATAAAGGCAATTTGGCCAGCCAATTAGAGAATTCAAAAGAGAGAGAGTTACTGAGTGTTAGACTATTATAGACAAAAGAGAGAGAGAACTGTTCATTACTTCATTTCATTTTTTTCATTTCAGTGAGGTAAAGAGAAAGAGACTGAGGTGTGAGAGAGAGTTAGACAAAAAAAGAGAGAGAAATACCATGAGAGAGGGAGCACTGAGGTTCGAGCAGCGAGCAACGAGCACCAAAGTAGAGCGATCTGCGATGAGGGGCGAGCGGCAACGACAATGAGCGAGCGACGGCGACAACGAGCGAGCTACGGCGACAACGAGTGATCTGCGAGACTGCGAGCCACGGCGACGTGACTGTGGGTTTGGTTTTGGTTTGCTCTGTATTGGGGTTTTTTATTTTTTTTTTTATTTTATAAACACTAAAACACCACTTTGTAATGGAGTTTGTTTTGCTTTTGCTTGGTATAGACTGAATGTATTGGGGTTTGGTATTCTCTACCATCAACATGACCGTGGCGTGGGTTTGATTTCTTTCTTTTTTTTATTTTTTTAATAAACCGTGGGTTTGATTTCTGATTCTCTGTATTTTTTTATTTTTTTTTGCTAGAATGCATGGGCTACCTCTGTAATCTATTGGGCTTAAGGCTCACCATGGGCTTGGCAGTAGCTCTGTTACAATTTTTTTTTTTTTTTTTTCAAATTTTAGTTCAAATTTTTTTTAGGCTGTTTTTTTTTTTTTTTTTTTTTTTTTTTTTTTTTTTAATTTGAGGGTGTTTCTAATTTTGTTACTGAGGGTGTTCCTAATTTTGTGATCAAGGTGTTCCTATACATATTAAATATATATATATTTTTTAATTTTTTTCAGGTCAGGGTGTTCCTGGGAACACCTTGACTTGTACGTGGCGTCGCCACTGATAACAGCAGCAACCTAATTTACTTTATACCCCCATAAGGAAAAGATTTCCATCTCAATTCTACAACAGGATGCTACTGTTGTAATTCCAACCTGCGATAGAAGTGTGTTGACATTGATAGCTAAGGTGTGGGACTTGAGGTTTTGGGGAGAGGCATACACGCGAGACAGAGATGAACGATTTTAGACCCCTTAAAAACAACCAGATTGCGTAGCCTAGTTAATTAGCCAAGTTGTTACTTAGTCAAATTAAACAATTCTAGGTTAAAGTAATCAAATAATCATATCAAAATAATAAAGCAGCGGAATAATAAATAACACAATGATATGATCACCCAGGAAACCACACGGTAAAAACTTGGGGAGGATTTGACCCACCGATCCTCAAGGCAAAACAGAATTCACTATGAAAGAATTGAAGTTCTTACAAAAGGACTACAAGCTCCCCGCTCGACTTCCTAATGCTACCCACCAGTAGAACTTACTGACACGACCACGTGCAAGCTCCGAATCCACGGACTCCTTCTTTCTTGAATTCCTCAATCAGCTACAAGCTCCCCGCTTGTTTATCTTTAGGTTCCAATAGTTGCAACTATAATGATCTTCAAGATGTTGAAATCATCTCTACCTTGAAAACCCTAAGTTTTGTGTAAAGGAAAGCTCCTCTAAGATCTCACAAGAGATTCACACAAAACAGCAATGTATGAGCAACAATACAATATGGACAACCTCCAAAAACGTGGCTAGGGTTTTGTTTAAATACCTAGGGTAAAAACATAAAACCCTAAACGTTTAATGAAGTAGGGCTGAGTTGGAAATTCTGCAGAAAAATCAACCTGTGCGATTTTTGATCGATCAAGCCTGTCCTTCGATCGATCGAGCCAGGCCGAAAGTCCCAAGTACTTCTACAGACACTCGATTCCAACTTTACAATAATAGACCAACTTTGAGCAAGCCTAAATAAGACTAAATACATTGTTTTGATCATGGTTTGCCAACATTACAAATTAGAGTTCTAAATACATAAAATCCTAAGACCTTAGAACCTAACAAACTCCCCCTTTGGCAATCCGTGACAAAACACAAACTAAAAACTCAAAGTTTACAATAAAAAGCCCTTTACAAAAAGTAATGCTCATAAACCAAATTCAATCCTAACTACTATCCATCAGTTGCAAGTGTAGACAGCAGCCAAGTTGAATGCACCTGTATATTCCTGAAACACTCAACAAACGTATAAATGCATGTGTGACAGAAAAACAGTAAATCAACAGATATGTAATCTAACTCTCCCCCTAGGTTAGATACACCAAAAATAAACACATTTTTGAAAGTTCACACAACATATAATAAAGACATATATCAATGAATAACTCATAAATATAAATCAATAAACAGTGAACACATAGAATCAAGAATCATATATATATATATATATATAAAAAAAAATGTATTTCCCAACAAGTATAGCCCAAAAAAGAAAGTATACATAGTGAAACACCTAGATACAATCTAATCTAAAAAAAAAAAAAAATCCACTAGCTCCTCAAAAAGAAACAAAAACTCCCCCTAGCTACAAAAACCCCTCTACAAGTATCCAAACTTTACTCCCCCTTTTTGTGACAGAATGCCAAAGGACATCACAGGCCATCATCAAAAGGAGGTGGTGAGGATGAACGAAGATGCGCCAAATCTGCTCTCAGAGCACGAATCTCATCGAACAAGTCCACCAAAATCTGACCATGAGCCTCCTGAACGATCATGACAGTCTCCAAAGTACGACGAACATCGAAGTCAGCCGCAGGAGGTGGAGGAACAGCAGAAGCAGCACCGACAGGATCAGGAATAGCCTCACAAGCAGGACTTGTAGAAGAAGAAGGGGGTGAGAAACTAGAAGGCTCAGATCTAGAGTGTTTAGAGCCAGCTCGAAGATGAGCAGCCCTCTGTCTAAGGAAGGAGGCACCTATGGGAGCAATCACATGAACGGGCTCAGAAGAAGGGAAATCATTTAAACTAAGATGAAGTAAAATCCTATGAATAAAGATAGGATGAACAAGAGCATGAGCAGTGGATGAACAAGAGCATGAGCAGTAGATGAACTCCTATAAACTTCATTCAAAGAACGAAGAAAAAGATGAGAAAAAATTATAGGAGCATCAGTAACAAGAGCGTACAAAAAGACACACCTCTCGAGAGGAATGGTGTACAGATGAGAAATGGGCCAAAGAGAGTGACAAGCTATCCTAAAAAAGAGATAGACAGTCTCAGGAAGCTCAGCGGTGGTGATCCTAGGATCAGAACCCCATTGGATAGAAGACCCAGTGATGTAAGACATGACATCACTCAACTCTGGTGACTCATCATAAGGATAGACAAGGTGCTGTACCAAAGGTACCCCTAGAGCATCTGACGCTACTGTAGGAGTAATGACATACTCTACGTCTCGTATCCAACTCTTAACTAGAGTGTTGGAATCATAGACACGGATAGAGATGTTCGAGAAGAACTCTCTAATCAGGGTAACTGGAGGAGGAGGATCAGAAACATCCAGCAGTGGTAACCAGCCCCTACGCTCAAAGTTTGCCCTAATGGTAGGATCAACCTCATCTAAGGTGACAGAACGCTCAGCCCAAATTTTTCTCTTAAGGTTTAGAGTCTCATAAATCTCTTGGTTTTTCTCACTCGAGAACCTCTCACTATCAAAGGAAGGTGGGGGAGGAGAAGGAGAGGGAATAGACCTACGGGCTCTAGTCTTCCTAGGCATGATGCTAAGGAAAGGATAGAGACACAAGGAAAAACCAAAAAGAATAAAACAAAACCAAGGGCAGACTGCAAGTTAGCACAATAATCAATAGAATAAAAGTCTATATGATGCATGAACAAATACAATGTTGTGATACATGTACTAATGCAGTAAACAATTAAGTTCAATTGAGATTAAATTTGACAAAATTGGCTTGAACATAGAGTTTCTAACAAAAACCCTAAAAAAATTTGAAAACCACTTGAAAAATTTGGAACAAATTGATGAATTAATCATTACACAATGTTGAAAAACAAATTAGAATAACTAATTTCATCAATACAACAAGCCAATTTCATCAATTAAACTTTAATTGAACAAAATCCCCAATTCGGATCAAGAGCAAACCCTAGATTTTTCAAAATTTCACCAAACTCAAAATTGATCAAATTAACAGGCAAGGATTATGTTTATGATGTGTCCCCACAAAAACCCAATGATCAATTGCACAAAATAGGGCTTGAATCAAACAGAAAATCTCAATATGCAAAGTCCGAAAATCTCCCTCAAATGCATGGATTAATGCATGAAAACATGAAAATAAAATCAAAAGGAAGGACAAAAGAGTCTTACTGGCTTGAGGAAAGAGAAACTTTGCAAAAAATTCGGAGGAAAACGACAAAAATCTGAACTATTGAGCTTGCCTCGTCGGAGAGAGAAAGAAAAAGTTTGAAAACTTTTTGAAAAAGTGTTTGAAAAAGTCAGATCTGATCTTTTAAAAAAGCTTCTCTACGATCTTCGATCGATCGAAAATTACATTCGATCGATTGAATGAAACAGTCATTTTAAAAAAAATTAAGGCACTTTTTCGATCGATCAAAAATCAGAATGGATCGATCGAACTGGGTAGAGGCTCACAAAAATTTTGAGAAAAAACACAGTTTTGAAAAAACGCAATCCTAATTTTGAAAACAACTCCTTAAAGCATTTGAATAATGAACACAAAATGCATGAATATGAGATGGAATGCTTTTTCAAAAACCCAAATTTTAAACCCAATTTTCTCAAAAACAAGTTTCAATCATTCTCCCATTGAATTTTCTTAAGCAACAAATATGTTGTGCACAAATCTCAAGATATTTTCAAACTTGGTTAGTCAGACCAAAAACACACACACTAGCATGCATGGTTTTGAAACCCGGACCGGACCGTACGGTCTGACCGGAAAAACCGTGAACCTCTCGCAATCACGGTTCTTTTAAGCTTAAAAACCGTTCAATGTCAAAAATTTCGGAAACCGTTTGAACCGCGGTTCAACCGCACGGTTCTGAGAACCGTAATCTGACCGTTTCTTACGGTTCCTTAAATCTGAACCTTTAAAAAAAAAAAAAAAAACGCCAGAAACAAAAGAAAAAGAAACAAACTACTGAGAGTACATCATATCTTCAAAAACTATGCCACTGCCATCTCCAGAGAAACATAGCATGTCTTTATGCTTCTTTTTCTTCTCTCTTCAGAGCACATCACACACCTCCCTCTCTTCAGAAACTCTTCTCTTGGGCAAAGCAGGCTTTAAATACAAGCTTTGTTCTCCGTTGGTAATGTGTGCGTGACAGGGTGAGAGTATGAGAAACAGAGAGCTAAAGATAAAGAAAGAAAAATAGAAGCAGAGGACATGCTCTGTGGAGAAGGAAGAGTCTACAAAAATAAAAAGAAGGTGAGAGTATGAGACTTTAGAGGAGTGGGGATGAGGAATACGTGTGTCAGTGTGTGGAGGAGAAAAATCAAGAGGAAAAAAGAAAAGGAAAATAGCCTCACACGCTTTCTTTCTTTTCAAATGTCCTACAGTCACGCGCAGCTTGGATTTATATCAAAATATCAAGTGATTGGTAGTTTGATTCAGCAAAAAAAAAAAAAGTGATTGGTAGTCTGACAATACACGCGTCTAGGAGTCAAGTGGAGGGGAAAGAGTTAAAAGGCTATGTGTTATTAATTGCTCCCCCATATGGCTTTGTGACTTTGTAAAGCCAACTGACAATTTCTTAAAAGCATTCCCCTGAAAATAATATTTGTCAAAAAAGTGGTCACTTCACAACTCAACACACTTGTTGAGACTTGACACTTAGACCAACCAGTAGTTGCATCGTGACTCTCCCATTTTGTTTCTACCTTGGCACATTTTGAGCTTTGTTTGTTTAGTTGGGAACTTACTTTGCCATAATGTTTCTAATCTTGTAATCAAAAAAAGAAAATTATGTTATAAAAAATAGTATCTATATTTATTTTGTACTATTTAATTAATTTTTTTATTAATTTAATATATTTATATATATTTAAAATAATTATTAAATTAATTATGACGTCATCACAGTTTGACCTCAGTTCGACCGTGGTTCGACCTTAAAAACCTTAAACCTCTCATTTTTACGGTTCAATGAACGGTCCGAGTCTGAAAACCATGCTAGCATGTACAGTGTTTAACAAAGAGTAACTTGTGTAGTGTGTGATACTAGCAAAAAACTTGAGATACTTGTAAGGTGATATGTGAATAGCAATCAAATAAAAAGTCTACACAATTCATCACATAGAATTTAAAAGAGACTATCACCTAAAGAGTTACATCCTATAACTCCCACATCTCTTAAAACAAAAGCTTGCAATCATGTAAGTTTCTTGTATTTTTGCCTCTTATTTATATGAATTGGCATTCAGTCTAATAGTACACATCGGTTTGAATTAAGTGAATTGGCATCAAGCCTAATAGTACACACCAGTTTTAATTTAATTGAGGTTACACCTTATGTTCTTTTTGTGCATGTGCTACACTTTTTCGAGCACAAAATCTTATGATATGCACTAAGGTGTTCATGATTGGCTAGTGAATAGTGGTGAGATGGTTATTTATGCCTTTCTCAAAAGGATCAAGACCGACAGTCAAATAACATGTGACTTCAAGATTAAGACAAAGTGATTAAAAACCACGCACATCTTTCCCACACAACATGCACTACAAAGCTTCAACTAGTCAAGTGCAATAAATAAGCTCATCAAAGTTAAACAAGGTACACAAGACATGACATGTGAAAATAGATTGACCAACCTTGTTTTCAAAAATCAAGAAAAATAATGTCAAACATATATATATATATATATATTTATATATATATAAGGTGTTCATGATTGGCTAGTGAATAGTGGTGAGATGGTTATTTATGCCTTTCTCAAAAGGATCAAGACTGACAGTCAAATAACATGTGACTTCAAGATTAAGACAAAGTAATTAAAAACCACACACATCTTTCCCACACAACATGCACTACAAAGTTTCAACTAGTCAAGTGCAATAAATAAGCTTATCAAAGTTAAACAAGGTACACAAGACATGACATGTGAAAATAGATTGACCAACCTTGTTTTCAAAAATCAAGAAAAATAATGTCAAACATATATATATATATATATTTTATTTATTTATTAAAAGAGAAAACAAATAAATCCTAGAATGAAATGCATGAATGTAATGCAATGCAAGTCATAGAACAAAAAAAAAAAAAACACAAAAACCAAAGAACAATGGTCACAGAGGATAGAGCAATGAAGCACAAGGACCATGTCAGAAAGACTCAGTTAGTTCGAGTCTTTTGCATCCAAAATTTTTTAGATACACTACGAGCATTGGAGTTTTTATTCACATTCGAGTGATTCCCAACTCCAGGATTGGAATAAAGGTTTAACACCTTTACCAATTCACCAATTAGTGCCATAGGATCTTGTGCTTGAGGCACAGACACTTTTGGTTTATTTGCTCTCTTATCAGTATGAAACTTGAAACAATTAGGACGAATGTGTCCAGACTTTCCACAATAATGACAAACCCAAGCAGGTTTACCATGCATCTTGTCCTTAGATTTGGTAGGCTCCTTAGGTTTAGATTCTCTTAAGTCTACCCTAATTTTCTTAGGTGATGAAACTTCTACAGGTTTAACTACCTCACTCACAGGGGGTTTAATAGTTTCACTCACAACCTCACTCACAGAGGGTACAGAAGAAGAAGAAGGAACAAAATTCGTAGAATGTGGTCCAGAATCAAAGATGCTTTCAACATATCCTAACTTAGTTTTATCAGAAGGATACTTTTGAACATTCAGCATGTGATCAAGTTTAGAACTAGCAGATCTAGCAACAGACAAATCATGTTCCAAAATTTTAACTTTATCAAGCAAAAGCATGTTCTCAGATTTAACATTGTTCAAAAGATCATTAGCATCAAACAGTTTAACAAGCAAAATTTTCTTTTCAAGCTCAAGAGAATCAATTTTCTTTAGGCCCAGTTCAACTTTCATAGCACCATTTGCAGCAACTTTGTAAAGTTTGTTGTAGGCTTCTTGAAGATCTGCATCTTCAAAGAGTTCCCCATCAGAAGGGTTCTCCTCAGCAGATATGCTTTCATTAACTATAGCAGTAGCTGTGAAAGCAATGAAGTTTCCATCCTTATCACCACCGGACTCATCATCAGAAACCTCATTATCACTAAGGGTTACAGCCATAACTTTACCCTTAGTCCTCAAGAATGTAGGACATTCAGATTTAACATGACCATACCCTTGACAGCCAAAACACTGAGGACCCAAAGAATTGTTTGAAGATTGACCAACTTTTTCTCTAGGTTTTTCAAAGTTATTAACCTTAGTGGGATCATTCTTCCTAAAATTTCTAGGTTCAGCAGTGTAAGTACCTCTTGCCTTTCTGTTGGTATTCCTAAGAAAGTTTTTAAAGTTTTTGGCAAAATACGCAATCTCTGTAGCAGAGAGCTCATCATCAAATCCACCACCATCAATATCATCAACTGACTTAAGAGCCATTGATTTGGATTTGTTCACTTTAGGTAGGTTAGACTCATAGGACTGAAGAGATCCTACAAGCTCATCAACAGGGATGGAGTACACATCCTTGCTTTCAGTGATGGCAGTCACTTTGGGTTTAAAGTCCTCAGTTAAGGATCTAAGAATCTTCCTAACAATCTTAGATTGTTCATAGATTTCACCCAAATTAAAAGCAGAATTGACAATATCATTTAATTTAGCATAGAATTCATCAAAAGATTCATCATCAGACATTCTAATGCTTTCAAATCTAGAAGTCAATTGTTGCAATTTATTGATCTTAATTGCCTTTGTGCCTTCATGCACAGTTTGGAGGATTTTCCATACAGTATGAGCAACCTCAACATTTGAGATCCTCTTAAATTCCTCCATTGAAACAGCATTGAAGATGGCATTCATAGCTTTGCTATTGAAGCCTACTGCTTCTTTTTCAGAAGTTTGCCATTCACTCACAGGAGTAGTGGGCTTCTGCCATCCGTATTCAACGGAATTCCAAACCCTCTCATCAATGGATTTCAGGAATGCTTTCATCCTTACTTTCCAATAAGCATAGTTGTTCCCATCAAAGTGAGGAGGAACAAACAGAGAGTGTCCATGCTCCATGACAACAGGGGTCAAGGATCAGCTCAGAGATAAAAAATCTCAAACAAAAGAGCAACCTTGCTCTGATACCACTTAAACGGATTTAGACCCCTTAAAAACAACCAGATTGCGTAGCCTAGTTAATTAGCCAAGTTGTTACTTAGTCAAATTAAACAATTCTAGGTTAAAGTAATCAAATAATCATATCAAAATAATAAAGCAGCAGAATAATAAATAACACAATGATATGATCACCCAGGAAATCACACGGTAAAAACTTGGGGAGGATTTGACCCACCGATCCTCAAGGCAAAACAGAATTCACTATGAAAGAATTGAAGTTCTTACAAAAGGACTACAAGCTCCCCGCTCGACTTCCTAATGCTACCCACCAGTAGAACTTACTGACACGACCACGTGCAAGCTTCGAATCCACGGACTCCTTCTTTCTTGAATTCCTCAATCAGCTACAAGCTCCCCGCTTGTTTATCTTTAGGTTCCAATAGTTGCAACTATAATGATCTTCAAGATGTTGAAATCATCTCTACCTTGAAAACCCTAAGTTTTGTGTAAAGGAAAGTTCCTCTAAGATCTCACAAGAGATTCACACAAAACAGTAATGTATGAGCAACAATACAATATGGACAACCTCCAAAAACGTGGCTAGGGTTTTGTTTAAATACCTAGGGTAAAAACATAAAACCCTAAACGTTTAATGAAGTAGGGTTGAGTTGGAAATTCTGCAGAAAAATCAACCTGTGCGATTTTCGATCGATCGAGCTTGTCCTTCGACCGATCGAGCTAGGCCGAAAGTCCCAAGTACTTCTGCAGTCACTCGATTCCAACTTTACAATAATAGACCAACTTTGAGCAAGCCTAAATAAGACTAAATACATTGTTTTGATCATGGTTTGGCAACATTACAAATTAGAGTTCTAAATACATAAAATCCTAAGACCTTAGAACCTAACAAGAGAGATGTGGAAAAAATTTGCTTTTGTTTTAATTGATTTTGAAGAAGAGTGTTTCAATCTTTTAAGTTTGTTCCACCTAAGCAAGAAGTATGTGCTTGTTACATACAATAAAATTCCGTCAAACGTAAAAGCAAAAGTAACACCGGGGCGCAAAGTGTGATAAGCCTGATAGTTTAGGATGCAAAGTGTGTATTCGGATTATTTAGGGTGCAAAGTGTAATCTGGTGCATAGTTTAAGGTGCTAAAATGTAATCTCCCCTAAATTTTAAGCTGAATTGAGAAGATAAAGGAAAAAACCTAAAACTTAGGAACAATAAATGGCTCTTTCAACTAGTTTGTGTTTTTTAATTTAAAATTATTTAACTAAAAGATATGGGTATTTTAGAGAATTTAAGAATTCATGTGAGAGTATTTTAATATGCAAAATGTTGAAAACTAAATGAGGAATCCTCTTATTAATAGTAAGTATCTGTACTATATATAAGAGGATTCCCCTCTTTCAATTGGACTTTTATGTAGTTCAAAAATACCCTCATTAATGAAGGTTAATTTCATTTAGAAATATGGTCATAAATGTCAAATAACAAATTTCGTTTTGAATTCCCAAAAAAAAAAAAAAAAAAAACTCCTAAAATTTAGGATTTTTTTCTCTTTACGTTCAAAAAAAAATTACAGTTACCGCTTATGTCTAAAGCTTATCCTTTTTATTTTTTTGAAAAATAAAAATATATATATTTCTAAATTATAATAGATGCAAATTATTAACCATTACCTAAAAAAATGAAGAGCCTCTAAGCACGCGCAATGTGTGTGTTTAGAGGCTAGTATAATATAAGATGTTTTTATGAAGGCGTAAATGCACTTTTAGTTCTTACATTTTGACTTTTTTCCATTTTAGTCTATACATTTTATTTTTACCACTTTTAATCTCTAAACTAGTTAACGCAGGACATTTAAGTTCTTGAAGCACCATTCTGTCACCAAACTAACGGGAAAACTGATGGATCAATAAAATAATAATAAAATTTACTGTAGCACTGACACATTAGCATATAAATTTAAAAAATTAATTTATTAATTTTAACTGAATTAAAAAAATAAAAACAGAATTAAAAATCAAAATTCACATTAATTATGATTTAAAGATTAAGAAAAAAAAACTTGTAGTAACTTTCTCAATTTTTCTTAAATTTTCTTATCAACCAAACACAAAATCATCAATAAACACTAAACTCAGACACAGTGCCAAACTCATTTTTCATTTTCCTAGATCTCTCTCCCTATCCCTCTTGAGTCAAACTCCTCTCTTGGCTTTCTCTTATTTCTTTTTCTCCAACAGTCCTCTTCATCGAGTGCCTTAATGGTACTTCCACCGCCGACGAGTGGACCAGCGATTTTCTCCAGACCGGAGACATAGTCGAGAAGTTTTGAATCGAAAACTCGGGTTGGTCCAAATCGGCATTCAAGAAAGGAAAAGGTGGAGTCCAGAAGACTTTGCACGAGTCATTCAAGAAGAAAGAGACTTCAATTCTAGTCCAAGTTCAGAAAGGCATGGACGAGTTCGCCGAGTTGCAAGCTTGCATTGTGCCTAATGTCTCGGCCCTTTTGCCCTTAGGTCCATCTCTAAACTTGGCCCTTTCGCCCTTCGGGTTCTCCCTCAACCAATGAAGAGCAGAGCAAGGGGCAGATCTTCAAGTTTTTAATAATGGATGCCATGGATTCTTGATCTAGAGAAAACGATGGGAGACATTTGAGTTTTTGGATTTGATGATTTTGTTTGTGTTTGAGAATTTTGGGGGTTTTGGTTTGTTTTTCCTGTAGGTATCTGACCCCATCTTTATCAATGATTCATTTTCTCTCTCTCACAATTCAACCAATCTAGATTTTTTGTATTTGTTTCCCAAGAAGATTTATGGGTTTGAAGGTTAAGGTTTAATTTGTTGGAGATTGGTTTGGTTGTTGGGTTTACGGGTTTGGTTGTTTTATTGGAGATTTGAGTTTGGTTCTTTGTTAGAGATTGATTTTGCAGGAGATCTGTATTTTTGTGATTGTTGGGTTTTGTTCTCATTTGAAGATTGCTATGTGTTTTGCATGTTTGGTTGCTAAGAAAATGCAAGAAGAGAAACAAAAATATTGATTTTTTAAATTTCTGGGCAAGGTTTGCCGGGAAGAAAATGAAGAACATGATTAACGGGGAAGAACACATGTTTTAGATTCTTCATGTTCTTCCCAAAAAAAGAGAAATAAAATTAATTTAGTTCTTTTCTTTTCTTTTTTAAAAAATAAGAAGGTTAGAAATTTTATTATTATTTTATTGATCTGTCAGTTTTCCCGTTAATTTGGTGATAGAATGGTGCTTCAAGGACTTAAATGTCCCGCATTAATTGGTTTAGAGACTAAAAGTAGTAAAAATAAAATGTAGGAACTAAAATGAAAAAAAGTTAAAATGTAAGAACTAAAAGTGTATTTGCGCCTTTATGAATACACATTTTAACTTCAAATAAAATGAAACATGTACTTGCTGCAAAATATATTCAATATTCATTTCTCATTTATGTAAATTTTCACAGCTAAAATAGCTTTTTCAAAGATACCTATAACAACAATATTTTGTTTCTGTTAAATTTATATAAATAAAACAATTATTTCATCCGCAAATAATTTTTTAAAATTACCTAAAAGAACACTATTTTGTTTTTGTTTGTGTACATTATAATCGAATAGTATCTTTTTTTTTTTTTTTTTTTTTTTTTTGAGGTAAGGGTAGATAATTGAATTGTATCTAAAGGTGTTTTTTTGGTTGAGCTTATCATGAATTTGTTTTTTTTTTTTTTTTTTTTTTTAAAGGTAAAGTAGGAAGTTTATCATGAGTCTAGTAGTAGGTCAAGTTGGTTTAATCCCCGTAGTGTCTATTATAAATTGTTGATTTTTTTAAGGAAAAGTAGGAAGTTTATCATGGGTCTTGTAGTAGGTCAAGTTGGTTAATCCTTGTATTGTCTATTACAAGTTGTTGATTAAAAATAGGAAAAAAAAGACATTTTTGCTGCCAGGATTTGAACCTGGAATCTTTAAATAAAGAATTGCCAATGTGCTACAAGGGATGGATTATTTAGAATAATGATAGGAATATAATATTTTTCATAATAATTGACATGAATTGTTGTGGACATGAGGTTGGAGTAACATTACTTTTACTGGGTTCTCCACTAATACTACTTTTGTTATGTGCCAATTACGACGAGTCAGCTTAGTTTGTTGCCTTTGTACTAACTAAAGGAAGTATTTTGTTGGCAAAGTAGTATTCTTTGGTTTTTATTTTTTTTCTAAAAAAAATTCATATTTAGGAAGGATTTATTTATATTTGTTTATTTAGTAAATGAATCGTGCTCAAATTCAACTATTAAACAAGTTTCAATTGAAGTATATAATATAAGATGTTTTTTTGAATACACATTTTAACTTCAAATAAAATCCCTTCTCAAAAAAAAAAAAAAAAAAAAAAAATGAAACACTTGCTTGCTGCAAAATATATTTAGTATTTAATACTATTTTTTTTTTCAAACATACCTATAACAACAAATAATTTCAATAAAATAAATAATTATTTCAGTAAATAAAATAATTATTTCATCCGCAAATAATTTCTTCAAACTTACCTATATGAACATTATTTTGTTTTTGTTTTTTTAATTTTTTTTTTATGGGAACATTATTTTGCTTTTGTTTGTATTATAATTGAATAGTATCTTTTTTTTGAGGAAAGGGTAGATAATTGAATTGTATCTCAAGGTGCTCTTTTTTTTTAGAGAGTTTTGACTTATAGCATCTGTTCCTAATGATAGCGCTTTATCATTAGATCAAGACACCAATTAATTTTTGGTGTAGGCGGGGATTGAACTCCAGATCTCTTATTCAACTATCAGAGACTTTACCGGTTAAGTTAACTGGATCTCACTCAAGGTGCTTTTTTAGTTGAGCTTATCATGGATTTTTTTTTTTTTTAAGGAAAAGTAGGAAGTTTATCATGGCCTAGTAGTAGGTCAAGTTGGTTAAATTCTTGTTGTGTGACTAGTGTCTTTCTATTATAAGTTGTTGATTAAAAATAGGGGAAAAAAATTTATTTCCCTAGTAGTAGGTCAAGTTGGTTAAATCCTTGTCGTGTGACTAGTGTCTGTCTATTATAAGTTGTTGATTAAAAATAGGGGGAAAAAATTTTATTTCCGCTGCCGGGATTCGAACCTGCAATCTTTAATCCAAAGAATTGGCAATGTGCTACAGCGGATGTCTTACCAAATGTCGCGTAATTATTTTACTTATCGTGATAGCATTTACCAGCTAGCTAGAATTACAGACTATTAGCAATCTCAATTAATTTAAAAGTTTTTGTTGCAATCAAACCAAATTATTGGTAGCTTAAAATATTAGCATCAACTCATCAGCTTCACAGTTCACGTTAGTTTATTGAGGTGACAAGTCCAAAACCTTTTATAAATATTCAAAATAAGATTTAGATTCTATAAGAATTCAATTGAGCATTTCCTTCTGCATTGCCCCTTTGCTATAGCACTTTGGTGAGGTACAGAACTAAACTTTAGGACTGAACGCATTCAAGAACAAGTGAACAACCTTTATAGAGATGGCTAAAAGAGCTCATTGCAAACCCCAAAGAAGAGCCTATAAAACCACACTTAATTCCTACAAGTCATCCTGATAACCCATTGGGTGATTTGGTTTTTCAGTTTCTATATGTTAGAAATACTGAAATTTGTAGTATTGTATTTCATAGTGAAAGAATATACACGAGTGCCTTTATATAAGAGGCATATGAGTGCAATACAAGAATGTGTACTATACAAGTAATCTAGTTGGGTCTAAAGCCCGCAACACTATACACGTTAACAGCCCCCCTCAAACTCAAGGTGGATGTGAGACCAACTTGAGGTTGTCAACCAAAGTACGAAGGCGTCTCTTAGGATGTGACTTGGTGAAGATATCTACAAGTTGATCTTTAGAGGAGACTGAGATCAGCTTGAGAGCACCATGGACAAGATGATAACGGATAAAATGACAATCGATCTGATATGTTTAGTCCGTTCAAGGAAGACATCATTGTGAGCAATATGAATGGCACTCTGGTTGTCACAATAGAGAGGAGTAGCGAAGGATGTAGACACACCTAAGTTTTTGAGAAGCCATCGTAACCAAAGGAGCTCAAATGTGGTATCAGCAAGGGCACAATATTCTACTTCAGTACTGAAGCGGGCCACATGAGTTTGTTTCTTGCTTCGCCAAGAAATCAGAGAAGAACCAAGAAGAAAGCAATAACTAGTGGTGGACCTGCAATTAGTGGGATCTCCTGCCCAATCAGCATCAGAAAATGCACGGAGAATAAGAGGAGACTGAGCAAAGTAGAAAAGACCATAGAAGAGAGTGCCCTTTAGGTATCGAAGAATGCGTAGAACAGCAGCATAGTGAGTCGATCGTGGAGCAGACAGATACTGGCTCACTTGGTGAACAACATAGGAAATGTCTGGATGAGTGACATTGAGATAAACTAGGCCGTCAACCAAGCATCTGTAAAGAGAGGGATTAGACAATGGTTTCCCTCCTGAGGGAGTCAGAGACGCATTAAGCTCAACTGAAGTGTCAACAGTCTTGCTATCAGTGAGTCCAGCTCGAGACAAGAGTTTAGAGGCATACTTGGCTTGAGTAATATAAAGTCCATCTGTAGAATGAGTGATTTCAAGACCCAAGAAGTAGCTGAGATGTTCAAGATCTTTCATCTCAAATTGCTGACTAAGAAAAGCCTTGAATGCCACTGAGGATATCACCAGTTATGATCATATCATCCACATATAGGAGAAGTAAAATAGTGCATTTGTCAGTGCGATGAAGAAATAAGGCAGAATCATAATAACTGGCCATGTAACCCAAGCGAGAGATGGTAGAGCTGAATTTGGCAAAGCAAGCTCGTGGAGCTTGTTTAAGACTATAAAGTGCACGTCGAAGGTGACAAACCTTGTTTGAGTCAACAGAGAGACCAGGAGGAGGTTGCATATACACTTCTTCACTTAAATCCCCATTAAGGAATGCATTTTTGACATCCATCTGAAAAAGGTCCCATTTACTGGCAGCAGCAACAGCTAAGAGGACACGAACAAATGAGATACGAGCAACTTGAGCAAAGGTCTCTTTATAATCAATCCCATACTCCTGTGTAAAACCTTTTGCAACAAGACGAGCTTTGTAGCGCTCAATAGACCCATCAGAGTGAGTCTTAATCTTGTAGATCCACTTACAACCAACCACAGATTTCCCGAGGGGGGGGGGGGGAGGAGTGTCACCAAATCCCAAGTATGGTTTTTAGATAATGCATCAAGTTCCTCTTTCATTGCAATCTGCCATAAAAGGTCAGTGGAAGCCTCACGATAGGTGTGAGGCTCGTGTAGTGTAGCAAGGGCAGTGTAACAATGATAGTCAAGTAAATGTGCAGGAATAGATCTTACCCGAGTTAAGTGACGAGGTGGAATGTCTTGTGTAAGATCTTCAGGAGGAGCAGGAGCAGGGGACCCAAGCTCAAGATTGGGGTTAGGTAGCTCATCTTCAACCTGTTCATCTTCCACTTGTTCATTAAAGGGTGAACTAGGAAAGGGATCAGTGATATCTGGTGGTTGGACAAAAAAGTCTACGGGAGAATCAGGAGTAACTACAGGAGGATTAGGAGCAGCTATAGAAGGAATATGTGCCTCATCTGGAAAAAGTTTTAAGACAGAGGAGGAAGACAAGGAGGCACGGAAGTGAGAGAGCTCGACAAAGAGGCGAAGTTCCCAAAAGACAACATTGCAGGAGACACGAAGACGATGAGAGATAGGATCATAACACCGATACCCCTTTTGAGTTTCGCCATAGCCAAGAAAACAACAAAGTCTTGATTGAGGCTCAAGTTTGTTATGCTCATGTCGCTGAAGAAGAACGAAACAAACAGAACCGAAGGAGCGAAGGTGGTGATAGTTTGGAGGTGACCCAAAAAGGCGTTCATATGGAGTTTGATTTTGGATAACAGGACTCGGAATGCAATTAATAGTGTGAACAGCATGAAGAGCAGCTTCACCCCAAAAAGGAGCAGGAACTTTGGCAGAGAGAAGGAGAGCACGAACAGTGTCAAGAATATAACGAAGTTTTCGTTCGGCTCTACCATTTTGTTGAGAGGTACCTGGATAAGTTAGTTGATGAACAGTGCCATATGAATGCAAAACAGCTTGGAAAGCATATTGAGTGTATTCAAGAGCATTATCAGATCGAAAAATTTTGATGTGTCTGGAAAACTGAGTTTCAACCATTTTTGCAAAATTAGAATATACTTCCAATAATTCAGAACGATATTTTATATTAAAAATCCAGCTATAGCGAGAGTAATCATCAACAAAGACAACAAAATATCGAGACCCACCAATACTAGAGACAAAGGAAGGCCCCCAAATATCAGAATGAATGAGGTCAAAGATATCAGTGGATATGGATTTACTAATATTGAAAGGCAAAGCTGATTATTTTCCTAACTGACATGAAACACAATCAAAATTTTCTGTAGACACCGAACTTAATAAACCTCTAGAAGCCAATTGTTGTACCCGAGAGGAAGATGCGTGACCAAGTCGAGCATGCCAAAGTGCAAGGGAAGGAATTGAAGAAACTGTAGTAGCTGCAGCAATAGAAACAGGAGCAATAAGTAGAAGACGAAGGTTGTCCACAGGAAACATACACCCAACTTAGGGACTGGTCCTAAGCTCCTGTCCCGTCCTTGGATCCTGCACAATACACCCAGAATAATCAAATATAATGCAATAACCTAACTTAGTTAATTGTCCCACAGAAAATAAATTGTAAGAAAGGTTAGGAACATTAAAGACCCCAGGAACCGAGAGGTTGGAGGTCGAAATAGAACCTATATTATGGCTAGACATTATGGAACCATTTGTTGTGTGAATATTAAGAGGGTGTGGTGCAGGTTTGAATTCAGAAAATAAGGACGAGTGAGGTGTCATATGATTGCAATAAGCGGAATCCATAAGCCAAGAGGAAGGAGACATACCAGATAAAGCTGAGAGAGAAGAGGAATAAAATGCATTACCAACCATACGAATGACATTGGCGATGATGTTTTTAAGGTCATCTGTGGACATGATGAAAGTGTGTCTTGAAGATTTAGACTGTGCAGAGATGGGAGCCATTGGTTGGACACTCTCAGTGTTAGCAACAGTAGTAACAGAAATTGAAATAGCTGATTTGTTGCGATGATAGCAAGTCTCAATATTGTGGCCAAAACGTTTGCAAAAATTGCCAAAACGTTTGCTGGATTGTCGGTTACAATTATTGCAACAAGAAGAAGACCTGTCCTTATTCTTCATTTAGAAGCAGAATATGCAAAAATGGACTGCAAAAATGAAATCAATGCGAAAAACTGGGTAAGGAGCACCTGGATTGCAAAAAGTCAACTCTGAAAAAGTCAACGGTCAAAGTCAAAGTCAATAATCAACGGCACGGTCAGCTAACTAGGATGATGTCAGTAAGATGACGTAAGCAGTTGACGTTTGCTGATGTAAGCAGTTGACTGTGATGACGTAAGCAATGACGCAGAGTGATGACGTCAGCTAGGGCTGACGTGGCAATAATGACGTCACCTAGGACTGACGTCAGCAGGTGCAGATTTGGTGCGTGACAGCGCATGTAGGCGCGTGAAGAAGATAGATGGCGCGTGGTGGCGCATGGAATGCGTGATCTTATGCGCAGATTCTTTGGGCGACGCGTGAGGGCGCGTGGAACCTCTGATGGTGGTCAAGTTTTCACTAAATGGTAGATCAGCGATGGACGATCTTAGTGATGCCTACAAAAACACAATCGGAGCAAGGATCACGGTGGCGACGGTATGGTAGTGGTTTCGAGACTTTGAACGACGGCGGCTACAGGTCCGAACTAGAGACGATGATTGAGATGCGTCAGAGGTTTAACGGCGAATGGCTGCGACAGCAGTTGTAACAACGGAAGCAATTGCGAGTCTGGAATAACACTAATAGAGACAAGACTGCAATGAAAATGTTAGAGCAATGGCTCTGATACCATATTAGAAATACTGAAATCTGTAGTAGTGTATTTCATAGTGAAAGAATATACATGAGTGCTTTTATATAGGAGGCATATGAGTACAGTACAAGATTGTGTGCTATACAAGTAATCTAGTTGGGCCTAAAGCCCACAACACTATCACGTTAACACTATACACGTTAACACTATAAAAACCTATGAACAGAGAAATGGAATGCCATTGCAGCATTACTAATTATCAATTCTATGGTTGATAGGTGCTCTACAGCTTATGCACTCACACAGCAATGCTAGACAAAGCCAACCTTTCCAGAAACCGAAAAAGAGAGACACAAGGATGGCAGTTGATATTGAACATAGACTGGTGTAGAATATAGATTTTGTGGGAATAAACTCATTAGGGATCATCGGCAGTAAAAGTTTTAGAACAGCAAGACTCTTGTCCTTCCAAAAAGCACGCATTGGAGCAAAAGAGGTAGGCTATGGCAGATTTATATTTCTGCTGCAAAACAAGAGGTCCTGCCTAGAACATCGTTACCAAGCGAAGCCAATGGCCCTAGTTATGAGGGCAAGAACTCAGTAACAAAGTATTTGTGGTGCCACCACCTATATTACAGGAGGCCCCCCAATTAGCTTGTTTTGCTACCCAATCTTGTACAAATGTTGTATGAATGTGTAATTTTTGAATAGTGTTGTTACCTTCAATTGCGTGTAATATATAGCTAGGAAATTTTCTTTTTAAAGGAGTTTTTGCATTCTCCCAACCAACCACTAAACCTTTGCCCTTGGGATGGCAAGTTGGCAACACCTGCAAACCACCAAGGAACTGAGCTGAGTGCATATTAAAAAGATTTTAAAATTAATTCATTTTACAAGCCGAGTTGAGTTCATTTCTACGACATTAACTATAGCAGTTGGTCTTTAATAGCTCAACAATTCATTGAATATAGTAGCTTAGCAGTAGTGAACACATATATTGAGCATATTAAGCACATGCATATAATTTAGTAAGTCATGTAATTACTCTAATAATTGTAATAACTGTCAAGAAAGTTGTTAGGAGGTTATTAGTTAGTTACTATACAAGAGAAATTAGTTATATAATGACGTACAAAAGGTTATTTATTGTAATTCAAAATAAAGCAACAAAGAATTAATTAAATTCCTCTCTTAATCTCTCAATTTTCGCTCTTTCTAAACTTTCTGTTGGCCCATAGAAACACCCTTTTTTACAATTATCACATTAAGATCTTAACATGGATTCGAGGTTCTCTCTCCACTAGATGAATACAAACATAATCACAATAATTTCTATTAATAATTGATGATGTTGCAACATATAACATCTCTAAACTCGTCCATATGGTCCGTCCAAAGGAAAGGAATGGAGGGATGGGACGCATGACAAACTTGTCCATAAGAACTTCGTCCGTCCTCAATAAAGGACGGATGTAACCTCGTCCGTCCCTAACAATGGACGGACGAGCATTTTGGACTTAGACATGTAATCCTTGCCTACTGAACCAAGGCCTCCATTAAACTGCAACGAAGCACCGATCCAAACAAAGTAACTTCCACGGGAATTGTGGAAGTTACCTCTGAATTTATTGAATTCCCCAATAATAGGAGCGGTTATCAGAGCAAGTAACCGTTCCATGTGCACTATATAAACATTTTTCTATGAAGAGGTAATTCATTCAAACATTTTCTAACAAAAAAGTAAAGTCTTAGAAGTATCTTCGCTTTCTACTTCAATTCGCTAACTTTACCATCGGAGGATTCTAGACCGGCCTCTATCGGTCTTCTCTGATTTTATTTGACTTTTCAGGACTCAACCTTCAAGATCATCAACGCCCGGAGACTTTCAGCCCACTGATTTCCAAGGATTCATCAGTTAGCGCCGTCTGTGGGAAAAGAAATTTGTCACCCTTGAACTTCATTTGTGGAGTTCTGCAATTTCTTTCTCTGACAAAGGATTGAAATGGTTTGGATAAGATCAAGGGCTACTAGTCCAAGCCCTCAAGAGAGTAGAGACGCTTCCAGTAACCCCCATCATAACCAACAATCGACGCCTGCCATGCAACCTTCATCTGTCCAACATGTGCAGTCTATGGCCACTGCCATGGAGGAATTAACCTGCCAGAACCAAGAATTGAGATGGGAAGTTAATCTTAGAGGACAATGGCATGAAGCCTATAGAGAAGAGCATGGTCAGAGCTAAGGAGTTGGAAGGAATGTAGAGCCAGAAAGCCAATTGAGGGGTACTACACCAAGAAGGGTGCTACACTTGGAAAGGGAGATGGATGAGATGAGGAAGGTTATGGATGAGATGAGGGAGAACATGAGGAGAACTAACCCTCTAGAAGACCTAGTTCACCGAACAGACTCCCTCTTCACAGCCGCTATCAATTGCCATCCTTTGCCTCCGAAATTCAAAATGCCTTCCTTGGATTCGTATGATGGAACGCGTGACCCATTTAATCATATTGCCACCTTCAAGACTACCATGCACCTTCAAGGGGTTCTAGATGAGATAATGTGTAGAGCCTTCTCCACTACGCTCAAAGGGCTCGTGCGAGTCTGGTTTAGCAAAATACCCTCGAATTCAGTAAGTTCTTTCGAGGAGTTAAGCAAATTGTTTGTCAATAATTTCATTGGGGGACAAAGACACAAGCATTCCTCGTTCAGCTTGTTAACCATAGAGCAAGGAGAGAATGAAAGCCTACGTTCCTTCATCACACACTTTAACAAGGAAGCCCTGACCGTGGACGAGGTAGATGACAAGCTACTATTGGCAGCCTTCCATAACTGGATTAATTCTGACTTGTTTATACACAAACTTTATGAAAAAGAGCCTCAGTCCATAGTCGAACTCATCCATTCAGCTCAAAATTTTATGAACGCAGAAGACACAATCATAGCTAAGAAAAGGAAGAGAGCTGAGAGAATGGAAATAAATCCCGCTCGTCACTCCGAGCAAGGGTCTCGTCCAAAGAAGGGACGAATAGAAGATAAGAGGGACCGAGATAATAAGGGGTCCGGCTCTTCAGCGCGGAATCAACAATATACCCCTCTGAACGTACCACTTGAGCAAGTCCTTATGCAAATCAAGGACGAGCCTTCCTAAAGTGGCCGGAGAAGTTAAAGGGAGATCCCAACAAGCGCAATAGGAATAAGTATTGTCGCTTCCATAGAGATCATGGGCATGATACGGACGAGTGCTTTGATTTAAAGCAACAGATTGAGAATCTCAAAAGGTAAGGGAAGTTAAGAAATTTCCTTGGACGAGACACCAAGGACGAGAAAATGAAAGGGAAGGTAGAAGAATCATCACGACCACCGCTAGGGGAAATTAGAGTCATCATAGGGGGAAGTTCAACAGGATAGTCGTCCAAGTCCAAGAAGGCATACCTGAAGGTACTGCAGAGTGTCCAATTCTCTAGACGGTAGCCCAGAGCAAGGACCACGGACGAGCAAGCAATCACTTTCACAGACGAGGATCCCGAGAGAGTTCACCACCCTCATGACGATGCTATTGTCATCACCCTTCTTATTGCTGACTACAAGACCAAAAGGGTGCTAGTGGATAATGAAAGCTCGACTGATATTTTATATTATCCAGTTTTTCAGCAGATGAAATTAGGACAAGACCGGCTCTATCCAGCAAGCTCCCTCATAGTAGGTTTTGGTGGGATGGAGGTACAGCTTGTGGGCACCATTTCATTACCAGTGACAGTGGGGGCATACCCGCAAGAAATCACCAAGGATGTGAACTTCCTTGTGGTAGATTGTTTGTCCTCCTACAATGCCATAATTAGAAGGCCAACCTTAAATAGTTGGAAGGCAGTCACATCTACTTATCACCTGTCGGTGAAGTTTCCAACAGATCATAGAGTAGGACAAATGCAAGGGGACCAACTAGTAGCAAGAGAATGTTACCTGACAATGTTGGCCATTGACGAACAAATTCAGGCCATGAATATTGAAGAAAAGAGAGTTGTAGCGGAGCCCACTGAAACGTTGGAAGATATTTCCTTAGATGAAAATAACCCCAAAAGGTGTACCAGGGTTGGAGCAGATTTAGAAGTGAAGATTAAGAAGATCTCATCTGTTTTTTGAAGAAAAACATTGATATGTTTGCTTGGAGCCATGAGGATATGCTTGGTATAGATCCTAGTGTCATTACCCATCGTCTGAATGTATGTCCTTCTTTCAAGCTAGTGCGATAAAAGAAGAGGGTGTTTGCTCCTAAGAGAGATAATGCTATCAGAGACGAAGTTTAGAAGTTGGTCGTAGCAAAGTTTATACGAGAAGTGTACTATCCAGATTGGTTGGCCAATGTAGTAATGGTCAAAAAGGTGAACGGCAAGTGGAGGATGTGTGTAGATTTTACTGATCTAAACAAGGCTTGCCCCAAGGACAGCTATCCATTGCCGTGCATTGACTAGCTGGTGGATTCTACCGCAGGCCACAAATTACTTAGTTTTATGGATGCTTTCTCCAAATACAACCAAGTAAAGATGAACGAGGCCGACCAGGAGAAGACATCTTTTGTTACTAGTCAAGGCTTATTCTGTTATGAAGTAACGCCATTCGGCTTGAAAAATGCTGGAGCAACATACCAACGACTGGTCAACCACATGTTCCGTCCTCAGATTGGACGAAACGTAGAAGTTTATATGGACGACATGTTGGTGAAAAGCCTGGACGAGGAAAAACATCTGGACGATTTGCAAGAGACCTTTAATACACTCAGGCGGTACAGTATGAAGTTGAATCCCAATAAGTGCGCTTTCGGAGTAGCCTCCGGGAAATTTCTTGGATTCATGGTTTCACATAGAAGGATCGAGGCAAACCCAAAAAAGATTAAAGCAATTCTAGATATGAAGCCACCGCAGAGTATCAAAGAAGTCCAGTCTCTTACTGGGCGAGTTGCTGCCCTCAATAGGTTTATTTTTAAAGCTACTGACAAGTGTTTACCATTTTTCAAGGTTCTAAAGAAAGCATTTGAGTGGACGGATGAATGCCAAAGAGCCTTCCAAGATTTGAAAACGTACCTTATTATGGCTCCGTTGTTGAGTCCGTCCGTGACGGGAGAGGAGCTGTTTTTATACCTGGCAGTGACCCCGCATGCCGTGAGCTCAACATTAATAAGAGAGGAAGGAGAAGTACAAAAGCCAGTGTACTATACAAGTAAAGCATTGAGGGGAGCGGAAGAACGATATCCACTAATGGAAAAGCTGGCTTTCGCACTAATAACAACCTCTAGGAAACTAAGGCATTACTTCCAAGCTCATGTCATCAACGTCATGACGGATCACCCACTCAAGAAGGCAATGAACAAATTGGAGGCTGCAAGATGACTGATTCAATGGGTCATCGAGCTTAGTGAGTTTGACATAAAGTACCAACCAAGGCATGCCATAAAAGCCCAAGCTCTGACAGACTTCATTGCAAAGTTTACCCTAAATTATGATGATGTAGGTGGGATGGAAGACAGTCAGAAGTGGATCGTCCATGTGGATGGTTCGTCTACACAGCACGTATGAGGAATAGGTGAGGTTCTGCAATCTCCAGAAGGGGATAAACTAAAATACAAAGTTCGTTTGCAATACCAAGCAACCAATAATGAAATTGAGTATGAAGCTCTTCTCAAAGGGCTAGAATTGGCTAAGTTTGTGGAAGCAAAGTCAATACTCGTCTTGGGAGACTCCCAGTTAATCATGGGCCAAGTGAATGGGATGTATGAGGCTAAGGAAGAAAGAATGAAGAAGTATCTTAACAGGGTGATGCGCCTTATGAAAAAATTTAAGAAAGCTAACTTCATTCAAATCCCAAGGGAGGAGAACGTGGAAGCTGATATTTTAGCAAAAGAAGCCTCAACGAATGAAGCCATGGACAAGTTTGATGAGATTCAATATATACCGAGTATAGACATCCCAGAAGTACAACAGGTGGAGAGTAAAGGAAATTGGATGGCTTCAATTGTATCGTACTTAAAAGACGGATGACTTCCAGAAGAGAGAGACGAAGCTAGAAAGCTGAGGGTAAGGGTGGCCAGGTACATTCTTATGGACGAGGTTCTTTACAAAAGAGGCTTTTCCCAGCCTTATCTCAGATATTTGCCTCCAGACGAAGTGAACTACATATTAAGAGAAATTCATGAAGGAGCATGTGACAATCATTCGGGAGCCAGGTCACTCATCCACAAAGTCGTCCGTGCATGATATTACTAGCCCAATATGCAAGCTAATGCTAAGGCCTATGTCAAGGTCTACGACCAATGCCAGCGATTTAGCAACGTCTCCAGACAACCATCAGAGTACCTAACTCTAATGACAGCCCCATTGCCCTTTGTGTAATGGGGGTTGGACATCCTGGGTCCTTTTCCACTAGGTGTAAGGCAAATAAAGTTTCTTGTAGTTGGAATTGATTATTTTACCAAGTGGGTAGAAGCAGAACCCTTAGCTAGTATCACACAACAAAATGTCAAGAACTTCGTATGAAAGAACATTGTGTGCAGATTTGGAGTACCCAGAGTACTGATATCCGACAACGGATGACAATTTGACAATGCACTCTTTAAAGATTTTTGCATACACTTTAGGATTCAAAATCACAACTCCTCGCCATCCCACCCACAAGCAAATGGCCAGGCTGAAGTTGCAAACCGATCCTTGTTAAAAATAATCAAGACTCAGCTTGAGGGGGCGAAGGGAGTATGGCCAAACGAGTTACTAGGTGTACTGTGGGCATATAGGACAACAGTGAGAACCCCTACAGGAGAAACTCATTTCAAGCTAGCCTATGGAACTGAAGCAGTTATACCTGCAGAAGTGTGCATGGCCAATCATAGGGTGGCAGCCTATCAGGACAAGGATAACAAGGAGCAACTCCGTTTGAACCTCGATCTAATAAACAAGGTGAGGACGAACGCTGAACAAAGGGTGGCAAGGTACAAAAACCTTATGGCTAGGCAATATGATGCAATGGTGAAGTCAAGACGATTCAACATAGGAGACCTCATCTTAAAAAGGGTCTCCTTAGCAACAAAGAACCCAGCTCATGGGAAGTTGGGACCTAATTGGGAAGGCCCCTACAAAGTTGTCAACTACAAAAGACAAGGATCTTATTACTTGGAAGTCCTAGATAGGAGGAAGTTAGAGCATCCTTGGAATGTTGAGTACTTGGGGAGGTACTATCAATAAAATGCCAGCCTAGATATGAGCGTAACTCCAGACAAGCCTGAAGACTACTTACGTAGAAGACTTGTTTATCTATGTTTTTAATGTTGTTTTATTATTATGTTAAACTTATGGACAAAGTTATGGTTTGTGTTGTTCTAATATTACTCTAAAGTGCATGCCTCGTCTATAAACAATATGTTATGAACAATGTTTGTGGAATGTACATAATATTGTGTATCTCCTTGATTCCCATTTGTGGAATGTACATAATATTGTGTATCTCCCTGATTTCCATACTACTTTCATTCAAATTAACCCCTGAAAAGGCTAAAAAGCTCAAGACTAGAAAATTCTTTGGACACAGAGATGTAATGTCAAGCTTTCCCAAGGGTAAAGCAAAATCAAGGCATACTCGTCCAAAGCAAAGAATGAGGTAAAGCCTATGCCTATAGCCAATTGCAATAAAGCCCCAAGGAATAGTCGTCCGTACAACGGATGAAGTAAAGCGTAATGCATGTCAGACCATGGACGAGGAAATGCATAGACGAGAGTTTTGAACTTGTTAAGTCACCTAAAACAATCCAGTCCATGGACAAGAAAAATGTGATCTTAATCTCATTTAACATGAAAATCAGCAAGTCTATGGACAGGTAATGCTGATTTTTACCATTTTACATAGACGAATTGCACTTGAAATTCCAATGAAAATGGTAGAAGAATATATGTAAAATATGGACGAAGTCATGTAAAAAAAAGGAAAATAACAACATTCATTCATTAACTGAAGGGTGGACATCCTACGTCCAACAAACTTTTGTTAAGTAAACTAAAATGATTGTTTAAGACCTCGTCCTAAAGCCATGGACAAGGCAAATGTATTAGAATTACATGAAAAGGTCACAAAGCGGACCAAAAAAAAAAAAAAGAGAAGAAAAATACAAAGGATCATTAAAAAGATTAAATCTCGTCCTTAAGCAGGGGGAGCATCAACCTTGGGATCGTCCTGGGGCAAAGTTGTGGTGTCGTCCTCAACATTGACGTCTTCAGAGCTGGTTTGGAGGACAGAGCTAGTAGTAGCTGCATTCAAATTAAGTTTAATGGAGCTAAAGTCCACTTCAGGGAAGTTTTCTATAGCTTCCATTCTAAAATCTTCAAAGCCCGCTGCATAATTGGCGTCCAGAAGATCAGTATATTGTTTGGACGCCTTAAATTCAACCACTACATTTTCTTGTGCTTGGGATAGAAGACTACTCAGCTCGTCATTCTTTTTCTACAGATGATCAAGACGAGTATCTTTCTCCACTGCATCAGCTCTCAACTCCTTAACCAAGTTTTCCAACTCCTTCGCCCTCTCTTTAGCTTTAGCAGCTACCCCGGCCCATTTCTTAGACTCGTCCTTCACCTCTTGAATCCTCGTCTCTAACAAGACCCTCGTGTTGTCCAGTTTTGTGGCTTGTCTAGATGCCGCTATAAACTTTGACATAGCCTATAGAGGAGAACGAACAAGGTTAAGAATAAAGGACGATTTTTTATATAATAGCCAAGATGAAGTTAAGACGTCCGTACCTTAAAAAGATCATGAACACCTGAGTGTTCAAAGTCCTTTAAGGACATGTCATAATAGGTGTTTATGTCCTCGTCAAAGACAGCATTCTGAAACCGTTCCCAGGCCAAATCTTCATTTTCAATAATGTTTGAAGGAACACTTTGGGAAGGCTGAGATGAGACAAGTACAGTCGTCTTGGGCGGCGGAGTCTTGGACGGGGTGATCTCAGTTGGTGTGGACGAGTTTACATCAAAAACTTGAGTAGGTTGTTAGGACAAAGGTAGGTTGGGCTTTGTCACTTGGGATGCACCCTGTTTAGCCTTCTTGCCTCGTCGGCTAGGGAGATTTCCCAAATCCAAATTCTTGGACAAAGTTTTTCTTTTTTCTCCAGCCAATGGACGAGCTTGAAGCTCAACCTCAGGACAATCCCCCTCGCCAGCTACTTCTTTTCCGTTATTTCCCTTCATTGTTACCATTCCTAAAAAGGAAAAATGGATGAAGTTCTTAGAATTAAGACGAAATATAAACAATGTAAAGAACGCTTAGACTTTGGAACTTACTTCTTCTTACTATAATTTAGTGTGCAAGGGCCTCTGCAGACAAATTAGGGCCTAGCCTCCATTTGGCAAGTCTTCTGAGTGTAACCAAGAAGTGAAAGTCCCTATCTGTGTGTAGACGAGCCCTGTGAACGTGGTCACGATAAAATTTGCTGAGGGAAGGTTGTTCAACGGCTAAAAAATAAATAAATAAATAAATAAAAGTTAGGCGTAAAAAAAAAAAAAAAAAAAAAAAAAAAAAAAAAAAAAGATAAGGACTTTTCCCTCTGGATGAAATTTCCCTAAGTCGCCAGTGTAACGACCAAATGTGTCCTAGCCAACGTCTACGGGATTCCCAGCCCAAAAGCCAAAGACGAAGAAAAACTTCGTCTTCCATTTTCTGTCAGATGAGGCCAAGGACCTAACCAATCTACACTTGTTACCCTTGGCTGTGAACTGACAGAAGCCAAGGGATTGATGAATTTCGAAGGGTTTGTAGCAATAGAGTAACTCGTCCACGGTAAGAGGATGGTCCCCTCCAAACACTTCCCTCCACAAAATTTGCATGGAGATGATCAACCTCCACGCGTTGGGGTTAAATTTACATACTCCTAAACCTAACCTAACTAATAACTCCCTAGTAAAACCATTCAAAGGAAACCTTAAACCCCCCAAAAGATAAGCTTCGTAGACGCCTATCCCAAAATGAGGACCACAACACCATTCTCCATGGACGGGCAACCTAGGGTTAAGCTTGTCTAGGATCTGATACCATGACCTAAGATTATTAAGTCTTTGCTCATCTATTTTAGAAGGGATCCCAACTGCACAACTATACACAGTGACCTCCTCCTCGTCCATAGGACCGGACGGAGAAGCGTTAGACGAGGTGCCTGCCTGGGACTCCGAGGCCTTTCTAAGCTCTTTTTGTATGGCCTCCAAGGGAAACCTAGGGACGCCAAAAACATATTCCTCGTCCGTGGAGTTCCCTCCACTACCATTACTAGAGCCACTAGAACTAGTGTTGTAACTACTTTCGTCTTGATACTCGTCTATGGCTTTCTCTAAACTATTACTAGACGACATTTTTGAAGAAGATTAAAGAGAAACCTAAGGGTCCGTTTGGATGGAGGAGTGGAAAAGTGGGAGGATGGAAAATTGTGGAAGGATGGAAAAGTGGAAGGATGGAAAATATTTAGTTTTCCCTCTTATGTGTTTGGTTGGAGGAGTGGAAAAGTGGGAGAGTGGAAAACTCTTTTGTTTGGTTGGAGAGAAAAATGGAATGATGGAAAATGTAATTTATATAAATTGACTATTATACCCTTATTATATAATATGTAAGAAATAAATTTATTTGTACTCATTAAATAATATAAAATTTACCACATCATATATATAAATTTATGTTATTATTTTTATTATTATAATGTAAAAATTACAGTAATGAATCAGGTCACGTTGAAAAAAAAAGAGAAAAGAGAACTTGGGCAACTGGATGTTAGTGTGCTGTGAAGGTAAGATGAAAAGAGACAAAAGTGATAAGAGCAACCGCATCAATCTGTTTTAAAAATTTCGTCTATTTTACACAAAAAATTATTTTTTTATTTTACATCATTATTTTTACAAAATATTCAAATCAATTTACCTATTATACACTTTTTTTTTTTTTATTAAAATAATATTTTCCTACCTTTTTTTTAATTATTTCCCAACTACCCCACCTAACCCCTCTTTTTTTCTTATTCATGATAACACCTTATTTCTCCTTGTCTCTATCTTATATCTGATATCTCTATCTTCTCCGCCTCTCTTTCTTCTCCTTCTTCTTCATTTTTTTTTTTTTTTTTGTGTGAGGAGTTGGGGGTGGATGGCCAAATGGAATTTGGACTAAAGTATTTGGATGAACATGGGTGTATTTCTATCTCCGGCTTTCTTTCTTCTCCTTCTTTCTTTCTTCGTTTTTTTTTTTTTTTTTTTTTTTTTTTTTTTTTTTTTTTTTTTTTTTTTTTGTGAGGAGTAGGGGGTGGATGGCCAGATGGAATTTGGGCTAAAGTTTTTGGATGAACATGGGTTTGTCAAAAATAAAATGATATCTGGGTGCTGTGACTTGTGAGTGTAAGAAAAGGGTGATTGACGGTGAAAATTTCTTTTTTTTTTTTTTTTTTTTTTTGAGAATTTTTTTCTTTCCTCCTCTTCTTTTACAATTTGAGTTTTATGCTTTTATTATAGATGATGATTTTGGGCTGGGTTTGATTTTGGGCAGTGATTTTGAGTTGGGTTTTCTAATTGTTTTTCCGTTAATTTTGGGTTAATTTTTTGTCGATTTTGGGTTAATTTTTTGTTTTAGGTTGCTGTGTTTGGTGGTGGTGCTGGGTTTGGTGGTTATTTTCTGCTTCCTTCTTCTTGCCGCGCTGGGTTGTTGTAGACGTTGGAGAGGGCACTTTTGTAAAAGTGCTGTGAGGGCACTTTCTCTCCAGCGTTTTCCTCCCGATTTGGGAGGATGAATTTTGTGGGCCCGGAGAGAAAAATTTTCTCCCGGTTTTCCTTCCTTCCCCATTTTCCCTCTTTTGCAAAACAGGGGAAAACAGTGTTTTCTACCCTATTTTCCTTCCTATGTTTTCCATCCCTCCTAAATTCACTCCATCCAAACACAGTGTAAAAGACGAGAGAAGAAGGAATACCTAGCTTTAAGACGAACAAAGGCTATGGACGCGAGAAAACTCCTAAACGAAGCTCTAGACGAGGAATGTCAAGGAAGGAAAATTTCAGAAATATGAAGGGTAGGGGTGGGATTCCACTATTTATAGGCAGCCCTACAGAGCACTTGAAACGACACATACCAACTAGAAGATGACACGTGGCGTGCTCCTCAAAAGAATAAAACGACACGACCAGAAACCAATAGAATTACGACACGTGGCACGTCGTTATTAATATAAATACGTCCAACCGGAAGGTGATCTGAAAATATACATTTCCTTAGACAACCTATGGACTGGAGGCAACTGATGATGTTGCAAAATATAACATCTCTAAACTCGTCCATATGGTTTGTCCAAAGGAAAGGAATGGAGGGATGAGATGCATGACAAACTCGTCCATAAGAACTTCGTCCGTCCTCAATCAAGGACGGATGTAACCTTGTACGTCCCTAACAATGGACGGACGAGCATTTTGGACTTAGACATGTAATCCTTGCCTATTGAACCAAGGCCTCTACTAAATTCCAATGAAGCACCGATCCAAACAAAGTAACTTCCACGAGAATTGTGGAAGTTACCTCTGAATTTGTTGAATTCCCCAATAATAGGAGCGGTTATCAGAGCAAGTAACTGTTCCATGTGTACTATATAAACATTTTTTTACGAAGAGGTAATTCATTCAGACATTTTCTAACAAAAAAGTAAAGTCTTAGAAGTATCTTCGCTTTCTACTTCAATTCGTTGACTTTACCATCAAAGGATTCTAGACCGGCCTCCACCAGTCTTCTCTGATTTTATTTGACTTTTCAGGACTCAGCCTTCAAGATCATCAACGCTCGGAGACTTTCAGCCCACTGATTTCCAAGAATTCATCAATAATTACCATAATTATCAATTTTATCAACTTTATTCTTTATAAACAAAATAAAAGAGAAAACAAGTAATATTTTGTCAAACTTTCTCGTGCATTATACAAGTTATTAGCTATATATAAAGTGTGTATTCAAATGGAATCATATATGTACAACCTTGTACATGAATACATCATTATATTTGAGTTTGACTCATTTTATAAACAATATTATAAATAGGCTTAAGCTTGAGTCGTTGTTTAATCTATGCAAGGCAAAGCTTAAGTATTCTTCATTAGGTGTAATACAAAAGTTCCCTAAATAAATTCAAACACATGATTGCATTGACTAATGAAGCACAAACAATACTATTTTTCTGAAGGATAATAAAATTCAATGCAACTGTATGTAATGTATTTTACATATGTTACTTATCTATATAATACAAAAAAATGAAAAGTTTTTACTTTTTTTTTTCTTTTTTTAGGATGGGTTTGACTTTCTATTCTAAGTTCTAACTTCTAAGAGCATCTCCAGCAGCTTCTCTAAATTTTTGTACTGTTTGAAAAATGAACAGTGACATTTAACTTTTTTCTACTTACTTTTTCAAATACACTTTCCAACATATTTTCTATCACATTCTCTATCTCATTTAAATATTATTTCTTCATTCATTGTTTATTCTTTTTTTAATCATCATTTATTCTTTTTTTAACAATTATATTTTTCAATGAGAAATGTTATATTCACAACATTTTACGCAATACTTTCCCAACAAAATTTATGTGGAAAGTTGTCACTAGTTCTAATTTGAACCTACTACTGAAATTATTTTTTACTCGCCAATATTATCTAATAACAATCCGTTACTTAAAATTTATTGTGAAAATATTGTGATAGCATTTCTTAATTGCAATTTCTTATTTTTTTATATTATTTTTCCCTTCCACACCATCTGGACACGTTGTTTTTTTTTTTTTTTTTTTTTTTCCTCTTGGTTTTTTCTCCACCATCCACGTATCCCACTCCTTTCCTCTCTCTCTACCTTCTTTTTCTTTTTCTTCTAGTTCATTCTGATCACTTCTTCTTCTTCAGCTATCTCTCTTTCTCTCTTTCTCTAGCTCTTCTCTTTTTACTTTTTCTATTTCTACTTCTATTTTCTTTCCTCTTCAGCTCACTTCACACACATGCACACACACAACCGACATGGCCTTTGCCTATCTTTTTTTTTTTTTTTTTTTTTAATCTTGTTCTGATTCACTTTGTTGTTGCAGTGGAGCTTTCATGCTCTTGATTTGTTGTTTTTGTTTTGATTTTAGATTTTTTGTTCTAATTAAATTTTTATTTTTCAATGTTCTTGATCTGTTATTGTGTTTGTGTGTTGATTGTGTTGCCGTTTGAGAGAGACACAGATGAACAAAGAAGAGAGAAGGAAAGAGAGAGAATTTTTTTTTATTCAGCCGGATATTTTTTTAAGATAAAATAATGGTTTGAAGTTACTACAGTGCTTTCTAAAATTAAGAGAACTACTGTAGCAACTTAAAAAAAAAATTTGGAGAATCTGTGCATTTAGAGGAGCTGCTAGAGCGTAAATAGTAGCATTGGGTGCTCCAAAATTAGATATATAGGGGCTGTTGGAGATGCTCAAGTCCACATGTTTTCTTATACTAAATGTCAAACTCTTTATATCACGTGTATTTATTCCAAGTAATTTCATTTAGGCAGTGTTTATTCCAAATTTTGTTGTTGACCTTTCTTATCCATTCAGCACAAACTATTTATGTAAACAAATTGGATATTCACTGCAAAACCCATATCCTCAAACAGTGAAAACAATTGCCAAAACCCATATCCTTCTCTCTGAACAAGAAAATCTTTTGTCAATGGAATCCTCCTCCGCTTCCAATTCTCATATACCACTAGAGCTAACCCTCAATATACTACACCATTTACCAGTCAAGTCTCTTGTCCGCTTCCTCTGCATTTCTAAGCAATGGCGCCATCTAATCAGCAGCCAAGATTTCATCAAGAAGCATCTCAAGCTCTCCATCGAGTCCAACAGAGACTGCGGCATCATCCTCCGGCACCACGATGACTCTGATTTCTTACGTTTCCTCTTCGCTCCTTTATCCGACAACAACCAGTTCGGAAACGCCGTTGAAATTCACTCGGCCCTACAGCTCCACATCTTGCACCATTGCGACGGCTTGGTTTGCCTCTCTGACGAGAAAAACAAGGTCGCAATATGGAATCCGTCGATCAGAAAGTACAGGAAATTGCCTCGAGAACCAGTTGAGAAGCCTTCTGGTTTCGAGCATTCCACCAGGGCATTCGCTTTCGGCCATGATCCGCAGAACGATGACTATAAGGTGTTGAGGGTCGTAGAATTTTATAACGCTAAGAGGCGTTTAAAGGAGTTTGAAGTCAAGGTATATAGTCTTAAAGCGCAGTCTTGGAAAAAGGTTGAGGAACAATGGCCTGACAAGAGACTCTCGTTAAATCCGGGTTCCGCGTCACTGAATGGAGCTGTGCATTGGTTAGTTGATGAAATCGAGTCGCTTATTGCTTTCGACCTTGCCACTGAGAAGTTTCGGTTCTATAAGGCGCCGGATCAACCAGACGACGAAGAACGTGTGTTCCCTACTTTGGAAGTGTTGGGAAGATACCTCTGTTATTCTGTTCTTGTGAATCATAACGACACTACTTATCACGAAGTTTGGCTGATGAAAGAATATGGGGTAGAGAGTTCTTGGACACAGATTTATAGAATTGGGCAAGGTGAAGTGCCTGGGATTTTTGTGTATAGGCCGCTAATGTTTTCCAAGAATGGCAAGGAGGTCTTGTTGGAGGAGGCACGAGAGCACTATCTGAATCTTGTTTGGTATGACTTGGAAAAAAAAACAGGCCAGAGGGTGGAGAATCGGAGTTTTCCTTGTGGGTTTACAGCGTCAATTTGTACCGGCAGCCTTCTTTTGCTTGATGGTGATAATGTGATTGATCCGAGGTAAAATGATCTGTTTTCCAATTTAATTTTTTTATTTATAAAAGAAAATTCAGGGAATTGGTTTCTAACATGTGTTGGTTTGTGTTTTTTTTTTCCTGCCAGAAATGAAATTCCATCAGAGGGTCTTAATCTGTTGGTGGAAGCATTGTATGAATTAATGTTTGAACTTTGAAGGATAAACAGGTGACTCTGAAATCTACTTTATCATACAGTTTATTAGTTGTCTCATGTAGATTATTAGGCATCTTTAGTGGCTCATGATTACATGCATACAAGAGTTTTCACATTTTAGTGCTGATATTCAATTTGATTAAAGGAGTAAGTACTAATTATATTTAGGAAACAAATTTTAGGCCATCACTTCCTTGGAAATGAGTTTGTAGCTTTTGCCATGAGATTTGTGATTGGTTTTGTGTCTTAAAATCCTAGTGTTTTTGTTTTCTAAACTAGGGGATGTGAATGAATTTTACAGGGATTGTAAGACATTGCTGCTGTCAGTTGTGGTGTGTGCAGCAGATGTATGGCTTTGATGTGGCTCATTGATAGCTCAAGATTTTAAAAATGAATTGATAATCATCTTGTCATAGCATCATGATTATGTATGTAATTATTTTAATTTTTAAGGCTTTTATTTCAAAATCTGAATTTGTTTTGAGAAGGATATGGATTTGTTTTGTCTCAATTAAGAGGACTTTTGCCTTATCAATATCAATGGTAATAAGATTGAACTACGTCGGATATCAAAGGAAATTCTACAGTATTGAATGAAAGATTACAACTACTTACACCGAATCCTAAGCTAGAGATTGACAAATGAACTAACAAGTAACAATTGAAATGTGTTTTGGATGTGTGTACTAATTCTATGAATCTATTTATACTTCTGGTCTTGTTGCTTATTGTTTCCATGTGAAGCTTTATCCTCAACTTTCTATAATACTTGTCAATAACTCTCCTGGAATTATCTTGTTGTTTTAGATCTTTGTAACCATAGCGATCCTCACTTTATAGTTCTGTTTTCGAGTCCTGATGTTGCCACCTCATTTCCACATTTTAAATGTGTCGTGCTAGGTTGTATGCCCTTTGTACGTGTCATTTTCCTGCGACGTCACTTGTCTTTATTTTGGTGAACTTGTTTTAGAATGAATTATATTACTAACAATTTGCTTGCTTCTCTTGTGCAGGGCTGGAGCAAAAAATTGAGTGCGACTCTCTGTTATATATTATGATTCTCAATGGGTGGATGTTCATTAATTTTCTTTTATTTTTTTTAGTCAGTGTTTCTTTCTCTTGATAATCTGTGTCTTATTTTTACAGCATGCTGGATGCAACATTTGGTTTTATAAGGAACTTGTCAAGGAGTACTTTGCTGGAGGAATGTCTGTGACTGTCAATTGTCCACTTATAGCATGACATGTATCTACAAGTACAAGTCTCTACAATCTTTGTTTTCTTTGATAGAGTTTGTGTAAAGTTGTGATTTACAACTGTGTTTTTGTTGGCTTTTATTCCGTGCCAAATTTGATTGTAATTATGTTCAATCGTTTAAAACCCTGTATTTGTTGTGGGACTGGTTGTAAGGGTTGTGTGATAGAGAGAGTGTTTGAAGACTCAAGCATTTGAAGAACTGAAGGATTCTCGCGGGTATCTCGCGACCAAGCATCCCGCGAAGTAAACCATGTGCCAGGCACATGCTGGAATGCGAAGAATCAGGCCAGGTGGAGACAACTGTGCCTCACGAGTATCTCGCGGGTAAGGCCTTCCCGCGAGACACCCGCGAGACTAGCTGTTCTGCCAGCCTGTACTTTTTGAGTCACACCTTTTGCACCTCTCCTATATATACCATCATTACCCACAATTGTTGAGGAATGCTTCAGAGAGAAAACCCTAGCCAAACACATTGGTAATTAGAGATTGTCTTCCCCATCTTTCTCTATACATTTGCTTGTGGTATTTCCTCAACCCTTCCCTCTCCATTATCCATATCTTTGAAAGGTTGATAGCCCAAACACTTACCACACCTTGTGAGTGCTGTGTGACGTTTTGGTGCTGCTGGGAAGCATTGGAAGAAGCCTTGAATGGCAGATGCAACATGGAGCTTGTTGCGGGATCCGGATAACTAGGACAAGACACGGTTCCGAGAAGCCTTGTTGGAGTAGGAGCTTGGAGGGCTTAGGTACAGCGGGTAGACTAGGCTTGGAGGGTCTTTTGCTAACCCATGTATCCCAACTGATTGTCTAGTGGATCGATTTCCGCTTGGAGGGCGGCGGAGAGGTTTTTCGCCGAGTTCTTCGGTTTCCTCTTCGAGAACACGTCTTGGTGTTTTCTGTGTTTGCATCCTTCTTCCCTACTCTTGTTTAATTCCATTATACTGCTGTGTTGCTTAGTTTATGGATTAGAGTAGCTTACTTGTTCATCCGCTCGCTTTTACACTATTCCGCACTTTGTATTAAAGTTGTGTAAAATCTATCGAGCCGTAATTTTTAATTTGGGGGTCTAAACAGCTCTTGTATTTTTCAACACATTTTCGAGCTTTCAATTGGTATCAGAGCGGGTACACTTGCTGAGGTTTAATTACCTGAGTGTGATCCTTGACCCTTGTTGAGATGGACCGGTCTCAATCGCTCAATGTTCCACCATTTTTTGATGGAAATAATTATGCATTCTGGAAAGTTAGAATGAGAGCATTTTTATGCTCTATTGATGATACCATTTGGGATGCGGTTGAGATAGGTTGGACTAAGCCGGAGGCTCCTAAGTCCACTTGGGATAAGGCTGCTCTAGCAGCGGCCAATGCCAATAGTAAGGCCCTAAATGCTATTTTTTGTGGTGTGTCCCCTGATGAATTCCACAGGATTTCTCATATGACAGTAGCCAAGGAAGCTTGGGAGATTTTGGAGACTACCTATGAGGGTACAAAGAAAGTTAAGGACACGAAGCTTCAGATGCTTACCACCAAATTTGAAGAACTCAAGATGGGTGATGATGAACCATTTGATTCATTCTATGGGAAGCTCAATGAAATTGTCATTGCTAAACTCAATCTTGGGGAGAAGATTAAAGACACCAAGGTGGTAAGAAAAATTTTGAGGTCCCTACCTAAAAGTTTTAGAGCAAAGGTTACAGCCATAGAAGAAAGCAAAGACTTGGATGAGATTAAGATTCAAGAGCTGATTGGGTCTCTCCAAACGTATGAGCTGGGACTGCCTTCCCATAAGACGAGCAAATCGCTTGCTCTTAAAACCATCACCGAAAGAATAAATGATTCCTTCGAAGAAGATGGAATGGAGAAGGAAGTAGCATATCTTGCAAAGAACTTCCGCAAGTTTCTGAAAATGAAGAACAGTGGAAAACCGTTCAACAGAGGAAAGTTCTCTCCATCAAGAGGTGACAAGAAAGAGTTTAAAGGAAAAGAAGGGAAGGATTATCAACCTTCTTCAGACATTGTGTGCTATGAGTGCAACGACCATGGACATTTAAAGAAGGAGTGTCCGAATTTTTTGAGGGGAAAAGGGAAAGCTTATGCTACAACGCTTAGTGATTCCGACTCTACTGATACTGACTCGAAAGAGAGCTGTGACGGTGAGGGAAACTACTCCGCATTCATGACAATTGATCATGTAGACTCCTCGGATGACTTGGGTGCACTTGTGAAGGAACTTGGTGAGCATTCTGATTCAGAGTCCATTGGAATTGTAGAAGAATCAGATGAAGAAAAGGATGAGAGTGCAGCTAATCTTCAAGAAAACTACTCATTACTCCTTGAGAAGTCGGGAGAATATGCAAGGGTAGCCAAGGCGGCCGTCAGAAAAATGAAGAAGGCTGAGGAAGATTACCGGAGCCTCATAGTCAGACATAGGGAGGCAAAATGCGAGATAGAAAGGATGAATGGTGAGCTGTCAGAAGCTTACTTAAAGATCAGATTTCTTGAACAAGAGGTGGTTCAAGCACAAGCTAAGGTAGATAGAGTCTCCTCCAGAAAGCTGAATGATGTTATCTCATCCCAAAAACATTCCTCAGACAAGTCCGGATTGGGATATGCCGGAGTGAGCAGCTCATCAGTCAAAGCTACCAAAGAAGTAAAATTTGTGAAGGCTGTAGAGCAAATTGTAGAGGAGGCCGTTCCTGAGAATATTAAGGTTGAAAAGAAGAACGTAATTGAGCAACGGATGGTGAATAAGCCCCGAAATCAATTTGTAGGAAGACATGAAACCAGAGCAAGATCTCTTTCAAGACCCCAATGGGGTCCTAGAACAGATTATGTATGTCACTATTGCGGACTGCGAGGACATACTAGACCAAACTGCCAAAAGTTGAGAGCAGACAACAATGCAAGCGCACCGCGGTCACGAGGAAGAAGAAATGACAATAGAGCTTGGAGCGGTAAGAACTCAAGAAGCCAAAATCGTGATCCCGGAGTGACAGACATGATGAAGATGATAGGTGCCTTCACCACTTGCATGGAGAGTTTCACAAGGAGGTTTGAAAGTCCCAACTCTCGTACCCAATCCGTCAAGGATATCACCCCAAACGCACGTGACGTGTGGGTGAAGAGGGGTACTCATGCATAAGCATTGTAATATGTCCATGCATCAATTCTTTCCATGTGTAGGGACATTTGTAGTTGCATCATTTCATGCATTAATTTCATTTTTATTTGTTATGGTTTAAACCTATTTTTGTTGATCTTACTTTTCTTGTTCTGTTTTTGGGTGTGTTTCAAAAATTCAAAAACCCATAAAAATTGAAAAATCTCAAAAAGTTTGATCACTTGTTTTGTGCATATCTCATGTGAGTTTGGCCTAGTACCTTCGTACTTATGGCATAGTGCATTTACGATCTTCGCTTGTTCGTATGCACTCTTTTCTGTGTGGAAGAAACCCTGAAAACTATGTGTGACTGTTGTAAATAGATCTTCACACCTGTCATGAATGATTGGTCAATAGTCTTGTTGGTCTTGATACTTGCATAGACTTGTGTCTATATCTCTTCCCACTTTATTTTTATGTTTTTGCAATAAGAGCTCACCAATTGTAAATCTCCAAATGAAAAGAGATATTGAGCTGCAAAAGCCTGTCGCACACACTAGTATTTGACTAGGAAAAAGGGAAAGCGACTCTTTTTAAAGTAAATGTTATGGTGCTCAAAAAGCCAAAGGCTTCTCATCAATGTTGAAATATCATAAATTTCAAGCACCTTCCTCAAAATGAGATGTATTTGTCCAATCAAAATGAAAATGGACCAATTGTTATGAGTTATAAGAAGCCAAATGAAAAGCTTCTATGTTATGTTTTCAATGTGTGGGAGGTCATATATACTCATTTTTATAATGGAGATAGTCCACATGATTTCGTATCAGTTGTGTATGACTCGTGTGAATTGATCATTGAAGCTTCGCTCTGGTCTAAGGACTATTTCACATTTGATACTCACACACAACACACAAGTTGTTGATTCTATCAATGCCTATCTCATTTGTGTGATTGTATATGTCCAAATGTGATGTGAATGCCCATGAACTTGTTGATCAAATCCAAAAAGATTTTTGTGAGTTTTATTAGTTTTTGAAAGTGATTTTATACTTTCTTGTATTTTTTTTTGGTCAAAATGCTTTTCGTGTGTTTTTCATCAAAAAACTGGTTCAGGGGTTCTTTCGCGAGAAGCTCGCGACTAAGCTGCTTCCCGCGAAAAGATTTGAGGGAAATACTTATTTTCATCTTGTTACACAGAGACTTTCGCGACTGTATCGCGACTGTCTCGCGACCAACAGCTTCTCGCAAAATGCTGTTTGGCAAAAACTGGAATTTTTTCAAAATCAGACAGAGAATCTCGCGACTGTTTCGCGACTGTGTCGCGACCTAGCGCTTCTCGCGAAAAGTTTTTTCTTCAGTGGCACTTCTCGCGACTGTCTCGCGACTGTTTCGCTACTCCCTATCCCGCGAAAAACGCGTGTTTTCAGTTTTTAAAGGGGCTGATGTGACAGTTTTTCAAAAGCACAAAAACTCCCTCCCTCATTGTTCTTCAAACCTCTCTCAACCCAAAACACTATTCCATCAAATCCCTTTCCAAATCAAGATTTTTTCTGCATTTTCTTCTTCAAGGTATGTTTGTTAACCATTTCTTTTTAAGTTTTTACTTAGATTATGCAGAATTTTGTGTTAGGGCTTTCAAAATTGGGAATTTTCGAAACTTTGATTGGTTTTCAAAATTGGGTGAAATTTTCGTTCAATTTTTTATTGGGTTTTGTTTCTTTTGATCTTGATGCATTTGTGTTGGCCCCGTGTGGCATTTTATCATGTATTTAGGCATTATTTTACCATGTTCATGCATTGCTCATACTTAAAATGTTCTTATGCATACTAGGTGTTTGATTAAATGTCTAAGTGATATTGTTGTGCCTAATTGGTCTCAAGTGAGTTCCAATTTCAAGGTTTTCATGTGTCTTACCATGGTTTGATCTTGAATTGATTGTTGTTCTTGTGAAGATTGCATTTTGAATATGTTAGATTTACTTGGCTCACAACTAAACACCTAGGCACACCCTCATGCATCCCTTGTTGCACACACATGCATACACACAGACACACACACTTGCACAGTTATTTAAATTCATGCATAATATCTTGTTTTCATGCATTCTTGTTTTTGATTTAGTGCTGTATGTATTGAAGCATGCTTGTGTGTATTGGTCATGCTCTTTTTTTTTTGCAATCTACTCTGTTTTGGGATTATCTCAATAGGTGCAAACTAACTTGAATCTAATCAAGTCTTTGCTCTTATACTTTGTGCACTTGTGCTATATGTGTTGTGTCTACTTGTGCAGATGTCTCCCACCAAGCATGCTGCCTCAAAGAAGAAGGCCCCTAAGCGTGCTCGCACTGAATCCGATCACTTCAAATCCGCGGAAGCAGATATGAAGTACAATGATTGCTACAAGAAAGCAACCATTGTCATGGAAAGGGTGGTCCAATTGGAGGAACTTAAGCACACATGCATTCCAGATGCACTCAAAGAAAGAACTTGGACCAAATTGCTGAATCCAATTGGGACGGTGTACTCGGAAATAATCAGAGAGTTCTTCTCCAATGCTGCTGTAGAAGATGACAAGATAATCTGCTGGATGAGGCACAAAGAATTTGAGATAACAAGGGATAACATTCAAGATCTTCTGGAGATCCGTCCTACCTCACAGCCGATGACGGTTCAATATGATGAGAGATTGGGGTCTATCACGGAGATGATATCCACTCTTGGTGGGGTTCCAAAGAAATCCTCAATGGATACTCTTAAGTTCTCTCCAGAAATGAGGACTTTGAGCTATGTCATGATCCACAACCTCTATCCAGTCACCAACCTCACCACCTTATCAGCTCCAAGGACGAGATTTCTCTACGACCTGTTCACTCACAAGGAAATAGATATCTGCAGTCACATTTTCCATATCCTGAAAAATAGCATCACAAAGCAAAATTCCTGAACCATAATGCCTTTTCCATCACTGATCATGGGGTTTATTGCCAAGACGAAGCTGAAGTTCCCTAGTGGCCTTACGGTTGTTCAGAGGGACTACCCCATTGGTGCAAACACTCTGACTCGGAGCACTGCACATATTAAAGGCCCCAAGACTGGTGCTCATCTCATTCCACCGCCTCGGGTCGTGCCTCAGGATGCACCAGATGAGGGTGGGGATACAGAGGAGGAGATTGACAGGTTTACTTCTGCTCCAGAGACTGCACATCCAGAGACTGCACAGCCATCATCTTCAACACAAACACCAGGTCTCAGCAAGCTTGATCAGATCCTAGCTAAGATGGATCACATGTCCACAGTGCTTGACACTCATGTACAGCACACAGCGGATCAGTTTGCATACCTCCAAGAGCAGATCACCACATTGTCAGCCCAGATTCAGAGCCTATCTCCTACACATGGGTCAGACTCCGACTCCGATCAGATCTAGTCCTTTGGCCATTCCGATCAAAAAGGGGGAGAAAATTTTGAGGGGGAGCTGCTGAACAAGAGCTTGCACAGCCTTAGGGGGAGCATAGCCTAGACACATAGCTATATTTACTATTGGTTATTGGTGTTACAGACGGGTTTTACTAAGTTTTTTTTCGGTTTATAGTTAATGTCTTACTGTTTTTTAGTTTATAGTTCTGACACTTATGCTTTAATTTCAGTATATTCAGTATATTTTCAGAACTATGTGTTTATTTTCTATGCTTTGTGGCATATATGCTATGTGGCACTTTTAGTTTGTACCCATGTTGCTTATGTAAGCTTTAAGGGTTTGTTTCATGCATACGATTTGTAGGTCTTTGTGGTTTGTGCCATGCATTTGCAATACCTTGCCTATGCAACCTTCATGCATGTTTGCTTGTTGTTCAATGTCATGCATTCTACTTCAAGTACATCACTCTTGTGCCCATGTAGGATTGTTCCTAGATGCATACACGTTCTATGCATTGGTTGAGTGATGAACACTCGTGTGCCCTAGTAGGATTGTTCCTAGATGCAAATACTTCGTGTAGTTTGCATTGGTTGAGTGTTGGAGATGCAAATGATACTCTTCAAATGAGCTTATCATCTTGCATATTCGGATGTTCGTTCCATGTGTGAATGAGCATAGTAATTGCTTCTGTATAGTGATTACTTGTTTGATCTTGCCATGATCTAGTGTTTCTATTTCGTTTTGCTCGATCATGCTATTATTGCTCCATATGTTTTTCAAGTTTTCTGCATACAATGATGTTATTGTGTTGTTGTGTTTCAGGAGTTACTTGTTCATATGTTTCAAGAGCACTTCAGAATCTAGAATTAGGTGTGAGTGAGTTTTGCCTTTGTTCCCAAACTCACGTTTAAGTCTAGAGTCTGTTTTAGGGTTTTGTCACAGAATAGCCAAAGGGGGAGATTGTAAAGTTGTGATTTACAACTGTGTTTTTGTTGGCTTTTATTCCGTGCCAAATTTGATTGTAATTATGTTCAATCGTTTAAAACCCTGTATTTGTTGTGGGACTGGTTGTAAGGGTTGTGTGATAGAGAGAGTGTTTGAAGACTCAAGCATTTGAAGAACTGAAGGATTCTCGCGGGTATCTCGCGACCAAGCATCCCGCGAAGTAAACCATGTGCCAGGCACATGCTGGAATGCGAAGAGTCAAGCCAGGTGGAGACAACTGTGTCTCGCGAGTATCTCGCGGGTAAGGCCTTCCCGCGAGACACCCGCGAGACTAGCTGTTCTGCCAGCCTGTACTTTTTGAGTCACACCTTTTGCACCTCTCCTATATATACCATCATTACCCACAATTGTTGAGGAATACTTCAGAGAGAAAACCCTAGTCAAACACATTGGTAATTAGAGATTGTCTTCTCCATCTTTCTCTATACATTTGCTTGTGGTATTTCCTCAACCCTTCCCTCTCCATTATCCATATCTTTGAGAGGTTGATAGCCCAAACACTTACCACACCTTGTGAGTGCTGTGTGACGTTTTGGTGCTGCTGGGAAGCATTGGAAGAAGCCTTAAATGGCAGATGCAACATGGAGCTTGTTGCGGGATCCGGATAACTAGGACAAGACACGGTTCCGAGAAGCCTTGTTGGAGTAGGAGCTTGGAGGGCTTAGGTACAGCGGGTAGACTAGGCTTGGAGGGTCTTTTGCTAACCCATGTATCCCAACTGATTGTCTAGTGGATCGATTTCCGCTTGGAGGGCGGCAGAGAGGTTTTTCGCCGAGTTCTTCGGTTTCCTCTTCGAGAACACGTCTTGGTGTTTTCTGTGTTTGCATCCTTCTTCCCTATTCTTGTTTAATTCCATTATACTGCTGTGTTGCTTAGTTTATGGATTAGAGTAGCTTACTTGTTCATCCGCTCGCTTTTACACTATTCCGCACTTTGTATTAAAGTTGTGTAAAATCTATCGAGCCGTAATTTTTAATTTGGGGGTCTAAACAGCTCTTGTGTTTTTCAACACATTTTCGAGCTTTCAGTTTGCAATTCTCATATTTTTACAATAAGCTGGATGGAACAATTGGTTATATAAGGAACTTGTTAGAGAGTACTCTGGTGGAGGAATTTCAATGACCGTCATTTGTTAACTTATAGTATGGCATTTATAACTTTGGCTTTGCCATCTTCGTTCATAATTGATTTCAATTCTGCTTGATAAATTGAGTATGATTGTGCCTTGTACGTTTAGAAGTAAAATTGAAAAAAAGTATTGTCTTTTTGTAGAGGCAATTTGTTGATGTCAAAGCTACCTTTTTTACAACTTCGACAAATCATAACAGTGTTAGCAGGCTTTCACTAATGTTCTAGCGTAGATTTTTTAGTTTTACACGAGCTAAATTTTTTGTTGAAAAAAAGTAAGCTTCCTATAAATAAACATGGTTAACCCCTCCTTTTTTTTTTTTTTTTTTCCCTGGTTGGATGACCAATTTTGGTTAGCCCCTCCTAGTTCTGGCACAACAGAAAACCAAGTGATGCATTTAACATCTGTTGCATATGGTATATTTTTCCTATAAGACAACAAGTTGATTTGATGAATTGTAGTTGTTCATATATATGAGTCTCCGAATTACTTTTTGATGGCCATTTGCAATCACCATATATCAATTATATGACTTTTAACCATAGCAGTCAGTGGCGGAGCCAAGAATTCAGTTTAGGAGGGGCAATGTTGAAAGCAAAATTAATCTAAAAAAAATTAATTGATATTAATAGCAAACTAAATACACAAATATATATTAATATAATTTGAAAAATAATTACAACATGTTGCTAACCTCCCAGATCAAACTTTTTCCCCCCTAAACCCCCAAGCACTTTGTACATAGGAAAATGCCAATTCAGCTACAAAATCTTTGGCAAATTTTTTTTTTTTTTTTTGGGTAACAGCCTTTGCAATTATATATTTTAATTGACATAGTGTATATGTTACTATGTTTTAATTGGAACTATTAGCACGTCACAAGATTAGATAGCATTTATTTATAGCCACGTTATTAATAAACATGGATGGAAGAATGATATTAAAAATGGATTCACACGTAAAGAACAAAAATCCAAGATTTTTAAGTATAAAGGGTAAATCAAAATGATCCCAATCTTACCAAAGGTCTTGTAACTAAATTGGCACCCCTCCATATACAAAGTGTTTAGGGGTCTAGGGGGGAAAGGGTTCGACCTGCAGGGTTAGCAGCATGTTGTAATTATTTATTAAAAAAAAAAAATGATCCCAATCTTAGAGATGCAATTCGCAAGTGTGTGTATATATATAAATTATTTTAGACATGTATACATATGACCAAATAATATTATTATTTATATATATATATTTTTTCATAATTGCATAATTTGTCATGCCAATTATTGACATATATAAATTTTTTGAGAAGCATATATATTGTGGACCGTGGAGGGACGAACCTCTCCCTTAGAAGGTATTGTCTGCTTTAAGTGAAGACTCTCACGGATTTAACACACATATAGTCGTGATTAATGCATAATAATATTGGTGTCAGTGGTGGAATTAATTGAATATAATGTTACTCTAATACTATAAATCATGTAACAGATATGAAAAAAGTTGTCAAAATTTTTATATCCCTAAGATTACTTGGTCAAATATACATACACACATATGTGTGTGTGGCCACAATATAACACATCCTCTTGAGGGTAATGTAAAATCCACTTATGCTAGCTGTATTCCAAACCTCATCTTACACTGTATTTGGAAAGGGGGGAAGTGGAGAGAAAAAAAGAGGAAAAAAAAAGTAAAAAGAAAAAAAAAAAGGTAGGTCAATTTCTCCGTTGCTTAAGGAGAAAAGAAAAGGAGGGATAAAAGTTCAATTAGGCCCACTTCTTCCAATTCGCCCATTTGGGCAGAATTGAAGAGAAACGGGCAATTAAAATTAAAACCTGACACTTTGACTTTTTATGATATGAAATTTACATTTTTTTTTTCCAAGATTTTATATACATCTCTCTCTCTCAAATTTAGGGGTATAAAAGTAAAAAGACATTTTTATTTCCATCGCATTTTCCTTTACAAACCAAACAAAGGAAAGCAAAACAATTTTTCCCTTCTCTTTTCTTATTCCCTTCTCTTTTCTGACCATACATGAGACAAATATTTTCTTTTCCTTTCTTTTTCATTATTCTTTTTTTTTTTTTTTCCCTTTCTCTTCCCTCAGTTGCAGCCAAACAAAACCTTAGTCCTCTAACATGGATGTCTTCCAGTTTTTACATATAAAGAATAATTGTGTAGAGTGGGAGATTAAGTTGTCTTCACATTGAAAGAAAAAACGTGTAAAAAAAAAAAAGAGATCCTACGTGATTCAAGATTCAAAGAAGGAGATGTAATTTAATTAAATTTTGGATTGTAATAATTATTAACACGTGGCACCATGCTGTTAGCTAAAGCATTCAATAATTCCTTCGTCGAGTAGGCAATCACAGCAATATAAACTTGCACCATCGACCCCCAAATCTTTCACAACAAACTCACAGAAAATCTCACATAATTAAGCTTTCCCTCTTTTGCAAGCTTTCTCTCAAATCAAAACTTTTCTTTGTTTAATTAGAGCTTCTGAGCACATAAAAAATAATTCCATGTGGTATACATCACATCTACTGCCACATTAATTGTTCCTAATTCTTTGCCTCAAATTAATTTTGAATCAAATTTTTGCTTTTTCTTTTTTCCTAATCACTTGCTGACTTGCACATTAGTTCCATGCAATAACAATTTTCATTTACAAGAATTACTTGTCATATGAAAATTTTTAATTGAATGTATGTTATGTGCAACTTATCAATGAATCAAAACTTAAAAAATGTTACAGTAATTTTTTCCCTCTTAGCATCAAGTGAGTTTGTTCATCATGAATATTTTTTATTTGAGTGCTGAGAACCGAGGTACCAATTAAAAAAGAATAGACATTTTATACACTAAAGTGCTGAGAACTGAACATTTTTTTTTTGCTTTATTTAAATGGTAGGTATCTAAGTATAATCCTTTTGGGTTTAACAATACTCTATGAACACCATATGTTGCAATAATATAGAAAGTAGAAACCTCCCACTACAATGTTTTTACAGAGGTTTTTCACTGTCACCTAGCTAATAATGCCCACCTGAATTCCTCCTACCACATTTCTTTTTCACTGTCACAAGACTAGAGAGCACGAAGCGTAGTCTCCACACCGTTTCCATAAAGAATACAGTAGGGTCCGTAAGGACTTTACGTTTAACCAAATTGCATCGGATTGGAAGACGTCCCACCCGTGTCAAAATATTGTTGACTGCAGTAATCAGAATCAGAGGAAGAAGCAAGAATCAAAAAATGAAGGGAAGAAGTAATGAGTTGTTCTACAAGTCGTTTTACATTGAGGACTTATCTTCCTTATGTCGTTTTTGTAATGTAATTATTAGTTAGAATGTTCACACGACAGTTAGTTACATACTGTCACACGTGTGCCCTAATAATTTGTTTAGTTTGTTAGGGTAGTTAGTTGATTAATCTCTGTATAAAACCATCTTACTTGTATAGATTCAATCATAATAGAGAATCAAGAGAATTTCTTCAATCTCTCTCTCTCTCTCTCTTTTCTGTTTCTTTGTTCTATGATTGATAGTAATCTTTTCCTACTCTGAATTTCTTATATGGTATCAGAGCCTCTGTCAATGGCTCCCAATTCCAATCAAAATCCCTCTTCTTCTTCATCGTAATCCTCTCCTCAACGAGAACTCTCTCCAATGGAGGATCCTCGAAGCCCTTTCTTTTTGCACCATGGTGAAACACCTAGTGCGATTCTCGTTTCTCAGTCTTTAACAAAGGAAAATTATCCTACTTGGGCTAGAGCAATGCGAATGGCTTTAGATGCGAAGAGTAAACTAGGGTTTGTGGATGGATCCATTACTGCATCTATGGCAGTCACACCTTTGGAAAAGGTAGCTTGGTCGAAGAATAATTCAATGATTTCTTCCTGGATCTTGAACTTAGTGTCACCACACATCACTGCTAGTGTGATTTACAAAGATACAGCTTTCGAAGTTTGGAATGCACTCAAGAATCGATTTTCTTAGGCCAATGGACCAAGAATTTCACAGCTACAAAAGCAAATCTCTACAGTAATGCAAGGTGATTCAACTGTGACAACCTTCTTTACTAGTCTTCAAGAAGCTTGGGATCAATTGCTTAACTTCAGGCCTTTGCCATGTTGTACGTGTGGCAAATGCACTTGTGGTGTGAATGATAAAATCACAACTTTTCAGCATCAAGATTCATTGATGCAGTTCCTCAATGGCTTGAATGATGCTTATTCTCAGGTTAGAACTCAAATTCTAATGATGGAGCCTATTCCCTCAATTGATAAGGCCTTTTCTTTGGTAATTCAAGAAGAAAGGCAAAGGGCTCTAGGTTTTAACACTGGTATCTCAATAGAGTCCACTACTCTTGCTGTCAAGAATCAAGGCTTGACTCAGAGTGGAAAGAATTTCAAGGGAAATCTAGGAAAAGGAAGACCTACCTGCAGTCATTGTGGCAAGATTGGTCATTTCATGGAGAAATGCTATAAACTTGTCTGTTATTCACCAGGTTACAAGCAGAAAGGCAAGGTTGCTATGGCAAATCAAGTGATTCTTGATGGTGAATCAACTCATTCTGAAGCTGCAATTTATATCAATTCTTTTCCTTTCACTTCTGAGCGGTGTCAATAGCTACTTTCATTGCTGAGTTCTCAAGCATCAACTTCAGCTTCTAATGATGCCATTCACTCAGCTAATTCAGCACTTTCAGGTATTTCTCAGGATTTCCTTCAAGATTCCATTTGCCTGAATATAAAGCATTCCATTTTTGCTATCAATCCTGCTAACAAAACAGCCTACAATGAAGAAACTTGGGTTCTTGACACAGGAGCCACAGATCACATCATACATTCTATAACATTGTTCACTAAAACCACTAGTTCTGTTACTTCATTTTTCAATTACCCAATGGTGAACAAGTCATAGTCACACACATTGGCACAATCCAAATAACCCCTACTTTAACTCTTGAAAATGTCCTATGTGTACCAGTCTTTACATTCAATTTGATTTCAGTGAGCAAATTAACAAAATTCTTATCATGTTGTCTTGTTTTTCTCTCCAATTATTGTTTCATACAAGACCTTACTTGTTGGAAAATGATTGGATTGGGTAAACTTCATAATAATCTCTACTTGCTGCAAACTTCAAGTACTTGCAAGTTTGTTTCAAAGGCATCTTCTATTCTAGAATCTGTTTTTAGTTCCTTGGTTAATTCTGTTTATGATATTCTTGTTGCTTCTAAGCCATTTCTTTGGCATCTCAGATTAGGGCATGTATTAGATAATAAGCTTCATATTTTACATCATTCTCTTCCAGATGTAACTACTTTTCATAGCAATAAAGATTGTGTTGTTTGTCCCATTGCAAAACAAAAAAGACTCCATTTTCCTTTCTTTAATCATTTCTTTGTTAATTCATTTGATCTCATACATTGTGATGTTTAGGGACCATTTGCTAAAGCTACTCATGATGGTTTTAGATATTTTCTTACTATTGTGGATGATGCAACTAGATCCACATTAATTTATCTCATGAAGTCTAAAACTGAAACTAGGCCCTTATTGATTTCTTTTTACAACATGATTTGTACACTATTTCACATAAGCATTAAGGCTATATTAGAACTGACAATGCTCAAGAATTTTTCCTTAAAAATTTTTATGCTAATCATGGAATTGTTCATCAACATTCCTGTGTTGCCACTCCACAACAAAATTCAGTTGTGGAAAGGAAACATCAGCACATTTTAAGTATTGCAAGAGCATTGAAATTCCAATCTAATATGCCTATATGTTATTGGGGTGATTGTGTTTTAACAGCTATTCATATTATAAATAGGCTGCCTAGTTCTGTTTTAAACAATAAGACACCTTTTAAGAAGCTTTATGGCAAATTTCCCTCTTATGAACACTTAAAGGTGTTTGGGTGTCTTTGTTTTTCCTCTACCTTAGCTCACAATAGATCTAAGTTTGCACCTAGATCTGTTCCTTGTGTTTTTCTTGGATATCCCTTTGGTGTTAAGGGTTATAAACTTCTCAATTTGTCTACTAAGCAAATATTCATATCAAGAGATGTTTGTTTCCATGAAATAGTTTTTCCCTTTGTTTCATCTGGCTATTCACCAAATTCAAACATCTCCCTTCCTCATATTTTTCCTTTTGTGGCAACTCCATCCACTCCAGTTTTCCTTGAGCCTATACAAGTTCTTGCAACCACAAGTCCATCACCTACATCCACTGAATTTGTTTTCCCTGATGTTCCTTCTAGTCAGTCCTTGGAATCCTCTGCTCCTATCCCTTCTAATCCATCTTTGGAATTAACAATTCCTGTTGATGCTTCAAATGACTTGGTAGCACCTGTTCTTGCAGTTTTTGCAAATTCAGATGCCTTGCCATTTGTTCCTGTCATTTCTACAAATTATATAGAAAATGCACCACCTTTAAAAAAATCTAGTAGGGTCTTTAGGCCTTCTTCATGCTTCAGGATTATAAGTGCAGCTCTATATCTTCTACTGAATTTACTCATTCCAATCTTCACAACAAGTCTGGTTCCTCCACAGTCAAACCAGGTACTAAATATCCCCTTTCTAATTACCTTGACACCTTTAAATTGTCCCCTTCCTATGCCAATTTTTTCTCACTTCTCACTGCTGTTCTTGAACCAAGATTTTATCATGAGGCTGTTAAGGATCCACAATGGCAGGAAGCTATGGATGCTGAAATTAAGGCCTTGGAATCTAATCACACTTGGACATTTACTCCTTTGCCTTCAAATAAAAAGGCTATTGGCTGTAAGTGGGTCTATAGGATGAAGTATAAGGCAGATGGATCTATAGAGAGGTACAAGGGTCGATTGGTTGCTAAGGGGTTCACTTAACAAGAGGGTTTGGATTTCACTGATACTTTTTCATCAGTTGCCAAAATGACTACTATCAAAACTTTGCTTGTCATATCTGCTGTGAAAGGTTGGCATTTGGTCCAATTTGATGTTAATAATGCCTTCTTACATGGTGATCTTCATGAAGAAGTATATATGCAGCTTCCACAGGGTTTTCACAGCAAGGGGGAGCACTTAGTTTGCAAGCTAAACAAATCCTTATATGGTCTTAAGCAGGCATCAAGGCAATGGTATTCCAAATTTTTATCTGTTATTTTAAAACATGGTTTTAAGCAGTCTAAGGCTGATTGCACATTGTTTACTAAGAAGTTTAATGGTTCTTTCATAGCCTTGCTAGTATATGTTGATGACATTCTTATAGCAAGTAATGATGTTCAAGCTGTTAATGAACTTAAAGTTTCTTTGGGTAAGCATTTCAAGCTGAAAGATCTTGGAGGTTTGAAATACTTTCTTGGGCTTGAAGTGGCTAGATCAGACAAGGGCATCTCTTTGAATCAAAGAAAATATGCCTTAGAAGTTCTGAAAGATGCAAAGATGACTGTTTGCAAGCCTAGTAAGGTGCCAATGGAGCAAAACCTGAAATTAAGTAAATTTTAAGGGAAGTTGCTATCTGATCCTGGAGTTTATAGAAGATTAGTGGGAAGATTGCTATACTTGACTATTACTAGGTCTGACATAGCTTATGCTGTGCATAAGCTAAGTTAGTTCATGTCAAAACCAAGAAAACCACATTTAGATGTTGCCTACAAAGTTCTGCAATACATCAAAGGCTGTCCTGGTCAAGGTATTCTATTGTCATCCAAGTCAGATTTTCATTTGAAGGCTTACACAGATGTAGATTGGGCTTCTTGTGTTGATACCAGAAGGTCAACTGCAGGCTATTGTATATTCTTGGATGAATCTTTAATCTCATGGAAATCTAAGAAATAGTTTATAATATCTAGATCTTCTGCTGAATCAGAGTACAGAGCAATGGCAGTGACTGTTTGTGAAGTGACTTGGCTGTTGGCCTTGTTAAAGGATTTGGAAATTCATCATCCTCAACCAGCCCTACTGTTTTGTGATAATCAGGCAGCTATTTACATTGGGGAGAATCCCCTTTTTCATGAAAGAACAAAGCATATAGAAATTGATTGCCATTTGGTCAGAGATAAGGTGCAAGATACTGTGATTAGATTGTTCTTTACTCCCACACATTCACAGTTGGCAGATTTATTAACTAAAGCTCTTAGTAGTCAACAATTGAAATGTTTACTTGCCAAGATGAGTATAGTGAACATCCATAGTTCGGCTGCTCATCTTGAGGGGGAGTGTCAAAATATTGTTGACTGAAGTAATCAGAATCAGAGGAAGAAGCAAGAATCAAACACTGAAGGGAAGAAGTAATGAGTTGTACTACAAGTCGTTTTACATTGAGGACTTATCTTCCTTATGTCGTTTTTGTAATGCAATTATTAGTTAGAATGTTCACACGTGAGGTAACAGCTAGTTACTTATTGTCACACGTGTGCCCTAATAATTTGTTTAGTTTGTTAGGGTAGTTAGTTGATTAATCTCTGTATAAAACCATCTTACTTGTACAGATTCAATCATAATAGAGAATCAAGAGAATTTCTTCAATCTCTCTCTCTCTTTTCTGTTTCTTTGTTCTGTGATTGATAGTAATCTTTTCCTACTCTGAATTTCTTATACCCTGCTTTCCATATAAATTTCATTAGGCATTTAAAGTTTCCCAATTCCTTTCATGATTTGAGGATCCTGCTCGATCATGTGTCTCAAAGTCCATCAACAGTCGATATCACAAAACATTGACCATCAATGGAACCTGGCCAAATAAGCATGTCACTCTGCATTGTATGGTAAAGAGGGCTGGACTTTATTATTGAGCCCTCCTCTGCCAGAAATATACTTTCTATCTTATCCTGCTTCCATATTTTAGATGTTGGGTCAATGAAGTAGCCCACTGTTGCATCATCAGGAAGCATTTTATTTAGAGAGATAACCTTATGATTATGCTTTAAAGGGAGCCAGTTATGTTTATAAACTTAAACTGATCACCCATCCCCTATCCTCCACATTGCACGTTTTGCAATAAGCCTCACTCACCTGTAAAATACTCTTATTTCACCCAATGGATCTTTCGTCTCTCCACTCGTTGTCCCCAAAAGAATTTATGAACCATTGACTCAGTATCTTGGCATAAGCTCACTGATAGTTTAAAGTAATTCATTGCAAAGGTAGGAAACTAGGATTGACCTAAGCCATTGCCTTAAATAAGAACTTCATGCCATACTTGTGATAATAATTTTTATTTCTGTCCTTGCAATTTCCTCCAAATTCTCTCCTTGATCTAAGATAGGCTAGTCATCTTATTTCTCCCCACTATTGATGGAAACCTAAGGTAATCTTCAATAAAGATTGAAGATTTAGAAAAAAAGAAAAAAAAAGTACTTCTCACACTGCTTGATATTAGGGACTCCCAAAGTCTCTTTCAATAGATTATGCGTCTCCATGGGGATAGATCTATTGAAGAAAAGAGTTTTCTCTCTATTTATCTATTGCCCATAAGCATTCTTGTACTCTTGCAAAATATTTTGGAAATTATTTAGAGATGCTCTGCAAATCCTAAACGATCCTTTTCTAAAAAGACATGGGTGAGTTTTGGTCCTTGAGTGCATGAAGGCCTTCTTAGAAAGAGATATACTAATAGCAGGTCTCTTTGAAGGAGTCCTCTAGTAGGTCTAATGTCACCTTTGGGTGCTTCATTGAGCAAAATGTAATAACATACAGTGCTTACACACTTAAATACCAGATCCTCCACATATCATTGAAGCCCTTTTTCCATAATTTTATCCAAAAATGTCCATTCAACCGTATCAGCCTTACTCATGTCTAACTAAAGAGTCAGAAAAACTTTTTTTCTCCTCATATTTGATTTCATCTGGTGTAAAGTCTTAAAGGTCACCGTGATATTATCTATTATCAACCAACCCATATTTTGTTAGGGAGATTTTATTTTATTTTTGTTGACATGACCAATCGGGACTTTAGAGATGATTTTATAAAGTATAATACATAGGCTAATTGGTTTGAAGGACTCCCAGGGCTCTTTACTTTTGGGATAAGTTTAATGAATGTCTGGTTAATTAAATTTGGGATTTTTCCAATATGCCTTAGAAATATCATTACCAACCTACATCCAAAAGGATTGATAGAATAAGGGAGGCATACCTTTGGGTCTTAGAGCTTTAATAGGAGCCATTTGCTTTAAGGTTACTTCCACCTTCTGTGAGAATTCAATAGATTATAGCTCATTCATCTCCGTTGTTACCACCTAAGGTACTGCATCCAAAATATTATCAAATTGGGTTGGGCACCACATCCACACTCCTTTACTATCTTTAAGTCTCTTAATTTGGTTTCTTTTTATTATGTTAAGAATTGAGATGCTCCTATGGGATTGGACATAATATGTTAAATATGGTAATACATTCATTGTTACACACATTTTAGAGATACTCCAGTCGTATTTATAAAACACAATTTTAGTTAAAATTATAAAGTACAATTTTAAAAAAGTATGTGTAGAGTGTACATCAATGAGTTTGTAATAATCATTAGTGGACATAAAAATTAAGGGAAATGTTAACAAATGTCCTAAGGGCATTAGTTTAAAAACTATTTTTAGAAAATTTTTATTAAGAGAATGGTAAAATAATAAATGTTGTTGATTTCTTTTTATATTTTCTATAAGTGTCAATAAATAAAGTCTCTGATGACTGAAGAATAAAAAATCAATTGGTATCTTGGTCTAATAATAAAAAGTTATTATCCACGCCTCTAAAGGCCAAAAAAAGAGAGTATTCATCATGAGGTATCTTTGATTTCATTGGGATGCAAAAGGATGTGTATTGGGTAGTCCTCAGTCCAGACAAGACAACACACCCCTCCCGATGCATAGCAAATTTGGCGAATTCTGTAGCCACAGCATTTTACAAGCTTTGCCCACTTAAAATGAATAAAGAAAAAAATACAATTCAGTCTTCACTCCCCTAAGGTCTTCCAACAGCAAACCATCCTCACTTATCAGAAGGAGGCACAGACTCGATCATCACATTTCCACACACCATTTGATCATTAACTAGCTTAGCTATTATCTTTCAGACATTTCCACAAACACCTGCCTTGCACTGCACAATCAACATTGATGTCACATTCACATATACCGCCAGAGCTAATCACCAATATACTGTCCCATTTACCAGTCAAGTCTCTCGCACGCTTCCTCTGCGTTTCAAGGCAATGGTACGACCTCATCAGCGACTCGGGTTTCATCAAGAAGCACCTCAATCGCTCCGTCGAGACCAACAGAGACCGCACCATCATCCTCCTTGAGCACGACGGCTCACATTGCGGAAATGGCTACTCCTTCAATTTCGACGACGACGAAGATCGGATCTGCAACGCCGTGAAAATGTACCCGCCTTTACAACACTGCGACATCTTGGACTGTTGTGACGGCTTGGTTTGCCTTCTTAAGGGGCGCGAAGAGGTCGTGATTTGGAATCCATTGCTAAGGAAGTACAGGAGATTGCCGAGCGAAAAACCTAAAGGTGTTACGGATTTTTGGTTTTCCCAATTCGCATTCTGTCACGATCATCAGAACGATGACTATAAGGTGTTGAGGCTTTTTCAATACAATGACTTGCCTATAGAAATCAAGGTATATAGTCTCAAATCACAGCGTTGGAAAAAAGTTGAAGAACAATGGCCAAACAAGGAGATACGTCATTGGGAGTCGGCGTCTTTTAATGGAGTTGTGCATTGGTTAGTTGCTGATTTTGGCGTGCTGGATAAGGAGTCGCTTCTTGCTTTTGACCTTGCCTCTGAGAAATTCAAGCTCTATACGACGCCGGTTTTACCAGATTTTGATCAGGAAACTCGCTTGGAAGCGTTGGGAGGGTACCTCTGTTTTCTTGTGAATGTTTACGGAGAGTATAATGATGTTTGGGTTATGAAAGAATATGGGGTTGACAGTTCTTGGACTCAGATTTATAAAATTGAGAAAGTTGCAGTGCCTTGGGATTTTGAGTACTACAAGCCTCTTATGTTTTCCAAGAGTAGCAAGAAGGTTCTGTTGGAGGAGCACTGGAATAGCAATGCACTTCCTATTGAGCATGACGTGGAAAAGATACATAGCAAGAATCTTATTTGGTATGACATAGAAAAGAAACAAGGCAAGAGGGTTCAGAATTGGAGTTTTCCTGATGCATTTAGGACGGCAACTTGTATCGGGAGCCTTCTTCTCCTCGATGGTGATAATGTGATTGATCCTTGGCAGAGGTAAAATAATGGAGTTTAATGAAATTGATTTTGTTTGTTTGATTTTCTGTTGAAGTCATAATTTTAGGTTGCATAACTCTTTTGAAGACCAATCTACGGTTCTCTTTAAAAGTGTTAGTTAAGTGGTGGTTGTGAATGATGGCAAGAATTTTGTGAATTTTCTTGTATAACTTTAGATTGTTGTTTGAGTGGTATGCATTATATTTTCTAATATCAATCTTTGATCATGTAATATTGTAGAAGAATTTTGTGTAGACATCCTATTTGTTTTAATAAAATTTTGTTACTTATGAAAGAAAATTTTCATGTAGGGGGCTCGGTTTCTAACACTTGTTGGTCTTTATTTCTGTCAGGAATGCTAGTCAATCAGAGGGTCTTAATCTGTTGCTGAAAGCAGTGGATGAATTGGAAAATGAAATGCTAGAAGGATAAAGAGGTGATTGTGGAATCAACTTTATCTTTCAAAAGTAATATTTAATTTGAGATTGTTGTGTTAATTAGTGAGCGCTTGGATGCGTGTCTCTCCCCTGTGTTTGCATTTTTTGCGGTTTTTTTTTTTTTTTTTTTTCAGCGCCTCTTGCGCTGTTCATGGGACATGAACATCGCATTTAGGCTTATGAGTAGTAACCCGCACTGTTCATGCATGCGGATTACACTGTGCAGAGAAATTGTGCACTGTTCATGTATTGTTCACGGGACCTACAATCATTTTATTCAAGAAAAAAAATATTAAAAATGGGTCCCATGTTGCTATTTATACATTTAAAAATTATTTTGTTACAGTATTTTCAATTTTCAGTATTCAGTTTTCAGTTTTCAGCAAAATAAGCTATAACCAAACGGACTCTAAAGTAGTTTTTTTTTGTTATATATAAAAGAAGCTGGATTATTCATGTCGTCTTAATAATTTAGCTGTTCTCTCATCTTGTCAATGTTGTTATTGAAACTTATGTACTAAATAGTCCCATATTGTTGCATATATAATATGAGAAAGTTTATTCATGGAAGAATATAGTTGATTGCATACCTCTCTTGACCTGAGTAGGCATATTATGCCTAAATGTTTTGTGGAAATACTATTTAAATTATATTAATTGTTTTGCCAGTTACTAAGCAACCTTAGTGGCACATGCAGACTTAGATTTCTCAAATTTTGGTTACTTATATATATATATAAACAAAAAAAAAAAAAAAAAAATTCTCAAAATTTGGTGTTGATATTTAGTTTGATTTACGGAGTAAGTACTAATTGTATTTAGGAAACAACTTTTAGGCCTTCTCTTTTTTGGAGATGAGTTTGTAGCCTCTGCCTTGAGATTTATGTTTGGTTTGCTTTCTTAAAATCTTAGTGTATCCGTTTTCTAAACTAGGGGATGTGAATGACTTTTAAGGATTCAAGGTTCTGTCAACTAAATGAATGTATAAGTGTCTATCCATGGTTTTGATTGGGGCCCAATTAGGTCTTTCATTGCCTTTCTTCTGGCAAACTATCGATGTGTGTGTGTGTGTATACACACACACACACACACACACACACACTGCAATTAGTCTGTTAGTGACATTTCTAGTGGAGAGATAGCCCAGAAAGCTGCTTGAGAAGTACTAGAGGAGAGGTCAAGAGGAAAAAGCATTTTATTTAAGAGAATTTTTCACCTGGAAAATTAAATGCTCCACTGAACTGTTACCCTGAACTGTTCACTTTTTGATAAGTTACACTGAACTGTTCATAAACGGCATGAAAGTTGAAGCATTAGTATCATTATTAATGTTTATTATCAGTTGGATAATAAGTGGAGCATAGATTAGCTTACCATGGCTTGGGTTTGGAGTGATAAGATTGAGAGGAGCTCTAGGTTCTTTGGTTTTGAGGAGGTTCTGCCTCTGCCTCTGCTCTGCTTCTTTTAGCTGAAAGTGACAACCACAACCAAACAAGAAAATGAGTCAGTTTCAGGGGAAAATTAAATCACTTATTATAAGTCTAGCATTAAAAGTAATAATAAAAAAAAAAGTGATTGAATTCTATGTAATTATTTAATTAATCCCTTGCATCCACCAGAGTCATGTCATTGACTATGTGGGGGCTATTTTTTAGGTCATTGTGGGAGAAGTTGAGCAAGATTGATGAGGTTGAGAGTTACTTTCCTGAAAGTTCTGTGTGACATATTTGAGTATCTTATAGATTAATAATTTAAGGGTTACCCTTTATCTTTACTCATCCAAATAAAGGGTAAGTTATGAGATGGATACATAAAGTTATGAAGTTCCTAGCTATTTACAACTTTTTTCTTGTGACATCAAAATAATTGTTTTACAAGAAGGTCTGCAGAGAATTTATCTTCTTAGATCATATTCATAGATACTTTTGTTGTGTTTGGTTGATGGTGTTAGATTGGCTCCTTAAGGTTAAGTATGTAATGGACTCGATCAGTATGTTATGGGTTGCTATGAGATGGTAGATCATGTTGAATTTGTTGTTCTTTGCCTCTGGCATGTAAGCTTCTTGTGCCTGAATGGGATGATTTGAAAACCTTTAGTTTATCTTATGTTGGCCGGAAGAATTTTGGAAGAATGACTCAAGAACTTTTCTTTTTCTATTTAACTTTTGGAAAGTTTGAGGACTTTCTTATAAATGAAAATATTTGCTCAAGGTGGTGCCTTAGGCCAATGGCCTTTGGACCAGTGGCATCTCTTCTAAGAATGGGAGTGGTGGGTTATGTCATTGGTCTGCATCCCATATATGTATGAGTTGCTTACCTAATCAAAACGATTAAAAGTGGTGTTTTAGATAATTTCTTCTTAGCTTGTCTTTGTCCTTTAAAGGTCGTGTCTTATTTTGCCAACTTTGATTTTGCTGATCTCTAAATAATAAAATTTAGTGATGTTTTTGATAATATTTCTTGAGTAATATCATGGCAATTAGTTGGCCTAAGTCATTATAATGGTGCTTATGGTCATGGAAAATAACCTGCAATAAAATTAGTGCTTTGGGAAATTTATATTAAGCCTTTTTAGATAATTTGGGAGAATTTATTGAAGAGAATGTAACATAGTATTTCTGGTACTTTGCATTCAATGCATCAAGCTTCTTTAATTAATTCTTGTGTATATTTATTATTGGGTTTATGAGCTTTTGTATATACTTTGTTCTTTTATGAGCTTTTGATTATATAATTTTTTGTATGCATATGAGGAGCCTTGAAACTAACAATAGAAAATGTATTAACAATTTCATAAACTTTTCAGCTTGAACAATTACGAGAAAGCTATTGATGTCTATTGTTGCCTTTTTTACTATTTTTCCTTTTTTGTTGTATAGCATGGGTCTTATGCTTCAATGTGTGGATGTTCATTAATTTTAATTTTTTTAGTTGGTGTTTCTGTCTCATGCCAATATCTCTCATATTTTTAGAGCATACTGGATGCAACATTTGGTTTTATAAGAAAATTGTTAGAGAGTACTCTGGTGGAAGAATTTCAGTGACTATCAATTGTTCACTTATACATGGCATGTATCTACAAGTCTCTGGAGTTTGCAATTCACTAACACCAAATCTGATTCGTAATCATCTCATGGAGTTATTGATTACAACTCCAAGGTGAGGTTGTTGTTTGGTGTTGCAACCATTGCTGTTTTTTTTTTTAATAGATAAACTGTAGCTGGCTAAGTTCAATATTTCATGCTTTTACAACTCTTTGGCTTTTCCATCTTCAGAAGGGTTCAAATTTGATTTTAATGATGTTTGATATATGGAGGATGATTGTGCTCTGTACTGTATGAAATCAATTTGGATAGGAGTAGGTCTTTGTGTAGAGGCTTAAGTTGCTGATGTAATAACTGACATATCAGCATAGTGTGCAGGCTTTCACTAATGCTCTATTGAAGATTTTTCATTTTTACATGAGCTAAATATTTTGAATTTTCATTTTTACACATGAGCTAAATTTTTTGTTGAGAAATGTCAGTAAATTTCTTTCAAATAGGCATGGTTAGCATTCGCATTAGTCCCTTTTAAATTTTTTGTCTATTTTACACTAAAAACTTACTTTTTCGATTTTACACGATCACTTTTCAAAAACACCTACATCAGATTATTTATCCTAAAAATTTATTTCAATATAATATTCATTTTTCATCAATTTTATTACTCTTTCAACCTTTTCTCTCCACCTCTCTCTCACAGCTACTACCACTGGCCATTGCCATAACCACCACCACCACAACCACCACAAGACATATAATACCATATCAGACATATTGAAGTAGGCCCAAATCATGACTTACACCCATAGCAACACAAACAACAAATCCAAGGAAATCTCAAACCAAATCCAACAAACCCATTTAAATTTCCAATTCCCAAAACCCAAATACATTTGAAATCAAAATCTAAACCAATCACATGCAAGCAACATCAAATCTTAACAACAAAATCTAAATCCTCAAACCCACAGATTAAACAAATAGAATATAAATTCCCAAATCCATAGATCAAATATAGAGAAAATATAAGAACGTCAATAACCATTGCCATAAACCACTGCGGTTGTGGTCGTTGGGTTCAGTTGTGACTTAACTCAGTGCAAAGCAAATAAAGAGAGCAAGATTGAGCAAAAGTGGGTGAGATCGGAGAGGCTTTGCAATGAGGAATGAAGGAAAACCACAGAGGCAGTGGCGAGCGAGAAGCAACGGTGAGAAAGGATTGGCCATGGAAGCTTTGAGGGAGGGAAATTGAGAGAAAAAGAGAGAGTGAGTCTCTGAGATGGGAGAAAGAGAAAGAGTCAGGGTGATGGTTCCAATGAGGGGAGAGAGAAAAAAAGAATAAAACATGATTTACATAGCTATAATAAACATGTATATTTACATGGTTATTGTAGTAAATGTGTATATTTACACATTTATACACCCACTGATGTGGGTAGTTTTTTAGGGAAAATATATAAATATGACCATTTTTTGTATAATAAACACACTACTGTGATTGCTCTTAACCCCTATATTTCCTTCTTATTTGCGTTTCTATTTTTCCCTTGTTTATTTATTTATTTATTTTTATAAGTGTATATATTTTTCCCTTGTTGGATGACCAGTTTTGGTTTATTTATTCATTCATCTAGTTTTTAGAACAATGGAATACCAATTGATGCATTTTTAACATCTATTACATATACATATATGTATATATATATATATACACACACACACACACAACATGTTGATTTTTGAACTCTAGTTGTTCATACGTAAGTCTCCAAACATGCTTTTCAATGGCGTTTGCTATCACCATATATCAATTATGAGTCTCAACCACAGCGGGCATTGTAGTCCCAAAATTGTTCAATATTTCTTGTTTCAACAACACATGGGTTTCGCATTTTATGGATGGTTGGAAATTTTGATTTCATGCTGCCTTGAGAAATGGGAATGGCTGTAGCTTTTTCCCCTCTAAAATCAATTTAGGAATTTGGTGTTTACTTTGCCATGGGAGTGTCTATTCATAGAGGCTGAAGTTGCTAGGGTTAAAGCCATCCTAATAGCAACTTTGTGCCCAAAAAAAAAAAAGATTGTAAAGATGTTAAGGTCTTTGAAATCAGCACCATTGAGAGTTATTTCTTATCTTCTCATTGATTCCCTCCAATTCGGCAGCTATTGAACTCGCAAAATGTTTTATTATTTGATATTTGGCATCAACATCCTGTAGTAGTCTCCCATTTTCAAATGTGTTTGTATGAATGATGATCATGTCACATCATCCGTACAAATAATATGTTTGATGATACCGAAAAAATTACCAGTCAGCTACACGATACTTGCTTGCTAGAAATAACGCATGCACAAAGAAAAGACCTAACAGAGAGCACTGGTACGGTGCCGGCCAAATACCCTTCGAAGGTCAAGTTAGAACTTCTCACAACTCTAAAGAATTAGAGAGGGGATAAATTATGCGTACCTTGATTCATGAGGGTATTGAGGCTTTTATAGTAGTAGAAGATTGACATCTCCTCCTTAGTGCAGAAGTCTTTTCCTTATAGGAATCCTATTGAGTGATCCCAAATGTGATGGACAAGGTATTTCCTTATAGAGAAGATCTTCCAGAATCCCCCTTGCGCTAGGGTTTTAATTACTTTGGAATTCCATAGTGGCTAAGCGTGTGCTACAAGTATTTCCTATCTAGGATTTCTGGCTGCCACGTGGGTGTTTGATCTGTCTCCCTTGCGTCTGTCCATGTAGGATACGTTCATAATAGACCGTGCGAGCGTTAAGCCTGTCCTCTATCGGCCCACGAACGTGGATCCGTCAGGCCCATCTCTTGGAGATCTATCAACCTATACTTTACCTCTTCAGTTGCCCCCTTACCCCATGGGTCCGTCATAATTTAGTAGAAGGATCCGTGGGGTGACGGTTCATGGTTGACGGGGGTGACAGTTTAAAGGCCTGTGGGTTGACGATTTTAATATGCAACCCGAGAACTGTGTCCAACCTTGACAGGTCGTCTAGATGAAATTTATGATGTATAACACATGTCGTTCTTCTATTGAATGATATCTTGGATCGAGGTGTCGTTTCGTCTTCCGTGCACTCCCTCTATAAATATCACAACCTCCATTTCTCATTTCTCTACTTTTCGCTGAAACATACTTGTCAGAGCGCACTTCGTCATTCTTGTCAAAGGCTACTTCATTCAATTGTTTGTATCCATCACCAACGCCTTTCATCCGTTCACTCACTAATTGGTAAGTATTCTCTTTCTCATCTTTTTACCATCAGACACATTTTTTATTAACTTTCTACCCCCGTCACCCATTCTAGTCCCGTCAGAGTCTTAGGTTTTGTCATCACTTGTAGGAAATGTCTAGTGTGTCAAGTAACCAGTCATTTGTCCGTGATAGGGCGGATTATGAGAAAGCATACTCGTTAGGTCACAAAGATCAAGAGAGTCCAATCGAAGAGAGGAGTCCGTCTACCTCTTTCTCGTCCTCAACAAATGAGGATATAGAGGTGGCTGAACTAGAGGAAGGTTCTGATGACGGCGAGGAACAACCAGTAGGGATTGTTGTAGGGGCTGATGGACCAAGAGAGTTCATCATGCTGCCAGAGTGGACGGTGAATTCTTTTACATTCACTATTAAGGAAAAACACTTTAACACCCTTAGGGAAAACTACCAAATTCTAGATAACATCCCCATTCGTCTACCCTACAAGTCAGAGAAATGTTACTATGAAGGGGTAGAGGGTGTCGGGGTGTATGAACAGATGTTGAAAGTTGGGCTTAGGTTTCCACTAAGCTCCCTCCATCGTAAGCTTCTCAAATATTTGGATCTATCCGTCAACCAAGTATCCCCAAACGCTTGGAGGGTCTTCATAGCAATGGAAGTCCTGTACGACGTTATGTTAAATGGTGCTAGGAGGCTGACGGTGTGAGAATTCCTTCACTGCTACCGTCCAGATGAAATAGACAAATCAAAGGGGATGTATAGTTTTATGCTGATAAGTTCAGTGTTGAAGGTTATATTTGAAACTCTAGACTTCAATAGGGATTGGAAGAGCCATTATTTCTTTTTAGAGGGTAACGAGTGGATGTGTTGTCCAGAGGACATAGAACATATGCCCGTCGATAAGACTTGAGGTGTGTTGCATCCGTCTGGTATGAACCCGTCCTAGATTGAACACTTAACATATCCGTTCAATTCATTATAATTTTTCTGACTATTAACCGTCTTCTTCTTTGTAGTTCGACGGCGTCCACAAGTTGATCTTGAGGAGTTCAACTTCCTTGAGAGAATTTTTGCCAAGACAAAGTCGGAGGAAAGGACTTGAGCCAAGCTAGTCACACTTGATACAATCAATTGGTATTGTGACGGTCTTGAATCAATGCCAGCAACCAAAAAATACGATGCTAGAATTCACCAATGTGAGTCCGTCGTCCTAATTCTTTTTGAACTTTACTCTTTTTTTATTTATTTTTATTTTTTTATTTATCATTGTAATTAGCTTCATCCGTCCACCTATAGAGAAATGGACGACGCCAAAAGGAGGGCAATGATCAAGCAGCAGGTTGTAAAGAACAGGGAAATCGGCAAGGTTGATTCCAAGGAGACGAGCTCAAGCAACCCGTCTGCAAAGAGAAAGCAGCCGTCGAAAGGGGACCGTTCTCCAAAGAAACCCAAGGTCCTTTTGGAGCTCGTTGTAGGGCTAATGGCTGAGGGCGCAAAGGCAGTTACCCCAGCAAAGCATAGGGCTGGTAAAGGCCTTATGAAGGCTCCGTCCATAAGCCTGAAAAAGCCACCTGTTCTTCTCCGAGAGGACTCCAAACATGCCTTGTAGAAGATTTTGTCCATCATATCCTCTGAGGACCTATGTAACCATTCGACAGAGGCAATGGGAGAGATGGGTCTATTTAGCATTGCTTAGGTAATTTTGTCCGTTCACTTTTCATCCATCTAGATAACTCTGCTTGAAACTAACTCATTCCCATTTTTCAAGCCATAGTTATGATGAAGGGGTTAATGGGACAGTGCCTGAATCATGAAGCGACATTGGGTTATGTTCGTGAGAAAGCCAAGTTAATGGAGGATGAGCTGATCGAACTTAAAGCCTGGAAGGTGATCTAGGAAAAGAAACTCAAGATGGTGGAGGAAGCTAGGGACGAGTACTACAAGCTGACGGAGGAACTGAGGAAAGTCCTGGAAGAAAAAGAGAAAGAAATCCGTCTGGCAAAGGAAGTTGCAGTACGAGAGTATCGCGACTCCGACACCCTTTTATTAGAGCTTGGAGTCTCGTGTGGTGACAGTTTTGACGAGGCTATCCGTCAAGTGAAGGTTTTATATCCAGAGTTGGATTTGTCCACTGTCAACATCAATGCCCCAAAGCAAACGTCTGTCCAACACGTTCAATCTGAAGATACGGAGGAGCTCTTTGATGAGCATGCCCCCGTCAATGACACCTTTGGTGACCGGGCTATCGTTGAAAGTGAACCAAAAGATGGTCAGGCCCGTCATACTGAGGAGAAGGATGTGACCCCTGCTGCAGAGTAGTTAATTAAATTTTATTTTTTATTTTAAGCTTTTTGGAGAACAATTTTTATTCGTTATGGATAATATGTGTAAACATATTTTTGGTTTAATCCATCTACTATTATAATGCTTCGTCAATTTGTCTTTGTGGATAATAATTATTTTATTTTATTTTATTATTATATTTTTTAACGAGCCTTGGTTAAGGCCATCATGTCATTCTGAGATATCTGTCCACTTTATTGGACTTGGATAATATCCGTCCATTTATTGGATTAGTTTTCACTCTCTTTGGTTGATTTGGTGTATTTTATGGACTGTGGTTTATATCCGTCCACTATGTGAATTTTAGCATGCATCCGTCCACTTATTGGCTTTTAGAATCTTCACCCTTTTAAGGCGATCCGTTCATTTCACGGTTAGTAATCTATATCCGTCCATCTTTTGGACGTGATAAGAATTTTTACCCTCTTGGGGAGATCCGTCCATTTCATGGACTTAACCAACAATTTTCCTCCTTTTAGGATGATCCGTCCATTTATGGACTTGAATAGAATTTCATCCTCTTGGGATGATCTGTCCATTTGTGGGATTGAGTGGAATTTTATCCTTTTAGGATGGTCCGTCCACTTTGTGGCTTAATAGAATTTCATTCTCTTAGGATGATCCGTCTGTTTGCGGACTTGAATAGAATTTCACCCTCTTAGGATGATCCGTCCACTTGTGGACTTGATAGAATTTCATCCTCTTAGGATGATCCATAAATCGTCCATTTATGGACACAATAGAATTTCACCCTCTTAGGATGATCCGTCCACTTGTGGACTTGAATAGAATTTCGATAGAAAGCATAGTTGTGTCTAAATATTCCTCTTATTAATTAAAAAATGCGTTTGTAGAAAAGTACCTGCCCCCATGGGCTTAAAAAGGTACTTATTGTAGCTAAAATTGTTCAAGTAAACTAGTAATTAAATTAACTGGGAAATTTAAAACTAAATAAACTGGGAAATTGGGGAGCGTCGATGATCTTCTGCTGGTAGTATTTTCGTAAGTGCTCCGTGTTCCAAGGGTACTGCAGCTTTTGCCCGTCCAGAGTTTGGAGGTGGTAGGTTCTCTTCCTCTGCCATGCTGTGATCCTATAGGGTCCTTCCCAGTTGGGGCCGAGTTTTCCCTGCGAAGGATCTCTAGTAGCGTCCATTACCTTTCGAAGTACAAGATCTCCAACCTGAAAGTCTCTATGCCTGACATTGGAGTTATAGTGTTTGGCCATGAGATTCTGATATCGTGCCAATCTTTGCTCTGCTGTCGTCCGGAGTTGGTCCACCAAGTCGAGCTGAAGGCGCATGGCCTCTTCGTTCGTATCTTCGTCGTAGTTTTCTACCCGATAGCTTGTGAGCCCTACTTCTGCTGGAATGATAGCGTCACTTCCATATGCTAGTTGAAAAGGCATTTCTCTAGTGGGTGTTCTCGCTGTAGTCTGGTATGTCCACAGAACGCTTGGTAGCTCGTCCGGCCAGATACCCTTTGCCCCTTCGAGCTGGGTCTTGATTATTTTAAGCAAGGAACGGTTCGTGACTTCAATTTGCCTATTGGCCTGTGGATGTGCTAGCGATGAGTAACGACTCTTGATACCTAGCTCCGAACAAAAGTCCTTAAAGGCGCTGTTGTCGAATTGCTTTCCGTCGTCGGAGGCAAGCACTCTGGGTATGCCGTACCTACAGATGATATTTCTCCAAACAAAATTTCGAAAGTTCTTCTTCGTGATAATGGCTAGGGCTTTTGCCTCCACTCACTTGGTGAAGTAGTTGATACCAACTACAAGAAACTTTAGCTGCCTTATTGCTGTCGGGAAAGGGCCCATGATATCTAGTCCCCATTGAGCGAATGGCCAGGGAGTCGTCATGGGGGTCAGTTCTTCAGACGGTTGCCTGATAAAGTTACTGAACCTTTGGCACTTGTCACAGGCCTTGATATAGGCTTGTGCGTCCTTTAGTATTATAGGCCAATAGTATCCCGCTCATATTAACTTGTGTGTTAATGATCGTGCCCCCGAGTGATTTCTGCAGATTCCCTCGTGGACTTCTCTCATTATGTAATCTGCTTCTTTGGAGTTTAAAAACCTCAGGTATGGTCGAGAGAATCCTCTCTTGTATAAGATATCTTTTATTAGCAGAAATCGTGATGCTTGGACCTTTAACTTCCTAGCAGCATCTTTCTCGTATAGTAACATGCCAGTTTTCAGGTAGGATATTAATGGCGTAGTCCAATTGCTTTCTGAATCTACTTCCTGCACATTCTTTCCGTCATCGATAAGTGAGGAGACTTGAACAAATGATAGTACCTGTTCGGGGACAAGCATAAATTCTGCTGAGGCAACTTTTGCTAGATGGTTGGCACATCCATTTTCCTCCCTTGGGATTTGAACAAATCTAACTTCGAGACTACTGATTCGGCTCTTCACCACCTCCAAGTACCTCTTCATCCTTTCATTCTTGCATTCGTAGCCACCATTAATTTGACTTATCACCACCTGGGAGTCGTAGTGTACGACCACGATTTCAGCACCTACTGCCTTTGTGAGATCTAGCCCCGCTACCAATGCTTCATACTCGGCCTCGTTGTTGGTCGTAGGGAAGTCCAGTCGGATTATGCGCTCAATTTTATCCCCATCTGGGGTTTGGATTACCACACCAGCCCTTCCTGCTTGTCTATTGGAAGATCCGTCTGTGTGGATGCTCTATTGTGCAGCTATTTCTCCCCCCGTGCCTTCCAATTGAGTAAATTCGGTAACGAAGTCAGCCACAGCCTGTCCTTTTATCGCAGTTCACAGATGGTACTGGATGTCAAATTCGCTTAACTCTACTGCCCATAGGGCCATTCGTCTTGCAGCTTCAGGATTACTCATGGCTCTTCTCAGGGGCTGATCCGTCAGGACTATGATGGTGTGTGCCTGAAAGTACGATTTGAGCTTTCGTGCTACAGTTACCAGCGCGAAAGCCAACTTCTCCATTAGGGGGTACCTCTCTTTTGCTCCTCGGAACGCCTGGCTTATAAAGTAGACGGGCTTTTGAGATCCGTCTTCTTCTCTCACTAAGGCTGCACTGACTGTTGCTTGTGAAATTGTTAAGTAGAGGTAGAGTTTTTCCCCCGGTTTGGATGGGCTAAGCAACGACAGAGATGAAAGGTATTGCTTCAAATCTTCAAAGGCCTTCTGGCATTCTTTCGTCCACTCGAATGATTTTCTTAGTATGCGAAAGAATGGTAGACATTTTTCCATTGCTTTCGAGACGAACCTATTCAGGGCCGCAATTTTGCCATTCAAGCTTTGCACCTCCTTAACCGTCTTCGGTGGTTCTAACTCCATTATGGCCTATATCTTCTCCGGATTAACCTCCATACCTCCTTGGGACACCATGAAGCCCAAGAATTTCCCGGTCGTCACTCCAAACGCGCACTTGTTTGGATTCAACTTTATGTTATATGATCAGAGTGTGTCGAATGTCTCCCGAAGGTCGATTAAATGATCATCTTCACGCAGGCTCTTTACTAACATGTCATCAATGTAAACTTATACGTTCCTCCCAATCTGGTGCGCGAACATTTTATTCATCAGTCTCTGGTACGTTGCCCCTGCATTTTTGAGCCCAGATGGCATCACCTTGTAGCAAAAGAGTCCTTGGCTGGTGACAAAGGAAGTTTTCTCTTAATCAGCCTCTTCTATCTTGATTTGATTTTAGCCCGAAAAGGCGTCCATGAAGTTCAGGAGTTGGTGTCTTGCCGTCGAGTCTACCAATGTATCTATCCGAGGGAGTGAGTAACTGTCCTTCGGGCACGTCTGTTGAGGTTCGTGAAATCAACACACATTCGCCAGTTCCCACTTGCCTTCTTGACCATGACTACGTTTGCTAACCAGTCTGGGTAGTATACTTCCCTAATGAAATCTACCTCCAGTAGCTTCCTGACCTCTTCTGCTATTGCTTTGTCTCGTTCCTGAGCAAACACTCACTTTTTCTGTCGGACGGGCGAGGATGCGGGGTTCACATTTAACCTATGAACTATGACAGATGAATCGATACCGGGCATGTCCTCGTGGCTCTATGCGAACACGTCTTGATTCGTCCTAAGGAATGCTGTAAGGGCTTGACGTATTGGCTGGCTGGCCATCGTCCCCACTCTAGTCGTCTGTTCAGGTCTTGATTCATCAAGGGTTATTTCTTCTAGTTCTTCAACTGGTTCCGCCATGGTCCGTTGCTCTTCTATGCACAGTCTACTGGTGATCTTCCATCTCTAGCATGACAATGTAGCATTCGCGTGCGGCCACCTGATTTCCTCGTAGCTCTCCAACCCCGTACTTCGTAGGAAACTTGATCATTAAATGGTATGTTGATGTTACCGCCTTCTATGAGTTAAGGGTAAGTCGTCCGAGGATAGCATTGTAGGTAGATGAGCAGTCGACCACAAGGAATGTCACAACCTTAGTGATCTGTTGAGGATAATCACCTATTGTTACCGAAAGCACGACCGCGCCTAATGGGAATACCCTTGTACCTCGAAAACTAACCAGCGGAGCGTTTATTGGTATTAATCGTTCTCTATCAATCCTCATCTGCTGGAACGTTGGGTAGTATAGGATGTCTGCCGAGCTACCATTGTCGATTAGCACCTAGTGCATGTTGAAGTCTCCCACTTGTAAGGTGACGACAAGCGCGACATCATGAGGGTAGTGAAGGCGCCGAGCATCCTCTTCCGAGAATCCTATGATGGGGCTCTCTATCCGTGCTATCTTTGGTACAGAGCCCGTTAGCTGGACGTTGTGGACCATCTTGAGGTATGTCTTTCAGGCCTTTTTGGACAGCCCCACAGTTGTTGTGCCCCTTACGATCATTCTTATGTCCCCTATGGGTGGCCTAGGGCGCTCATTATCCCGTTTAGGGGGCTGCTCCTGATGTTGCTGATCCGTCCTTTCCTTACTGATGAACTTCTGCAATTTTCCTTGTCTAATAAGGGCTTCGATCTACTGTTTTAAGTCGTAACAATCAGCTGTATCATGTTCGTGATCATGGTGGAAATGGCAATATTTGTCTTTGGGTCGCCTATTGGGACCTCCTTTTAGCTTTCCGGGAAAGGTTAAGGTTCCTTCATCCTTGATCTGCATTAGCACTTGGTCAATTGGAGTAGTCAACGGGGTAAAACTCGTGAATCTTCCTACGGGGGGCTTAGAGCGTCTCTCATCCTTTCGGTCTCCCGTCCTTGCCATCTTCCGACCTCGATCCTGTTGGGTATCTTCCTGTCTTTCCCTTTTCCTTGGTTTTTCGTCTCTAGCCAAAAGCACGTCCTTAGCATTCATGTACTTAGTAGCCCTGTAGAGGACTTCCGACATTGTCTTTGGGTCATTTTTGTACAAAGAGAATAGGAACTTCTCCTTTCGCAACCCGTTTCTGAAGGCCACCACAAGTATCTTATCGTCGGCCTTATCAATCAAGAGTGCTTCCTTGTTGAAGCGTATTATGTAGGATCTTAACATCTCCTATTTTTGCTGCCTGATATTCATTAGGCATGTGGTAGACTTCTTGTATCTGTGTCCTCCAATAAAATGCGAGGTGAACTGGGCACTTAGCTCCTTGAAACTGCTGATGGAGTTAAGCGACAGTCGACTGAACCAAATCCTAGCAACTCCCTTCAGTGTTGTAGGGAAGGCCCTACACATGATCTCATCCGCTACCCCTTGAAGGTGCATCAAGGTTTTGAAGGTTTCCAGGTGGTCCAGAAGGTCCTCCGCTCCATCGTAGTTATCGATCTATGGCATACGAAACTTATGTGGTAGAGGGAAGGAGTTGACGGCTGTAATGAATGGCGAGTCGGTGCGATAGACCAAATTGTCAAGGTTATTGGACATTCGCCCTTTGAGAGCATTCATCATAACCTCCATCCGTTCCTTTATTGCTTGCATCTCCACAGAAATATGTGGTTGAGTTGCATCCGTGAGGGATGGCATGCTTAAATTTTGTCGCTCTGGTCTGCTTGGAGTGTTACTGCCCTCTGGTCCCTCTCGTTCTCTTCTATCGGCACTGGTGCCTTCTTGGTCCTGCTCTTGGGTGCCATGACTGCATTTTGCTGGCGTAACTGCTCCTCCAAATCGCGGTTCTGCTTAGTAAGGCGTTCCACGGTGGTGGCTAAGGTCTGAACCTGCCTCTCGAAGGCCGTTGTGTAAGTTTCGTCTCCCTGAACGATGTTCGTTGTTGCCATCGAGCGAGTCAGCACCATGCAACTCTTTTGTCTGGGAAGTGTTTGTTATGGCTTACAAACCAGAAAACGTCGTGTTTTCCCACAGACGGCGCCAACTGATGATACCAAAAAAATCACTAGTGAGCCACACGATACTTGCTTGCTCAAAATAACGCCTGCACAAAGAAAAGACCTAATAGAGAGTACCAGTGTGGTGCCGGCCAAATACCCTTCGAAGGTCAAGTTAGAACTTCTCATAACTCTAGAGTGCTAGAGAGGGGGTAAATTATGCGTACCTTGATTCATGAGGGTATTGGGGCTTTTATAATAGTAGAAGATTGACATCTCCTCATTGGTGCAGAAGTCTTTTTCTTATAGGAATCCTATTAAGTTATCCCAAACGTGATGGACAAGGTATTTTCTTATAGAAAGGATCTTCCAGAATCCCCCTTGCGTTAGGGTTCTAATTACTTTGGAATTCTATGGTGGCTAAGCGTGTGCCGCAAGTATTTCTTATCTAGGATTTCTGGCTGCCATGTGGGTGTTTGATCCGTCTCCCTTGCATTCGTCCATGTAGGATACGTTCATAACAGACAGTGCAGGCGTTGGGCCCATCCTCTATCTGATAGGCCACAAACTGAATGACCCCTTGTGATTTAAACTAATTAATTAATTTAGCCAAGTTATTAATTAATCAATTTAACATGCAAATACGTGGCAGCACAAACAAATCACCGAATAACAAAATATGCAGCGGAAAATAAATAACACGGTGATTTGTTCACGAATGGGGAAAACCCTAACGGCAAAAACCCCACCGGGTGATTTTCAGGTCACCACTCCCGAAACTCCACTATTATCAAATCAAGCAGTTACAAATAAGGAATCCCAAGTACCTTATCAACCTACAGTTGAACTCTTACCCCAATACCCAATCGGACTTGATCTGTAGTGACAGTTCCCCCTTTTGATGCACGGCTCCCAAGTACGTGACTAACCAGATGCGCGGATCCCAGTACGCGACTTCAATCACCAACTTTAGAATGAGAGGTTGGCTGCAGAGTTCTTCAGATCATCCTATGCATGAAGATCAGGAAGATGCTTGGTCACAAAACCCTAAGGTGCACAATACACAGCAACTTCTTGAAGAAGATGATCCTAGGTTAAGAACTTTGTCTTTAGAGCACAATTTGCTTGAACAAGGATTGCTCAATGCTTATGCAACTTGTGTCTATGTTGACGGCTCTTAAAATAATCCTTTTATATGTTTAGGGTTAGAAGAAAAGAAGGCCCAAAAACACATTCACGGATCCCAAGAAAATCAGATTAGAATTCTGACTTTTGTAATTCTCGACAGCTAGCAGGTGTCGAGGTAGGTGTCGAGAAGGTGTCGAGATTTATAAAATCTGCACTTCAACTTGCTTTTTCTTGGACAGACTTGATGACTTCAACACTTGATCTTGAAACATAGTTTCTTGAAGTATTAAATACACCTAGAATTACCCAATTACAAGTAGAGTGCGTTTTGTCAAAGGATTAGCCAATTTACATAAAATGTGACATATGTTCCTAACATGTGAACACATATGTCCTAACAATCTCCCCCTTTGGCAATCCGTGACAAAACCACAACAAACAAATGAACATATGAGAGAAGTCATAAATCACTCAACTCATATTCACTTGTTACATACAATAAAATCTATCCTAACACAAACTCTTGAAAAACTTTGCAAGAAGAGAGTTTATGGCAAGTAGACTTTGACAACCTGTATTTCTGAAACACTTTAAACAAAACTCATCAAGGCATCTTAGTGTGAAACAGAAATAATAGATTGCATACAAATAATAAGAAACATGTGTATAAAGATAGAAAAGAAACAACACATGAAAAGATAGGTGAAAGAAAAACATACATCAACATATAAAGAAGATAAGGTCAATGTATGTAAACATAGTCACAAGACCCAAGGTACAAGAAGAAAGAAGTAAACACTCCCCCTAACAAGATGAAACACAACTCCCCCTTACAAAGGAATGTATTTCTCCCCCTAACTTGTAGAATCTTAAAGAAAGAAACCACAAAGTCTCCACAATTTCTCTCCCTTTTTGTCATGATTGACAAAGGGTACAAGAAACTAGAAAGCTTCACCCGAGAAACATAAAGATGATCAAGGATGATCAAGGGGGCACAAGAAATCCATAAAAAAATGCATGAATGTAATGAAACAAAATGCTATGGATGACAAAAGAAGGATGCAAAACACACACACACACTAAACAAGTCTAACCAATTTTATATTTCAAAAATAAGTCAAGACAGTTTAGTGAGTATACATTAGCACATGTAAAACCTTTGTGATGGCCAAATCACATTGTACTTGTACATGTATCAAGAGTAGCAAAGAATATTGCGTGTTGTGTGTGAAAAACATCGCAAGATTGCATATGTGTATACATGTTATGACGATCTGAGATATGAGAAAATAACTTTTAACTCACACACAATCATAACTGTTTGATGGGGACTATCACCTTCGAGGTACATCCTATAACTCCCACATCTCCTAGAATACACGCTTGCAACCATTTTTAAAGCATTTTTAATCTTTTTGCTTTTTATTTTCTTTGCATATTTTCTTTTTAACCATATCATGCATGGGCTTATGAGAAAGAGAAGAAATACCCAATGATATTTGACATTTCAATTTTGCTATGCCTAAGCACACAAATGTCATTGACATCACACTTTTGCTATGCCGAAACATACAGATGTCATTAATGATTGGCGGGCAATAGTGGTGAGATGGTTATTTATGCCTTTCTCTTAGGATTTTCTAGTCCTACCCGTCAAAAAGAGTGATATGAGTGTTAAGTTTTAAGAGATAACCTAATCTTACTCATCACAAACAAGAGCCACAAAGCTCACTTGCTTAGTTGTGCATAGAGATGCTCATCTAAGCTACAAAAGATACAAAGTTTAGAAAACTTTGTTTCATTGGCCATCTAAGGTACACAAGTACCAATGTACACAAAACATACACTGTTTTTGTATTTTTTTGATTTTTCTCTTTTTATTTTTATTTTGAAAACAAAGCAAAATAAAAACTAAACAACCAAACAAAAACAGATAAACAACATGAATGCATGAAAGAAAAATGCATATGCATGAAGGCATGATAGAAAAATGCAAATGCATGAAAGCATGATTTCAAAAACAGATAAGAAATCAAGCAAAGAAAGTCCTACTTTAGATAGAAAGAATTAAAGCAGAGGACAAACAGAAAAGACAATTAAGTCTTAGGCTCCTTTCTCACCCACACAGCATGAGTCTTTGGCCGTGAAGATGAAAAGGCACGTGTCCTAGTATGTCTACTAAAGGACATAGAAGAATTGGAATTCTCCTGAAATTGAGTTAAAAAGCTCAAGACTTTTAATAACTCTCCAAACAAAGGTGTAGGTCCTTGAGAGGAAACCTGTGACCGTTTGGACAATTGCTTATGAGGATACAACCTAAAGCAATTAGGACGAATATGTCCAGAAACACCATAATGGTGACAAACATGAGGTTTAACAAAGGATTTAGATTTCATACCTTTGTTACATTTCTCAGATTGGGGCACAAAAACAGTCCTTGATCCAGAAGCTGTGGATGAGGAGGGGCTTGAGGAAACAGCATATCTTAAGCCAGTCTTATCAGAGGCTTCCTGAAGGGTCATCTTCTTAGGTACTTCATAATCAGAAGAATCCTTACTGTCACTAGCACTCTCCACAATCACCTTATCGGTTGTGGCAGCAAAGGCCATAACTTGACGACATTCATCCACAAACTCATTAGAAGAGTCATCATCAGTATCACTCCAGGTAGCAACCAACCCTTTCTCTTTTGGCTTCTCGGTCTTTTCCTTCATGAGGTAGTTTGGACACTCTATCCTCATATGACCAAAACCTTTGCACTCATGGCATTGAATAAGGGGTTTTTCATTCTTGCCTTTCCTAGAGGATTTAGGTTTCCTAGGAGATTTACCCTTATCCTTTTTCCTAAATTGAAGAAGCTTGATAATCTCATCAGTTATGAAAGTTAGATCCTCGTCCTCATCTTCACTTTCATCTTCATCTTCAGAGTCCTCAATCTCTTCCTCTATACCCTTAAGAGCCAAGTTTTTACTCTTTCCACCTTTTCCCATTGAGCCTAATCCCATCTCATAGGTTTGAAGGTTCCCTACAAGCTCAGTCAAAGGAATTTGATCAATGTCCTTTGCTTCTTCAATGGCAGTGATCTTGGCATGGAATCTTTCAGGTAAAGACCTAAGGATTTTTCTAACAATTTTGGATTCTACTATAAATTCTCCAAGGTTGAAAGTAGAATTCACAATATCCTTGAGTTTAGCATAGAACTCATCAAAGGTCTCATCCTCCTCCATCCTTATTTCTTCAAAACTACTAGTGAGTTGTTGAAGCTTCACAGTCTTTACTGCCTTGGTACCTTCATAGGTGGTCTCAAGAATTGTCCAAGCTTCTTTGGCAACTTCTGTGGATGATATTTTCTTGAATTCCTCATTGGTCACCCCACAAAACAGAGCATTCAGGGCCCTACTGTTGAAATTTGCCGCTATGATTGTAGCATCATCCCAATCCATAAGTGCTTCCTTTGGCTTAATCCAGCCAACTTCAACAGCTTGCCAAACCTGTTCACCTAGAGCCTGCAAGAACACTTTCATACGAACTTTCCAGTACGCATAATTAGTTCCATCAAATAAAGGAGGAATAAATAAAGATTGTCCTTTATCCATGACAACAGGGGTCAATGGATCACACTCAGGAAATTAATCCAATCAGAGTGAACCCGCTCTGATACCACTTGATAGGCCACAAACTGAATGACCCCTTGTGATTTAAACTAATTAATTAATTTAGCCAAGTTATTAATTAATCAATTTAACATGCAAATACGTGGCAGCACAAACAAATCACCGAATAACAAAATATGCAGCGGAAAATAAATAATACGGTGATTTGTTCACGAATGGGGAAAACCCTAACGGCAAAAACCCCACCGGGTGATTTTCAGGTCACCACTCCCGAAACTCCACTATTATCAAATCAAGCAGTTACAAATAAGGAATCCCAAGTACCTTATCAACCTACAGTTGAACTCTTACCCCAATACCCAATCGGACTTGATCTGTAGTGACAGTTCCCCCTTTTGATGCACGGCTCCCAAGTACGTGACTAACCAGATGCGCGGATCCCAGTACGCGACTTCAATCACCAACTTTAGAATGAGAGGTTGGCTGCAGAGTTCTTCAGATCATCCTATGCATGAAGATCAGGAAGATGCTTGGTCACAAAACCCTAAGGTGCACAATACACAGCAACTTCTTGAAGAAGATGATCCTAGGTTAAGAACTTTGTCTTTAGAGCACAATTTGCTTGAACAAGGATTGCTCAATGCTTATGCAACTTGTGTCTATGTTGACGGCTCTTAAAATAATCCTTTTATATGTTTAGGGTTAGAAGAAAAGAAGGCCCAAAAACACATTCACGGATCCCAAGAAAATCAGATTAGAATTCTGACTTTTGTAATTCTCGACAGCTAGCAGGTGTCGAGGTAGGTGTCGAGAAGGTGTCGAGATTTATAAAATCTGCACTTCAACTTGCTTTTTCTTGGACAGACTTGATGACTTCAACACTTGATCTTGAAACATAGTTTCTTGAAGTATTAAATACACCTAGAATTACCCAATTACAAGTAGAGTGCGTTTTGTCAAAGGATTAGCCAATTTACATAAAATGTGACATATGTTCCTAACATGTGAACACATATGTCCTAACACTATCGACCCATGGATGTGGATCTGTTAGGCCCATCTCTTGGAAATCCGTCAACCTATATTTTACCTCTTCAATGTCATAACATCCAAGAGCATGCCATCATTACTTGAGATAGATCAGAAGTGGAATCGAAAGGGAAAACAAGTGTTTGTGTGTGATTAGTGATAGTTCTAGATCTAACGTGTCATGTCATGGAATTTGGAAAATATGCATAGTGATTGTGTGTGGTTGGTGTTGGTCATAGATCTTGCATATAAAAATGATAAAAGAAAGTTCTAACCTAACAGGAATTTTCATGGGATTGATAGGAATCTAAGATTGAACATGGTAATATGCATTAGAAAAATGTCTTTTCAAATTAATTTAGAGAGAAATCCTTTAGACTCCTCCGATATTTTTTTATTGAATGTGAATTTTAAAAATATAACCATTAAATTGCATGTTTTTATTATTGTTTTATGGTTGCAAAATTTCAAAAAGATTAAAAATCAATAGGTATATCATCAATCAAACGTTTATACTTTTAAGTTTTTGTAATATAAAATTATGCAACCTATATAGTACTGCACAAGTAATATAAATGCAGGGGTTCAGCCCTATAATAAGTTTTTCTTATTGCCAAATCATCACACAACATTTGTCAAATCTAATCACTGGCATTCGAAATATATTTAGAGGATAAAAATAGACCCTTTTTAGTAATTTCAAAATGCTCTTTTAAAAGCAATTTAATAAAAATTGCAGGGAAACAAAAATGAAGCCTAATTTGAAATATTTCACTAATATAGAGCTTTCATTAAACCTTACATTTAAATTGTAGTATCATCTACTAGTTGTAATCACCACAAAGTCCATCAACGAAATGGAAGGAATATTAGAAAACAATATATCAAGTCTTTTCATACCAGATCAGTTCCCAAAGTAACATAACATTTGGTTCACACAATCACACCCAAAGAAAAGAAAACAGTCCAGTGCTTGATTTGTTGAGCATTCTTCTTAAGACATCCTTTCCAATTTGAGCTTTTTTTCTTCACTGTAAAAGTATTAGAGTCCCACTCCTGTAAAAAACCTTCCACCACACCAAAATCCCCATTGAAAACATGTAAACCCTGCAAACACTGAACAATCTGTGACATTGTAGGACGTTTCACTATGTAATAGTCCATACAGTGAAATATCATCTTTGTCAATGCCACTCCATCAAGATCATGAACACCAGGTTCTGCCTTCAGGCTCTCATGAACGAGTTGACAGTCATTTTGGCTGGAAGCCAGACTTCAATTTTGTGTGGTATTGTTCCGTAGCCCAGAGTAAAGGATGTTCTATATTATCTTTCCAATTCTCCCCACTAAAGGCACGTTTGCATATGAGCCCTTTAAGTACAATAGCAAATGAAAACTGATCCGATCTCAGCGACCAGACACCTGTTACAGAAAATTTTTGTAAGTGCAATAAAGAAAAAAAGTAAAACTGCAATGCCAAAAGACTCATGAGTACAAGCTATTCCGCCACAGTAGTAGAACATAACAAACAGAACTGTTAAGCATTCAAGACGTCTAAGTTAACGAACAAGAAGGGACAAAATCAAAAGGCAAAGCCTAGGAGTTTGTTAATTCAACATCTTAAAAGCTCCACGCTTTGCATGTGTATCCAGATACACATAAATATAATCCTCTTTCATCTTAGACCATTCAAACTTGTCACCTAGTGTCCATGTCACACAATTAATTGAAAGCTCCAACAAGCTTTTCCTACAACCATGTTAGGATAACAGAAAAGATTGACTTGGTGAATATATATACGTAAGTAAGAAACATTTACCTATTAAAAAAAGGGTGTGCCACCCTAGTACACAGAACTAAACACGAGGGAAATAATACAAGCACCTAAAGCTTTAGCTCACAACATCCAACAATGAAGAAAAAGTAAAGCAATTAGCAGAAACTATACATTCGTATAAAGTTACAATAATTAAGTGGGGGGCATCTTGCACTGCAATATCACATCTTTCAAATGGACATGAATTCCATTATAATCCAAAAATCAGAATGTTCTATTGCAACACATTCAGAATAATAACTGAATTAAGTTGCAAATTTCTTTGGCAGTGGGAATAGGGTTAGGTTTTAACGGAAAAAAATAGGTGCACTTGGGTTTAATATTCATTAAAAGAATAAAACATATTAAAATAATCAAGAAATACCATTTGGGATTGAAACGAGTAAAAAGAAAGTCAAAATTTAGGTTGCGGATTTTGGATGCTATGACTAGTGCCCAAGAAATATTGTTCTGGACTCATGCTTGAATGCTAGTTGAAGGGATAATGAGTGTTTATCAAAGACTTCCTAGTTTTAAAATGTACATCAACAAGAAATTTAGCTTTTGCATCTTATGTAATTAAGGATATGAGATAGTGCTTAAAAAAAAAATCAAAAGTCACAAAGATACTAAAATAGATAAGATAAAAGGCAGAATCTGAAACCAAAATGATGCAGGACAGCAGGTTTGAAACTAAAAAGTGATCAAAGTTTCAGTTTCAGAACCAAAAAATTATTAAAAGGACCTGGTACTACTATAGGGATTCAGGTTAGGATGTTATAGTAAGTGAGGTAAACCTAGTTTTTTGGTAGTAATCGAGGGTTATAGTAGAGTTCTCAGGGAATCTCACTTTTGAGATTTAGATGTTAAAGCGAAAAGACTCATTTGTAGAGAATGATTAGGATTGCTGGAAAACAACTTGAAGCTGTGAAACAGCAAATAGGAAGTAAAGAGGTGAAAGGAAATAGAATAAACTTCTTAGGCATCACACCTAATGAGGGGAAGCATCTTACATCAAAATTGTAATGGTACCACACCACAATGTGAGCATCACACAAAAGCAAAATGATTCGGCTTCATTCATCTCAGTCCAGATAAGTTAATGCATAGCCCATTTCAAGTTAAAAGCCTGGCACCTAGTAAACAAGGAACCCAAGCAAACTTTCTAATCAAGTTCAACTAGAAAACTGGTCAAAATCTACGTTGGTCGACCAGACTTATAACTAGAGCCACTACAACAAAAACCTGATGGAAGACCACTCATAAGATAGCAGAAGTTAAAAAGCCTAGCAAAACAAAAAGTTCCAAATGCAGAATGCAAGGAACGGCTCGACTCAACGAATTTTGTGTAATTATGATTTATGCAAACACATGAGAAGATATCTAAATAGGGTTCATAAAACATATCGGTATGACACAAACTGCTTGTCACCAACAATTCCACTAGATAGCATGAAAAAATCAAATAACACTGGATTTAAATTCTGTGGAAACATGAAGATCAAATTAGACCAGATTTTGGAATAATTTTTTGCTAAAAAAAAAAAAAAGAGTGAGTCTATCTATCGAGAGAGAGCATGAAGAAAACCAAAGATGACCCACCTGATCAAGCATTATAAGAGCAGGGTGAACAAAGCAATGTTGGTAAAGGGGATTATGACAATGCAAATACTCAAGCACATGTGCAATCGCAAGAGCCACCTACATTCTTTGGTTCCAATTCAAATCATCTGAAAATGCAATTAAAAGCACTTGGTCATTTAGTTTTTTTTTTTCTATGGAATTTGGCATCAATGGTCAAAGTTATTTACTGCATGAAAAATGAACAAACTAAAATGTACCTTTTTGCCCGTTTGGATAAAGATTAATTTGGCGTTTGGCGTTTGGCATTTGCATTTTGCATTTTTTTTTTTTTTTTTTTTTTTTTTTTTTTTTCAGCGCATGAACAATACAATCACATGGATGTGCTGTGCAGGAGACAATTTTCACTGCAGCCGCACTGTTCATGCACTGTAGCATCACTGTTCATGCATTTAAAAATATTAAAAATGGGTCTTACGATACTATTTACACATTATAAAATTATTTTGCTACAGTGTTTTCAGTTTTCAATTTTTAGTTTTTAGCAAAATAAGTGCTATCCAAACGGATCCTTTGCCGATGAGGTTGAGAAGAGTATTCTTTGATCTAAGATCATAGACAACACCCAAGTGGTGATCTTCAACTTCACAGCAATATCCGATCAACTTCACCAAATTGGGGTGATTCATACTATCCGGATGTGTCAGAAAAGTGCATTCAGACTACAAAAAAAAGAAAAAAAAAAGGGTTTTCTTTTGTAGTAAACAAATGAAAGATATGTATATATGTTATGTATATAGATAGATACCTCCAGTCTTGTAAGACTATAATTGGCATGACGGTTGGCAAGACCTAGACTTTGTGAATCAAAGCGAAACCAAATTTTGACTATAACCTCTTGACCTTGCTCAGTTTTTCCTTAGTAGACTTTCCCAAATTTTACATTTCCAATAAAGTTTTCTTCGCTAAATGACTCAGTTAAGAGTTCCAATTCCCTCCAACGATATTTTTTCACAGAAAATTCCATCTCTTTCTGCATAATTTATTTTATTAAAACCAATGTTAAAGACTGCTATAGTTTATAATAAGAACCCTAGAAATTATTCATCAAATAATAAATTTAGTGACCACCTGACAGGGACATTCACGCTTGTAGTCCTCGGATGAGAGAGAGAGTATTTGCTTTTAGAATTTTAAGTTTCTTGAAATTTAGGTAATAAAGATTTATGTAGAGTAAACTATTGGCAATGTAATTTAATCTAACATAAACTATCTTAATGATTAATGAGTGCAGAATAAATTTTCTGTATGTGTAATAAATAAATTTCCTCCCTTGATTTCGTCATGTTTGTTGTGGTGGAATCGAACTCTATTGCTTCCTCAATTGCTTCAGCCATTTTCTCCTCGTATGTTACTTCATTATTGGGTCATTCAGTGTTAGTTATAACTGTGTCCCTTTCTGTTTTATGATTAATGAACATCTAGTCAAATCTGTTTGTAGAAAGAACAATTAGAGACTCCAGCAACCACCTAACACTACTTTTCCCCACGAAAACTGACCACAGGAAGTCCTCTCTTTGGTATAACCTTAGCTTGAGTGCCTGACCCCCTTCCTTGAAAACAATAAACAAAATCAATTCAATGCAGAAGAAACTTGACCCTCCCATTCATTTAGATCTCTAGAGAAGAGAGATACCTACGGCAAACCTTTTTGTCATTCCTCTTGGCATCACAATTTTAGTTTAAGAACAAACTCCACATACTCAGGAAACATTCATGCAGATTAGACATTACCTAGGACATGTCATTGTCCTAAAGTCGTGCACTAATTTTTTTTCCTTTTTAAAAAAAAAAAAAAAAAATTATTGAGCCAGATTGCTAGGGTCATGTCATTGACTAGGAGGCTCAGGGGCTATTTTCAAGGTCATTGCAGGAGAAGTTGAGCAAGATTGACAAGGTAGATAGTTGCTTTCCAGAAAGTCGTTTGTGAAATATTTGAATAGTTTACAAATTAATAATTTAAAGGAAAATTTACGAGATGGATACAAGAAGTTCAAGTTCGTGGCTATTAAAAGTTTTTTTTTCATGTGATCATCTCTATTCTATATATATCTAAAAGTTGAAGCGTAGAATTTATTGTTGCTACGCTCTAGTTAAGCCACATCAGCGCCATGTCATCATTTATTTTATTTCTTTCTTTTTTATTTTTTGTTTTACTAATTGCCATTTATTGAGTCTCTTCTTAATTTTAGGTGTTACTTTATCTCCATATTTATCGCGTGTCTCTCTATTAACCCAGACTCTTGAGATGCCGCTATTATATAGAATTCTTATAGTCATCGATACTTTATCTCCAAATCTGTTGTGTGTCTTTTCATTAACCCAAACTCTTGAGATACTGCTATTATATGGAATTCTTATAGTCACTAATAGATTGCAACCTCCTCACTTCCTCACCTCTCATTTTTTTTTTTTTTTTCTATAAATTTTCAATTGTTCTCATTTTACAAATTGATCAGTATAGCCTTTAATGTGATAGTTTCTTGAGTGTTTTTTCAATTCTTTTGGTCATGGCTCAAGTTCGTCTACCAAAACCCAATCAAGTGAGTGCAAGAGATAGACAATGACTTTAGAGCTTGCAGACAAAGCTGAAGCAGATGAGACGTGAACATTGGTAGCCCAGGTCCAAAGAGTATTATGCTATTTGTATTATTCTTATTCTTTTTTTATTTATTCCAACTCATTACTAGGGGAAAAAAAATGTGGTTCAATTTTGAAATTTCATTATGAACGAGATTGAGTTTTCATGGTCTCAAAACTATTAAAATATTTTTTTTTCCTTTTTAAAATTGATTTGAGTTGGGCATTTGATCATGTTTGTTATAAATTGTTTTATGGTTGCCCTTCTCCAGGCTGTAAAAATGTTACTCTCAATATGTTTGCTACAATGTATGATAATTAATTTCAATGTAATGTTTTTATTTTGGTCTTTGTTTTATAGTAAAAGTGTTATTCATTTTCATCAAAGAGAAATTGCTAATGTTCTCTTTATCCAGTCGTCTTATATATTGAACTAAATTTTATTTTTATCTTTGATTCGTTTGTCAATTCCTCAACAGATGTCAATGATCAAAACTCACAATCACTGGAGTCTTTTTAATCTATTGAAGGTCATACTAATTAATTGGTAACCATTCTTTTCTTAGAACCTTTTGAAGGAAAGAGGAATAAATTTGTTGCTTTTCTTGGGTAGTGCTTGATAATTTTCTTTTTATGGTTCAATACACATCAACTATATTAGATTTTCATTTCCTTATAATAATAATTTGTTGTTTATTGTTCAATTTGACTATTTGGAGTCCCAGAAATTGTGGGAAAATGGAAGAGAAAAGAGAGTAAAGTTTGAACCTTATTTTTTATTTATTTATTTATTTTTTGTGTGTATGGAACTTGGGATGTAACCGTTTAAATTTTTTTATCTTAATTTTTTAAAGAAAACTCTAATTCTTCAAAGTACATTAGCTTAAGTAGATTGTTGTGTTGTGGCTAGAATTTTTGTGTTTGGGACCTTAGTTGGCCAGTTTGGTTGATGAATAACTTTGGGGATTGTTTAGCTTATGAGAAATTTTTTAGTATTTTAGGAGTGACGAAATTCAAAGAACTGAATTATTTTTAAATTTCATTAGTACCTAGCTTTATGCTAATTGTTGTGTGGATAGACAAACTAATTGGTTCTTGATTTTTGAATATCTATCTATAATACTGTGTACATGAACAATAATTGGGTTTTTAGTTTTAGATTTTGAATTATGCTATTTTTTCAACAACTTGATTTTCTTTTTAGAATTTTCTCTTCTTGAATATCTACAATACTATGTACATGAGTTTTAGACAAAACTTAACAATACTATTTCTTTTGGATTTTACTATTTCTTTCCTTATTAAACACAATATGATATAGTTGATGTATTCCAATGAAGGCAGAAGCAATTGCTATTCTTGGGGCATAGCAACTGATACAAACTAATAACTTTCCATAGCCATTTGAAATTCATAACCTGGAATGTTAATAGACATCTTCTCCGAGGTAAGAACAACTGGCAGAGTTTAGCAAGTTTTCCACCAACTTTGACCATGTAATGGCAATACAAGTGACTCACTTACTTACAATTCATACACGCACTATTTTGATTTTCTCTAGGAATTCAAAACAATGACAATTGAGTGATTTATATATGGACACCTCTATAAATGTCTGTAGTGGACATGGGTGAAATCAATGGCACATTACTATTTGACAATTTGGTCTTTGATGGAAATTGATATAAGTGATAGTCTATTATTAAATTTCATCATTTTGTTGAAGTAAGGTTTGTTTAGTATGTATTTTATTTATTTACCTTATTGTAAATAAGTTTTTGTACATGATGATTCTAACCAATCAAACTTCACTTTGTTTTATTTTATTATTATTAATTTTTTTTTGGTGGTCTTATTCTTTTCTGTTGGCAACTAACTAGACATCATTTTTAAAGAATTTAGCAATTGGTACAAAGGTTGCACCTCAAAATTTAGTAGAATTAAAATATGATACAATCTCATCATGGGAGGAAAAATAGGAAATCTAATGTTGTGTTGGCATGTCCCTCCATTATTGGGTTACAAATATCATATCTAAAAAAAATAAATAAATAAAAAATTAAAAAAACCAAAATAATATAATGACATAGTTGTAGAGATAGAGAGTTGGAAAATAATTTTAGAAATAGTTCAATTTTTTATGAGAAAACTATCTTCAATAAATTTTAGAGAATAAATTATGAATTGTATCATATTACAAAATAATTATATATTCTCACGCATCGCATGAGTATGCGACTAGTATTTATAAATACTTTAGTTGGGTCTAGTTGATGTGTTGGATGGTCCACTTAAGGTTAATTTTGTAGTGTGATTGATTATTTTGTTATGGGTTGCAAAGTTACAAGTTGTTTTTTTGCCTCCGGCATATGTAAGCTTCTTGTGCCTGAATGATTTGATTTGGGACCTTCAATTCATCCTATGTTGGTGGAAGAAATTTTGAAGAATGACTTTAGGAACTTTCCTTTTTCTTTTAAACTTTTTTGAAGTTTAAGTACTTTTTAAATAGGTTTCAATATCATGCTTAGAAGTAAGTCTTTCATCTTTTCTAAAAAAAAAAAAATAAAATAAAATAAAAGTTAAGTCTTTCATCTGAGTGAACTTTTTTGGCCACTATCCGTTTCTTCTTCCTTCAAATGTCAGCGAATAATTGGCCTCTCTTGCGCTTTGTATTTTCCTACACGATATCTTACTATATATATTTAAGCATTAAGGGTTCGTTTGGTTACAACTTATTTTGCTGAAAACTGAAAACACTGTAGCAAAATAATTTTTAAATTGGTGAATAATGTCGTGAGACCCATTTTTAATTTTTTTTTTCTGAATAAAGTAGTTGTGAGTCCCGTGAACAGTATGTGAATAGTGCATAAACAGTAACTTTGTCCCCTAAAGAAACGCGCGCAGCAGAAAAAGAAAAAAGAAAAAAGAAAAAAAAAGAAATAGTTCAATTTTTTAGGAGAAAACTATCTTCAATAAATTTTAGAGAATAAATTATGAATTGTATCATATTACAAAATAATTATATATTCTCACGCATCGCATGAGTATGCGACTAGTATTTATAAATACTTTAGTTGGGTCTAGTTGATGTGTTGGATGGTCCACTTAAGGTTAATTTTGTAGTGTGATTGATTATTTTGTTATGGGTTGCAAAGTTACAAGTTGTTTTTTTGCCTCCGGCATGTAAGCTTCTTGTGCCTGAATGATTTGATTTGGGACCTTCAATTCATCCTATGTTGGTGGAAGAAATTTTGAAGAATGACTTTAGGAACTTTCCTTTTTCTTTTAAACTTTTTTGAAGTTTAAGTACTTTTTAAATAGGTTTCAATATCATGCTTAGAAGTAAGTCTTTCATCTTTTCTCAAAAAAAAAAAAAAAAAATAAATAAAAGTTAAGTCTTTCATCTGAGTGAACTTTTTTGGCCACTATCCGTTTCTTCTTCCTTCAAATGTCAGCGAATAATTGGCCTCTCTTGCGCTTTGTATTTTCCTACACGATATCTTACGATATATATTTAAGCATTAAGGGTTCGTTTGGTTACAGCTTATTTTGCTGAAAACTGAAAACACTGTAGCAAAATAATTTTTAAATTGGTGAATAGTGTCGTGAGACCCATTTTAAAATTTTTTTTTTTCTGAATAAAGTGGTTGTGAGTCCCGTGAACAGTATGTGAATAGTGCATGAACAGTAACTTTGTCCCCTAAAGAAACGCGCGCAGCAGAAAAAAAAAAAAAAAAAAAAAAAAAAAAAAAAAAAAAAAAAAAAAAAAACAATGCCGGATTCAAACACATACTAAAAAAAAGTATATTTATAAGTATACTGAATGGGATGAGCTTGAAAGGGTTTGTGGGGTCTGCTATCAAAAGCTGGAGTTTGTGAGTTAAGAATTTAGGAATGGTTTTATTTGGGTGAAATGGTATGGTGTAAATAGCTGAGTTTTGTGTTTTAATTTTTGGGCAAAACTGCATCGTTAAATGATGATTTGATTTGGCAAAAGATAAAAACATGTGAGCACGATGATGTGTCATTTAAGAGCCAAAACTAACTGAGGATGTCTTATTGCTAATGGAATCAAACTTCAATATGTAAAATTAAAATTTTCAAACTTTAGGGTGTAAAATTCAAGCAGCCCCAAATTTCAGGAGTGTACTTTGCAATTTACCCTTTATTCTTTTGTTAACAACTAGTATATCACAATATATACAACTAAATAAATGGATATCATATTATTTATTTATAAATAAAATAAAATAAAATAAATAAAGGCATAGCTGTAACAGGGGTGGAGCCGCAGAGGTACATATAACCTTGGGGGCCCATAACCCCACCCCCCCCCCCCCCCCCCCCCCCAAAACTTTTTAAATCCTCTTATAGTGCTATATAAAAGTAAATTAGGCCCTACAAATTATAATGATTGGTCCATCCAAATTTTTTTTACAGAAGCTTCTTGCTGTTAATGGAAGAAAATTGGTCTAGCATAGTTGGATAAGTCACCTAATACACGAGTCTAGACTACTCTTAACTCAATTTAAATCTATATCTATATATATCTAAAAGCTGAGACGTATAATTTAATGTTGCTATACTCTTGTTGAGCCACATTATCAGCCAAGTCATACTTAAAAAAAAAAAAAAAAAAATCCTTTATGATTTTTCTATTTTATTTTATATAAAATATTTAAATATTGTTCATGGACAAACCTGTTAATGCATTCCATTACCATTTAACATGTTACTATTCATTTGTTTTAAATACAAATATTTGACTATTTAGCTACCCAAATTAATTTCAACTTTTCATTTTCTTCTTTCTAATTTCAAATAATTGTTAAAATTGAATAATTTATTATATTTTTAGGGGATATATGCACATGTTTGATTATTCATTATAAACATTACTATTCATTAGATGCAAATGTTTGATTATATTCAACTACCCAAATTGATTTCAAATTTTTGTTTTCTTCTTTCTAATTTCAAGTAATTGTTAAAATTGAATATTTAAACTTTTCATCTTCCTATTCTAAAAAAAAAAAAAAACCCTTCTTTTCTTCCTCCAACCTTTCCCCTCCCTCTTTGCCTCTTTATCTCCCTACTACTCTTTACTTTACTGTTAAACTTCCTCCATCATTTCCTCTTTCTTATATTTTGACTCTTCTTCTCCCCATCTTATTTTGTATAAATTTGATATCACTTATTCCATTCAATCCAAATTTTTTCTACACAAAAATTGTGAGGACTCTCTTGATTTTTGTTCTTTCTTATAACTCTAATTTAGGTTGATGGTTTTTTTATTTAATTTTTTTGTGTTGTATTTTTCAAATTTCCCATCACAAATCACTCTTATAACTTTGGTTGAATTTTGGTTTGGGTTAATATGTAGTTTTTTTTTTTTTTTTTAAATAGAAATTTGAGTTTATACATGGCTATGAATTTGAATGTGCCTACCAATAGACTTTCACTGAATAGCAATGTATTCACAATGTTTTTAGCTTTATATACTTCTTTGGTAATGTGAATTTGAGAAAGAGAAAATAGTAGGCAAATGAAGTATGGTTTTTTATAATCCCCTATGTCTTGAAGAAAGTGGAGAACCTATTAGTCTCCCTTCTACTAAAATTTTGTATAGAAAACATTTTGCTATAAGTTCATTGACTTTTTTTTTTTTTTTGGGTCATTTTATTACAAATAATTAGTATCTCCACCATCAAATTTTTAGTTAATTTGAACTTTCTTGGTAAGCTTTTATTTTGCTTAATTGATCATCTTTATTGAAAATACCAAAAGGAGAATAAGATAAAATATAATTTACTTTAAAGAATCATTAAGCAATTAATGTTTTTATGTATAGATACTTAAAGAATTTTTTCTTTTTGCATTTTTTTTATTTTATATTTCCACTTTATGATATATGATTTATTGATAATGATCTATTGTATAGTTATCTTTATTTACTTTTTTTACTTAGTTTCAATTGTGAGGAAGAAAGAGATGTGGATCTATGTTTTGAAGAAAAATATACCTATAAGAGTTGAATTGCATACATTTGTATAGTCATAAACAAAGTATACTTAGTTACAACTTGGTCTAATAGTTTTCACACTATCAATTAAAAAAAAAAAAATTATTGCATTGTGTTTTCATACACATCTCATTATATATAATAACTGACTACAAAAAACTTCTAATTTAAAACATAATTTCAAATAACACATATTAAACTTTTAAAAATATACAATCTAATATATTGATTTAATAATTATCTAATAAAAAATAATTATATCAAATTTTTCCGTGCATCGCACGAGTCTACAACTAGCATATCTAAAAGCTAAAGCCTAGAGTTTAAAGTTGCTGCGCACTCCTATTGAGCCATATCAGCACCACATCATCAACCTATTTTCAGTATTTTCTCTCTCTTTTTAAATTATTTTTCTCATTATTAATTTGTCACTTTACCTTTTTATCTTCCCACTACTCTATACCTTAACCTTACAATTTCTCCATTCCTTCATCATCCTTTTATTTTGACTCTTCTTCTCCTTAAGTTTTTTACTATAAAAATTTGTTATTTTCTATTCCATTTAATCCATATTTTGCTCACACAAAAAGGTGAATACTCTCTCTCTCTCTCTCTCTCTCTCTCTCTCTCTCTCTCTCTCTCTCTATATATATATATATATATATTCTTTCTTTTGGTGGATGTTTAATTCTTTAGATTGATGAATTTTTATGTTTAACTCTATTTTAGGCTGATATGATTTGGTTATATTTTAATTTTTAATTTTTTAAATTTTATTTCCTTTGTTTGTTACATACTCCTATGAAATTACAGAATGATTTATTGTTATTTTATTACATAGCATGACTTGGATAATTTGGTATCTATAACTATACATTTTCTTTTGAATATTCTTCTACTCATATTCTTTTATATAAATTTTTTTTTTTTTACAAGATAGAATTCTACTCTAGCCTAATCTAAGTGTATATATGTGTGAAGTTCCCTCCTAGAGACTTGAACCCCGTCTATTGCCCCCCACACTCTACAAGCACTTATACTTGTGGAGCGACCATTGCACCAAGGGTGTGCAGTGGTATATAATTTTGTTATTTGTCTCACATTCTCTTAAAAAAAAAAAGGTGATTGCTCTCTCTCTCTCTCTCTCTCCCTCTGTCTCTGTCTCTTGTATTAATTCTTTCTTGCAGCTCTATTTTAGATTGATGATTTATTTTATTTTCTTTTATTTTATTTTATTTTTGTCTCTACTTTTGGATGATACACTTTGGTGGTGTGTTTTTTGAGTTATTTACCACATATACTCCCTATCCCTCTTATAGTTTTGGTTTGAGTTAATTTTTAGATATTTTAGAAGTGAGATGATTATGTATTTGAATGTCTTTATAAATTATTTGAGTAATATCAATTGTAAATTTGTGATGAGGTTTGATTATCATGATAATTTTTTTAAGAGAATGAGAAGTTCAAATAAGTAATTTTGGAACTTAAAAATTTTAGTTGTAAAAAAAAAAAAAAAAAAAAAAAAAAAAAAAAAAAAAAACATAACACTATACAAAAGTTTGAATAATATAGATCACTTGAAAAAAGAATACTATTTCTATCTTTTACCCCCAAAAAAATAATAATAATAATAATGGGATAATATCAATCAAATGCACCTAAGTTTTTTTTTTTTTTTTTTTAACTCAAAATAGTAGAATAATATATTTGTAGAGATGGAGAGGTGAAAAATAATTTTAGAAATAATATTTCCAGTATGTTTTATAGAATAAATCATACATTATACCATGTTACAAAATATTTGTATCTCTAATAAGATGACTACTTATAATAAAAGAGAGAGTAACCAAGTGGCCCACCTACTTGTAGAACATGCCAAGAACCTGAATTTTCCAAACTTTTGAATAGAAGATAATCTCTGGTTTAGAGTTCCACTCTGGTTTAAAGAGATAGTCTCCAAACCAAGTGGCCCACTCTGATTTTGGATAATGACTTTCCCTTAAAAAAAATGTCATAGAGATCTGTTCATTGTTAATTTTTATGTTATTTCCCTTTAAAATATAACAATGCCTGCATTTAGCTATTTACAATTCCAATATTTAGTTAGTTTCTCAAGTGGACTTCACCCAAACAATACACACTTTTACCAAAATCTTAATAATCCCTAATCTCCAGGTGTCTTTCTTTTCTTTTTTTCTATGAATAGAAAACAGACGTTGTTCCTATTATTTTCAATTTTTAAATGCAATGCGCGTTGCTCAAATTGGTGTGTTTTTTCTTTTCATTCTTAACCTTAAAATTCATTTATTCAAGTCCCATCATCATCATTTTATCACAAAATTTGATCCTTTTCTCATATTTCCAATATTTTTTTCCTTATATGTTTTTCTCTCATTTTCATCATCTCATTTTTATATATTTTTAGTTGATTTTTTGTTTTCCTTTTGAATCTAGGTGCCTTATAAGTTGTACCAACATTGATATGTTTCTACAACATAATTTAGGTTGCACTAGAGATAAGAAATATTCTTAAGTCTTAACCCCCTCCCAATTTTAAAAAGGAAAAAATTGTTAAGAATTTCACTATGAAAATGATAATGAATGGAATTTATTTTATGAATGGTCATCATCAAGCAAAATTCTAATAGGAGATGCTAAGGCTTAAAAAAAATTCGTTTCTATTTTTATAGCTAATTGAACAATTTTTTTAATCTTATTTGAGTTTTAAAATATTATAAAATGTTAAATTTGACTATTTTATATAAAATATAATTACTGTATTAATTATGAGTTATGACTAGCATATAAATATATAATTCACCCCCCCAACTGGAAAAAAATCCTAGCTACACCCTGATGTTGAACCCCAAACAAATATTTCACTTGAAAAAAAAATTTTGAGAAGGGTGTGGGCCGAATAAAAGTGGCCTAATACCAAACTTCCACGAATAAAGTGAAGGGCTACAACCCAAAGGCTAAAGCTTGAAGGTAGTGCAACATCACTAAGAAAAAATTTAGAACCACTAAAAGCATTTGTATTAGATTGTGCAAAATTTTGTCTATTTTAGTAGAAAAGTCTACTTCTTTTATTTTGCGTACTTACTTTTCAAGACACCTCACATCAGAATATTTATTTTACACTGCATTTCATTAAAATGTCAAATTTTCTTGATTTTTTTTTAATTTTTTTTCTTTCATTACATACAACGACCACCATCTACTATCTTCCTTTACCCACGATGTCGATGCCCATCCTTAATCGGGGCAGAAAACCGTCGTTGTGGGCCTTTGTTCAATCACTCGCCGTGGCGACACTTCCGCGCGCACGGGGACCCCGTTGAAGGGCCCCCCCTCTCTCTCAAAATGGTGCGAGTATGCACGTTGTTATGTGTGGTGTGGTTCGCACGGGGCTTCGAGTGCTCTCCCTCTCAGTAAAGGAAGGTAGGTCTACCTTTGGCGTTTGTGGCAGGAATCTAGGCCAAATTTTAAGGGTTTACAGAAGGTAAGTGGAGTCGCCACCAATCATTAGGTTTTTCTAAGATATGATTGGTTGCCTGTTTCTAGTTGATTTTATTACCAATCCTAGGTTAAGAAAAATGACATTTTTCCTAATCTAATGTGGATGGCAAAAAAAAAAAAAAAAAAAATCTTGATTCTTAGGTCTGGAAGTTTGGTTATATGTGGGGAAGGTGTTAGGCACCCCACAGTGCTTAATTTTCGGAGATTGGCAAATAAAAACATGATTTTGGGGATTGGCTTTCAGGGCTTTGCATGCATAGGAGCTTCAAGGTTTAGCTTTTGAATGGATGTGGTCCCAATCTATGCTTTCCTAAGACATTCGAGTAAAGTGCCAAATTTCTACGACGAAAATCTGGCGACATGTCACCTTGCTTTCGCAGCGGAAATTAGACATTGCTTGCCTTAAGTGACACGAACTGTGACGATCACACCGGGAAGGGAGAGCAGGTATATATATATACATACATCATGCATAATGCAAGCACACAGAGTGAGAAAGTAAATGCTTATATCCCTAGAGCATAGCCCAAAATATAGGTGCAGGAAAATAAATAGGGGCCGCCATACTCTAGAGATGAGGACGAACGATAAACAGCATGATATACCTAATACAACCCATCTAAGAGAGAAATGGAGGAGGAAGGAAGGGGTTTTAAAGAGTACAAAACCAAATGGGAGAGGCTAAACTCCTAAATTTACTAAACACAGCTGCTTGGCTGATATCTACATGCTTGCGTCCTTGCCCTTTTTGCTTGCGCTTGGAAGACCGTGCCCTAGCTTCATGCATCCTCACTCCATGTGTGTACATGCAAAGGCAAGAACAAGAAATTAGCAGACAAACAATGGAAAGAAAGAGATGCATAGAGCATATAAAAGAAGCATAAAGCAGATAAGTATGATAGACATGGCAAGCAGAGAAACAAAAAAGCAAGCAAACAAGCGAAAAGGAAAACAAGCAAGAAAGCAAACAGAAGGTGGTGTCCACGAGGGACAAATGTAGGTTTGGATCGGGTATCCATAGCTTCACTGTGTTGCAGTATGGACGACACACTAGCAAGCAAGACTCATGCATGGGCATGTAAGTAAGTATGTAAAGATGCATATAAAGCCAACGGGTGGCACAAACAAGCATGGTAAGCATATCATCTCATGAAGTGGAAAATGGGAAAGGTGTGCATGAAGCAATTGGCATCACGGCGATGCATCCCGAATGGTTACATCTAACAAGGCTTTATGGGCATCAAATGTAACCACACAACCAAAAACCCGCTAAAGGCGTTAAATGTGTCAAAGCCTATAATCAGAGAGGCTAACACAAGCATAAAGCATAGAAGCTAGCAAGCATAGACATGAAAATAGGGTGATCCAAACCCTTTGTTATAGGCCTCGGCGTATGGATGATGACAAAGGCCATAGGGTCTAGATCGGGTCAGAACCAATAGGCCAAAAACAAGAAAGAAAAACAAAGCGACAAAAGGGCTACAATAGCATATGGCATGAAAAACATAGCCTAGGTCTAGGCACACAAACATGGCATGGAGTGCATAAGCACATAGAAGATAGCATAAAGCATGTAGAGAACATAGATCCAAGTGTACAAGCATGTGAAAACATAGATCTAGACATATAGGCATGGAAATAGGCTCGTAAACATGAAGAAGCTTAACACATAGACGTGGAAGAACATGGATCCAAGCATATAAGCATAGCCAACAACATCATTGAAGGATGTGAGCATGTAACCCTAATCATCAACCTAGAACTAAAAGAGGCATAAAACATAGGAAAACATGGCATAAAACACTAAGCATGTAGATCTAAACATATAAGCATGTAAGGATGTAGATCTAAGCATGAAACATAGCATAAGGCATAAAAACAAAGAGATTTAAGCTAAAAACACAAATATAGTGAGAAAGATGCTAAAGGAAGCAATACATCATATTATTCAAGGAAAAATAACAAGATAAATGCTAGAAAAAAAAAAAGATTTAGAAGGTTAGGGGTGTGGATGGTAGCTAAAAAAAGCTTCATCCACACCTCTAAACCCCAAATCCCAAGTGTAGAACAAAGAAAAAGAAGATTGGGTTATAAGAACAATACCTTGTGTTTTTGGTGAAGAGAGAAGAATCAAGAAGCTTTGATGTGTTTTTTGGAGTTCTTTTTGTGTGTTTTTTGGTGTTTGGAAGGGAGAAAAATATGTAGAAAAACCAGGTAGAGAACAAGACTCAGAAAAAAAAAAAAAAAATGTCCTTCCCCTAGGTTTGAGGGGTGCTTGGGGCTATTTATAGCCCTGGCACGAACTTTGAGGCGACAGCCCTTGGAGGTTTGCCAGCCTCCTAAGGCCTTCAATTGGGTTGATCTTGACACCCCTGAAAAGATCTTGACTTCTTGTTTCTGAAAATATATGGAACTTGAAAAATCCAAAGGTTGGATCAAAAGTTATGACTCCCTAAAGTTAACGGTGCATCAATCGGTGCGTTATCCCGGTTTTCGTGATATCTCCTCTGTCCTAACTCCGATTTCGACCCATAAATAGTCTTTGGAATGAGAATTTAATAATCTTCACAATGGCGTTGGTTTTAACCCACTCTGACAGCCATATCAAAATTTAGGTTTTTGGGCCCACCCAAGATCAATTTTGGGTCAAACATGGTCAAAATGGCCAAAAATCTTTGAGAAGCTCGGGTTTGATGTAAAACTATGAAAAATATTTTTTTTTGTGAGGGTTTTGACCTAGTTTGACCTTTGGTCCAACCTAGGGTTGACTAAAGGCATTTTAGTCATTTTAGATGAAAAAGGCATTTCGGATGCTCTGATGTCCGAACGAGTTGCACCACGTCATTTTGGATGTTCTCGCGGCCCCATGGAGAGAAAATGATATTTTTGGATTTTTCGGAGTTCGGCACACAAATCAAGGGCGGACGAAACACGATATCAACACACAAGATACATAAAAATAATAATAAACAACTAAAAGTAAAAGTGAATAGTCTCAGTGTGTAAATTTACATAATTACTTACTGTAGCAAACTTATAAATTTACATAATTATGCACGGACTGTTGTGGGTTATTTTTAGACAAAATTGTGTAAATTCTATACATTTTTTTTATTATACACGAACTAATGTGAATGTTCTAATAAATTAAAGTCTAAAGAAACAAACAAGTAAAAAGGAAACAGATCTGAAAGAACTCCATTAAGGGATGATCGGGTCTGACGTGGCATCCAACAGTTTGACGTGGCATTACAGAATTAGCAAATACGAACCTTTTTTTTTTCTTTTGATTTTTATGTTTTGTTTTATTTTTGTTGAGGAAGAGAGTGAGAGCTTCTGAGTGTGGGGGGAAATTATGAGTTCAACACAGAGAATATATGGAGTGTGATATATTTTGAGTTTGATTTATTACTCCTACATTTGGGCCTCTTTTCCTTTGTTTGTTTGTTTGTTCTTTTTTTATTTTATTTTATTTTATGATTTTCTTTGAAGTTTTTTTTCCTCTTTATGGGCTATAATTTTTTATTTAATAAATACATTTTGCAATTTTTTTTTTTTTTTTTTTTTTTTAATTTTGAAGTAAAAAACTAACCTGATTAGTTATAATTTGGGCTTTTCTCTATTTTGAGGCTTTAAGTGATCACCTGACCAGCCTAATGCTAGAACTGGCCTGAGTTAAACTTTAAATGTTTTTTGTTGGAAACATTAAGATATGACAGTTGAGCTACTCTTAAGGTACACAACTCTTATACCTTAGCATTCCCGGTCTAATCTCAAATGACAATAATTAATAATAAAAAAAGAAGTAATTATTACTTTCTAATCTTTTACTAAAAAAGAAAAAGAAAAAAAAGAAAGAATAGGCACAAAAGAGCCCCACTTCACCCTCCTTCCCTTCAAAATTAGAAGTTTAGAACATTGTACGTAGGGTTGAGCACAAACCTGCCCAACCCGACCCATTTGACCTGGCTCGAAGGGTTTTGGATGGGTTGAATGGATGATTGGGTCAAGTACAGGCCAAATGTTCAAGTCTGCTTTGGGTCTCAGGTCGGTTAAGGGTCCAACCCAACTTGCCCCTAAAAAAAAAAAAAAAAAAAAAAACCACAAGAGGGATGAAATCAAAATAAAGTAGGACATTTAGATTAGAATAAGATTTTAAAGGAACTAATTTAAAGCTGAAAGTTTTAGGAAAATTGTAGACTTATAACTCCATAAGCTACAATAAACTATTCCCAAACACACCGGTAGCATATGATTCGGTGTTGACCCATAAGGAATTCCATGGTTATGGCTATTTCTCCATTGTTTATGGTTGAATGCCTCTACACCTAGCCTAAAAAGAAGAAGGAGGGAGAGCTTTGTTGAGCTTTGACAACTCAAGAGGGGTGGAGGCTTAGATGTTGGAGAAGCAAAGATTCAATCTTGACGCCAATGGTAGAGGAGATGAACAATCTCATGAGATTTTTTATTATTCAATTTTGGTGATTTTTGTTTAAAATTAAAATTGTAATAATGTATTCTTAATTAAAATCTGATGTGTAAATTCAGTATTTTAGTAGATGATGTGGCATTAAGCCACGTAAGTTTGTAAAGCTCTTATAATAAAATGTGCAATACCTATCAATGTAAATTTTGTAATATTTAATAATAAAAAATGCCACATAAGTTAAAAACATGTCACGTTATTATTTCATTAGCCACATAAGCAATAATACTAACATTAGTTAACAAAAGGACTAACGTCACTCAATTTTTAAACTTGAGAGATTAATAGCACTCACTTAAAACTTAAGGGACTAATTACGCATACAGAATAAACTTTAGGGACTAATAGTGTAGTTTCACCTTGTTTTTAATTCAAACTCATAATCTCTATAGGTTGATTCTAATATTTTTATAATTTAAAAAAAAAAAATTCTGCCAGTTATGTAGATATACATGTACCCGAGTCAAAGTCAAATAAGATTTGATTATAATTGTTCTAAATCAACTGGTAAAGTCTCTATAAGAAATTTGAAGTTCAATTCCCGCCTAGACCAGAAACTAATTAGTGTCTTGGTCTGATAATAAATTTGGGGTTCAATACCCGTCTACACCAAAAATTGATTGGTGTCTTGGTCTGATAATAAAGAGCTATCATCAGGAGCAGACGTCATAGGTTGAAACTCTCTCATAAAATATATATATATATATATATATATTTCTTAAAATGTTTTAATGTTGAAATTGATATGCCACTTTCAGAAAAATTTCCCTCCAATCTCTTCATTTTTTTTTTTAATATCAATCTTACGTTAATATTTTCGACATCTATTCTTTACTCTCTTAAAAAGTTTTAATTTTCAAATTTTCAAAATTATTTCCCTTTTGAATTTTGGATTTTTTTTTTTTCATGTAGAGACAACATGAATAAAAAAATTTGGGATTTTTTTTTTCAAGGGGAGACAATATGAATCAAGCAAGCCAATTATGTAACTCTAGCAATTTTCCTTTTTTTATTTTTTTATTTTTATTTTTATGAACATTAGTCAATATAAAATTAGTTGCATAATAAATGTGTAAGTTTAAACCATTAAAAAAAATGCACCAATTTTAAAGAAAATCTCCAAATAACGAGAAATTATAAGATTCACATGGTAGATAAGTGATGTGATCTACTATTTCATTAAAAAACTGCAATTTGTTTAAAATTGTTAGTTAGAAAATTTTTTTAAACATAAATTAATTACTGACTCAGCAATTTTTTAGTAAAGTGTAGGTGAACAAACATCCATTCATTTCTTTGTTATTATTATTATTTTTAATCTCTATAGCTTTATATATATATATATATATATATATATATAAAGCTATACACACACTTATTGGTAACAAAAAAATTAATCAATTTTTGTGAAAAATTAATCAAGTGTCAAAAAGTTTCTCTAAATAATTAATTACTAGCAATTGACGCGAAAAGTTGAAAATCTCAAAATTGAATAAAAAAATTGAAAAAAAGTTATAAAAATTTAGATGAACAGCTCACTTATGGCCAAGAAATTCATTAAAACTAAATAAATTAGAAGAATAGATTTTAAGTTAAAAAAATTATTTAATTAAATCTAAATATATAAAAGCTATCAATTTATACATAGCCTTAGGCCCAAAAGTCTCTTGGGCCCTCTGTTAATTAGTAACTAATTGCTAATTTAAGAATTTATTTCACTTAAATATATCAGAATCCTAATAAGACTCTCACACACACCCACACACACACACAAGAGGGAGTAGAAGAAAAAGAAAAATTCTTTTCATAACAAAAGGAAGAATTCTTAGACCAAATATGTCAGCAAACCCGAGTTCAAAGGTGAAGGAGGCCAAGAACCAGTTGTTGTTTTCCGTACCAGTGATTCTTAACGGTATTATCCATTACTCAATAACCTTGGTATCTGTCATGTTCGCCAGCCACCTTGGTAAGCTTGAGCTTGCAGGTGCTGCATTTGAAAAAAGTATTAAAAGCCCTCAAAAGATATTATTTTGAGAGTTTAACTGACCCTTGATAACCTTTGAAACAAATCCCCTCGAGCCAGAAATTTCTACTGCCTTTGTGACCCTTGAAACTGAAATTTCAACAGCCTACATGACCCTCGAAACAAATGTTTTATATTTATCAAGGATTAGCAACCTTTGAAAAATTTTACAGGGATAAAAGAACAATAGCCTTTTCTTGAGGGTCTCTCAACCCTCAAAATAAGGTTTTTCTCTTTAAAAAAACAAAAAAAATTAAATGAAAACCCACAGCCATGCACATAGACTTTAAAGAACCACATATTAAAAAATTTATATTATACCAAAACACAAATATCAAAACAAAATTCAATTAGCTTTCCAAGTTACTAAATTTTTCGTTCTTGAAGTTTATGTAAACATTTTCACATTAACATAAAGAAACTTAGTATTTTAACTAGATAAAGGAGAAAAAAGAAGAAGAAAAAGAAGAAGAGAAATTAATCAATACAAGAACCATGCATGATCAAGATCCTAATTTTAATATTATTCTATTTCAATGCAAAAAGACCTGATGTACTAATGTTTAAAGGGTCTCACATAAAGGATTCTGCCTTCTCCTAATACTTCTCAAAGACTGATGCATAGCCACCAACTTTCCCTTCCATTAAGAATTGTGAGGAAATAGACAAACCAATTAATCATGCACTTGTTAAATGGTTGATGTGTTTGATTGAAAAATTGTCATACAATGAAGTCCATATTGACATGTGATTTTCAAAATATAACATATCTCTGAAAAAAGCAAATTAAGTAGCATAGTTCAACTTGACTTGCACCATAAAACTTTGAGTTTTCTGAGAAATGTGTGAAAGGAAAAGTAAGTTCATGTACCATTCCCCAAGCAAGAGCCTACAGACAGGAAATGAAATATTGTCAATCACTACGTAACATAATAAATAGTAGAGGTACGGGCATGCTTCCTTCAAACACTTGCTTCCTATTCATTTATGGGTTGGAATATGAGGGCTCTTTTTCTAAATTGGCAATTTCAAGAATCAACCAACCAACCAACATATCTCATAGATGGAACTTCTTGAGAGTAGTATACTACTTTTAATGTTTCAAGGAAGTATTTTAGTGCAAGAAATGCTACCACTAAATCTGCAATGTTGCCCAAGGATATACCAGACTTTCCACACAGCCATACAGCAATGTACTTCTTGTCACATTACACATTTTTACTATTGAGAGAGTTATGCTGTAGGCAATATGCAAATACCACAACAAATACTAACCGCTAGGGCTGATGCTTGCCTCATCAATTTAGTCAATGATGTTTCCCATATTAATCTAGCACCTAAAACACCTCCAACTTTTAATTTTCAAGTATCCAATATCTATAGCTGAAAAGAAATTTTCCCCTTGTCTCATCATTTTAAGCGACAAATGTATTTCCCACATTGATTCAACACCCGAGATACCATTGATAAGATCATAGTTGTAGTTTAAATTTTCAAGTTCTCCACCTCTACTGCTCAGAATAAAATTCTTTCAATAAACTTTGCTGCAAAATCATGTTCAGAACAGAGGACTTAGTCTTGCGATTAACTCTACAAAGGATTGATGAAAAGAAAAGGTCTTCTGGATATTGATGTCAGGGCAAGGCAAGCTAACTCACAACAAAACCTATGAAGAATTACATTTATGCATGTGCTAATGGAGATTGGAAGCAACTTAAAATTGTTTCAGTAACAAGACAAACTAGTTTCACACAAGCATAAAAAAGAAAATGATTTTTCACTCCAATGGAAAGACTACCAATTTATATAACTGACAGCCTTAAAATCATTCAGTTTCTGAGGAGCTACATATACCTCTACAACATCAATAAAATCCAGCTTCTTGTGAAATGCTCCAACCCATTTAGTGTGATCTGCAGTCCTGCCAACCAAAGAAAATTAACACAAGAATCTGAGATTTTAAGTCCCTAAATTCTTAGCTGCATGACATTATTTTCAGAATACAATGTGACGGAGACAATTGTAAGAATAAAATTCCACAGCAGCTCAAAAGAAATTACTACAAACCAATTTAGGGAAGGAAATTGTAACAACTTTGTGAAATTCCAATGAAAAGGAGATCTTGGTGCAAACTTTGTTTGAAATTCAAGTTCAAGCGATCTAATTATTTGCTCCACTCATCTTCCAGAAGCCCAATCACCATGTTTCATAGGAAACTTACAAGTCTAAGCAAACAAAAAGAAAAATAACAGGACTAAAATGAAATATGAAAAAATTTCCCATTTAATTGCATTTTACTTCATTGTCCGTGAATTGAAATTTGTCTAGCACAGGGAAGGACTTCATAAAAGCACTGCTCTTAATTATTTTTCAAAAAAAAGAAAAAGAAAAAGAGAAAGAAGAAAGAAGAGAAAACAAATCACACACATTAATTACAAGAACTCACAGTTTATGGTTCAAAATATATGATAAAAATACTACCAGTCAGCAATATTAGAAAGGGTGTTTTTAGACATCCAACTCAGTTGTTGGAATAATGGACTTGAGCAAGCAACCTACAAAAAGAATCAATTTCAAGTCCAAGCCACCGAACCCTAAAATATAGTAAAGGTACTATCTGTTATTTTTATTTCAAACAAAAGATATCAGTGCAACTGACCTTTTTTTAAGGAAAGTCATTTCCACATGAAGGGAAAATTGCAGGGTTTAAGAAGCAAGTAACTATAATCAACGTTTCTTGGACTCCTCAAAATCAACCAGACAATGCATAGCAACTTGACTTATAGCAGGTGATACCAGATCCAAAAACTCATGTTTGATTTATATTTAATAAATTTAGATATCCTCTGCCTCAAGATAGTCAAATTCTACCATTGGATTGAAAAGAAACAGATGAGAATGTAGGGATTTATCATATTAAAGCAATTTGCAGAGACTAAGTTAGGAAGGACTTATATCCATAATGGGAAAGAAAAAGAGAAAATTGCATCACATAATCCTAAGCATGGGTGTGTGGCCACATAAAACTAAATATGAAACTATTTTGTTTCTAAGGCATGACCATTAAACAACAGAAACATTACCTCATTTAGCAAAAACAGCTCTTTGCCTACCTCAAATTGAGAATCAAAATGGAGAACTATGCTAGCAACTTTTAATGCTTCTAATGCTAGTAACTTCAATTTAGCAGTAAGACACCAAAAACAACAATATTGCTTCCACAAATATGTAGCTACATATACAAATCATAGCTTATGCAATTATGATTTGAAAAGAAATATACTAGAATCAAAGATTTTGCAAAATCAAATACGACTAAAATGGACGTTTAATGCATAACTTAATAGCCAAAAATTCTTTAAGACATAGATTATTGTTGATTCACTTCTAAACCATTTGTTACAAGCGCAAGATTCAAAAACAAAATCAAATGAGTTCAAGAAATTAAATAGCGGACACACCTTTTTGAAATCATATTTTGCCAAAACCTCATAAAGATTAACAGTGCCAATCAAATTGTTATCAAAATAACCGCGAGGGTTTGCAACACTTTCCCCAACAGCTTTTAGGCCAGAAAAATGGATCAAAGCATCAAATCTGTCTCAAACAAAGCCAATGGCACAAAATTAAGCCAATTCTGAAGAAGTCTATAATTCTGTTTGTTTCCACAGAAAATAGTCAACAGTAAAATTGAATGAAAACAGCGGAAAATCATGGCACTGCTAATGTAATTGAAATTAAAAATACTGTGTTTGAGAAAAGAGATTCTCCAAGTCCTTATCCCTAAGATCACCCTACAATAAAATCAACACGTAATGTAACCAAAAGCCAAAAACCTCAAAATGCCAACGTTTGGTTGCAAAGAAACTATTAAATTTTTTTTAAAGAAAATACAAATCTCCCAAAAATCAAAACCAGCATTGCTCAAGATATTCAAGAATCTCTAATTTCTAACCTTCTTTTCCCTCATTTTCTCGGTAACCAAACAAAACAAAAATTTACACACACACACACACACACACACACACACAAAATTGAATATCAGGTGGAATTCAAGATTCTGGGAACGCTTAGGGCCGAACAAATCATGAAACCCTATCAATTTGTGGTAACCAAAATCTTCTTTTCCGAGAAATATCAATGGAGAGAATGAGAGAGAAAAAACAAGAGAGAATACCAAAGATTCTTTGCAAAGTTCTACTAGGTAATTTCCAAATTCTTTTTTTTTTTTCTCGGGAAACAAATAGAGAGAGAGAGAGAGAGAGAGAGAGAGAGACTTGTAATCGGACAAAGGGACGGAGGAGAGGGCTCTGACTATTGCCGGAGATAGGATCGCCGACCACTGCGCCTAAACCGATCATCGGAGATGAGATGAGCTCCGAGAGAGAGAGAGAGAGAGAGAGAGAGAGAGAGAATTTTCTAAGAGTTTTCATTTAGTTTGGAGGATGGTTGAACAAAATGAAAATGGGTTTTCTAAGAGAGTGAGCAAAGACTGTACGATTTTAGACTCCTTAAATACAAATAGATTAACCTAGTTATTTAGCAAAGTGATTAACTTAGGTAAATTATTTAGATCTAGGTTAACACATATAAATCATATCATTGAAACAGTGTGGAAGATAAAGAACACAACGATATGATAATCTAGGAAACCAAACTAGTAAAAAACCTGGGGAGAATTTAATCTAATTATCCTCAAGGTAAAACAAGTCCACTATGAAAGAATTGAAGTTTTACAATAGCGACTTAGATCACTAACATCCTATTGCTATCTCGAGTAGAAAACTTATTACCACAACCATGTGACAGTTTCGAGTTTACGGACTACTTCTTTCTTGGATTCACAGCAATCACAAGTATTCCCACTTGTGTTTTCTTTAAGCTCTTTATGCAGCAACTGAAGCGATCACCACTCTTGACATCAATTTTGATCTTGATAACCCTAAGTATGTATGAAGGCAAACATCTCTAAATCTCACAAGAAATTCATACACACAGCATAAACAACAACATTAAAATGTGGCTAGGGTTTTTCCTTTTATACTTAAGGTAAAACATAAAACCCTACACGTCATACGGGCTTGGGCAGAGTTGGAAAAATCTGCAGAAAAACATTTTGCATGAGTTTTGATCGATCAAGTCTAATTTTTTATCAATCAAGCCTTGCAGAAAAGTGAACAGTAATTTTCTACAATTACTCAATTCCAACTTTATAATAAACATACTTTGAGTAGCCTAATTCTAGACTCTAAGTTTTGATCATGGTTTGCCAACATTACATATTGAAGTTCTAAAACATTTAGATCCTAAATCCTTAGAACCTAACAAACTCCCCCTTTGGAAATCCGTGACAAAACACATAATAAAACAAAATGCTCAAACTTACAAAAACAGCCCATTACAATAAAATGCCCAATACAAAAACAATTCAACCTAACTACTATCTATCAGTTGCAAGTGTAGACAGCAACACAACTGAATCAACTTGTATAGTCCTGAAACACTAAACAAACTCATAAACGCATGTGTGGAAAATACAAGTAAAACAAAATAAAGTCTTGATTTCACAAAACATAAAATAAAAGACATATATCATGAATAATCTCATAAATATAAATCAATAGCCAATGTAGCACAATGTGAAACAAGAAATAGAAATAAAAACATAATGTCTCCCCCTATCACATACAACTCATAAAAAATAAAGACATAAAAAATAAATACATCATGAGCCAAAAAATAAGTACAATGTGAAGCACCTAGATACAATCTAAAGCTCCAAAGCTCCAAAACAACAAAAATCTCCCTTTAACTCCATCCATATGTACTCCCCCTTTTTGTGACGAATTGCTAAAGGGCAATCAAGGCTCATCATCAAAAGGAGGTGGCGAAGGTGACCGTCTAAAGCTCGCCAAATCTGTACACAAAGCCTGAAGCTCCATGAGGACGTACTCCAAAAGCTGACTATGAGCCCTCTGAACGGTCATGATAGTGTCCAACATACGACGAATGCTAGAATCATCTGAAGTAGAAGGTGGAGGAGCAGTAGCAGCAGTTGGATCAATATACTCATCAGCAGTCGGATCACTTGAAGAAGGAGGAGGAGGAGGTGCAACACCCAAAGAAGACTCAACTCTAGGGCGTTTAGAGGTAGCTTGCATTTGAGCAGCTCTCTGCCTAAGGAAGGTGGCACTTATGGGAGCGATAATGTGTACGGGCTCAGAAGCAGGAAACTCATCTAAACCTAAATGTCATAAAATTCGGTGAATAAAAACCGAGAAGAAAAGAGCATGAGCAAAAGAACTACTCCTATAAACCTCAACAAAGGATCGAATGAAAAGATGAGGAAAACTCATAGGAGCATCTATCACAAGGGCATACAAAAATGCACATCTCTAGATAGGAATGGTGTGCAAATGAGAGATAGGCCAAATGGAATGGCAAGAAATTTGGAAAAACAAGTAATGAATCTTGGTTAACTCATGAGAAATGATTCGAGAATCAGTACCCCACTAAATGGAAGTACTAATCAGATATGACATAATATCATCTAAAGGAGGTGACTCATCATACGGATACACAAGATGCTGTACCTTAGGCACCCCAAGACCAGAGGCCACTTCCAAAGGAGTAATGACATACTCTTCACCTCGTATCCAACTCTTCACAAACCAAGTGTTGGAATCATTGGAATGGAAAGAAAGGTTTGAGTAGAACTCTCTAATTAAGGTAGCCGAAGGAGGAGGATCTATATCCATCAAAGGCAACCAGCCCCTATTCTCAAAATTTCTCCTAATTTTTGGGTCATTCTCATCTAAAACAACTTCTCTCTTAGCCCACATAGACCTGATAATGTTTAGCTTCTCATAGGTCTCTTGGTTTTTCTCACTACGAAACCTCTCACTATCAAAAGCTAGAGTAGAAGAGGAGGTGGATGTTCTATGGGCTCTAGTCTTCCTAACCATGGTGCTAAGGATTGGAATAGGATAGATAGAAAAGAGACAAAAGAAAAGAAAAAGAAAAACCCAAGGGCAGACTACATCAGACATGGTTAGAGCACAAAATATAGAAATGAAAAATCTATATTGAAAGCTCGAAATTGTGTGAAAACACAAGAGCTTGTTTAGACCTCCAATTAAAAATTACAGCTAGATTGCTTTTACTCTAACTTATCTAAGTGCGGAAACAAGAGTAAATGAAACGCAATAAACCGATACTACTCTAACGCATAAACATGAACAACAAACATTAAAAGTAAAGCACAAGAGTAAGGGAAGAGAGATGCAAACACAAGATAACACGGCGATGTGTTATCGAAGAGGAAACCGAAGAACTTGGCGAAAAACCTCTCCGCCGCTCTCTAAGTGGTAAATCGATTCGCTAGACAATAAGTTGGGATACACGAATAGCAAGAGACCCTCTAAGTCTAATCTACCCAATGTACCTAAGCCCTCTAGGCTCTTACTCCAATAAGGCTTTTCGTAACTGTGTCTTGTCTAGCTTTCCAGATCTTGCAATACACCCAATTGCATCTACCAAGCCTCACGGGCTTCTTTTGGCAAATCCTCAAAGCTTCCTAAGATCTAAAACACTTTCTACACTCTAAAAATGTGTAGGTTGTGTTTGGGTACAAATCTCCTCTCAAAGTATGACAATGGGAGAGGGAAGGAGAAGAGGCTAGATTGATTTCTCACTAAGGATTAGTAGCTCTCTCTCTAAAAGATGGGTGTGTGTGTTATAGAAAACCTATCTAGGGTTTTTCTCTCTGAATGGTTTCCTTTACATTTTTGGGTAATGAAGGTATATATAGTATGGGTGAAGGGTAAGAAAGTCAATCTTAACAATCCTCCAGGCAGAATATTTCGCGACTATCTCGCAGGAAGGCCTTACCCACGAGACACTCGTGAAACTAACAGCCTGACACGACTCTTTAGCTTCCAGTCATGTGCTTCTCACGTGGCTACTTCGCGGGTTAGCTTCTCGTGAAATCCACTTGATCTTCAATTAAGCTTTTGTCTTCACCAACTTAATACTAAACCCAATACAATACAATCCCATAAAATACAAATAACAAAATTAAAGCAATTACAACACCTTTTGTCATGGAATAAAGCCAACATAAAACATAGTTGTAAATCATAACTTTGCAATCTCCCCCTTTGGCTATTCTGTGACAAAACACCCTAAAACATACTCTGCACTTAAACGTGATTTTGGGAACAATGGCAAAACTCACTCACACCTAAATCTAGAAGCTGTGATGAAATTGAAACATGTATACTTATAACCTGAAACACTTGCACAAACGCATTAGACCCTAAAGGTAAATCAAGTGATAAAAGGACAATTATAATGTAACAAGTAAAATGCGATCAAGTAAACATGTTGAGAAACATATGAGCAACTTGATTAAACACAAAACAGTCATATGGAAATAACTATAATGGTTATATAGCAAAGCAAATGATCATCCAAACATGAAACCAATAGAGCACAATAACATAAGGATAAAAGCATGTCCAACACACAAACACGATGCGATGAGAGCAACAAAACATAGATACTAAACATAACTTAAAGCACCATAAAGTAGTGAGAAAACAAGCACAAGATAAAACAAGACAAAACAAGGTTTTCTAAAAAAAAGATGTCTTCTCCCTCTTGGTATACGCATCTCCCCTATGTCTTTCTCCCCTTACAAATGTGCACGAGGTATAATTTCTCCCCCTAAGAATGTGCACACGAGTCATATAGAAATGACGAAACACACCGCTATACTCTTTGGTATACTCTCCCCCTTTCTGTCATGAATAGACAAATGAAGCAAGAGGAAGGAGGGAAAGAAAAGAAGATATGAACAAGGTAAAAGATGATGCATGAGGGGTGCAAGATGAATGAGAAAATGAAGTTCAAATGAAAGACAAAAACATCTTTAAAAAAAAATGCTACAAAGCATAAAGTACATGACATGTTAAGGATGATGGAACAAAGTATAGACCAAGGCATGACATAGACACAAGAATATGTTATATGTGCTAAAAGGTCTAAAAAGACTTAACTAGCATGAGTGAATGTAAAAACATGTCAAGTGTTAGAGTGTGTGCAGTAAGGTGCATCTAGTGTGCATCTAGTGTGCACGTGAGATGCATGACCAATGTATGAACATGCACTAAAAGGCAAAGTGTATAACACACAACCAATGATTAAAACATGATAAACATGAATAATTATGGTGATCCCCAAAATTTGGTACTCATCGGAGTCCAAAACAACCAGAAAATGCCATTTGGGCATTTTATCAAACACTTAGAGTGCATACACTACACATGTATGTTAAACAATGCATGAACATATGAAAATCTTGCCTAAATACATGTTATTTTTGACACAAGGGGCCAACATCCAAAGCAAATTAACATTTAAAACAAAACCCAATAAAAAAGATTGACAAAAAATAAGTTTTTCAACTCCCATTTGAGAAAATCCCAACTATGAATATAAAACCCCCAAAAACATAATCTAAGAATTAAAATTAATTAAAAGAGTTAAAGGTTACCTTAGAGATGTTTATGGAATGTAAAACACTTGAAATTAGTTGGGTTTTGATGTTGAAGCATTAAAATAGGGGTTTGGGAGAAGATGAGAGAAGTTTAAAACATATGACCCACGAAATGCCCTTTAAAAGCTGATCTGAAAATTTTCGTTGGTAAGCTTCACTCTTGAAACAGTTACGAAACTCTCTGTCTAAAGCTGAAAAACTTGACAATTGGACCCTTTAACATGTGACTGAACTTACACCTAAAATAAGACACTAAAACACCAAGAAAACATGTTTTTTTACCACAAAAACAACTTGAAAAACTTTGAAAAACATGGGTGATACAAATCACTTCCAAAAGCAAACAAAAAGAACATAAATCTTTTTGGTTTGATCCACATAAGGTTGAGCACACATATATCACATTTGAACATGTACAAACACACAAATAAAATAGTCATTCATTGAACATTAAACCTGTGTGTTGTGTGTCTTTATCAAATGTGAAATAGTTCTTAGTTTAGAGTGAAGCTTCAATGATCAATTAATCAAGTCATACACAACTAGTACTAAGTCAAGTGGTCTATCTCAATTATATATATGACCTCCCACAAGAAAATGATTACAAATCTTAAAAGTTTTTCATTTGGCTTCTATACAAATCATAACATTTGACCATTTTTGAACAATACATCTCATATTGAGATCGGTGCTTGAAATTTTTTATATTTCAATATTGAGAATGAGCTTTTGGTTTTTTGAGCACCATACATTTCAATTAAAAAGTCGCCTTCTCTTTTTCCTAGTCAAATACTAGTATGTGCGACAGCTTTTGCAGCTCATTATCTCTTTTCATTTTGAGATTTACATTTGTTGAGCTCTTTAAGAAAAAACATAAAAATTAAAGTGGGAAGAGATATAGGCACAAGTCTATGCAAGTATCAAGACCATCAAGACTATTGACCAATCATTTATGACAAGCTTAAAGATCGATTTACAACAATCACACATAGTTTTCAAGATTTTTCCCACACAGATATATGTGCATACAAAACAAGCTAAGCTTGTAAATGCTTTATGCCATCAGTACGAAGGTACTAGGCCAAACTCACATGTGACATGTGCTCAAACATATACGATCAAACTTTTTGAATTTTTCACTTTTTATGTGTTTTTGGAATTTTTACACACACAAAAACAAAAGCATAAAAGTAAGATCAAATGCAAAAACAATGCATATAAAGAGATGCATGATGTACAAATGCATGACAATGAAGCATCTAATGCATGAAGGGTCTTACAAAAATCTAAAGAATTAGATCAAGGACCAAAAAGGCAAAAACTCAACCATAGGAGCCCTTCCTCATCCAAACAGAATGATTGTTTGGAATGAGTGTCTCATGAGAAGTAAAACGAGGGTTGGAAGAATAAGAACCGGAGATGCACATCGACAAGGAGGTAAGAACATCAAAAACTTTCTTAAACAACTTAACATTTTCTTCCAAAACCGGTTTTGCTTTCATAGAACAACTTTCAAAAAGCTTAAGTTTCTCTTTTCTTTTAATTCTTTTAAGAGCTTGAAACTTGGAGCAATGAGGTCTTAAATGACCAAAGGCACCACAATGGTGACAAACAATGAGTTTAAGTCCACTAGGCCTTTTAGGGAGTGATTTAGCACTATGATTTTGTTTTTTCTTCAACATGGGGCATTAAGGTCTTATGTGACCAATCACACCACAATGGTGGTAAGTAGGAACAAACTTAGATCCACTCAATTCCCTAGGATGGGACCTAAATAGAGGCTTAGGCTTAAGAGCCTTTCTCTCAACTTTTTGGTTTCTTTTATGTGGAGGAATGTACACTAATTTGTCTTTCGAGATAGAACTTACAATAGGCACAAAATCAGGTACCACAACATGATTGCAACAAATATTTTCATCATTTTTAACAATAGGTTCAGCAATCAAACACTTGGCATGCATCTTAAGAGATTCATTTTCACATTTTAGCTCATCAACTAGTTTGTTAGACAAAACAAGTTTAGCATCCAAGTCCATATTTAAAAATTCAAACTCTTTCAGCTTTTTAAGAGAATTTTCAGCAAGCTTCTTATATTTTTCAACCAATTTATTGGATTCATTGAGCTTGGTAAACAAATCATCTTTTTCACAAATGAACTTGCTAAAATTCTCATGAAATTTCTTAGCCTTTTTCTTTAAGAGTTTGACATTTTGAATATCAACAACAACACCCATAGATTCATGTAACATGTCATCACAATTATGAGGATTAACACTCATAGAGGCATTTTCACAAACACATGGCATGTTACACTCAACAATATCCAAAACATCCATAGAAGCACACAAAACACTATCCATGGCAAAACACACTCGGGGTCATGGATCACACTTAGGTAATGAAACCAATACAAGTGTACCCGCTCTGATACCAATTGAAAGCTCGAAATTGTGAGAAAACACAAGAGCTTGTTTAGACTTCCAATTAAAAATTACAGCTAGATTGCTTTTACTCTAACTTATCTAAGTGCGGAAACAAGAGTAAATGAAACACAATCAACCGATACTACTCTAAAGCATAAACATGAACAAGAAACATTAAAAGTAAAACACAAGAGTAAGGGAAGTGAGATGCAAATACAAGATAACACGGTGATGTGTGATCGAAAAGGAAACCGAAGAACTTGGCAAAAACCTCTCTGCCATCCTCCAAGTGGTAAATTGATCCACTAGACAATAAGTTGGGATACACAAATAGCAAGAGACCCTTCAAGCCTAATCTACCCAATGTACCTAAGCCCTCCAATCTCCTACTCCAACAAGACTTCTCGGAACCGTGTCTTGTCTAACTTTCCGAATCTCGTAATATGCTCGATTGCATTTGCTAAGCCTCACCGGTTTCTTTTGGCAAATCCCCAAACCTTCCTAAGCTCCAAAACACTTTCTACACTCTAAAAAGGTGTGAGTTATGTTTGGATACAAATCTCCTCTCAAGGTATGACAATGGGAGAGGGAAGGAGAAGAGGCTAGAATGATTTATCACTAAGGATGAGTAGCTTTCTCTCTAAAAGATGGGAGTGTGTGTTGTAGAAATCCTATCTAGGGTTTTTCTCTCTGAATGACCTCATTTACATTTGTGGGTAATGAGGGTATATATAGTATAGGTGAAAGGTAAGAAAGTCACTCTTAATAATCTTTCAGGCAGAATGTTTCGCGACTATCTCACAGGAAGGCCTTACCCACGAGACACTCGCGAAACTGATAGCCTGGCATGACTCTTCAGCTTCCAGTCATGTGTTTCTCATGTGGCTACTTCGCAGGTTAGCTTCTTGCAAAATCCACTCTCTTAATAATCTTTTAGGCAGAATGTTTCGCAACTATCTCGTAGGAAAGCCTTACCCACGAGACATTCGCGAAACTGATAGCCTGGCATGACTCTTCAGCTTCCAGTCATGTGCTTCTCATGTGGTTACTTCGCGGGTTAGCTTCTTGCAAAATCCACTTGATCTTCAATTAAGCTTGAGTCTTCACCAATTTAATACTAAACCTAATACAATAAAATCCCACAAAATACAAGGAGCAAAATTAAAGCAATTACAACACATTTTGTCATAAAATAAAGCCAACATAAAACATAGTTGTAAATCACAACTTTACATATATGATGCATGAACAGAATAACCACATGATGCATGCTCTAATGCATTGAGAATTGTCCAATTATACTTTTAAAAACACAGAATTGGCTTGAACATAGAGTTTTAGAACAAAAATCCAAACTTTGAAAAACCCAATTTCAGAAATCCCAACAAATGAATCAATTCATCATTACACAAGTTAGATAACAGTATATAATGACATAATTAATCAATTACACAAGCCAATTTCATCAAATTAATCTCAATTGAACAAAATCCCCAAATTCGATGAGTTTCAAGCCCCAGAATTTTCAATTCTTCCCAAATCACCAAATTGATCAAATTAAACTATGAGGAACATGATTACATCATCCAATAAAAAAAAAAAACCCATTGATCAATTGTGAAAGAAAACATTTCAAACATCAAAAACCCAAAAAACTATTAGGTCCGAAAATTTCCCTAAAATGCATGAAAAATGAAATGAAACCAAAAAAAAAGGGTAGAATGGTCTTACCAGTGCTAGAAGACAAAAACCTTGAGAAAAATTTAAGGGAAAACAACAAACAATTGATAGTGAATCTAGATTGGTCGAAGAGAGAGAGAAAAGCTTTTTGAAAACTTTTGAAATAGTAAAGAACACGTGAAAAGCTTATGTTTTAAAAAACTCTCTGACAGATTTTCAATCGGTCGAAAAATAGGTTCGATCGATCAAAAAACATATTCAATCGATCCAGCATCAATTGAGCAGTGATCGAGCCAGGCAGATTCAAACCAAATTTTTAATCACAATTTCGATCGATTGAAAATCTGGAAAAATCAAAATTTTGAACATATGTGTTCACATGTTAAGAACATATGTCATATTTTATGTATATTGGCTAATCCTTTGACAAAACGCACTCTACTTGTAATTGGGTAGTTCTAGGTGTTTTTAATACTTCAAGAAACAAGGTTTCAAGATCAAGTATTGAAGTTATCAAGTCTGTCCAAGAAAAAGCAAGTTGAAGTGCAGAATTTTTAAAGTTCGACACCTGCTCGATAGCTACCTCGACACCTACTATCTGTCGAGAATTAAAAAGTCAGAATTCTGTTCTGATTTTCTTGGGATCTGTGAATGTTTTTTTGAGCCTTCTTTTCTTCTAACCCTAAACATATTTAAGGGGTGTTTTAAGAGCCGTCAATATAGACACAAGTTGCATAAGCATTGAGCAATCCTTGTTCAAGCAAATTGTGATCTAAGACGAAGTTCTTGACCTAGTTCATCTTCTTCAAGAAGTTGTTGTGTATTTTGCACCGTAGGGTTTTGTGACCAAGCATCTTCCTGATCTTCATTGCATAGGATGATCTGAAGAACTTTGCAGCCAACCTCTCTTCCTAAAGTTGGTGTTTGAAGTCGCGTACTGGGATCCGCGCATTTGGTTAGTCACGTACTTGGGAGCCGTGCATAAAAAGGGGGAACTGTCACTACAGATCAAGTCCAATTGGGTATTGGGGTAAGGGTTCAACTGTAGGTTGATAAGGTATTTGAGATTCCTTATTTGTAACTGCTTGATTTGATAATAGTGGAGTTTCGGGAGTGGTGACCTAAAATCACCCGGTGGGGTTTTTGCCGTTAGGGTTTTCCCCATTCGTGAACAAATCACCGTGTTATTTATTTTCCGCTGCATATTTAGTTATTCGGTGATTTGTTTGTGCTGCCACGTATTTGCATGTTAAATTGATTAATTAATAACTTGGCTAAATTAATTAATTAGTTTAAATCACAAGGGGTCATTCAGTTTATGGCCTATCAAGTGGTATCAGAGCGGGCACACTCTGATTAGGTTAATCTTTGCTGTGTTGATCCATTGACCCCTGTTTGTCATGGCTATGACCGGCTTTAAGAGATCTAAGTTTTCAAATACATCTTGTTTTTCTAATCACTATTTGTTTGAGTGTCTCAGAAAACACAAGTCTAAAAGTTATTTGAATTCACTTATAATGACTATGGTAAAAGATCTCAGTTTGGCTAAGAAGAAACTAGACTGTCTCAGAATGAAAATCTGCAAAAGAGTTCGTTTGAGAAGAGTAAAAGTTCAAGGCTTAGCTAGTAGATGGCAGTTGAGAGAAAGAATTGTTCCATCTGACTTGTCATCGAAGCATGAAGTATGTTTCATGATGAAGTCTGCTTTCAAAGTGATGGATACATGCCTTTGGTATCTTGACAATGGTTGCTCAAGACACATGACTGGAGATAGATCTCTCTTTAAGATCTTTGAGCCTAAGAAAGGTGGAAATGTGACTTTTGGTGATGGAAGCAAGTCACAGATTAAAGGGAAAGGAATCATATTTCTACCAGGACTGCCGGACATTGCAAATGTTCTCTATGTAAAAGGCCTGAGGGTGAATCTACTAAGCATAAGTCAGATATGTGATCAAGACTTCATGGTGCTGTTCTCAAAAGGAAAGTGTCTTGTCATGGATGAGTCCGGAAAGAATCTCATCAGTGGGGTTCGCACTTTGGACAATTGTTATGGATTGGTACCTGATGCTGATATAGTGTGTAATAGCATTCGTTTGCCTAATGAAGATCTATGGCACCAATGGATGGGACATGCTAGTTACAAGCATCTATCCATTGTCTCTAAGCATGAATCTGTCTTGGGGATACCAAAGCTTAGTAGAATGAGCAATGTGGTATGTGGACCATGTCAACTTGGGAAACAGACAAAAGCTAAGCATGCAAGCACTCAGGCATCCGCTACCTCCAAACCGTTGGAATTGTTACACTTAGATCTTATGGGTCCAACCAGAACTGAATCTCTTGGTGTTAAGAGATATATCATGGTAGTGGTAGACGACTTCACCATATACACTTGGGTCATCTTACTTCGATCCAAGTCTGATGCTCCCGAGCACATTGAGGCCTTGTGCACAAGACTGTAGAATGAAAAGAATTTGAAGATTGATCAAATTCGAAGTGACCATGGTAAAGAATTTGAGAATTCCTACATGGAATCCTTCTGCTTGAAATCAGGTATATCTCAAGAATTCTCTACACCGATTACTCCTTAATAGAATGGTGTGGTAGAAAGAAAGAATAGAGTTATTCAAGAGATGACCAGAGCCATGTTGCATAACAAAGATGTGGCTCGAAACCTATGGGGAGAAGCCATAAACACTGCATGTCATACAGTAAATAGGGTGTACTTCAGACCCGGTACCAAGAAGACTCCCTATGAGTTATGGAAAGGAAGAAAGCCAAATGTGAAGTATTTCAAAATCTTTGGAAGTACTTGCTTCATCCTCAAGGATAGAGAAAATGTGGGAAAATTTGACTCTAGAAGTGATGAAGGTATATTTCTAGGCTATTCTTCTACCAGCAAGGCCTATCGGGTATACAACAAAAGAACTATGAAGGTAATGGAGACTGTGAATGTTGTCATTAATGAGTCTTCAGATTCCAATTCTGAAAAAGGCATTGATGAACTTCCCAAGGAAATTCCTCCCACTGAGCCTACAGAAGTTCAAGACATTGTTGACCGAGAACCTACATCTCCTGATGCTCCCGGTACTTCTAGTGCTGTGGAAGAGTCTGCAGAAATTCCAACTTCACCTGATTCTGAATCTCGTCGGGAGAAAGAACCTTCCTCAAGGATTAAATTAAATCATCCTTCAGAAGTTATTATGGGAAACTTGAATGAACTCACATTAAGGAAACGAACAGTTGACAAATGTGTTGCTAACTTTGTGTCTTATTCTTGCTACTTGTCACAGGTTGAACCCAAGAAAGTGGAGGAAGCACTACAAGATGAAAGTTGGGTTGAAGCAATGCATGATGAACTGCTCCAGTTTCAGAGGAATGATGTTTGGACTCTTGTACCTAGACCGGAGGGCGAGCACATTATTGGTACAAAATGGATTTTCCGCATTAAGACCGATGGAGAAGGCAATGTGATTCGAAACAAGGCTCGACTTGTGGCTCAAGGATACTCTCAGATGGAAGGAGTAGACTATGATGAAACATTTGCCCCAGTTGCTAGAATGGAGTCCATCAGAATTCTGCTTGCCCTAGCATGTCACCTGAAATTCAAACTGTATCAGATGGATGTAAAGACTGCCTTTTTGAATGGGCTGCTGAAAGAGGATGTCTATGTGGCTCAACCAAAAGGATTCATTGATCCACACTTTCCGGATCATGTATTATATCTCAAAAAGGCACTTTATGGGTTGAAGCAAGCCCCTAGAGCTTGGTATGACAGACTCACACAATATCTTGTGTCACATGGGTTCACAAGAGGAAAAGCTGATCAAATTCTCTTCATCAAAAAGGAAGATGGTGAATTGATGGTTGCTCAAGTGTATGTTGATGATATCATCTTTGGGTCGACTAAGGATAAACTTGCTCACGACTTCTCAAAGCTCATGCAAGCAGAGTTCGAGATGAGCATGATTGGAGAGCTGACTCACTTCCTCGGATTGCAGATTCGTCAACAAGATTCAGGTATTTTTCTATCTCAATCTAAGTATGCTAAGAATCTTGTGAAAAAATTTGGCTTGGAATCTGCTAGTTCTGTTCGTACCCCTATGAGCCCTAATGTTAAACTCACTGTAGATGTGTTAGGTAAGAGTGTTGATCCTTCTCTTTATAGAAGCATGATAAGTAGTCTTCTTTACCTTACTGCTAGTAGACCTGACATTAGCTACAGTGTTGGTGTGTGCGCTAGATATCAAGCTAATCCCAAAGAATCACATATGACTGCTTTAAAAAGAATTATAAAGTATGTCAAAACTACCGCTGAGTTTGGTGTGTGGTACAGCAAGGACACTAATAATGTCTTAGCTGGATATTCCGATGCGGATTGGGCTAGGAATGCTGATGTTAGGAAGAGTACTTCAGGGGGTTGTTTTTATGTAGGCAACAATCTTGTCTCTTGGATGAGCAAAAAGCAGAACTCCATCTCCTTATCCACTGCTGAAGTTGAGTACATTGTTGCTGGTAGCTGTTGCACACAACTCCTCTGGATGCAAAAACTCCTTCATGATTATGGTATTTGTCAAGATCATCTTACTATCTATTGTGACAATACCAGTGCCATAAATATCTCTAAGAATCCGGTTCAACATTCTCGAACCAAACACATAGAGATTCGACATCACTTCATTAGGGAGCTTGTCGAAGATGGTATTCTCACTCTTGAGTTCATTCACACCGATGATCAGAAGACTGATTTGTTTACCAAACCTCTTGACAGCAAACGCTTTGAATTCCTTCGTCAAAACATTGGTGTTATCTCCATGGAGTGATTTCCCTATCCTCTTTCCCTTCCTCATGCATTTGCATCTAGTTTTATGCATTGTTTTTGCTTTGCTTAACATGTTTTTGTGTGTTTACTTTCAGTTTTGTTTATTTTGTTTTTCACATAAATAAAAAAAAAAAAAAATTGAAAAACTGAAAAATACAAAAACAGTGTGTGTTATGTGTACATTGGTACTTGTGTACCTTGGATGGCCAATAAAACAAAGTTTTCTAAACTTTGTATCTCTTGTAGCTTAGATGAGCATCTTTATGCACAACTAAGCAAGTGAGCTTTGTGGCTCTTGTTTGTGATGAGTAAGATTAGGTTATTTCTTAAACTTAACACTCATATCACTCTTTTTGACGGGTAGGACTAGAAAATCTTGAGAGAAAGGCATAAATAACCATCTCACCACTGTTGCCCGCCAATCATTAATGACATCTGTATGCTTCGGCATAGCAAAAGTGTGATGTCAATGACATTTGTGTGCTTAGGCATAGCAAAATTGAAATGTCAAATATCAATGGGTATTTCTTTTCTTTCTCATAAGCCCATGCATGATATGTTTAAAAAGAAAATATGCAAAGAAAATAAAAAGCAAAAAGATTAAAAATGCTTTAAAAATGGTTGCAAGCGCGTATTCTAGGAGATGTGGGAGTTATAGGATGTACCTCGAAGGTGATAGTCCCCATCAAACAGTTATGATTGTGTGTGAGTTAAAGTTATTTTCTCGTATCTCAGATCGTCATAACATGTATACACATATGCAATCTTGCGATGTTTTTCACACACAACACGCAATATTCTTTGCTACTTTTGATACATGTGCAGGTACAATGTGATTTGGCCATCACAAAGGTTTTACATGTGCTTTTGTATACTCACTAAACTGTCATGACTTATTTTTGAAATATAAAATTGGTTATACTTGTTTAGTGTGTGTGTGTGTTTTTGGAAGATCCATGTGCTTAAATTTTCATTGAGAGATGATCTTTGAGAGCTTTTTATGTTGGTTGGATCATGGTTGAGGTGTTTGTCTTGATTGCATTCTTGTCTGTGTTTTTCTCTTCTCGAAAAACTGCTTTTCTCTGCTGGCTCGACACCTCCTCGACACCTCCTCGATACCTGATCAGCTGTCGAGCTTCTCAAGCCTTTTTCTTATCGCAATCTCGACACCTCCTCGACACTTTGTGGATCGATCGAGAAAGTCTTTGTCTCCTCGATACCTTCTCGACACCTAGTCGATCATCGAGCTTCAGTATCTGTTCAGCTGTTTGGTACCTCGATACCTCCTCGACACCTTCAGCTGTCGAAGGCAAAATTTCTCGACGCCTTCCGACAGCACCCTCGACACCTCTCGACACCTCAGCTGTCGAGATTTACTGAGGTGTTTATTTAAGCTGCGATCGCGATTTTCTCTCATTCTCACTCGATCTCTCTCGATCTGTCCGAGGTCTTTTCATCTCCCAATCAAGCTTTTCTCCCTCAAAGCTTCAAATCTTCATCCTTTTTGATCTTCTCTTGATTTCCTTCACCTGGTATGTTCTTTTTCCCTTTCTTTTTCATGCATTTCATGTTTTTAAAACCTAGGTTTTGGGATTTTTGGAAATTTTTGGGGTTTTTCAAAATTGAAGAGTTTTTCTTGAAATTTTGGGTTGGTTTTTCACTCAAATGTTTTTAAAATGTCATACATTGCATTCCATGTGCATTAGAATGATATTTTCATGCATTTAGATGTGTGTTTCTTGTATATGTGCTACTAGGTTTGGATTGGGCTGAGCCCATGATGCTTTTTAAGTTTACATGTCACATGCCCATGCATTCCCATGCATACGTACTTTTTGTTCAACATATTATCATATTTGAACTGTTTGGGACTTTTCTGATTGTCTCCCTCTCTATCTCTTTCTCATTCTTTTACGTTAGTTGTGTCTATGGCACCCAAACGTAAATCTACTCCAGCTCGGAACCCTCTGCATTCTGGAGCTTCCTTTTCTTCTGATTCTGCTCCTCTTAACCTTCGGTTCCGTGATGGAGATGCCCACAAGGCATTTACTGAGAACTTTTCTAGACGAGGTGTTCATTCGGAACGCCAAGTCATTTTGGCGGACTTCGCCGACACTGACCTTCCCTCTGTCATTCACAGTAGGGGATGGGGGTCACTGTGTGACATCCCGGTCACCTGTCCTCTCGTGCTGATTCAGGAGTTTTACTCCAACATGCACGGGATTGATCGTTCAGTACCTCTCTTTTTCACTCGCGTTCGAGGTACGTGCATCCCTGTCACACCGTAGCTAGTGGCGGATGTGCTTAGGGTCCCTAAGATAGAGTTTCCTGACTATCCTTCTTGTGAGCGACTGAGGACTGTGTCCAAGGATGAGCTCATTTCTGCTTTTTGTGAGCGCCCTTCTGAGTGGGGTGAGCACCAGTATACATCATGTAGACTTTTTGCTAAAGGTCCTAGGTTTCTAAACATGGTGATGACTTTTGTACTTCATCCTCTCTCTCACTATAACTCTATCACAGAGCCTCGTGCTCGATTTTTGTTATCTCTACTTGAGCATCTCACGATAGACTTTCCTTCTCACTTCATTTTCTCTATCATAGATGTTCATTTAGATGCGGCGTCCCGTGATAAGCTCATCTTTCCTTCCGCTATCACGAGGATTCTACGCCATTTTTCCATCCCTTTCCCTTTGTCCGACCACTTCACACACATATCTGCCATATATGCCGCTACCGTAAAACGTAGTGAGGCACAGTTCAGGTCGAGACAGCCAGATTCCACCCCTCCCTCCCGTTCGGCTCCATCCAGATCAGCTCCATCTACATCGGCTCCTCCTTCTTCTTCAGGCGATGTATCTCTTGGAGATATTATGGCGCAGCTGCAACGCATGGATGCTCGCCTCGATACACTCACCACTGAGTTGTATTAGGTGAATGTTCGTGTTGGTCGTATTGCACGACGGCAGGCGACCATGGGTGGTTTTGCTTCTGAGGCTTCTCCTCCACCACCTCCTCCAGTTGCTTCCGATTCTGATTCTGAGGATGATGATGATGATGGTGATGATGATGATGCTTCAGATGATGATGATGGAGATGCTAGCTCTATTGATGAGATGTCTACATGACACTCTACCCTTTGTCATTCGTGACAAAAAGGGGGAGTAGTTTTGGATTATGAGAGTAGTCATCTTAGGGGGAGAGTTAGTATAGGACATTTTTGATAGGGGGAGTGTTCATATTTTTGAGGGATGTAGTGAGATTTTGATGTATCTTTTTCTTTTCTAGTCTTTATAGATACATTGATCTTGTATATGAGGTCTTGTGACCAGTTTACATACATTGTACTTATTCTTTCTATATGTGGATGTATGTTTTTCTTTTTCACCTATCTCTTCATGTGTTGTTTCTTTTCTCTTTTTATACACATGTTCTTTATATTTGTATGCAATATAATTATTTTCTGTTTCACACAAGATGCCTTGATGAGTTTTGTTTAAAAGTGTTTCAGAAATACAGGTTGTCAAAGTCTACTTGCCATAAACTCTCTTCATGCAAAGTTTTTCAAGAGTTTGTGTTAGGATAGATTTTATTGTATGTAACAAGTGAATATGAGTTGAGTGATTTATGACTTCTCTCATATGTTCATTTGTTTGTTGTGGTTTTGTCACGGATTGCCAAAGGGGGAGATTGTTAGGACATATGTGTTCACATGTTAAGAACATATGTCATATTTTATGTATATTGGCTAATCCTTTGACAAAACGCACTCTACTTGTAATTGGGTAGTTCTAGGTGTTTTTAATACTTCAAGAAACAAGGTTTCAAGATCAAGTATTGAAGTCATCAAGTCTGTCCAAGAAAAAGCAAGTTGAAGTGCAGAATTTTTAAAGCTCGACACCTGCTCGATAGCTACCTCGACACCTGCTATCTGTCGAGAATTAAAAAGTCAGAATTCTGTTATGATTTTCTTGGGATCCGTGAATGTGTTTTTGGGCCTTCTTTTCTTCTAACCCTAAACATATTTAAGGAGTGTTTTAAGAGCCGTCAACATAGACATAAGTTGCATAAGCATTGAGCAATCCTTGTTCAAGCAAATTGTGATCTAAGACGAAATTCTTGACCTAGTTCATCTTCTTCAAGAAGTTGCTGTGTATTTTGCACCGTAGGGTTTTGTGACCAAGCATCTTCCTGATCTTCATTGCATAGGATGATCTGAAGAACTTTGCAGCCAACTTCTCTTCCTAAAGTTGGTGTTTGAAGTCGTGTACTAGGATCCGCACATCTGGTTAGTCACGTACTTGGGAGCCGTGCATAAAAAGGGGGAACTGTCACTACAGATCAAGTCCAATTGGGTATTGGGGTAAGGGTTCAACTGTAGGTTGATAAGGTACTTGAGATTCCTTATTTGTAACTGCTTGATTTGATAATAGTGGAGTTTCGGGAGTGGTGACCTAAAATCACCCGGTGGGGTTTTTGCCGTTAGGGTTTTCCCCATTCGTGAACAAATCACCGTGTTATTTATTTTCCGCTGCATATTTAGTTATTCAGTGATTTGTTTGTGCTGCCACGTATTTGCATGTTAAATTGATTAATTAATAACTTGGCTAAATTAATTAATTAGTTTAAATCACAAGGGATCATTCAGTTTATGGCCTATCAATTGTGTGTGTGTGTTTGTGTGTGTGTATATATATATATATATATATATTGATCAATTTGATATCCATTTCCCACTTTGTATCTCATTAAAAGGTCGAGGTTCCCTCTTAAAATGGAGGATTTATTTATTTTTCTCAAATCCCATGAGCTGTCAACAGAACATGTAACCTTGCAAATCGATCTACCCTTCAACAAATAGGCATGGAGCCAAGCAACCTGTATAGAGCCTAATGTTTCAAATAGCGTCCATATGAACCACATAATGGCAGCCATGTTCAACCCAACCAGATTAGTAGCCTCAATAGAATCTTTGTTAGCAGCAGCAAAACATATGTGAGACAGATTCACTTAGGATGGTACACGAAACCATTGCATCCTGCTCTTTCTTGCTGCGTGAAACTTGTGAAAACTAGCATAATCAATGCAGAAAGGTTGGTGGGCAAATGATCCTTGTTGCATCTCTCCACTTCAAAATATTCAAATAAACCACCACTTAAAGCTATAGAATATTTAGAAGATATACAAGTTTTGACAGAAGAAACAAATGTTTGAGGGCTAACCAATAGCAACTAGCATATCAAGAATATATCCGCACTCCACGGAAACATAAGCTTGGAGAATACCGACCTCGTTTATACAACTATGAGGTTTTTTATTTTATGGTTATTTTTCAACCAGCTCTTGGAGCCAATAACAAATGTAACTGATTCAGGTATAAATGCAGTTTGTCAAGGGCTCACAAAATCATTCAAACATAACTTCATTCTTTTAGCTAAAATCTTAGTAATATATTGTATTGCAACAGGCTATAGGCTAAGCGTCAGTCAATTTTGAGGGGCTTAGAACTAGAGTTAAAAATAGTAGCATTGGCCTCTCTTATGAGCTTACAAGATAAAAATGAACCTTGGACAGCTTCAATTACTTCTCCAATAATAGGCTAGGCAGATATGAAAAGATGAGCATTAAAACCATCAGGGCCAGGGCACTTCTAACCACTAAGAGAACACAAAGCAGATTTTATTTCCTCAGTAGAAACATCCTTCGGTAAATCACTCTTGGAGACTCAGTGAGTTGGTAATTAAGGATTTGAGATAACTTTCACTCCATACTTGTTAGGATTCCTGCTGGAATGCCCAAGAAAATTTTGATGGAAATTCACAGCCATACCGCTAATCTGTTACATGTTATCAGACGTTATGGCCCAAAAAGACCATGTACTTATAAAACAAGCAAACTAACCATGGGTAACATGTTAGTCTATGCTTAGCTTAAGGTTTTGAAGTAGATAATCCCTATATTAGGTTCATTGTGAAATGAAGTGCTTAGTAGCAAAGATGTAGCCGTTAAAGGCTTTTTGCTGTCTCTCTTTCAATCTCTCAATCATTCAAAAACTTCAACACATCTTCAATCTTGTTTACTTCGTCTCCTAACAAAAATTTAATTGAATTCTGAACGCCTCAAATCCTTATCACTTAGTGAATCTGAACTGTTTTGATCACCTAAATTAAGCCACCTTACTCTTGCTTTCTGTCTCAAGTATCCTTGGCATTTCTCAAAGTCACAGCAATGATATTTTTCCCCTTTATGGCAGTGTTCTGATTTTGACCAGGATTATTAAACAGCCCCTATTGCATCTCTTCAGGATCTCTTTTTGCCTTGTTAACATTTTCAGTCAAACCCCCATCCTGTTGCGTATTAAACTTTTCAAATAAAATTTTAAGCCACTTCATCTTTCTAAAAACTATATGCATTCTCACACCATAGACTTCTCTGTTCTTAGTAATTCTGACTTTATGTATTCAGTATTAGAGAGTATTTCTCTTTATTTTATGAAGGTAAAATAAGTGCAGAATTTTCTTTCAAAAGCCATTAATTTTGCTGTAGTAGAACTAAAGACACTCACAGCCTGGCTGCAAAGAAAAAGAAAGCTCAAACAAAATCTCTGATACAAGTTAACAGCAGGTATTTTTTGCCAGGTATTAACAACATATTAGCCTAGCCGGATCAATGATGATACATATATATGGGCACTGGATATCCCAATTCAACAAAGGCATCTATTTCGAATAGTGTAACTGATCTTCATAGGCAATCCTCCTGGCATTTAAATTTTGTTCTTCACTACATCCACTTCACTCCTAATATTGTTTTTGTAAACTCTAGTATATTTCTTTACAACCAAATATTATATATAGCAGCTGACCAAGCTAGCACCATTAAATTTTTTTATAACTTTTGCGCTTAATCTTTCAGAATGTTTATGTTAACTCATCCTCCAATTTCCAATCCGCTCATTTGATCTAAAAATCTCATGCTCCTCTTCCAGCTCCTTCTCTAAATGAAAATTGACAAACAATTGCAGGCTAACTTTTCAATGATGCTCCACAGTTGACTCTTACATTATAATTATTTGTTTTTCATTCTAGATTGGGTTAAGTGGATTTCTTGAAACACTTTGTGGGCAAGGATTTGGAGCAACAGAATAAAGAAGGTTGGGGATTCATTTACAAGCCTCTTCTATCATATCCATGCCCTTTCTATCATCACAACCATCATCTGGTTCTATATAGAACCCATACTGATCTTACTTCATCAAGATAATGACATTGCAAAGATGGCCGCTCTCTATATAAGGTTTCTCATGTTAGGATTAGTGGCCTTAATTCCTATTGTATGATACTATGTATGATATTAAGTATGTCATTATGTATGACTTAATATTGTGTTTAATAAAGTTTTTTTTTTTATTATCTAAAATAATGGTAACATGAATATTTGAACATTATCACATAGTCCACGAGATGCATAGTATGTGATTTATGTGATTTAGTCACAGAAAATATAAGCCATAAGTTTTTTGTAAACTCAGAATTTTAGTTTGTGGTCGGTGATGAAATTGGGCATTTCATCTACGAAGATTATAACATATCAACTAAGATGATTTGTCTTGATCATGGAAGTGGAGACTTCTAGTTAATATGTTAATATGTTTTAAGAGTTAAAACATATTGAACTGAACCGCTGTGAGATTTATTATTCTCCTAACGACTGTTAATTGAATAATAAATCTCACAACTTCTATTTACATGAACTCTTAATTCTGAGAGAATAATGGACCTAGTCGTGAAGTGTAGGTTGCTTTGATATATTAGGAGTGAGATCTAAAGTAACGGTCAAAACCTCAATATGTTGGGAGCCATATATAGTGTTGATGGAACATATATTCTTAAGATGGAATTCATAGTCTCTTAACGGAGATACAAAATATTCACTTGAGATAAGTTTAATGGGTTTGTTATTTAGAGAGTTAGGCCTAACCACTTTGGTAAGAAATTACTAAAGTATATATTTATGAAATTGGATTTCATAAATATATAATGAATAACTTAAAGGATTAAATCAGGTACTTAAGGATTAAGATGTAGTAATTCACAAAGTGACAGTTTTCATTCATAACTCTGTGTTACTACGAATATTTTATGAAGGGGTTGTATGTACAATAAAATCTTAGGATATAATTTATTAATAAGGCCTATAGTGCAATTATATTTATATACTGGTATTAAATATAATTAATGGTAACTTTGGACTTGTTAAGAGTTGACAGAAAAGCCTAAGGCCCATTGGAGCTAGTGTCTTATTTGTTCCCTTTTGGTCCCACTCCAAGCCACATATTGAAGCCTAATTGGAAATGCCTTAAAGGCCGACCCAATTAGATAATCAGTCATATTGAGATAAACATACAGATTTTTTGTAAGAACAACACGTGTATGAAATGGCATGTATATGGGTGTTGGACACTCTCTCATTCTCTCTAGAACAAACTCATATAACTGACTAAGAGACCACACATCTTGGGCGTAAGTGGAATTGGAGTGAAGATTAAAAGTGTTCTCAAGAACTTCTAATCTTTGGTTTTGAAATTCACTGCACCAAGGTACACTCTCTTGTTCTATATTCTGAAACTTACATAGTACATGTTATCAATTACGAATGAAGTAGATCCGTTAATTTTCCGCTGCGTACATGCATTTATCCAACATCTCATTCTTGGATTATTTGCATATGGCTTCCTGCAAAACATTTTGAGGTTTCTTCAGGCACAATCTAATTGTGTGGCCCTTGGTCATAGTCACAGGACTACCATTGGTTATTCATGTTGGAATTGCATATGCACTGGACATCTCTTAGTTTTGTGAGAGCACCAGTGGCAGCTTCAGTTTCATTATGGCTATCAGTCCTTATGTTGGCCATATATTTGACTTGTTGAAAGAAATTTGAGCGTTAATGGGTTGGTTTCTTCCGAGATAGTTCAAATATCATTAAGCAATTTACATCAATGATTTTTTTACTTTTGATTTCAATTTTCATTGATTCAGTGCTAGGTGTCATATCAGGATGAATCTTACAATTTTATATGCCACATCATTTCAATTATATATTCTCAATTTCAATGCTATTGATTTTGATACTGTAGGGGTGGCCAGAGGATGTGGCTAGCAGCACTTGGCTGTCTATGTTAACTTCGCAACCATCCACATGAACTTTGAAAAGAAAGTTCTTGGGTTGGGTAGAAGCATAAATTTAAATAAATTGTTAGGTTCTAAATGTTTAGGATTAAATATTTAGATTTCTATTTTTATGTATGTTGGCAAAACGAGTTCAAAACATGTCTAGATTATGTATTAGACATTGTTCATGATAAGTACAAGTTAGGATTCAAGAACTTACAAGCAGCAGAAAGGAGAAGTTAATTTCAATGAGGTTCAACCGATCGAAATTAAGCTTTGACCGATCAAAAATCACAGTCAGGATTTTATCTGCAGAATTTTATTTCAGCCCAGGCACTATAAAAATGTCTAGGGTTTTAAGTGAAACACTTCTTGGTATAAAAGGATAACCCTAACTACATTTTAGAGGTTCTTGCATGACTTTAGAGGTGCTCTTGTGAGATCTAAAAGGTACTATGCATTTTCCTATCAAAGTCACTACCGAAAATCATTCTCATACCATTAGAACTATTAGATCTGAAGTTGTTGCAACAAGATCATACATAGCTGATGATTTAAACCTTCAAGGCAAATTGAAGAGTTTGTATTGCTAAACCTTTGAGTAGAATCTCAGAGTTACAAATGGGGAGTTTGTGTTCAACAAATCTAAGATAGAAGAATCCGTGGATTCAGAGCGGCATATGGTCGTATTAGTAAGTTTTACATGAGGTAACTTTAGATTTAGGGTTTAAATCTATTGTAATCTTTCATTCTATCATAGTGGATTTGTTTACCTTGAGGATAATTAGGTTAAATCCTCCCTAGGTTTTTACCTTGAAATGGTTGGTTTCATTGGTTTTCCTGGGTGATTATATTACTGTCTTTTTTATTTTTGTTAGGAAAAATGTGTTTCACATGTTAGGAACATATGTCACTATTTTGTGTAATTGGCTAATTCTTTGACAAAACGCACTTTACTTGTATTTAGGTAAATCTAAGATGTGTTTAATACTTCAAGAAACATTGTCTCATGTTCAAGTGTTAAAGCCATGCAAGTCTGTCCCAGAATCAAGTGAGAAAGTGCTGAATTTTAAAGCTCGATAGTTGCTCAACACCTCTTGATAGTTAGGCTATCTGTCGAGCTCTTTAGTTGATTGTTATCGCAATCTTGACACCTCTCAATGGCTAGGTTGATCGATTGAGCAAAGTTTTGTTTCCTCAATAGCTCCTCGATAGCTCACAACAGATAGGCTTGACACCTTCTCGACACCTCCTCGATCGATCGAGAATTACTGAGCTATATGAAATTCAGATTTCCATATCTGATTTTCGGCCCATGATGACATGTATGTGTAGGGTTTCTTTTCTCATAGCCCTAGACCTATATAAGGCTTATTTTAGAGGCCGTCACATAAGAGAATACAAGGAGAACATATGCAAAAGGTGACCAATGCCTTATTCTCTCTAAAAGAAGTTACTGCATCTTTTGCGCCTTAGGGTTTTGTAACCAAGTGCTTCTTGATCTTCATTGTTGATGAAGTGAAGAAATTTGCAGCCAGCAATCTTCTTCTAGTTGGTGATTAAGTTGCGTACTAGGATCCACGCAATTGATTAGTCATGTACTAGATTTGTGCATTAATGGGTGGCGTTCATATATTGAAGAGTTCAAAGGTTCTGAAACGGTAGAAGGTTTCTGCTGTGAGTTCATCTATGGGGATTGTAGAGTCTAGGGACAAAGGTTTTATACTAAATCTGAAACTTCTTTTTACTATAGTGGATTGCTTTCGGGGAGGTTTCCCCCTAGGTTTTTTACTGTGAAACTAGTTGGTTTCATTGGTTTTCCTGAGTCATCATATCTTGTCTTATTCATTTTTTCACTGCATATGATTTTGATATGATATTGATATTTGTTTTTTTTAACAAGTTTTATTCACAATAAATCTAATTAACAAATTGGATTTAAAACTTGTTAATTCTATCAACCGGGGTCTAAATTTTCGAATAAGTGGTATCAGAGCGGGTTCACTCTGATTGGATTAATTTCCTGAGTGTGATCCATTGAACCCTATTGTCATGGATATAGGACAATCTTTATTTATACCTCATTTATTTGATGACACTAATTATGCGTACTGGAAAGTTTGTATGAAAGTTTTTTTGCAGGCTCAGGTGAACAGGTATGGTAAGCTATTGAAGTTGGCTGGATTAAGCCAAATGAAGCACCAGTAGATTGGGATGATGCAACAATCATAGCGGCAAATTTCAACAGTAGGGCCTTGAATGCTTTGTTTTGTGGGGTGACAAATGAGGAATTCAAGAAAATATCATCCACAGAAGTTGCCAAGGAAGCATGGACCATTCTTGAGGCCACTTATGAAGGTACCAAGGCAGTAAAGACTGTGAAGCTTCAAAGACTCACTAGTAGTTTTGAAGAAATAAGGATGGAGGAGGATGAGACCTTTGATGAGTTCTATGCTAAACTCAAGGATATTGTGAATTCTACTTTCAACCTTGGAGAATTTATAGCAAAATCCAAAATTGTTAGAAAAATCCTTAGGTCCTTACCTAAAAGATTTCATGCCAAAATCACTGCCATTGAAGAAGCAAAGGACATTGATTAAATTCATTTGACTGAGCTTGTAGGGAACCTTCAAACCTATGAGATGGGATTAGGTTTAATGGGAAAAGGTGGAAAGAGTAGAAACTTGGCTCTCAAAGGTATAGAGGAAGAGATTGAGGACTCTGAAGATGAAGATGAATATGAAAGTGAAGATAAGGATGAGGATCTAACCTTCATAACTGATGAGATTATCAAGCTTCTTCAGTTTAGGAAAAAGGATAAGGGTAAACCACTTAGGAAACCTAAATCCTCAAGGAAGGGCAAGAATGAGAAACCCATCATCCAATGTCTTGAGTGCAAAGCTTTTGGTCATATGAGGATAGAGTGTCCAAACTACCTTATGAAGGAAAAGACCAAGGAGTCAAAAGATAAAGGGTTGGTTGCTACTTGGAGTGATACTGAGAATGACTCTTCTGATGAGTATGTGGATGAATGTCGTCACGTTATGGCCTTTGCTACTTCAACTGATAAGGTGATTGTGGAGAGTGCTAGTGACAGTGAGGATTCTTCTGATGATAAAGTACCCAAGAAGATGACCCTTCAGGAAGCCTATGATAAGCTATGCACTAAATTTAACTGAAAAGATTTCTCATCTTTGTAGAAAAGAGCTTAATGAGGTAAAAACTAAAAATAAACTGATCTGTTAGTCAAGCTAGATGAGACTACAAGGTTAGTTGAGACTCTTGTTGTGGAGAATGCCTCATTAGAAGAGAAGGTCAAGAATCTTGAGGTTGAGCTTAGTCAAGCTAGAACTCAAATAGAAAGGATGTCTAGTGCAAAGCTTGATGAGGTATTGAGTGCTCAAAAGCCTAATTCTGATAAGACTAGCTTAGAATATGCTGTTTCCTTTAACCCTTCCTCTTCCACGGCTTCTGGATCAAGGACTGTTCTTGTGCCTCAATATGAGAAAGGTAATAAAGGTATGAAATCCAAAATTGATTTGGCTAATTCTAAATCCTTTGTTAGACCTCAAGTTTGTCACCATTGGGGTGTTTCTGGATATATTCGTCCTAATTGCTTTAAGTTGTATCCTTATAAACAATTGTCCAAATGGTCACAGGTTTCTTCTCAAGTACCTACACCTTTGTTTGGAGAATTATTAAAAGTTTTGAGCTTTTTAACTCAATTTCAGGAGAATTTTAATTCTTCCATGTCCTTTAGTAGACATACTAGGACACATGCATTTTCATCTTCATGGCCAAAGACTCGTCCTATGTGGGTGAAAAATGAGCCTAAGACTTAATTTTCTTTTTGTCTATCTTATGCTTTAATTCTTTCTATCTAAAGTATAACTCTTTTTGCTTGATTTCTTATTTGTTCTTGGAATCATGCTTTCATGCATTTGCATCTTTCTATCATGCCTTCATGCATATGCATCTTTCTTTCATGCTTTCATGTTGTTTGTCTGTTTTTGTTTGGTTGTTTAGTTTTTATTTTTTTATTTTGTTTTCAAAATAAAAATAAAAAGGGAAAAATCAGAAAAATACAAAAACAGTGTGCGTTTTGTGTACATTGGTACTTGTGTACCTTGGATGGCTATTGAAACAAAGTTTTCTAAACTTTGTATCTTTTGTAGCTTAGATGAGCATTTCTATGCACAACTAAACAAGTGAGCTTGGTGGCTCTTGTTTGTAATGAGTAAGATTAAGTAATCTCTTGTACTTAACACTCATATTACTCTTTTAGACGGGAAGGACTAGTAAATCCTAATAGAAAGGTATAAATAACCATCTCACTACTGTTGCTCACCAATCATGAAATGGCATTTGTATGCTTCGGCATAGCAAAAGTGCAAATTCAATGACATTTGTGTGTTTTGGCATAACAAAATTGGAATGTCAAATGCTTAACATAATTGGGTATTTCTTTTCTATCTCTTATATGCCCATGCATGATTTGCTTAAAATAAAAAATATGCAAAGAAAAATCAAAAGTAAAAAGATCAAAATGCTTTAAATATGATTGCAAGCATGTATTCTAGTAGATGTGGGAGTTATAAGATGTACTTCAAAGGTGATAGTCTCCATCAAATAGTTATGATTGTGTGTGAGTTAAAGTGATTTTCTCATATCTCAAATCGTCATAACACGTATACACTTATGCAATCTTGCGATGTTTTTCACACGCAACACACAATATTCTTTGCTACTCTTGATACATGTGCAGGTACAATGTGATTTGGCCATCACAAGGTTTTACATGTATTAATGTATGTTCACTAAACTTTTTTGACTTGTTTTTGAAATATAAAATTGGTTAGACTTGCTTAGTGTGTGTGTGTGTGTTTTGGGATCTATGTACTTAACGTTTTTCTTGTTGAGAGATTTGTTTTTCACATGTTTTACATCCTTTTATTATCTTGTCATCCATAGCATCTTGTTTCATTACATTTATGGATTTATATGGATTTCTTGTGCCCCCTTGATCATCCTTGATCATCTTTATGTTTCTCAGGTGAAGATTTCTAGCTTCTTGTACCCTTTGTCAATCATGACAAAAAGGGGGAGAAATTGTGGAGAAAATGTGGTTTCTTTTTATAAGATTCTACATGTTAGGGGGAGAAATACATGCCTTTGTAAGGGGGAGATGTGTTTCATTTGTTAGGGGGAGTGCTTGCTTCCTTCTTCTTGTACACCGGTCTTGTGACCATGTTTACATACATTGTGCTTATCTTCTTTATATGATTATGTATGTTTTCTTTCACCTATCTCTACATGTGTTCTTTTTTTTCTTTCTTTATACATATGTTTTTATTTCTTGTATGCAATCTATTATTTCTACTTCACACAAAGATGCCTTGATGAGTTTTGTTTAAAGTGTTTTAGAAATACAGGTTATCAAAGTCTACTTGCCATAAACTCTTTTCTTGCAAAGTTTTTCAAGAGTTTGTGTTATGATAGATTTTATTGTATTCAACAAGTGAATATGAGTTGAGTGATTTATGACTTCTCTCATATGCTCATTTGTTTGTTGTGGTTTTGTCACAGATTGCCAAAAGGGGAGATTGTTAGGACATATGTGTTTCACATGTTAGGAACATATGTCACTATTTTGTGTAATTGGCTAATCCTTTGACAAAACGCACTTTACTTGTATTTAGGTAGATCTAAGATGTGTTTAATACTTCAACAAACCTTGTTTCAAGTTCAAGTGTTAAAGCCATGCAAGTCTGTCCAAGAATCAAGTGAGAAAGTGCTGAATTTTAAAGCTCGATAGTTGCTCGACACCTCTCGATAGCTAGGCTATCTGTCGAGCTCTTCAGTTGATTGTTATTGCAATTTCAACACCTCTTGATGGCTAGGTCGATCGATAGAGCAAAGTTCGGTTCCCTTGATAGCTCCTCGATAGCTCGCAACAGATAGGCTCAACACTTCCTTGATCGATCAAGAATTACTGAGCTATACAAAATTCAGATTTCCAGATTTGATTTTCGGCCTATGATGACTTGCATGTGTAGGGTTTCTTTTCTCACAACCCTAGACCTATATAATACTTATTTTAGAGGCCGTCAGATAAGAGAATACAAGGAGAACATATGGAAAAGGTGACCAATGCCTTATTCTCTCTGAAAGAAGCTACTGCATCTTTTACGCCTTAGGGTTTTGTAACGAAATGCTTCTTGATATTCATTGTTGATGAAGTGAAGAACTTTGCAGCCAACAATCTTCTTCTAGTTGGTGATTAAGTCACGTATTGGGATCTGTGCAATTGATTAGTCATATACTGGGATTCGTGCATCAAAGGGTGGCATTCATATATTGAAGAGTTTAGAGGTTCTGAAACAGTAGAAGGTTTCTACTATGAGTTCATCTATAGGGATTGTAGAGTTTAAGGACAAAGGTTTTGTACTAGATCTGAAACTTCTCTTTACTATAGTGGATTGCTTTTCGGGAAGATTTCCTCCTAGGTTTTTTACTGTGAAACTAGTTGGTTTCATTGGTTTTCCTGGGTCACTATATCTTGTCTTCTTTATTTTTTTACTGCATATGATTTTGACATGATATTGATGTTTGTTTGTTTTAACAAGTTTTATTCACAATAAATCTAATTAACAACTTCGGTTTAAAACTTGTTAATTCTATCAACCAGGGTCTAAATTTCCCAACAATTTTTCCCCACTAAGTAATATGTTTGCATGTGTTTAACCTAGATCTCATAATTAACCTAAGTAAATACTTGGCTAATTCATTAGGTTAAACAAATCTGGTTTGTAGGGATATAGAAAAACAAACATAAATGATTCAAAATAAGTATTTATTCAATTCTGCATAGTCCAACATGCCCAATCGTGGGGCAGACCATTAAATAAGCATTCGAATGGACCATTCTGAGCACAAGATGGGCTTGATATCAGAGCATCAATTACAAATTTGGCATCACCTTCGAAGAGAATGGATTTACATCCTTGATTTGCAGCAATGGAGGCCAAGAGTAAGGCTGCCCTTAGCTTTGGCTTAAGCAGGGGAAGATGCAAAAATCTTTTCAATGCCTCTTTTATTTTAGGGACCCAAATGAAATCTTCAAATGGGGTTGATGGAATATGGATTTTTTGAATGTGGATGGATGTATTGGTGTCAAATAAATAAATAAATAAATAAATTTGCAAAAAAGTCATTGTTCCATTGCAATAAATCAGGGAGGATAAGGTCTGCCAGATGGTTAATTTCTAGGATTGGTTGGGAGGGTGAAGATTGGAGATAGTTGTTAGGGATTATATGGACCCATGGATCAGTCCATATATAATATATTGGTATTTGAGCCTGATCCAAAGCAGTGGTATAGACAGGCCCTTGTTATTGCCAAGCAATGGAATTGAGTTGTGAATTCCTTTCTAGTTGGGAGAAATCGATTTCTTCAATCTTGAAGATATTTGAATTTGGGGAGATGAACCCATGTCTTGTTTGCATTAGAAGCTACTGATCAACCAAACTTAGAAATCAAGGCTTTATTTAGATCATCAGTTCTTTTGAGGCCAAGACCTTTAACTACTCTCGGGTACAAGTGCCTATCTGAATAGCTAAAACCCCATGAATGGCTAAAACCCCAGAAAAGTATGCTATCTATTTTGTGGCAGATGCTCTTTCAAATTAATAAGAATTTTCATTTGTTATTGGTAGGTGCCTGAGAAATTGCTATTGATACTCTTCACAAATAATTAAACCCCTGCTAACCAATTTTAAGTCATAATCACTTTTACCCTAAATTAACAATTAATGCTTAATATAATTGATTAACCAATTTTCATTGCATTGCATGCATATTCAAATAGCAATAAATGAATATAAAGCAATATAAAGTGTGGAATAAAAGAAGGGAAGGAAGCCAAAAATAACACCTAATGTGTTATTGAAGACAAAATCAGAGTTCTCGATGACAAACCTCTTCTAAGCACCACCATTGAATCTCTACTAGTGAATAGTTGTAATGCTGGTTTCCTAAAGACCATCCAAGCCTAAAATTCCCCTAATACTTGAGCCCTCCAATTTCCAGCTATAACCAAATTTATCAAAGCCCTTTCTTCACCTAGTATTGGAGTCCATGCATTGAGCGGCCATAGTAAGCCACCAAGACCTCTTGGATATGTGGTGTATCTTCTCTAATAATTTCTAGCACTAATCACTCAAGGAATATGACTCAAAGTGTTTGGAAAATTACCTCTCAAGATATGGAAATGGTGAGAGGGAAAGAGAAGAAAAAAGGCTATGGATTCACTCAAGGAATATGGGTTTTCTCTCTCTCAAAGGATGAGCACAATATACTCTCACAATGGTTCACAATCTGCTCTATAGGGTTTTCTCTATATTCTCTTGTAGATTGGAATGGGTTTTTTTTTTTTTTTTTTTTTTTCTGGATAAGAATGATATGGCTGCAAATAAGAATGTAGTGCTAAAAGTCTGTCCTCGAGCAGGTTGCGAGTTGCATAAATACAAATGCTTCCTTTTTTTTTTTGCCACATGTCCACCTTACAACCTAGGATGCAGCTTGCGAGGACAACTCGAACTACTCAACAATAGCAGCAAGGGCTCAACCGCTAAAGTAAATCTACCCCAATAAATTGCAATCCCCAATCAAAATTAAGAAGATTTACAAGTAAATTTTGTATGAAATAAAGCCAACAAAACAAGGACTTTATAGGTGCCATAAAGTTAGCATTTTAAGTGTATCAAGAAGAGAATACGGTTTAATGGTTTTTTTCCTCTTAGATTGGACTAACAGTGGACATTGAAGAGGTAATAGAGAAGGCAATATTTACACCATATGAGATTCTTGGGAACGTGTTCAAAATGAATATGAAACCCCAAGATTTTGATGTCAATAACAAATGCTGCCTATCGACCTTGAATCATTGAAATTGTAACATTGTTAACTGAGCATTTTCTTTGGCTAAGTTTAGAGGACTCTGTATCTAACCCAATCTGCCTTTCAGTAAACGCTGGTTTCTTTGGACGAGGAAGATCAACAATCTCACTTTTAAGCATGGAAATTACAGTAGATGCAATTGGCCTATCTTTGGCAAATTCTTGCACACACAACAAGCCAACATGTATGCATCTCAAAATCTCCATTTCATAGCATGGTTCAGATATCATTGGGTCTATTAAGGCCACAATGTTGTCTGCTTTCCACAATTTCCATGCCTGGAAACATAAAAAGAGGATTGAAATTCTTAGCATCAATAATAAAACTTAAAAGAAACAAGCATTGGAGGTTGTAAAAAGTAAGGGAATGAGATGAGGATGACTTACATGTCCTAAAAGGCTCATGGATTGCTCATCATGATAAAAGCTAGAGTTTTTTCTGCCACTAACTATCTCTAGTAACAACACTCCAAAGCTGAAAACATCTGATTTCTCTGAAAATCGTCCTTCCATTGCATATTCAGGAGACATGTAGCCACTAAATTTCAACAAAACACAACCAAATCTTGTAATCTCTATTATTAGCATTAGTATCTAATTGAATTAGCAAATCTGAAAGGTACTTACTAAGTTCCAACGACCCTATTAGTATTGGCTTGGTCTTCATTACTTTTAAAAATCCGGGCCATACCAAAATCTGATATTTTTGGATTTAGATCTTTATCCAACAAGATGTTACTTGCCTTTAGATCTCTATGAATAATTCTTAATCTAGAATCCCTATGAAGATATAGCAGACCTCTACCAATTCCTTCTATAATGATGAAGCGTTTTCTCCAATCTAGCAGTATTTCTTTGTGTGAATCTATTGAATTTGAACAAAAGAAAAAAGAGAAAGAAAGTGAGGTTTAAACTTACAAGGTGAATGAACATGAAGAAGTTCATTTGGTTGAAATCATCAAAAAACTGTTTCAAGTGAAGTACCACAACAAAGAATATTGTTCGATTGTCTCAAAATACACTACTTTTGTCCATAGTTTAAATAATAATAATAATGTAAAATATTTTTGTAATAAGTATCAAAATTAACTAACCAAAGAGAAATGCATCCAAACTTTTGTTTGGCATGTATTCATAGATTAACATCCTCTCTTCTCCTTCAACACAACAGCCAAGGAGCCTAACAAGATTCCGATGTTGGAGCTTAGAAATTACTACCACCTCATTCATAAACTCTTCCAACCCTTGTCCAGAAGTTTTGGAAAGTCTTTTTACTGCAATTTCTTGCGCATCTGACAATTTTCCCTACAAACAAATATCAAATTGTTAAAATACATATTCACTATCAGAAAAGAAACTCTATAAGAGCAACCATTACTCTGTATACGGGACCAAATCCACCCTGCCCAAGCTTGTTAGCTTCATGGAAGTTGTTTGTTGCACTCGCTAGCTTCACAAAATCGAATAGTGGTAGTTCTTGGACTTTCACTTGGTTCAGATTGTCTCCAAGCATGTCTTCACTTGGAATTTTTTTATGTGCTTCTCTATTGAACATTAACATCTCCTTCTCTTTTTTTCTCCTTGCTGATTTCCACTAACATTTGTGAGTATAATATATAGCAACATTACCAAGTACATTGTTTCAGTTCTAGTCAGAATATTACCTTTGTGTTTAGCAATCCACCTCCACAATAAGTACGTGAAGATTGAAATGAAAATTGTTCCTATGATAACTGTAATAGTGACAATTTTCCTCGCATCTCCATTTGTATCTGTAAATCATAAAATCGTATTACACTAATTCAAAAAAAATAGATAACTAATTATGTTTTCTTTTCCATTTAGGGGTCAAATAAATTGTATTTTACAAGGATTTCATTAGGCTTTTTTTTTTGGGGGGGGGGGGGGGGGGGGGTGGTTCATTATGGGTGCATGATTTGAAGCATAAGATAAATTTTTGACACAGAGCAAAACAACTCACCAAGTTCTGAATGGGCAACACGAATATAAAGATCAACTCCGCTACCGTTAGAGAATTTCTGTGTGTCAATTAAGGTTCGAGTCAGTGTCATACAACCTGTACTTGAACCAATAACATAAGCTATACAAGAACAATTCTGCAAACACTGCTGCCTGCAATCATCTTCCTGAGCAGCTGACCATTCTACAAAGTCTGGCACCTTCATCATGTTCAGTTTCAAAAAGCCATCCATTTTGCCAGCTACACCACTGGTGTTCACCATCCCACACTGCAACGGTGTCCTCCTCACACATCCACTAGTCCAATTTTGTCTATTCCATTCTTCTGTGTTCTTTGGCTCAAACCCCTCTAAACAACTGCAAATTGGGGAACTCATTGAATTACAGCTTCCAAATGCACCACACGTACCATAAACATCGCACTCACTGAGCACAGCTTTCCACTCAACCTCCCAAACCTCCTTCTCACTATCCCAATATCTTGCCACTGTATCTCCTTCCATAGTCAGGACAACGTGTGAAGAATGAGCGTTAAAAGATGAAACTAAATAAGTAGTTCCATCTTGGTTTTGCACCATATTAAATTTGTCACGAAATAGAACATATCTTGGTGCTCCAATGAACTCCGGACCATTCCATGGACCAAAGCGGAAATATGGTCTATCATCTTTCCAAATGAATGCCTGAGTAAGACTTTGACTAGAAATTCCGGCAGAGAAGCTTCCAATGGATGGATCAGAAGGGCTTTTCCATGATGTCAACTTCACTTTCTCACCTGTTCTTTCATTAGTACTAAGTTTCATCTGGGGTAACATTATATGAGAAGGATTGTTAAAACTCTCCCATAGGATTGTCCCTGTAGTGTTTTCTTTTAAGATAAGGTTCCCCAAATTTGAAAGCTGAGCGCTTGAATTGGCTACAGAGTTGTTAACATACGATGACCAAAGAATCTCCTTTTGTCGGTTTAATACTACAAGGTTGCCGTCCTCAGATATAGTAAGAACCCCAGAAGAATCGTTGAGGGGTTTCTGTCTGTTCGCTACCCATACGACTGTGAATAAAGAAATGTTGCTATACCATATCCCTAGGTAGCGATTGGTAGAATTCACTGGGCTGAAGAATCCCAGTTTGAAAACACTTCCATTGGAGATCATGTAGTCAGAGTCTTTGTCTTTGATGAATTGAGAAGATCTGATGGTGTCTACAGCAACAACGCCTAAGTTTAAACATAGGCAACAAAGGACAGACAACAAGTTACTCCTGCTAAGATGTCCCATAACTTCGTTTGAACCTACTTTGTGTGAGAATTCAGTAAATGGATCTGGGAGGCCCTGTTTATCTAACTATTTATGGTGAATCTGCTTTCATTTTGTTCTCGGAATCACAAAGTTTGAAATCATGATTTCTATGCAAAAGTGGCTTATAAAAAGTGTGTGTAACAGACATGCAACTCCAGACTTTGGTGGGTCTAACATCTTAAAAAATAAGTCAAGTCTTTGTCCCTTTTAATTTAGACCAAGTATATACTCCCAAATCTTTGTTCTCCATTTTTCTGCCGCCATTGACTTGACTCGTTCTCACTTGGTTTTGTAGATTCTAATTCGATTTAAACAATGTAATTTAGACTTTTGGCTAATACTTAATTTTGCATAAGAGTTAGCTATTAGTAGGTTAGATATTTACTTAAATCCACCCAAAATTGTTGCTAATCATTACCCAAAGCCCACGACTCTTATTAGTCTAAGTAATTATTCAATATAATGAATTATAGAAATGTGATATTTCTTCCACTCGCATAATAGAGGGTTTGACTCATTAATTCTTGATGAGAATCATCAATCACTTGAGAAATGGTAGTTCCCATATACTTTGAGTACCAAATAATGTGATTTCTATCTAAGTAATTTTGCTTGCAGCTAGTTACTTAACCAGGTTTATTTTTTATTTTTTTATTTAGTAAACTTAACTAGGTTTCTGTAAGACTACTGTCAGTTTCTGTAAGACCATTGTCAGTTTCTTTAAGACCTTCTTTCATCTCCGTATTTGTGTTAAAATACTTAGTATTCTAAAAAAAAAAATCATGATTATATCTCCAACACTCCAAAGACTCTTTTATAAGGCAGTTAGTATATGAGCATATTAACTCATGTTAACGAGTCTCTGATTATGAACTCATCTTTGACACTTTCATCATTCCTTATCACTATGTAACATATAGATGATACGAGGTGAAATCACTCGGTACGTTCTTGAGCAATAACCTCAATGTTGAAAGTTAAGGCATTGCTGACTCATATTAATTGTTTAGGTAGTTGTTGGCAAGTTGAAGGAAATAATGAGGATGTAGGCCTGAGTAGTCTTTGTCATTACAGAATTGAATGTATAGTATTTCTTTCACATTTCAATTTTCAAACACAATCATTCTCAAGTTCTTGTATTATAGACTAGTATATTCTAGTAATAGTTCCAAACTCTTAATGATTTTAATTTAGGTAAGAAAACATTGAGGGTATGGATTAAGAGTTCGACTTCTTAGGTTATCTGGTACACATGTTCCTCAATTCATAGTGTGAACCTGCTGCATCATCTTGCAATTCGTTCACCTTGTTATTCCCTCAATTCCTACCGAAAAAAAAAAAAAAAAAAAAAAAAAAAAAAAAAAAAGAATCTTAAAACACTTATAAATTATAATAAGGACACTTTCTCCCGATCAATGCAGTTTTTTATATACACAAACTTTCACTTCTTCTTGTTTAAGTTGATAATTTTTTTTACTAAAGAAAATGATAGCTGGGGAGGAAGAATTTGAACCATGTTTTCTTCATTAGAAGCACTAAGAAGTGTCATCAAAAAGTGTCGATTGAACTATAAGGATCTTGGGATTTAAATAAAAAAATAATAATTTCCCAAAAGATGCCTCTGAATTACCCTTAGTCGATGAGAATAACTTGTACAACTAAGTGTATTGTCAAATGTTGTGTGAAATTCAAAAAAAAAAAAAAAAAAAACGCTATCAAAATATATACTTGGTCTAAAATAAAAGGGAAGTAATACTCGTGGGGTTGCCACCTTTACTCCCAAATCTTCATTCTCCATTTTTCCGCTGCCATTGACTTGACTCATTCTCACTTGGTTTTGTAGATTCTAATTCGATTTAAACAATATAATTTAGACTTTTGGCTAATACTTAATTTTGCATAAGAGTTAGCTATTAGTAGGTTGGATATTTACTTAAATCCACCCAAAATTGTTGCTAATCATTACCCAAAGGCCACGACACTTATTAGTCCAAGTAATTATTCAATACTCATGAATTATAGAAATGTGATATTTCTTCCACTCGCATAATAGAGGGTTTGACTCATTAATTCTTGATGAGAGTCATCAGTCACCTGAGAAATGGGAGTTCCCAAATACTTTGAGTACCAAATAATGGGATTTCTATCTAGGTAATTTTGCTTGCAGCTAGTTACTTAACCAGGTTTATTTTTTATTTTTTTATTTATTAAAAAACTTAACTAGTTTTCTATAAGACCACTGTCAGTTTCTTTAAGATCTTCTTCCCTCTTCTTGTTTGTGTTAAAATACTTAGTATTCTAAAAAAAAAAAAAATCATGATTATATCTCCAACACTCCAAAGACTCTTTTATAAGGCAGTCAGTATATGAGCATATTAACTCTCGTTAACGAGTCTCTGATTATGAACTCATCTTTGACACTTTCCTCATTCCATATCACCATGTAACATATTGATGATACGAGGTGAAATCACTCAGTACGTTCTTGAGCGATAACCTCAATGTTGAAAGTTAAGGCATTGCTGACTCATATTAATTGTTTAGGTAGTTGTTGGCAAGTTGAAGGAGATAATGAGAATGTAGGCCTAAGTAGTCTTTGTCATTGCAGAATTGAATGTATAGTATTTCTTTTACATTTCAATTTTCGAACACAATCATTCTCAAGTTCTTGTATTATAGACTAGTATATTCTAGTAATAGTTCCAAACTCTTAATGATTTTAATTTAGGTAAGAAAACACTGAGGGTATGGATTAAGAGTTCGACTTCTTAGGTTATCTGGTACACTTGTTCAATTCATAGTGAACGGTTTTAGACCCCTTAAAAACAACCAGATTGGTTAGCCTAGATTAATTAGCCAAGTTGTTACTTAGTCAAATTATGCAATACTAGGTTAAAGCAATCAAATAATCATATCAAAAATATAAAGCATCGGAATAATAAAAGACATAATGATATGATCACCCAGGAAACCACACGGTAAAAACCTGAGGAGGATTTGACCCACCGATCCTCAAGGCAAAACAGAATTCACTATGAAAGAATTGAAGTTCTTAGAAAAGGACTTACAAGCTCCCCGCTTGACTTCCTAAAGCTACCCACCAGTAGAACTTACTGACACGATCACGTGCAAGCTCTGAATCCACGGACTCCTTCTTTCTTTGAATTCTTCAATCAGCTACAAGCACCCACACTTGATATTCTTTAAGCTTAAATGCAGTAACCAAGTTGATCATTAAGATGTTGAAGTAATCTCAATCTTGAAAACCCTAAGCTTTGTGTAAAGGAAAGCTCCTTTAGATCTCACAAGAGATTTACACAAAATAGCAATGTATGAGTAACAATACAACTGGAGCAACTCTAAAAACGTGGCTAGGGTTTTGCCTTATATACCTAGGGCAAAAACATAAAACCCTAAACATTTAATGAGTTAGGGCTGAGTTGGAAAACTGCAGAAAAACGCAATCTGTGCGGTTTTCGATCGATCAAATCTATTCTTCGATCGATCGAGCCAGACCGAAATGCTCCAATACATCTACAGTGTCTCGATTCTAACTTTACAATAAATGAACAACTTTGAGCACACTTTAACAAGACTAAACATGTTGTTTTGATCATGGTTTGCCAACATTACAAATTAGAGTTCTAAATACATAAATTCCTAAACCTTTAGAACCTAACAAACTCCCCCTTTGGCAATCCGTGACAAAACACAAATTAAAAGCTCAAAGTTTTACAAGTAAAAAGCCCTTTATAAAAATAATGCTCATAAACTCAAATTCAACCCTAACTACTATCCATCGGTTGCAAGTGTAGACAGCAGCTTTGTTGAATCAACCTGTATATTCCTGAAATACTCAACAAACACATAAACGCATGTGTGACAGAAAAGAGTAAAGCACAGGTATAACATTCTTGTAAGATTCACACAACACAACATAAAGACATATATCAATGAAAAACTCATAAATATAAATCAATAAGCAGTGAATCATGAGACAACAAGAATCAAATAAAAATCATGTATATCAATATATCAATCAATGTTACTCCCCCTAACATGAATATCCCAAAAAAAATGATATATAAAGTGAAGCACCTAGATACAATCTAAAAAACTCCACAAGCTAACAAAAAAATATCTCCCCCTAACTACAAAAACTCCTCTACAAGTCAAAAACTCCATTCCCCCTTTTTGTGACGGAATGCCAAAGTGCAATCATAAGTTGCCATCAAAAGGAGGTGGTGAGGGTGAATGAAGACGCGCAAAGTCGGCTCGCAAAGCACGAATCTCATCTAGCAAGTCCACCAAAATCTGACCATGAGCCGCCTGAACGATCATGACAGTCTCCAGGGTACGACAAACATCGAAGTCATCCGAAGGAGGTGAAGGAACAGCAGCATCAACATCACCAGCAGGATCAGGAACATCCTCACCAGCAGGACCTGTAGAAGAAGAGGGAGGAGGAGGAGCACTACTAGACGGCTCAGACCTAGGGTGTTTAGAACCAGCTCGAAGATGAGCGGCCCTCTGTCTAAGAAAAGACGCACCTATGGGAGCAATCACATGAACGGGCTTAGAAGAAGGGAAGCCACTAAGATCAAGATAAAGCAAAATCCTATGAATAAAAATAGGATGCACAAGAGCATGAGTAGTAGATGAACTCCTATAAACATCATTTAAAGAACGAAGAAAGAGATGAGGAAAACTAATAAGAGCATCAGTAACCAGAGCATACAAAAATACACACCTCTCGAGAAGAATGGTGTGAACATGAGAGATGGGCAAGATGGAATGACAGGCTATCCTAAAGAACAGATAGTGCAACCCAAAGAGCTCAGCAAAAGTGATCCTAGGATCAGAACCCTACTGGACAGTAGTCCCAGTGATGTAAGACAAGACATCACTTAACTCGGGAGACACAGCATAAGGATAGATAGGATGACGAACCAAAGGTACCCCTAGAGCAATAACCACTACCTGAGGAGTAATGGAGTACTCTACGCCTTGTATCCAACTCTTAACTAGAGTGTTGGAATCATAGACACGGATAGAGATGTTCGAGAAGAACTCTCTAATCAGGGTAGCTGGAAGAGAAGGATCAGACACATCCAACAAAGGTAACTAGCCCCTACGCTTAAAATTTGCCCTAATGGTAGGATCAACCTTATCTAGAATAACAGAATGCTCAGCCCGAATCTTCCTCTGAAGATTCAGCTTCTCAAAAGTTTCTTGGTTTTTCTCACTCGGAAACCTCTCACTATCAAAGGAAGGTGGGGGAGGAGAAGGAGAGGGAATAGACCTATGGGCTCTAGTCTTCCTAGGCATGATGCTAAGGAAAGGACAGAGACACAAGGAAAAACCAAAAAGAATAAAACAAAACCAAGGGTAGATTACAAGTTAGCAAAAAAAAAAAAAAAAAAAAACAATAGAATAGAAATCTATATGATGCATGAACAAATACAATGCCATGATGCATGTACTAATGCAGCAAAAAAAATTACGTTCAAATTAGATTAAATTGACAAAATTGGCTTGAACATTGGAGTTTCTATCAAAAACCCAAAATTGAAAACCACTTGTGGAAATTTTGAAACCAAATGATGAATTGAACAAAACAAAACACAGCATATAGATTATAATGCATAATTTTATCAATTCAATAACCCAATTTCAACAAATTTAACCTAATTGAACAAAAGCCCTAATTCGGATCAAATATAAACCTTAGATTTTTCAATTTTTCTCCAAACTCAAAATTGATCAATTTAGCCATCAAGGATCCTGTGTATGATGTGTCCCCACAAAAACCCAATGATCAATTACAGAAAAAAATGTTTGAATCATCAAGAATTCAAAAAAAAAATTGAGTCTGAAAATCACCCCAAAATGCATGAAAAAATGAAAATAAATTCAAAACAAAGGGTAAAAAGGTCTTACCGGTCTACAGTGACAAAAACCTTGAAAGAATTTTAGAGGAAAACGACAAAAAATTCTTGATGTGGAGCTTGCTGAGTCGGATAGAGAAAAGCTTGAAAAAGTTTTGAAAAAAATGACTTTTGAAAAAGTTAGATCTGATGTTTGAAAAAACTTTTCCACGATCTTTAATCGATCGAAAATTACATTCGATCGATCGAATGAAACAGTCATTTTGAAACAAATTAAAACACTTTTTCGATCGATTGAAAATCAGAATAGATCGATCGAATTGGGCAGAGGCTCACAAAAAGTTTGAGAAAAATCACAGTTTTGAAAAACACAAACCGAATTTTGAAAAACAACTTCTCAAAGCATTTGAACAACGAAAACAGAATGCATGAGTATGAGATGGAATGCTTTTTCAAAAACCCAAAATTTTAAACCCAATTTTCTCAAAAACAAGTTTCAATCATTCTCCCATTGAATTTTCTTAAGCAACAAATATGTTGTGCATAATTCTCAAGATATTTTCAAGATTGGTTGGTCAGACCAAAAACACACACACTAGCATGTACAGTATTTAACAAAGAGTAACTTGTGTAATGTGTGATACTAGCAAAAACTTGAGATACTTGTGAGGTGATATGTGAATAGCAATTAAATACAAAGTCTATACAATTCATCACATAGAATTTAAAAGAGACTATCACCTAAAGAGTTACATCCTATAACTCCCACATCTCCTAGAACAGAAGCTTGCAGTCATGTAAGTTTCTTGAATTTTGCCCCATTATTAGGTGAAATGGCATTAAGCCCAATAGTACACACCGGTTTGAATTTAGTGAATTGGCATCAAGCCTAATAGTACACACCAGTTTTAATTAAGTGAATTGGCATCAAGCCTAATAGTACACACTAATTTTAATTTAATTGAGGCTACACCTTATGTTCTTTTTGTGCATGTGCTACACTTTCTCGAGTACAAAATCTTATGATATGCACTAAGATGTTCATGATTGGCTAGTGAACAGTGGTGAGATGGTTATTTATGCCTTTCTCAAAAGGATCAAGTCCGACAGTCAAAGAACATGTGACTTCATGATTAAGACAAAGTCATTAAAAACCACACACATCTTTCCCACACAACATGCATTACAAAGTTTCAACTAGTCAAGTGCAGTAAATAAGCTCATCGAAGTTAAACAAGGTACACAAGACATGACATGTGTAAAAAGATTGACCAACCTCGTTTTCAAAAATCAAGAAAAATAGTATCAAACATAGTTTTTGCTTTTCCCTTTTATTATTATTATTATTATTATTATTATAAGAGAAAACAAATAAATCCTAGAATGAAATGCAGTGTAATGCAATGCAAGTCCTAGAACAAAAAAAACACAAAAACCAAAAAACAATGGTCACAAAAGAATAGAGCTATGAAGCACAAGGACCATGTCAGAAAGACTCAGTTAATTCGAGTCTTTTGCATCCAAAACTTTTTAGATGCACCACGAGTATTGGAGTTCTTATTCACATTCGAGTGATTCCCAACTCCAGGATTGGAATAAAGGTTTAACGCCTTTACCAATTCACCAATTAGTGCCATAGGATCTTGTGCTTGAGGCACAGGCACTTTTGGTCTGTTTGCTCTCTTAACAGCTTGAAGCTTGAAACAATTAGGACGAATGTATCCAGACTTTTCATAGTAATGACAAACCCAAACAGGTTTACCATGCATCTTGTCCTTAGATTTGGTAGGCTCCTTAGGTTTAAATTCTCTCAAATCTACCCTAATCTTCTTAGGTGGTGAAACTTCTACAGGTTTAACAACCTCACTCACAGGGGGTTTAACAGTTTCACTCACAACCTCACTCACAGAAGGTTCAGAAGAAGATGACGGAACAAAGATAGTGGAATGGGGTGCAGAAACAGAGATGCTTTCAACAAAACCTAAACCAGATTTGTCAAAATGATACTTTTGAACACTTAGCATTTGATCAAGTTTAGAACTAGTAGATCTAGCAATAGATAAATCATGTTCCAAAGTTTTAACTTTATTAAGCAAGAGCATATTCTCAGATTTCACATTGTTCAAAAGATCATTAGCATCAAACAATTTTACAAGCAAATTCTTCTTTTCAAGCTCAAGAGATTCAATTTTTTTAGGCCAAGTTCAACATTCATAGCATCCTTTGCAGCAACTTTGCAAAGTTTGTTATAGGCCTCTTGAAGATCTGCATCTTCAAAGAGTTCCCCATCAGGAGGGTTCTCCTCAGCAGATATGCTTTCATTAACTACAGCAGTAGCAGTGAAAGCAATGAAGTTTCCATCCTCTTCACAACCGGACTCATCATTAGAAACCTCATTATCACTAAGGGTTACAGCCATAGCTTTACCCTTATTTCTCAAGAAAGTAGGACATTTAGATTTAACATAACCATACATTTGACAACCAAAACACTGAGAACCCAAAGAATTATTTGAAGATTGACCTACCTTTTCTCTAGATTTTTTAAAGTTATTAACCTTAGTGGGATCATTCTTCTTAAAGTTTCTAGGTTCAACAGTGTTGGTATTCCTTGCCCTCCTATTAGTATTTCTAAGAAAATTTCTAAAGTTCTTGGCAAGGTAAGCTACCTCTGTAGCAGAGAGCTCATCATCAAATCCACCAGCCTCAACATCATCAACAGACTTAAGAGCCATTGATTTGGATTTGGTAGTTTTAGGTAGGTCAAACTCATAGGACTGAAGAGATCCTACAAGCTCATCCACAGGGATGGAGTCCACATCCTTACTCTCAGTAATGGCAGTCACTTTGGTCTAAAGTCATCAGTTAAAGATCTAAGTATCTTCCTAACAATTTTAGGTTGATCATAGACTTCACCCAAATTAAAAGCAGAATTAACAATGTCATTCAATTTAGCATAGAATTCATCAAAAGATTCATCATCAAACATTCTAATGCTTTCAAATCTAGAAGTCAATTGCTGTAGTTTATTGATCTTAATTGCCTTTGTGCCTTCATGCATAGTTTGGAGGATTTTCCAAGCAATATGAACAACCTTAACATTTGAGATCCTTTTAAATTCCTCCATAGAAACATCATTAAAGATGGCATTCATAGCTTTGCTATTAAATGCAGCTGCTTCTTTTTGAGAAGTTTGTCACTCACTCACAGGAGTAGTGGGCTTCTCCCATCCGTATTCAACGGAGTTCCAAACCCTCTCATCAATTGATTTCAGGAATGCTTTCATCCTTACTTTCCAATAAGCATAGTTGTTCCTACCAAAGTGAGGAGGAACAACAAGAGAGTGTCCATGCTCCATGACAACAGGGGTCAAGGATCAGCTCAGAGATAAAAAATCTCTAACAAGAGAGCTACCTGCTTTGATACCACTTGAACGGTTTTAGACCCCTTAAAAACAACCAGATTGGTTAGCCTAGATTAATTAGCCAAGTTGTTACTTAGTCAAATTATGCAATACTAGGTTAAAGCAATCAAATAATCATATCAAAAATATAAACAGCGAAATAATAAAAGACACAATGATATGATCACCCAGGAAACCACACGGTAAAAACCTGGGGAGGATTTGACCCACCGATCCTCAAGGCAAAACAGAATTCACTATGAAAGAATTGAAGTTCTTACAAAAGGACTTACAAGATCCCCTCCTGACTTCCTAATGCTACACACTAGAAGAACTTACTGACACGACCATGTGCAAGCTCCGAATCCACGAACTCCTTCTTTCTTTGAATTCTTCAATCAGCTGCAAGTACCCACGCTTGATATTCTTTAAGCTTCAATGGCAGCAACCAAGTTGATCATCAAGATGTTGAAGTAATCTCAATCTTGAAAACCCTAAGTTTTATGTAAAGGAAAGCTCCTCTAGATCTCACAAGAGATTTACACAAAACAGCAATGAATGAGCAACAATACAACTGGAGCAACTCTAAAAACGTGGCTAGGGTTTTGCCTTATATACCTCGGGCAAAAACATAAAACCCTAAATGTTTAATGAGTTAGGGTTGAGTTGGACAACAGCAGAAAAATGTAATCTATGCGATTTTCGATCGATCGAATCCATTTTTCGATCGATCAAGCCAGACTGAAATGCTCCAATACATCTACAGTCTCTCGATTACAACTTTACAATAAATGAACAACTTTGAGCACACTTTAACAAGACTAAACATGTTGTTTTGATCATGGTTTGCCAACATTAAAAATTAGAGTTCTAAATACATGAATTCCTAAACCTTTAGAACCTAACACATAGTGTGAACCTGCTGCATCATCTTGCAATTCGTTCACCTTGTCATTCCCTTAATTCCTACTGGAAAAAAAAAAAAAAAAAAAAAGAAACTTAAAACACATATAAATTATAATAAGGACACTCTCTCCCGATCAATGCAGTTTTTTATATACACAAACTTTCACTTCTGCTTGTTTAAATTGATAATTTTTTTTACTAAAGAAAATGATTGCTGGGGAGGAAGAATTTGAACCATGTTTTCTTCATTGGAAGCACTAAGAAGTGTCATCAAAAAGTGCCGATTGAACTATAAGGATCTTGGGATTTAAATAAAATAATAATAGTTCCCAAAAAGATGCCTCTGAATTACCCTTAGTCGATGAGAATAACTTGTACAACTAAGTGTATTATCAAATGTTGTGTGAAATTCAAAAAAAAAAAAAAAAAAAAAAAAAAAAAAAGCTATCAAAATATATACTTGCTCTAAAATAAAAGGGAAGTAATACCCGTGGGGCTGCCACCTTTACTCCCAAATCTTCATTATCCATTTCTCCGCCACTATTGACTTGACTCATTCTCACTTGGTTTTGTAGATTCTAATTCGATTTAAACAATATAATTTAGACTTTTGGCTAATACTTAATTTTGCATAAGAGTTAGCTATTAGTAGGTTGGATATTTACTTAAATCCACCCAAAATTGTTGCTAATCATTACCCAAAGGCCACGACACTTATTAGTCCAAGTAATTATTCAATACTCATGAATTATAGAAATGTGATATTTCTTCCACTCACATAATAGAGGGTTTGACTCATTAATTCTTGATGAGAGTCATCAATCACCTGAGAAATGGGAGTTCCCAAATACTTTGAGTACCAAATAATGTGATTTCTATCTAGGTAATTTTGCTTGCAGCTAGTTACTTAACCAAGTTTATTTTTTATTTTTTTATTTAGTAAAAAACGTAACTAGTTTTCTATAATACCACTGTCAGTTTCTTTAAGATCTTCTGCCCTCTTCGTGTTTCTGTTAAAATACTTAGTATTCTAAAAAAAAAAAAATCATGATTATATCTCCAACACTCCAAAGACTCTTTTATAAGGCAGTCAGTATGTGAGCATATTAACTCTCATTAAGGAGTCTCTGATTATGAACTCATCTTTGACACTTTCCTCATTCCTTATCCTATGTAACATATAGATGATACGAGGTGAAATCACTCGGTACGTTCTTGAGCGATAACCTCAATGTTGAAAGTTAAGGCATTGCTGACTGATATTAATTGTTTAGGTAGTTGTTGGCAACTTGAAGGAAATAATGAGGATGTAGGCCTGAGTAGTCTTTGTCATTGCAGAACTGAATGTATAGTATTTCCTTTACATTTCAATTTTCAAACACAATCATTCTCAAGTTCTTGTATTATAGACTAGTATATTATAGTAATAGTTCCAAACTCTTAATGATTTTAATTTAGGTAAGAAAACACTGACGGTAAGGATTAAAAGTTCGACTTCTTAGGTTATCTAGCACACTTGTTCCTCAATTCATAGTGTGAACCTGCTGTATCATCTTGCAATTCGTTCACCTTGTCATTCCCTCAATTCCTATTGAAAAAAAAAAAATAAAGAATCTTAAAACACTTACAAATTATAATAAGGACACTTTCTCCCGATCAATGCAGTTTTTTATATACACAAACTTTCACTTCTTCTTGTTTAAATTGATAATTTTTTTTACTAAAGAAAATGATAGCTGGGGAGGAAGAATTTGAACCATGTTTTCTTCATTAGAAGCACTAAGGAGTGTCATCAAAAAGTGCCGATTGAACTATAAGGATCTTGGGATTTGAATAAGAAAACAATAATTCGCCAAAAGATGCCTCTGAATTACCCCTAGTCGATGAGAATAATTAGTACAACTAAGTGTATTGTCAAATGTTGTGTGAAATTCAAAAAAAAAAAAAAAAAAAATCTATCAAAATATATACTTGGTCTAAAATAAAAGGGAAGTAATACTCGTGGGGCTGCCACCTTTACTCCCAAATCTTCATTCCACATTTTTCCACCGCCATTGACTTGACTCATTCTCACTTGGTTTTGTAGATTCTAATTCGATTTAAACAATATAATTTAGACTTTTGGCTAATACTTAATTTTGCATAAGAGTTAGCTATTAGTAGGTTGGATATTTACTTAAATCCACCCAAAATTTTTTGAAATCATTAGCCAAAGGCCACGACACTTATTAGTCCAAGTAATTATTCAATACTCATGAATTATAGAAATGTGATATTTCTTCCACTCGCATAATAGAGGGTTTGACTCATTAATTCTTAGTGAGAGTCATCAATCACCTGAGAAATGGGAGTTCCCAAATACTTTGAGTACCAAATAATGGGATTTCTATCTAGGTAATTTTGCTTGCAGCTAGTTACTTAACCAGGTTTATTTTTTATTATTTTATTTAGTAAAAAATTTAACTATTTTTCTATAAGACCACTGTCAGTTTCTTTAAGATTTTCTTCCCTCTTCGTGTTTGTGTTAAAATACTTAGTATTCTAAAAAAAATCATGATTATATCTCCAACACTCTAAAGACTCTTTTATATGGCAGTCAGTATCTGAGCATATTAACTCTCGTCAACGAGTCTCTGATTATGAACTCATCTTTGACACTTTCCTCATTCCTTATCACTATGTAATGTATACAAGATACGAGGTGAAATCACTCGGTACGTTCTTGAGCGATAACCTCAATGTTCAAAGTTAAGGCATTGCTGACTCATATTAATTGTTTAGGTAGTTGTTGGCAAGTTGAAGGAAATAATGAGGATGTAGGCCTGAGTAGTCTTTGTCATTGCAGAATTGTATGTATATTATTTCTTTTACATTTCCATTTTCAAACACAATCATTCTCAAGTTCTTGTATTATAGACTAGTATATTATAGTAATAGTTCCAAACTCTTAATGATTTTAATTTAGGTTAGAAAACACTGAGGGTTTGGATTAAGAGTTCGACTTCTAAGGTTATCTGGTACACTTGTTCCTCAATTCATTGTGTGAATCTGCTGCATCATCTTGCAATTTGTTCACCTTGTCATTCCCTCAATTCCTACTGAAAAAAAAAAAAAAAAAAAAAAAAGAATCTTAAAACACTTATAAATTATAATAAGGACACTTTCTCCCGATCAATGCAGTTTTTTATATACACAAACTTTCACTTCTTCTTGTTTAGATTGATAATTTATTTTACTAAAGAAAATGATAGCTGGGGAGGAAGAATTTGAACCATGTTTTCTTCATTAGAAGCACTAAGAAGTGTCATCAAAAAGTGCCGATTGAACTATAACGATCTTGGGAATTAAATAAAAAATTAATAATTCCCCAAAAGATGCCTCTAAATTACCTTTAGTCGATGAGAATAACTTGTACAACTAAGTGTATTGTCAAATGTTGTGTGAAATTCAAAAAAAAAAAAAAAAAAAAAAAAAAAAAGAAGAAGAAAAAGCTATCAAAATATATACTTGGTCTAAAATAAAAGGGAAGTAATACTCGCGGGGCTGCCACCTTTACTCCCAAATCTTCATTCTCCATTTTTCCGCCGCCATTGACTTGACTCATTCTCACTTGGTTTTGTAGATTCTAATTCGATTTAAACAATGTAATTTAGACTTTTCGCTAATACTTAATTTTGCATAAGAGTTAGCTATTAGTAGGTTGGATATTTACTTAAATCCACCCAAAATTGTTGCTAATCATTACCCAAAGGCCACGACACTTATTAGTGCAAGTAATTATTCAATACTCATGAATTATAGAAATGTGATATTTCTTCCAATCGCATAATAGAGGGTTTGACTCATTAATTCTTGATGAGAGTCATCAATCACTTGAGAAATGGGAGTTCCCAAATACTTTGAGTACCAAATAATGGGATTTCTATCTAGGTAATTTTCCTTGCAGCTAGTTACTTAACCAGGTTTATTTTTAATTTTTTTATTTAGTAAAAAACTTAACTAGTTTTCTATAAGACCACTGTCAGTTTCTTTAAGATCTTCTTCCCTCTTCGTGTTTGTATCAAAATACCTAGTATTCTATAAAAAAAAAAAAATCATGATTATATCTCCAACACTCCAAAGACTCTTTTATAAGGCAGTCAGTATAAGAGCATATTAACTCTCGTTAACGAGTCTCTGATTACGAACTCATCTTTGACACTTTCATCATTCCTTATCACTATGTAACATATAGATGATACGAGGTGAAATCACTCGGTACGTTCTTGAGCGATAACCTCAATGTTGAAAGTTAAGGCATTGCTGACTCATATTAATTGTTTAGGTAGTGGTTGGCGGGATGAAGGAAATAATGAGGATGTAGGCCTGAGTAGTCTTTGTCATTGCAGAATTCAATGTATAGTATTTCTTTTACATTTCTATTTTCAAAGACAATCATTCTGAAGTTCCTGTATTATAGACTAGTCTATTCTAGTAACAGTTCCAAACTTTTAATGATTTTAATTTAGGTAAGAAAACACTGTGGGCATGGATTAAGAGTTCGACTTCTTAGGTTATCTGGTACACTTGTTCCGCAATTCATAGTGTGAACCTGCTCCATCATCTTGCAATTCGTTCACCTTGTCATTCCCTTAATTCCTACTAAAAAAAAAAAAAAAAAAAAAAAAAAAAGAATCTTAAAACAGTTATAAATTATAACAAGGACACTCTCCCCCGATCAATGCAGTTTTTTATATACACAAACTTTCACTGCTTCTTGTTTAAATTGATAATTTTTTTTACTAAAAAAATGATAGCTGGGGAGGAAGAATTTGAACCTTGTTTTCTTCATTAGAAGCACTAAGAAGTGTCATCAAAAAGTGCCGATTGAACTATAAGGATCTTGGGATTTAATAAAAAAATAATAATTCCCCAAAAGATGCCTCTAAATTACCCTTAGTCGATGAGAATAACTTGTACAACTAAGTGTACTGTCAAATGTTGTGTGAAATTCAAAAAAAAAAAAAAAAAAAAAGAAAACTTTCAAAATATATACTTGGTCTAAAATAAAAGGGAAGTAATACTCGTGGGGCTGCCACCTTTACTCCCAAATCTTCATTCTCCATTTTTCCGCCGCCATTGACTTGACCCATTCTCACTTGGTTTTGTAGATTCTAATTCGATTTAAACAATATAAATTAGACTTTTGGCTAATACTTAATTTTGCTTAAGAGTAAGCTATTAGTAGGTTTCATATTTACTTAAATCTACCCAAAATTGTTGCTAATCATTACCCAAAGGCCACGGCACTTATTAGTCCAAGTAATTATTCAATACTCATGAATTATAGAAACGTGATATTTCTTCCACTCGCATAATAGAGGGTTTTACTCATTAATTCTTGATAAGAGTCATCAATCACCTGAGAAATGGGAGTTCCCAAATACTTTCAATACCAAATAATGGGATTTCTATCTAGGTAATTTTGCTTGCAGCTAGTTACTTAACTAGGTTTATTTTTTATTTTTTTATTTATTAAAAAACTTAACTAGTTTTCTATAAGACCACTGTCAGTTTCTTTTAGATCTTCTTCCCTCTTCGTGTTTGTGTTAAAATACTTAGTATTCTAAAAAAAAAAAAATCATGATTATATCTCCAACACTCCAAATACTCTTTTATAAGGCAGTCAATATATGAGCATATTAACTCTCGTTAACGAGTCTCTGATTATGAACTCATCTTTGACACTTTCCTCTTTCCTTATCACTATGTAACATATAGAAGATACGAGGTGAAATCACTCGGTACGTTCTTGAGCGATAACCTCATTGTTGAAAGTTAAGGCATTGCTGACTCATATTAATTGTTTAGGTAGTTGCTGGCATGTTGAAGGAAATAATGAGGGTGTAGGCCTGAGTAGTCTTTGCCATTGCAGAATTGAATGTATAGTATTTCTTTTACATTTCAATTTTCAAACACAATCATTCTCAAGTTCTTGTATTATAGGCTAGTGTATTCTAGTAATAGTTCCAAACTCTTAATGATTTTAATTTAGGTAAGAAAACACTGAGGGTATGGATTAAGAGTTCGACTTCTTAGGTTATCTGAGACCCTTGTTACTCAATTCATAATGTGAACCTGCTGCATCATCTTGCAATTCGTTCACCGTGTCATTCACTCAATTCCTACTCAAAAAAAAAAAAAAAAAAAAATCTTGAAACACTTATAAATTATAATAAGGACACTTTCTCCCGATCAATGCAGTTTTTTATATACACAAACTTTCACTTCTTCTTGTTTAAATTGATAATTTTTTTTACTAAAGAAAATGATAGCTGGGGAGGAAGAATTTGAACCATGTTCTCTTCATTAGAAGCACTAAGGAGTGTCATCAAAAAGTGCCGATTGAACTATAAGGATCTTGGGATTTAAGTAAAAAAAAAAATTTCCCCAAAAGATGCCTCTGAATTACCCTTAGTCGATGAGAATAACTAGTACAACTAAGTGTATTGTCAAATGTTGTGAGAAATTCAAAAAAAAAAAAAAAAAAAAAAAAAAAAAAAACAGCTATCAAAATATATACTTGGTCTAAAGTAAAAGGGAAGTAATACTCGAGGGGCTGCCACGTTTACTCCCAAATCTTCATTCTCTATTTTTCCGCCGCCATTGACTTGACTCATCCTCACTTGGTTTTGTAGATTCTAATTCGATTTAAAGAATATAATTTAGACTTTTGGCTAATACTTAATTTTGCATAAGAGTTAGCTATTAGTAGGTTGGATATTTACTTAAATCCACCCAAAATTGTTGCTAATCATTACCCAAAGGCCACGGCACTTATTAGTCCAAGTAATTATTCAATACTCATGAATTATAGAAACGTGATATTTCTTCCACTCGCATAATAGAGGGTTTTACTCATTAATTCTTGATGAGAGTCATCAATCACCTGAGAAATGGGAGTTCCCAAATACTTTGAGTACCAAATAACGGGATTTCTATCCAGGTAATTTTCCTTGCGGCTAGTTACTGAACCAGGTATATATATTTTTTTTTTATTTAGTAAAAAACTTAACTAGTTTTCTAGAAGACCACTATCAGTTTCTTTAAGATCCTCTTCCCTCTTCGTGTTTGTGTTAAAATACTTAGTATTCTAAAAAAAAAAAAAAAAAAATCACGGTTGTATCTCCAACACTCCAAAGTCTCTTTTATATGGCAGTCAGTATATGAGCATATTAACTCTTGTTAACGAGTCTCTTATTACGAACTCATCTTTGACACTTTCCTCATTCCTTATCACTATGTAACATATAGAAGATACGATGTGAAATCACCCAACACGTTCTTGAGCGATAACCTCATTGTTGAAAGTTAAGGCATTGCTGACTCATATTAATTGTTTAGGTAGTTGTTGGGAAGCTGAAGGAAATAATGAGGACGTAGGCCTGAGTAGTCTTTGTCATTGCAGAATTGAAGGTATAGTATTTCTTTTACATTTCAATTTTCAAACACAATCATTCTCAAGTTCTTGTATTATGGACTAGTATATTCTAGTAATAGTTCCAAACTCTTAATGATTTTAATATAGGTAAGAAAACACTGTGGGTATGGATTAAGAGTTCGACTTCTTAGGTTATCTGGTACACTTGTTCCTCAATTCATAGTGTGAACCTGCTGCATCATCTTGCAATTGGTTCACCATGTCATTCCCTCAATTCCTACTGAAAAAAAAAAAAAAAAAAAAAAAAAAAAAAAAAAAGAATCTTAAAACACTTATAAATTATAATAAGGACACTCTCTCCCGATCAATGCACTTTTTTATGTACACAAACTTTCATTTCTTCTTGTTTAAATTGATAATTTTTTTTACTAAAGAAAATGATAGCTGGGAAGGAAGAATTTGAACCATGTTTTCTTCATTAGAAGCACAAAGAAGTGTCATCAAAAAGTGCCGATCGAACTATAAGGATCTTTGGATTTAAATAAAAAAATAACAATTCCCCAAAAGATGCCTTTGAATTACCCTTAGTCGATGAGAATAACTTGTACAGCTAAGTGTATTGTCAAATGTTGTGTGAAATTCAAAAAAAAAAAAAAAAAAAAAGCTATCAAAATATATACTTGGTCTAAAATAAAAGGGAAGTAATACTCGTGGGGCTGCCACCATTACTCACAAATCTTCATTCTCCATTTTTCCGCCGCCATTGACTTGACTCATTCTCACTTGGTTTTGTAGATTCTAATTCGATTTAAACAATATAATTTAGACTTTAGGCTAATACTTAATTTTGCATAAGAGTTAGCTATTAGTAGGTTGGATATTTACTTAAATCCACCCAAAATTGTTGCTAATCATTACCCAAAGGCCACAGCACTTATTAGTCCAAGTAATTATTCAATACTCATGAATTATAGAAATGTGATATTTCTTCCAGTCGCATAATAGAGGGTTTGACTCATTAATTCTTCATGAGAGTCATCAATCACCTGAGAAATGGAAGTTCCCAAATACTTTGAGTACCAATTAATGGGATTTCTATCTAGGTTATTTTGCTTAAAGCTAGTTACTTAACCAGGTATATTTTTTATTTTTTATTTAGTAAAAAACTTAACTAGTTTTCTATAAGACCACTGTCAGTTTCTTTAAGATCTTCTTCCCTCTTCGTGTTTGTGTTAAAATACTTAGTATTCTTAAAAAAAAATAAAAATTCACAATTGTATCTCCAACACTCCAAAGACTCTTTTATAAGGCCGTCAATATATGAGCATATTAACTCTCGTTAACGAGTCTCTGATTACGAACTCATCTTTGACACTTTCCTCATTCCTTATCATTATGTAACATATAGATGATACGAGGTGAAATCACTAGGTACGTTCTTGAGCGATAACTTCAATGTTGAAAGTTGAGGCATTGCTGACTCATATTAATTGTTTAGGTAGTTGTTGGCAGGTTGAAGGAAATAATGAGGATGTAGGCCTGAGTAGTCTTTGTCATTGCAGAATTCAATGTAAAGTATTTCTTTTACATTTCAATTTTGAAACCCAATCATTCTGAAGTTCTTGTATTATAGACTAGTATATTCTAGTAATAGTTCCAAATTCTTACTGATTTTAATTTAGGTAAGAAAACACTGTGGGTATGGATTAAGAGTTCGACTTCTTAGGTTATTTGGTACACTTGTTCCTCAATTCATTGTGTGAACCTGCTGCATCATATTGCAATTACTTCACCTTGTCATTCCCTCAATTCCTATTGAAAAAAAAAAAAAAAAAAAAATCTTGAAACACTTATAAATTATAACAAGGACACTTTCTCACGATCAATGCAGTTTTTTATATAAACAAACTTTCACTTCTTCTTGTATAAATTGATAATTTTTTTTACTAAAGAAAATGATAGCTGGGGAGGAAGAATTTGAACCATGTTTTCTTCATTAGAAGCACTAAGAAGTGTCATCAAAAAGTGCCGATTGAAATATAAGGATCTTGGGATTTAAATTAAAAAAAATAATAATTCCCCAAAATATGCCTCTAAATTACCCTTAGTCGATGAGAATAACTTGTACAACTAAGTGTATTGTCAAATGTTGTGTGAAATTCAAAAAAAAAAAAAAAAAAAGCTATCAAAATATATACTTGGTCTAAAATAAAAGGGAAGTAATACTCGCGGGGCTGCCCCCTTTACTCCCAAATCTTCATTCTCCATTTTTCCGCCACCATTGAATTGACTCATTCTCTCTTGGTTTTGTAGATTCTAATTCGATTTAAACAATATAATTTAGACTTTTGGCTAGTACTTAATTTTGCATAAGAGTTAGCTATTTGTAGGTTGGATATTTACTTAAATCCACCCAAAATTGTTGCTAATCTTTACCCAAAGGCCACGGCACTTATTAATCCAAGTAATTATTCAATACTCATGAATTATAGAAATGTGATATTTCTTGCACTGGCATAACAGACGGTTTGACTAATTAATTCTTGATAAGAGTCATCAATCACCTTAGAAATAGGAGTTCCCAAATACTTTGAGTACCAAATAATGGGATTTCAATCTAGGTAATTTTCCTTGCAACTAGTTACTTAACCAGGTTTATTTTTTAATTTTTTATTTAGTAAAAAACGTAACTAGTTTTCTAGAAGACCACTCTCAGTTTCTTTAAGATCTTCTTCCCTTTTCGTGTTTGTGTTAAAATACTTAGTATTCTTAAAAAAAAAAAAAAAACCATGATTATATCTCCAACACTCCAAAGACTCTTTTTTAAGGCAGTCAGTATATGAGCATATTAACTCTCGTTAACGAGTCTCTGATTACGAACTCATCTTTGACACTTTCCTCATTCCTTATCACTATGTAAGATATAGATGATAAGAGGTGAAATCACTCGGTACGTTCTTAAGCAATAACCTCAATGTTCAATGTTAAGGCATTGCTGACTCATATTAATTGTTTAGGTAGTTGTTGGCGGGTTGAAGGAAATAATGAGGTTGTAGGCCTGAGTAGTCTTTGTCATTGCAGAATTGAATGTATAGTATTTCTTTTACGTTTCAATTTTCAAACACAATCATTCTGAAGTTCTTGTATTATAGACTAGTATATTCTAGTAATAGTTCCAAACTCTTAATGATATTAATATAGGTAAGAAAACACTGTGGGTATGGATTAAGAGTTCGACTTCTTAGGTTATCTGGTACACTTGTTCCTCAATTCATAGTGTGAACCTGCTGCATTATCTTGCAATTAGTTCACCATGTCATTCCCTCAATTCCTACTGAAAAAAAAAAAAAAAAAAAAAAAAACAAAGAATCTTAAAACACTTATAAATTATAATAAGGACACTCTTTCACGATCAATGCAGTTTTTCATATACACAAACTTTCATTTCTTCTTGTTTAAATTGATAATTTTTTTTACTAAAGAAAATGATAGCTGGGAAGGAAGAATTTGAACTATGTTTTCTTCATTAGAAGCACTAAGAAGTGTCATCAAAAAGTGCCGATTGAACTATCAGGATCTTGGGATTTAAATAAAAAAATAACAAGTCCCCAAAAGATGCCACCGAATTACACTTAGTCGATGAGAATAACTTGTACAACTAAGTGTATTGTCAAATGTTGTGTGAAATTCAAAAAAAAAAAAAAAAAGCTATCAAAATATATACTTGGTCTAAAATAAAAAGGAAGTAATACTCGTGGGGCTGCCACCATTACTCACAAATCTTCATTCTCCATTTTTCCGCCGCCATTGACTTGACTCATTCTCACTTGGTTTTGTAGATTCTAATTCGATTTAAAGAATATAATTTAGACTTTTGGCTAATACTTAATTTTGCATAAGAGTTAGCTATTAGTAGGTTGGATATTCACTTAAATCCACCCAAAATTGTTGCTAATCATTACCCAAAGGCCACGACACTTATTAGTCGAAGTAATTATTCAATACTCATGAATTATAGAAATGTGATATTTCTTCCACTCGCATAATAGAGGGTTTGACTCATTAATTCTCGATGAGAGTCATCAATCACCTGAGAAATGGGAGTTCCCAAATACTTTGAGTACCAAATAATGGGATTTCTATCTAGGTAATTTTGCTTAAAGCTAGTTACTGTCAGTTTCTTTAAGATCTTCTTCCCTCTTCGTGTTTGTGTTAAAATACTTAGTATTCTAAAAAAAAAAAAAAAAAAATCATGATTATATCTCCAACACTCCAAAGACTCTTTTCTAAGGCAGTCAGTATATGAGCATATTAACTCTCGTTAACGAGTCTCTGATTACGAACTCATCTTTGACACTTTCCTCATTCCTTATCACTATGTAAGATATAGATGATAAGAGGTGAAATCACTCGGTACGTTCTTAAGCAATAACCTCAATGTTCAATGTTAAGGCATTGCTGACTCATATTAATTGTTTAGGTAGTTGTTGGCGGGTTGAAGGAAATAATGAGGTTGTAGGCCTGAGTAGTCTTTGTCATTGCAGAATTGAATGTATAGTATTTCTTTTACGTTTCAATTTTCAAACACAATCATTCTGAAGTTCTTGTATTATAGACTAGTATACTCTAGTAATAGTTCCAAACTCTTAATGATATTAATATAGGTAAGAAAACACTGTGGGTATGGATTAAGAGTTCGACTTCTTAGGTTATCTGGTACACTTGTTCCTCAATTCATAGTGTGAACCTGCTGCATTATCTTGCAATTTGTTCACCATGTCATTCCCTCAATTCCTACTGAAAAAAAAAAAAAAAAAAAAAAAAAAAAAAAAAAAAGAGAGAATCTTAAAACACTTATAAATTATAATAAGGACACTCTTTCACGATCAATGAAGTTTTTCATATACACAAACTTTCATTTCTTCTTGTTTAAATTGATAATTTTTTTTACTAAAGAAAATGATAGCTGGGAAGGAAGAATTTGAACCATGTTTTCTTCATTAGAAGCACTAAGAAGTGTCATCAAAAAGTGCCGATTGAACTATTAGGATCTTGGGATTTAAATAAAAAAATAACAAGTCCCCAAAAGATGCCTCTGAATTACCCTTAGTCGATGAGAATAACTTGTACAACTAAGTGTATTGTCAAATGTTGTGTGAAATTCAAAAAAAAAAAAAAAAAAGCTATCAAAATATATACTTGGTCTAAAATAAAAAGGAAGTAATACTCGTGGGGCTGCCACCATTACTCACAAATCTTCATTCTCCATTTTTCCGCTGCCATTGACTTGACTCATTCTCACTTGGTTTTGTAGATTCTAATTCGATTTAAAGAATATAATTTAGACTTTTGGCTAATACTTAATTTTGCATAAGAGTTAGCTATTAGTAGGTTGGATATTCACTTAAATCCACCCAAAATTGTTGCTAATCATTACCCAAAGGCCACGACACTTATTAGTCGAAGTAATTATTCAATACTCATGAATTATAGAAATGTGATATTTCTTCCACTCGCATAATAGAGGGTTTGACTCATTAATTCTCGATGAGAGTCATCAATCACCTGAGAAATGGGAGTTCCCAAATACTTTGAGTACCAAATAATGGGATTTCTATCTAGGTAATTTTGCTTAAAGCTAGTTACTGTCAGTTTCTTTAAGATCTTCTTCCCTCTTCGTGTTTGTGTTAAAATACTTAGTATTCTAAAAAAAAAAAAAAAATCATGATTATATCTCCAACACTCCAAAGACTCTTTTCTAAGGCAGTCAGTATATGAGCATATTAACTCTCGTTAACGAGTCTCTGATTACGAACTCATGTTTGACACTTTCCTCATTCCTTATCACTATGTAACATATAGATGATACGAGGTGAAATCACTGGGTACGTTCTTGAGCTATAACCTCAATGTTGAAAGTTAAGGCATTGCTGACTCATATTAATTGTTTAGGTATTTGTTGGCAGGTTGAAGGAAATAATGAGGATGTAGGCCTGAGTAGTCTTTGTCATTGCAGAATTGAATGTAAAGTATTTCTTTTACATTTCAATTTTCAAACCCAATCATTCTGAAGTTCTTGTATTATAGACTAGTATATTCTAGTAATTGTTCCAAACTCTTAATGATTTTAATTTTGGTAAGAAAACACTGTGGGTATGGGTTAAGAGTTCGACTTCTTAGGTTATCTGGTACACTTGTTCCTCAATTCATCGTGTGAACCTGGTGCATCATCTTGCAATTCGTTCACCTTGTCATTCCCTCAATTCCTACTGAAAAAAAAAAAGAAAAAAGAAAAAAAAAAAAAAAGAATCTTGAAACACTTATAAATTATAACAAGGACACTTTCTCCCGATCAATGTAGTTTTTTATATACACAAACTTTGACTTCTTCTTGTTTAAATTGATAATTTTTTTTACTAAAGAAAATGATAGCTGGGGAGGAAGAATTTGAACCATGTTTTCTTCATTAGAAGCACTAAAAAGTGTCATCAAAAAGTGCCAATTGAACTAGAAGGATCTTGGGATTTAAATAAAAATAATAATAATTCCCAAAAGATGCCTCTGAATTACCCTTAGTCGATGAGAATAACTTGTACAACTAAGTGTATTGTCAAATGTTGCGTGAAATTCAAAAAAAAATAAAAAAATAAAAAAAAGCTATCAAAATATATACTTGGTCTAAAATAAAAGGGAAGTAATACTTGTGCGGCTACCACCTTTACTCCCAAATCTTCATTCTCCATTTTTCCGCCGCCATTGAATTGACTCATTCTCTCTTGGTTTTGTAGATTCTAATTCGATTTAAACAATATAATTTAGACTTTTGGCTAATACTTAATTTTGCATAAGAGTTAGCTATTTGTAGGTTGGATATTTACTTAAATCCACCCAAAATTGTTGCTAATCATTACCCAAAGGCCACGACACTTATTAATCCAAGTAATTATTCAATACTCATGAATTATAAAAATGTGATATTTCTTCCACTCGCATAACAGAGGGTTTGACTAATTAATTCTTGATAAGAGTCATCAATCACCTGAGAAATAGGAGTTCCCAAATACTTTGAGTACCAAATAATGGGATTTCTATCTAGGTAATTTTGCTTGCAGCTAGTTACTTAACCAGGTTTATTTTTTATTTTTTTATTTAGTAAAAAACTTAACTAGTTTTTTATAGGAGCACTGTCAGTTTCTTTAAGATCTTCTTCCCTCTTCGTGTTTGTGTTAAAATATTTAGTATTCTAAAAAAAAAAAAAAAATCATGATTTTATCTCCAACACTCCAAAGACTCTTTTATAAGATAGTCAGTATAGGAGCATATTAACTTTCGTTAACGAGTCTCTGATTATGAACTCATCTTTGACACTTTCCTCATTCCTTATCACTATGTAACATATAGATGATACGAGGTGAAATCACTTGGTACGTTCTTCAGTGATAACCTCAATGTTGAAAGTTAAGGCATTGCTAACTCATATTAATTGTTTAGGTAGTTGTTGGCAAGTTGAAGGAAATAATGAGGATGTAGGCTTGAGTAGTCTTTGTCATTGCAGAATTGAATGTATAGTATTTCTTTTACCTTTCAATTTTCAAATGCAATCATTCTCAAGTTCTTGTATTATAGACTAGTATATTCTAGTAATAGTTCCAAACTCTTAATGATTTTAATTTAGGTAAGAAAACACTGAGGGTATGGATTAAGAGTTCGACTTCTTAGGTTATCTGGTGCACTTGTTCCTCAATTCATAGTGTGAACCTGCTGCATCATCTTGCAATTCGTTCACCTTGTCATTCCCTCAATTCCTACTTGAAAAAAAAAAAAAGAATCTTAAAACACTTATAAATTATAACAAGGACACTTTCTCCCGATCAATGTAGTTTTTTATATACACAAACTTTCACTTCTTCTTGTTTAAATTGATAATTTTTTTTTCTAAAGAAAATGATAGCTGGGGAGGAAGAATTTGAACCATGTTTTCTTCGTTAGAAGCACTAAGAAGTGTCATCAAAAAGTGCCGATTGAACTATAAGGATCTTGGGATTTAAATAAAATAATAATAATTCCCCAAAAGATGCCTCTGAATTACCCTTAGTCGATGAGAATAACTTGTACAACTAAGTGTATTGTCAAATGTTATGTGAAATTCAAAAAAAAAAAAAAAAAAAAAAAAAAAAAGCTATCAAAATATATACTTGGTCTAAAATAAAAGGGAAGTAATACTCGCGGGGCTTCTGCCATCCGTATTCAGCGGAATTCCAAACCCTCTCATCAATGGATTTCAAGAATGCTTTCATCCTTACTTTCTAATAAGCATAGTTGTTCCCATCAAAGTGAGGAGGAACAAACAGAGAGTGTCCATGCTCCATGACAACAGGGGTCAAGGATCAGCTCAGAGATAAAAAATCTCAAACAAAAGAGCAACCTGCTCTGATACCACTTGAACGGTTTTTGACCCCTTAAAAACAACCAAATTGCGTAGCCTAGTTAATTAGCCAAGTTGTTTCTTAGTCAGTTTAAGCAATTCTAGGTTAAAACAATCAAATAATCATATCATGTATATAAAACATATAAAGCAGCGGAAATTATAAAGAACACAATGATATGATCACCCAGGAAACCACACGGTAAAATCCTGGGGAGGATTTGACCCACCGATCCTCAAGGCAAAACAGAATTCACTATGAAAGAATTGAAGTTCTTACAAAAGGACTACAAGCTCCCTGCTCGACTTCCTAATGCTACCCACCAGTAGAACTTACTGACTCGACCACGTGCAAGCTCCGAATCCACAGACTCCTTCTTTCTTGAATTCCTCAATCAGCTACAAGCTCCCCGCTTGTTTTTCTTTAAGTTCCAATGTTTGCAACTATAATGATCTTCAAGATGTTGAAATCATCTCTACCTTGAAAACCCTAAGTTCTGTGTAAAGGAAAACTCCTCTAAGATCTCACAAGAGATTCACACAAAACAGCAATGTAGGAGCAACAATACAATATAGACAACCTCCAAAAAGGTGGCTAGGGTTTTGTTTAAATACCTAGGGTAAAAACATAAAACCCTAAACGTTTAATGAAGTAGGGCTGAGTTGGAAATTCTGTAGAAAAATCAACCTGTGCGATTTTCGATCAATCGAGCCTATCCTTCAATCGATCGAGCCCTCGATCGATCGAGCCAGGCAGAAAGTCCCAAATACTTCTGCAGCCACTCGATTCCAACTTTATAATAATAGACCAACTTTGAGCAAGCCTAAATAAGACTAAATACATTGTTTTGATCATGGTTTGCCAACATTACAAATTAGAGTTCTAAATACATAAAATCCTAAGACCTTAGAACTTAACAAACTCCCCCTTTGGCAATCCGTGACAAAACACAGACTAAATGCTCAAAGTTTACAATAAAAAGCTCTTTACAAAAAGTAATGCTGATAAACCAAATTCAATCCTAACTATTATCCATCAATTACAAGTTTAGACAGTAGCCAAATTGAATGCACCTGTATATTCCTAAAACACTCAACAAACGCATAAATGCATGTGTGACAGAAAAACAGTAAATCAACAGATATGTAATCTAACTCCCCCCTAGGTTAGATACACCAAAAATAAACACATTCTTGAAAGTTCACACAACATATAATAAAGACATATATCAATGAATAACACATAAATATAAATCAATAAATAGTGAACACATAGAATCAAGAATCATATATATAAAAATGTATTTCCCAACAAGTATAGCCCAAAAAGAAAGTATACATAGTGAAGCACCTAGATACAATCTAATCTAAAAAACTCCACTAGCTCCTCAAAAAGAAACAAAAACTCCCCCTAGCTACAAAAACCCCTCTACAAGTATCCAAACTCTACTCCCCCTTTTTGTGACGGAATACCAAAGGACATCACAGGCCATCATCAAAAGGAGGTGGTGAGGATGAACGAAGATGCACCAAATCCGCTCTTAGAGCACGAATCTCATCGAACAAGTCCACCAAAATCTGACCATGCGCCGCCTGAACGGTCATGACAGTCTCCAAAGTACGACGAACATCGAAGTTAGCCGCAGGAAGCACCGACAGGATCAGGAACAGCCTCACGAGCAGGACCTGTAGAAGAAGAAGGGGGTGCGGAACTAGAAGGCTCAGACCTAGAGTGTTTAGAGCCAGCTCGAAGATGAGTAGCCCTCTATCTAAGGAAGGAAGCACCTATAGGAGCAATCACATGAACGGGCTCAGAAGAAGGGAAATCATCTAAACCAAGATGAAGTAAAATCCTATGAATAAAGATAGGATGAACAAGAGCATGAGCAGTAGATGAACTCCTATAAACTTTGTTCAAAGAACGAAGAAAAAGATGAGGAAAATTGATAGGAGCATCAGTAACAAGAGCGTACAAAATACATACCTCTCAAGAGGAATGGTGTGCAGATGAGAAATGGGCTAAAGAGAGTGACAAGCTATCCTAAAGAAGAGATAGACAGTCTCAAGAAGCTCAGCGGTGGTGATCCTTGTAACACCCCCAAACCCAGACAAAGGATTTAGATGCATAACCTGTCTTATTAATAATCAGCACTAATATAATGGAACAGAGCGTAATTAATTATCCACAAATAAACTTCAAATAATCAAAATCTTTTCCTATGAAATCCATAAAAATAACTGGTTTAACAATAAAGTCTCCAAACACAATCTCAAAGAGTTCCACAAATAACAAACTCACTATCCTAAGAAAATATCCTAAAACAGTCCATCAATTATCATAGCTCCAAAAGAAGTCTTCAATCTATTGGTTCAATGATCTACCACCAAAAGATATTCCATTGCTCTAATCTGAAAAGGATGAAGAAAGGGGGGTGAGCTAAAAGCTCAATAAGAGACTACATAACATGAGGATGTCTTTCAAAACAAGACATTAGTATCATTGTCAAAATATATTCTATACAAAACATTTACAAATAGCTTTAATAGTCATATAGTATATTCTATAAAATTGTCAAGAATAGAACATTTAACTATAAACCTGTAGTCATTAAATAAAATAATAACCACTTTAGTTAGCCAAAATACACTAAATATGTGAAATCAATATATATTAGGAAGAAACAACTTTTCCGCTTATAAGGATCAATAACAATAAAACAGTAGTTCGATATGGAAAACAATAAACATTAGTCAGGTAAAGACATAAGCTGCTAAACACTTGGTGGGTGATTCCCATGGGTAACAATAACACTAACCTCAAAGAGGCAACACTAGCTCTAAAGAGCAAACAATAACACTGCACCACACCACAATAACACTACATCGGCCGAAGGTCAACACTTAACCCTGTGTTGGCAAAGGTTGCAGACTGTCTAACTGACCGTTTAAAAACATTCTTACTTTATTTCAATATTGCCACTACTAATCATATATCACATAACAAATATACTTTCTCAAAAATATAATTTGAGTCACTTTTATCTTAAACAATTTCAAAGTGATAAACAATGAATAATAGAATTCAGGTATGTATAAAGCATTGACAATGCAATAAGTTTTTGAAACTTCACTTTTACAACTATATATATATATATATATATGTATATATAGATATATTTTTACCAATATATATATAATTATACACGTCTTGAGAGACGTCATGTTCTGAAGTCCACTTACCTCTAGTTGTTAAACCAAGCTTCACCTCAATGGTCTGAAACAATATCAATTAGAACTTAAATAAACACAAGACGACTCAATAAGAATGGATACACTAAGGCAGCAACAAAATATAAATTTCACTCTTAAAATTTGTATTTCACTACTTATTCTGAAACTATAGCTAATCTAGTACTCAATTGCTTTATCAAGTACTCCAAAATCAATACCTGGTAAACAATTCTAATGAGCCGAAAATGTAAATCTCTATGTTATTAAATTCTCCCAGTACAAGTTGGCTTCCAAATGATCACATACTTGTAGATCAAAATAAACCAAAACAATATATATTTCATCCATAGAAAATTCTACCCGTAGCCATAGAAAGAACACAGTGGACATAACAATTAATTCCTTCCCCTAGGACGTAGAGACCTGAAGCATGCATTGAAAATATTTAGAACTTGACCACGTATGATTTCAAGATTTCAAGAATTCAGCCCCACCACCATGCGTAAATTCTAGCAACAAAACATCTACTAGTGCTTAACTTATGTAAGATGTGATGTAACTCCACGTACATATATGAGGATTTGTTTCAAAATCAAATAGAATAGTGTGTCTAAAATAACACTTCGATGATAAACTCTATTCTTTTGCCACTGTTAGTATCATTCCAATATTTTCAAGCAGCCTACAGACGAATGTTTCTTAATCAAATATGCTATCACTAAGGCGTGCATATATTGATGTTTACCTCAGTATAACGAACTTGTTGGCTGCCCCTAGCAGTTCCACGGCCTTCAATCCCTTTAATTTTTGAGAAACCCTAATTCTCCACTCTTACTCTTTTATACGCTAAACACTGATTTTATATATATATATATATATATAAATCTTGCAGTCTCTCTTTCTATGTCCTACAGGAAAACCCTAACTTACTTACACGTTAAAACTGTTTTCACTTGGGCTCAAAATTTAAAAGCCACTAAAACTTAAAATAAGCTTCCTAAGACTTTAATTCCTACTAAACCCATATTATGGTTGTTTATATGGGCTAGAACTCTAAGAATTTCAATAACACTTAAACTCCTAATCCAAATAGGTTTTAGTCTCTTATCCTTTTCCTTAAACCATAAGGAGACTAAAAATTAAATATGAATAATCCACACAAAATAACTATTCACGTTACATTTTTTTTTATATAAAATAATGTCACTCCCAAAAATAAAATAAATAATTCATCAACTCCACACTAGAAGCAATTAAAACAAATTTAAGTGCGACGGGTGTTACAATCCTAGGATCAGAACCCCACTGGATAGAAGATCCAGTGATGTAAGACATGACATCACTTAACTCTGGTGACTCATCATAAGGATAGACAGGGTGCTGTACCAAAGGTACCCCCAGAGCATCTGACACTACTGTAGGAGTAATGACATACTCTACGCCTCATATCCAACTCTTAACTAGAGTGTTGGAATCATAGACGTGGATAGAGATGTTCGAGAAGAACTTTCTAATCAGGATAACTGGAGGAGGAGGATCAGAAACATCCAGCAGTGGTAACCAGCCCCTACACTCAAAGTTTGCCCTAATGGCAGGATCAACCTTATCTAAGGTGACAGAACGCTCAGCCCAAATTTTTCTCTTAAGGTTTAGAGTCTCATAAATCTCTTGGTTTTTCTCACTCGGGAACCTCTCACTATCAAAGGAAGGTGGGGGAGGAGAAGGAGAGGGAATAGACCTACGGCCTCTAGTCTTCCTAAGGATGATGCTAAGGAAAGGACAGAGACACAAGGAAAAACCAAAAAGAATAAAACAAAACCAAGGGCAGACTGCAAGTTAGCACAATAATTAATAGAATAAAAATCTATATGATGCATGAATAAATACAATGCCATGATGCATGTACTAATGCAGTAAACAGGTTCAAATTAATTTCAATTACACAAAATTGGCTCAAACATAGAGTTTCTAACAAAAACCCTAAAAAATTTGAAAACCACTTGAAAAAATTTGCAGCAAATTGATGAATTAATCATTACACAATGTTGAAAATAGATTAGAATAGCTAATTTCATCAATTCAACAAGCCAATTTCATCAATTAAACTTTAATTGAACAAAATCCCCAATTCGGATCAATTAAATGGTTTTAGACCCCTAGAATTTTCAATTTTTCACCAAACTCCAAATTGATCAAATTAACAGGCAATGATCATGTTGATGATGTGTCATTAAACTTTAATTGAACAAAATCCCCAATTCGGACCACTTGAACGGTTTTAGACCCCTAGAATTTTCAATTTTTCACCAAACTCCAAATTGATCAAATTAACAGGCAATGATCATGTTGATGATGTGTCCCCACAAAACCCAATGATCAATTGCACACAATAGAGCTTGAATCAACATAAAATCCCATTTATGCAAAGTTCGAAAATCTCCCTTAAATGCATGAATTAATGCATGAAATCATGAAAATAAATTCAAAAGGAAGGACAAAAGAGTCTTACCGGTTTGAGGAAAGAGAAACTTTGCAAAAAATTCGGAGGAAAATGACAAAAATCTGACTGTGGAGCCTTGCCTCGTCGAAGAGAGAAAAGAAAAAGTTTCAAAAGTTTGAAATAGAACTTTGAAAAAGTCAAATCTAAACTTTTAAAAAAGCTTTTCCACGATCTTCGATTGATCAAAAATTACATTCGATCGATCGAATGAGATAGTCATTTTGAAACAATTTAAAGCACTTTTTCGATCGATCGAAAATTAGAATGGATCGATTGAACTGGGCAGAGGCTCACAAAAATTTTGAGAAAAAACACAGTTTTGAAAAACGCAAACCTAATTTTGAAAACAACTCCTCAAAGCATTTGAACAACGAAAACAAAATGCATGAGTATGAGATGGAATGCTTTTTCAAAAACCCAAATTTATAAACCCAGTTTTCTCAAAAACAAGTTTCAATCATTCTCCCATTGAATTTTCTCAAGTAACAAATATGTTGTGCACAAATCTCAAGATATTTTCAAACTTGGTTGGTCAGACCAAAAACATACACACTAGCATGTATAGTGTTTAACAAAGAGTAACTTGAGTAGTGTATGATACTAACAAAAACTTGAGATACATGTGAGGTGATATGTGAATAGCAATCAAACACAAAGTCTACACAATTCATCACATAGAATTTGAAAGAGACTATCACCTAAAGAGTTACATCCTATAACACCCACATCTCCTAAAACAAAAGCTTGCAATCATGTAAGTTTCTTGCATTTTTGCCTCTTATTTTGTGAATTGGCATCAAGCCTAATAGTACACACCGGTTTGAATTAAGTGAATTGGCATTAAGCCTAATAGTACACACCAGTTTTAATTTAATTGAGGCTACACCTTATGTTCTTTTTGTGCATGTGCTACACTTTTTCGAGCACAAAATCTTATGATATGCACTAAGGTGTTCATGATTGGCTAGTGAACAATGGTGAGATGGTTATTTATGCCTTTCTCAAAAGGATCAAGATATACAGTCAAATAATATGTGACTTCAAGATTAAGACAAAGTGATTAAAAACCACACACATCTTTCCCACACAACATGCACTACAAAGCTTCAACTAGTCAAGTGCAATGAATAAGCTCATCAAAATTAAATAAGGTACACAAGACATGACATGTGAAAATAGATTGACTAACCTTGTTTTCAAAAATCAAGAAAAATAATGTCAAACATTATATATATTATTTATTAAAAAAGAAAACAAATAAATCCTAGAATGAAATGCATGAATGTAATGCAATGCAAGTCCTAGAACAAAAAAAAAAACACAAAAACCAAAGAACAATGGTCACAGAGGATAGAGCAATGAAGCACAAGGACCATGTCAGAAAGACTCAGTTAGTTCGAGTCTTTTGCATCCAAAACGTTTTAGATGCACCACGAGCATTAGAGTTCTTATTCACATTCAAGTGATTCCTAACTCCAGGATTGGAATAAAGGTTTAACACCTTTACCAATTCACCAATTAGTGCCATAGGATCTTGTGCTTGAGGCACAGACACTTTTGGTTTATTTGCTCTCTTATCAGCTTGAAACTTGAAACAATTAGGACGAATGTGTCCAGACTTTCCACAATAATGACAAACCCAAGCAAGTTTACCATGCATCTTGTCCTTAGATTTGGTAGGCTCCTTAGGTTTAGATTCTCTTAAGTCTACCATAATCTTCTTAGGTGGTGAAACTTCTACAGGTTTAACAACCTCACTCACAGGGGGTTTAATAGTTTCGCTCACAACCTCACTCACAGAAGGTACATAAGAAGAAGAAGGAATAAAATTCGTGGAATGTTGTCCAAAATCAAAGATGCTTTCAACATATCCTAACCCAGTTTTATCAGAAGGATACTTTTGAACATTCAGCATATGATCAAGTTTAGAACTAGCAGATCTAGCAACAGATAAATCATGTTCCAAAGTTTTAACTTTATCAAGCAAAAGCATATTCTCAGATTTAACATTGTTCAAAAGATCATTAGCATCAAACAGTTTAACAAGCAAATTTTTCTTTTCAAGCTCAAGAGAATTAATTTTCTTTAGGCCAAGTTCAACTTTCATAGCATCCTTTGTAGCAACTTTGCAAAGTTTGTTGTAGGCCTCTTGAAGATCTGCATCTTCAGAGAGTTCCCCATCAGAGGGGTTCTCCTCAACAGATATGCTTTCATTGACTATAGCAGTAGCCGTGAAAGCAATGAAATTTCGATCCTCGTCACCACCGGACTCATCATCAGAAACCTCATTATCACTAAGGGTTACAGCCATAGCTTTACCCTTAGTCCTTAAGAATGTAGGACATTCAGATTTAACATGACCATACCCTTGACAGCCAAAACACTGAGGACCCAAAGAATTGTTTGAAGATTGACCAACTTTTTCTCTAGGTTTTTCAAAGTTATTAACCTTAGTGGGATCATTCTTCCTAAAATTTCAAGGTTCAGCAGTGTAAGTACCTCTTGCCTTTCTGTTGGTATTCCTAAGAAAGTTTTTAAAGTTTTTGGCAAGATACGCAATCTCTGTAGCATAGAGCTCATCATCAAAACAACCATCAACATCATCAACTGACTTAAGAGCCATTGATTTGGATTTGTTCACTTTAGGTAGGTCAGACTTATAGGACTGAAGAGATCCTACAAGCTCATCAACAGGGATGGAGTCCACATCCTTGCTTTCAGTGATGGCAGTCACTTTGGGTCTAAAGTCCTCAGTTAAGGATCTAAGAATCTTCCTAAAAATTTTAGGTTGTTCATAGATTTCACCCAAATTAAATGCAGAATTGACAATATCATTTAATTTAGCATAGAATTCATCAAAAGATTCATCATCAGACATTCTAATGCTTTCAAATCTAGAAGTCAATTGTTGCAATTTATTGATCTTAACTATCTTTGTACCTTCATGCACAGTTTGGAGGATTTTCCATGCAGTATGAGCAACCTCAACATTTGAGATCCTCTTAAATTCCTCCATTGAAACAGCATTGAAGATGGCATTCATAGCTTTGCTATTAAAGCTTGCTGCTTCTTTTTCAGAAGTTTGCCACTCACTCATAGGAGTAGTGGGCTTCTGCCATCCATATTCAACGGAATTCCAAACCCTCTCATCAATGGATTTTAGGAATGCTTTCATCCTTACTTTCCAATAAGCATAGTTGTTCCCATCAAAGTGGGGAGGAACAAACAGAGAGTGTCCATGCTCCATGACAATAGGGGTCAAGGATCAGCTCAAAGATAAAAAATCTCAAACAAAAGAGCAACCTGCTCTGATACCACTTGAACGGTTTTAGACCCCTTAAAAACAACCAGATTGCGTAGCCTAGTTAATTAGCCAAGTTGTTACTTAGTCACTTTAAGCAATTCTAGGTTAAAACAATCAAATAATCATATCATGTATATAAAACATATAAAGCAGCGGAAATAATAAAGAACACAATGATATGATCACCCAGGAAACCACATGGTAAAAACCTGGGGAGGATTTGACCCACCGATCTTCAAGGCAAAACAGAATTCACTATGAAAGAATTGAAGTTCTTACAAAAGGATTACAAGCTCCCCGCTCGACTTCCTAATGCTACCTACCAGTAGAACTTACTGACACGACCACGTGCAAGCTCCGAATCCACGGACTCCTTCTTTCTTGAATTCCTCAATTAGCTACAAGCTCCCCGCTTGTTTTTCTTTAAGTTCCAATGGTTGCAACTATAATGATCTTCAAGATGTTGAAATCATCTCTACCTTGAAAACTCTAAGTTTTGTGTAAAGGAAAGCTCCTCTAAGATCTCACAAGAGATTCACACAAAACAGCAATGTATGAGCAACAATACAATATGGACAACCTCTAAAAACGTGGCTAGGGTTTTGTTTAAATACCTAGGGTAAAACATAAAACCATAAATGTTTAATGAAGTAGGGCTGAGTTGGAAATTCTGCAGAAAAATCAACCTGTGCGATTTTCGATCGATTGAGCATGTCCTTCGATCGATCGGGCCAGGCCGAAAGTCCCAAGTACTTCTGCAGCTACTCGATTCCAACTTTACAATAATAGACCAACTCTGAGCAAGCCTAAATAAGACTAAATACATTGTTTTGATCATGGTTTGCCAACATTACAAATTAGAATTCTAAATACATAAAATCCTAAGACCTTAGAACCTAACACTTTTCTTTTGCTGAGATTTCTTTAGGTTGATGAAGTCTTTTTCCGATTGGTAAAGGCGTTTATAGCTTAGTAAATAACTGTTAGGACATATGTGAATTGATGTTAGGAACATATGTCAATATTTTTTGTGATTGGCTAATCATTTGACAAAATGCATATTACTTGTAATTGGGTAGATTTAGGATGTGTATAATGCTTCAAGAAACAAGGTTTCAAGTTCAAGTGTTAAAATCACGCAAGTCTGTCCAAGAATCAAGTAATGAAGTGCTGGATTTTAAAGCTCGACTACTAGCTTGACAGCTAGCATCTATCAAGGTTTATAAGCTGCTGAAGCCCGTGGCTCGACAATTAGCTTGATAGATGGCTATCTATCGAGGTTTATGAAATTCAGTTTTTCAAAGCTGATTTCAATCCAATCCGTGGGTATATGTTTGGGCTTTCTATTATCACAACTCTAAACATATATAAAGATTATTTATGGGCCATAAAAGGTTATGCACAGTTGCACAAGAGCACAATTCCACAAGAGTGAAGAAAAGTGTGACCGGAAATCTAGTTCACCCTAGTTCATCTTTTTCTTGAAGAAGCCACTGTGTTTGTACACCGTAGGGTTTGTGACTAAGGAGCTTTTTGATATTCATCGTGTGATGAACTGAAGAACTTTGCAGCCAACGTCTTTCTTATGTTGGTGATTAAGTCGTGTACTGGAATTCGCGCAATTGGTTAGTCACGTATTAGGAGTCGTGCAATGAATAGGAGAGATTGTTACTACAGAACAAGTCCAATTGGGTATTGGGATAAAGGTTCAACTGTAGGTTGGTATAAGGTACTGGGATTCCTTTACTTGTAACCGCTTGTTTTGATAATAGTGGATTCTCGAATGTGATGACCTTAAAATCACCTAGTGGGGTTTTTGCCATGTAAGTTTTCCCCATTCGTAAACAAATCACTGTCTCAATTTAATTTCCGCTGCACGCTTAGTTTAATTGCTGATTTGTTTGTGCTGCCACGTATACTACATGTTAATTTGATTAATTAATAAACTAAGCTAATTAATCAATTAATATATCACAAGGAGTCAATATGTTTTGGCCTATCAATAACGACAGTCTAGTCTATCAACAAAAATAGCCAAATACCAGGTTTTGGCAAAATTTGTGGCAAACTAGTACTGTTTCGGAAATATTTAGCAATCTACCACTTTTTTAGTACTCGAGTTCCACAAAATCGAATTCTAAATAGTACTCGAGTTCAGTGAACTTGAGTTCCTAGTAAGTCACCAACGTGGAACTGTTGACCTGAAATTTGTGTAATTAAAAAAAATAATGTGGTACTCGATATTACTAAAATCGAGTACTTCTTTATAGTACTCGAGCTTCATACAATCAAGTACTTTGTTTTTCTTTTTTCTTTTTTTTTTCTTTTTTTTTTTTTTTTTTTTCTCCTGTAGGAACTCACTCTTGCAAGTCAAAGAAACTTGTCAAGTCAAAGAAAATGGGAAGCATTTATGGCCAAAGAGAAGAAGCATGAATTTGGTTTGCATGTCAGGTGTTGTTTATGGCCATCTTCTTTGACAATTCATGAAGAACATTTAATGCAAGCTATTGCATTTCTTCATGCATGAAACTTCTTGAATATCATGCATCTTCCTAGCCCATTTAATGGTTTGTTGGCTAATGTCAAGCCACTAAGTTTGACTATTCAAGCCATTCCAATAGAAAAAAAAAAGTAGAAAATGGAAAAAAAGAAGAAAAAAGAAAAAGAAAAAAACAAGGTACTCAAGTGCACTAAGCTCGAGTACTATAAAGGGATACTCAATTTCAGTAATATTGAGTACCACATTATTTTTTTAATTACACAAATTTTAGGTCAACAGTGTCACGCTAGCAACTCACTAGGAACTCGAGTACTATTTAGAACTCAATTTTGTGGAACTCGAGTACTAAAAAAGTGGTAGATTGCTAAATATTTCCGAAACAATGTTAGTTTGCCACAAATTTTGCCAAAACGTGATATTTGGCTATTTTCACCCTAGTCTATCTTCTCACCCACTGTATACCATTGTACCAGTCTTTGTCTTGGCCACATAATTTGTTTATAGCTTGTATACCAATCAAATCTCTTTCTTTTCACTTCATAAAAAAAGAAAAATCTCTTTCTTTTAATTTAAATTATTATATTTAGTTTTTAACTTGGTTGATATACATGTATTACAGTACCACTGTACCACTACTGCCATGGTAGGCAGTAGCTGCAAGAGCTTTAGGCTTCATCAAGTCTCTTTTTGAATGTTTTAATGATATTTTATATTATATTTAAATTTGAAAACAATGGTTTTCTATGTAGTTACTTTTTTTTTAATTATCTATTTATTTTTTATTTAGTTAATTCAGTAATGATCTTAGTAAATTCACTAATTTTTATAATAAGTAAATGAACTATGATATTGTTATCCCCCCCCCCCCCCAAAAAATACTATAATATTGCTATATACTTATATATTTGTTTATTTATTATGTTTGCTTAGAATTTAATATTTCTTATTTGTTTTATGAAAACTATAATATGAAAAATATATATTTTTTTACTAATTTAATGTATTTATTTATATTTAATTAATTATTAAATTAATTATGACATCATCGAGGTTCAACTTCAGTTCAACCTCGATCTGACCTTAAAAACCTTGAACCTCTCTCTTTTTTGGTTCTATGAATGGTCTGGGTTTCAAAACCATGTTACAGACTGGTATCTTCTAGTAATAGTTCCAAACTCTTAATGATTTTAATTTAGGTAAGAAGACAATAATAAGGGAATGGATTGTGAGTTCGACTTCTTAGGTGATCTGGTACACTTGTTCCTCAATTCCTAGTGTGAACCTGATGTATCATCTGGCAATTCGTTCACCTTGTCATTCCCCCAATTCCTAATAAAAATAAAAGACTCTTAGAACACTTATAAATTATAATAAGGACTCTTTCTCCCGATCAATGCAGTTTTTTATATACACAAACTTTCACTTCTTCTTGTTTAAATTGACAATTTCTTTTAATTAATTAATTTTTTTTATTAAAGAAAATGATAGCTGGGAAGGAAGAATTTGAACCATGTTGTCTTCATTAGAAGCACTAAGAAGTGTTGTTAGAAAATGTCAATTGAACTATAAGGATCTTGGCATTTAAAAAAAAAAAAAAAAAACAAAATTCCCCAAAAGATGCCTCTAAATTACCCCTAGTCGATGAGAATAACTTGTACAACTAAGTGTATTGTCAAATGTTGTGTGAAATTCAAAAAAAAAGCTATCATAGTATATACTTGGTCTAAAATAAAGGGGAAGTAATACTCGTGGGGCTACCACCTTTACTCCCAAATCTTCATTCTCCATTTTTCCTTCGCCATTGACTTGATTGATTGTCACTTGGTTTTCTAGAATTTGATTCAATTTAAACAATGTAATTTAGACTTTTTGCAATACTTAATTTTGCATAAGAAATAGCAATTAGTAGGTTGGATATTTACTTAAATCCTCCCAAAATTGTTGCTAATAATTCATTACTCAAAGGCCACAAGTCTTATTAGTCTATCTAAGTAATTATTCAATACTCACGAATTATAGAGATGTGATATTTCTTTGACTCACATAATAGATGGTTTTCCTCATTAAATTCTTGTTGAGAGTTATCAATCATCTGAGAAATGGGAGTTTTCATATACTTTGAATACCAAATAATTTTTCCCTACCATGACTTATCTAATTGCCAATGGCCTGTGCACCAATTGGTTCCTAGCCTCATTTTTATTTGGAGGCCATAGCTGATAGCTCTCTTCAACAGGGACAGTTAATAGGGCACTGAGCATATTATGGGTTGCATTGGGGATTTTTTTTTTTGGCTAAAAGGATGATGCGTTGAAATTAACTAGCCATAAAAAACGAAGTAGTAGTTGAAAGCCTTAAGGAGTACTGACCAAAAAAGCATTCAAGTTCAAAATTACACATAATTCAGCAGTGGGAGGTACATCTAATGCAAAAAAATTGGCGCACCTATTTATTGCACTAATATTATATCCCATGCTGATGATGCTGAAAAAGCACTAGTGAGCCATACAGCCTTTGCACACTTGAAACAATACCTGCACAACAAAAAGAGAAGACCTAACAGAGTGCACCGGTGTGGTGCCGGCCAAATACCATTCGAAGGTCAAGTTAGAATTTCTTCACAACACTAGAGTGCCAGAGCTGGGGTGAATTATGCGTACCTTTTTCTGAGGGCCTTTGGGTTTTTATAGTAGTGTAGAACCAAACTCCTTTGCTTATGTTACAAGTCTTTTCCTTATGGAGAAGATCTCCATTAGTGCACGTATATTCTAGAATCCCCTTCATGTTAGAATTCTATTCCTATTGGGACTCTGTGGTCTAGGTTTAATCTTAAGACACAAGTTGTTTCCATTCAGGGTTTCTTGGAGACCACCTAACGACCAATTTAAGTGCCACGTGGCTTTTTGATTCGTCCGCCCTGTGTCCGTTCACATAGGATCTGTTCACTATCAGCCTTTTTGTCTCACATTGTCAAGTCCATCTAAATAGATCTGTCACCTCTAATTTTCTCCCTCTTCAGTTGCCCCCTCACCCCATGGGTCCATGATCTTTAAGTGGAAGGACTCATGGGGTGATGGTTTAATCTGGCCTCTTGAGGAACACCCCTAGTCTTGATAGGCTAGCCTAAGATCATTAATGATGAAGGACACATGGCGTTTACTGAATAGTCGCTCACTTGGATCGAAGTGTCCCTTCGTCTTCCGTGCTGTTCCCTTTATATAAACCAAACTCTCTTCCTCTCATTCCTTTACTTTCTACTAAAATCTACGATCAGAGCGCACCCGTCATCATTGTCAGACGAACATACCGTTCAATTGTTGCATCTGTTAACAACGCCTCTTTACCTTCTAGCTTCAACCTAGTAAGCATTCTTTTCCCTCTACTAAAAAATTGTACGCACTTTTTATTTCTCGACTTTGTACTACCGTTATCCATTATAGACCCGTCAGAGTCTTAGGATTTACCATCACTTGTAGGTCATGTCTAGTGCTTCGAGTAACCAGTCATTTGTCCGCAACGGGGCAGGCTATGATGAAGTGTACACATCAGGTCACAAAGAACCTGATAGTTCGAGTGAAGAAAGGAGTCTGTCAGCCAATTCTCTTTCCTCAAGGAATGAGGGTTTGGAGACGGAGAGGCTAGAGGATGACTCTAGAGAAGGCCTAGATGATGCTGAGCCCCTAATTCAATTCCTTGTGGGTCCTGATGGGCTTAGGGAGTTCATCATGTTACCCATATGGACGATCAATGACTTTACCTCTTCAATTAAAGAATCTCACTTTAAAACACTTAGGGAGAAGTACCAAATCCTCGTCAATATATCCCTCCGTCTACCCTACATGTCAGAAAAGTGTTGCCACAAGGGTGTTGAAGGCGTCAGGGTCTATAAGTAGATGCTGAAGGTAAGGCTCAGATTCCCCCTAAGTTCACTTCACCGTCAACTCCTTCAGTATCTAGGTTTGGCCGTCACCCAGATATCCCCTAATGCTTGAAGGGTTTTTCTCGGTGTGGAGGTCTTGTACGGGGCCATGTCTGACGGAGCACAGAGGCTGACGGTGAAAGAATTCTTACACTGTTATCGTCCAAATGAAATTGCTCAGTCAAAAGGCATGTATAGCTTTGTGCCTAGGAGCTCGTTGTTGAGGCTTGTGTGTGAGACCCTCGACTCCAACAAGAACTGGAAGAGTCGTTATTTTTTCATGGAAGGTGACGAATGGATGTGTCATCCTCGTGACACTGATCATATGCCCATCGACAATACGTGGGGCATACTACCCTTATCTGGTATGAATCCATTCATATTCAGTCTAGTTTTTAATTAATATGTTACTAACTGCCTACTTTTACAGTTTGGGACCATCCATAAGTTTCTCTAGAGGAGTGGAGTTTTTTTGAAAGGATTTTTAGCAAAACCAAGCTTGACGTGAAGATGTGGGCAAAGTTGGTCATGCTAGACACATTCCACTGGTACTATGACGGGCCAGAACCAACAGTAGCTACCCGTCGATACGACGCTCAAGTTCGTCAATGTGAGTCCGTGGCTAACATTTGGTTTTTTTTTTTTTTTTTTTTTTTAATTTTCACTTATGTTGCCGAGTGTATCCGTCCACTTCTGTAAAGATGGATGCTGCTAAGAGGAGGGCCGCCATTAAACAACAGGCAGCCAAGAAGAAAGAGGAGGGAAAACCCTTTATGGGGACGGGTTCATCCAAACTGTCCACAAAAAGAAAGCTGCCGAAGAAGCAAGATTGTCTCCCTAAGAAGCCTAAAACCACTCTGGAGACCGTTGTGGGACTGGAGGCTGAGGTCAAGAAGACAATTACCCCTGCCAAGCATGGAACGGGAAAGGGTTTTATGAAGGGCCCATCCACTACCCAAGAGAAGCCACCCCTCCTCCTCCATGAGGATTCTAAATATGCTTTGGAAAAAACTTTCATCCATCATAACATCCGATGATTATGAGGACTTAGGCAACCATGCTACAAAAGCCGTAGGGGAGACGGGGCCATTCTGTATTGCTCAGGTAAGTCATGTCTGTCCACTTCCTATCCTTCCCGTCCACTTACCTCCATCACTAACCAACTTTTTTTTTAGGCGATGGTGATGATGAAGGGGCCTATGCGACGGTGCCTAAACCATGAGACGGCTCTGGACCGTGTAAGGGTGAAGGCCAACGAGACGGAGGATGAGTTGAACGGTCTTAAGGCTTAGAAGGTTGGCATGGAGAAGAAATTCGATGCTTCGGAGAAGGTCAGGAAAGAACTTGAGCAACATATGGAGACGATGAGAAAGGTCCTAGAGGATAAAGAGAGAGAGATCAAGGATGCCAAGGACTAACTCTCTCAGGCAAAGGAGGCAACAATCTGTGAATATTGCAACTCTGATGCCCTCTTAGAGGAGCTCGGGACCTCCTATGCGGACGGCTTTGATGACGCTCTTTGTCAGGCCAAGAAAGCTTATCCTGACCTTGACTTTTCTTAATTCAACATTGATACTCAAGCCCAAGCTACTACTCAGCTCGTCGTCTCTGAGAATACGGAAGATCTGTTTGCTGATGATGCAGTTCTTGGCGACGGAGAGTCAGCTCCTATTCAAAGCCAAGCTTAGCCCATCGAAGGTGATGCCCGTCAGCTCGAGAACGTGGTCCAAGAGAATGTTGAAAACACCCCCCCTCATTAGTAATTTTTTATTTTTATTTTTATGGAATTGTAACTATTTGGGGAATAATCTTTTTAACTTGTAAGGTTGAATTTAATCAACCATCTTGTTGGCTTTATTCCGTACCAATTTTCTTGTAATTCAACATTTAGAAAACTTGTATTTATGTGGGAATCATGTAAGGGTAGTGTGTGAGAGAGTGTGAAGAAAAAGCTCAAGAGTGTTTAACTCAGTAGGGATTCACGATTGGATCTCGCGGCTGGCAAGTTACCAAAGGAGGCACACGTTTGAAGCATGTAGAGGAGTTGAAGAGTCACGCCAGTTGGAGCACTACTGGACAAAACTTCCAGTCTGGCGACTTAGACTCGTGACTCAGTTAAGTCACGAGGCCAAGTCGCCAAACCACTCTGTTTAGGAAAAACTGACTTTTTGCATTCCAAACACACACTACTATAAATACCCCTTATACCCATGTATTGTAGAGAGCTTCCAGAGAGAATTTCGAGAGAGAAACCCTAGAGAAAAGCAAGATTGACTCATCCACAATCTTCATCCTTGTTTCTCCAAATTTATTTACTCTCACCCTCTCCATTGTTACATCCTTAAGAGGTACATTAGCCAAATCATTTTCTCAGCTTACCCATATCTGTGAGAAGGCTATTTGGTGCTTGAGAAGCAGTTAGGAAAGGAACAATTGATATTGGTTGATGCTATGGGCTATAGCAGAATCCGATAAGCTAAAGAAGACAAAGGTTCGGCGTAACCTTGTTGGAGCAAGAAGCTTGGAGGGCTTAGGTACACTGCGTAGATTAGGCTTGGAGGGTCTTCTGCTGTTTATGTATCCCAACTTCATTCTCTAGTGGATTATTGACCGCTTTGAGGGTGGCGAATAGGTTTTAAGCCGAGGATTTCGGTTTCCTCTTCGATAACACATCATTGTGTTGTCTTTGTGTTTGCATCTCTCTTCCCTTAATCTTTGCCATTTAATTTTTGTTGTGGTGGTGATTTTATTTGGTTTAGATTGTTTTATCAATTCTATTTTTGCTTATCTTCATATTCTGCACATACATTGTTTGATAGTAAGCTTGAATTGGTAATTTGTAATTTGGGCGTCTAAACGTTCAAGGTGTTTTACACATTATTTGAACATTCATAACTTATCCATCATTGGTGGTATGTAAACATTTCCCTTTAAGGGCTTTGTGATGGGTCTACTCTTTTATCCTTCCATTTTTTGTGCTTATTTGTTAGCCTTATAGTTTGTTCATGATTATGACAGGTCCGTTCTATTGAACCCGTCTATCTTGTGGACGTTGCTTTTATTTTAACAAGATTTTATACCCATGTTGTAGATGTTATCTGTTTTGATGGATCTGTCCACTATATGGGCTTAAAGCCGTTCACTTTGACTTGCAAGATCCCGTCTATTTCGTGGACTCGATAACATTTCATCCTTCTTGGATGAATCTGACCATTATAGGGACTAATGGATTTTTATCCTTCTTGGATGAATCCATCCGATTTAAGGACTAATAATTTGTCCTTTTTATGGACTTCAAAATATTTCATCCTCCTGGGATGAACTGTCCATTTTTTTGGGCTTCGTAATAGACTCATCCACTTGTTGAACCTAATAATATTTTCACCCTCTTGGGATGGACCGCCCATCTTGTGGATTTTTAGTTGTTCCATCCTTTATTGATGAATTTGTCCAGTTTGTGGACTTGTTATTCCATCCTTCATGGACGAATTCGTCCATTGTATGGACTCCATACTGTTTCATCCTTCTTGGATTAGTTTCTCAGATCGTTGTCTGATGGCATTGCTGAACCTTTGACACTTGTCGCAAGCTTTGACATAAGCTTGCGCGTCCTTCTGCATGGTGGGCTAGTAGTATCCCCCTCGAATTAGCTTGTGCACTAATGATCGTGCCCCCAAGTGGTTTCCGCAAATCCCCTCGTGAACTTCTTTCATGACATACTCCGCTTCCTCAAGGCCTAAACACCGTAGGTACGAGCGGGAGAAACCTCTTTTGTGCAAGACGTCCTTTATTAGAACAAATCAGGATGCTTAGACCTTCAGTTTCCTTGTGGAGTCCTTTTCGTCCGACAGTATGCCATTCCTTAGGTAAGAGACTAATGGTGTGGTCCAGTTGCCTTTAGAACCTATCTCCTGCATATTCGCACCCCCATCAATAAATGATTAGACTTGGATGAAAGATAATACCTGATTCATGTGTTCAGCTGAGGCAGCCTTAGCTAGTTAATCAGCAGACTCGTTCTCCTCCCTTGGGATTTGGACGAATCTGACTTGGAGGCTACTAATTCGACCCTTCACCTCCTCGAGGTACTTCTTCATTCTTTCATTTTTGCACTCGTAGCTGCCATTAATCTAACTGGTTAGGACTTGGGAATTGCAGTGGACGATCATATTTTTAGCCCCAGCTGCTTTCGCGAGGTCCAGTCCTGCAATCAAAGCTTCTTATTCTGCTTCATTATTAGTCGTAGGAAAGTCCAGGTGGATCATACAGTCGATCTTATCTCCCTCCGGAATGTGAAGTACCACGTGGGCGCCTCCTGCTTTCTTATTCGAGGATCCATCCGTGTGGATGATCCACTGCGGGATCTCTTCTGTCTCTTGGCTTTCCATGGGGGTGAACTCGGCGATGAAGTCAGCCACCACCTATCCCTTTATAGTTGTACCTGGATGATACTGTATATCAAACTCACTTAGCTCGATTGTCCATAATGCCATCCATCCCGCAGCCTCGGGGCTACTCATAGCCCTTCTTAGGGGCTTATCCGTCAAGACAATAATAGTATGTGCCTAAAAATATGGCTTGAGTTTTCATGCCGCGGTCACCAATGCTAAAGCCAGCTTTTCCATCTAGGGGTACCTTTCTTCTACTCCTTGAAACACTCGGCTTGTAAAGTAAATGGGTCTTTGCAACCCATCCTCTTCTCTTACCAAAGTTGCGCTGGCAGCGGCTTGTGAGACGGCTAAGTATAGATAGAGCTCTTCCCTTGGCTTGGATGGGCTGAGTAACGAAGGAGACGAAAGATAAAATTTTAGATTTTCAAACGCTTGCTGGCACTCGTCCATCCACTCAAACGACCTCTTCAACATGCGGAAGAAGGGTAGGCATTTATCCATTGCCCTTGAGACTAACCTGTTTAGTGCTGCTATTTTGCTATTCAGGCTTTGCATCTCCTTGACCGTCTTTGGTGGGGTTAGCTCCATTATAGCCCGTATTTTCTCTAGATTGACCTCCATACCCCTTTGGCATACCATGAATCCCAGGAACTTCCTTGCAGTAACCCTGAACACACACTTATTCAGATTTAATTTCATGTTGTACCCCCGGAGGGTGTCAAAGGAAGCTAGGAGATCGCTCAAGTGATCGTCTTCTTGTAAGCTTTTTACCAGCATGTCGTCAACATAAACTTGCACATTTCTCCCAATCCGGTGTGTAAACATCTTGTTCATTAATCTATGGTACGTCGCCCCCACATTCTTATGTCCGAATAACATCACTTTGTAGCAGAAAAGTCCTTAGCTGGTAACGAAAGAAGTCTTCTTTTGATCAGCCTCCTTCATTTTGATCTGGTTATAGCCTGAAAATGCATCCATGAAGCTCAAAAGCTGGTGTCTCGCAATCGAGTCTACCAGGGCATCTATCTGTGGGAGTAGGTAACTATCCTTCGGGCAAGCTCTATTGAGGTCCATAAAATCTATGCACATCCTCCATTTTCTGTTGGCCTTTTTTACCATAACCACATTTTCCAACCAGTCAGGGTAGTACACTTCTTAAATGAAATTTGCTTCCAGTAACTTTCGAACTTCCTCAGCTATGGCTTTGTCTTGTTCCTGAGCGAACACTCGCCTTTTCTGTCAGACGGGAGAGAACAAGGGTGACACATTCAACTTGTGAACTATGATTGAGGGGTCAATCCCTGGCATGTCCTCGTGACTCCAAGCGAATACGTCCTGATTTTCTCTTAGAAACGTCATGAGCACTTGATGTACTGGCTAATTGGCCAACGTACCCATCTGAGTTATCCGTTCGGGCCTTGAATTATCAAGGGTTATTTCTTCTAGTTCTTCGGCCAACTCCGCTATTGTCCGTTGCTCTACTATGTTCATGGCCTGGAGGTGGTCATCCATCTCTATCATAGCTAAGTAGCATTCACGAGCAACTATTTAATTTTTGCACAGTTTCCCTACTCCATAATCTGTAGGGAACTTGATCATTAAGTGGTAGGTTGATGTTGCAGCCTTCCATGAATTGAGTGTAGGTCATCCTATAATGGCATTGTAGGCGGATGAGTAGTCGACCACAAGAAAGGTTACGTCCTTGGTGATCTGCTAGGGGTAGTTGCCACCGTCTTTGATAATGTGATTGCACCAAGAGGGAACACTCGTGTTCCTCCGAACCCAACAAGTAGAGCGTTTGTCGGAATCAATCGCTCTCTATCAATCCTCATCTGTTGGAATGCTGGGTAGTAAAGGATGTCAGTCGAGCTACCATTACCGACCAGAACCCAATGCATATTGTAATCTCCTACTTGTATGCTAATAACGAGTGCATCGTCATGCGGGTGGTGAAGACGTCGAGCATCTTCTTTCGAGAATCCAATGATAGGGTTGTCCATCTGTGCCATCTTTGGTATGAAACCGGTCAGCTGGACGTTCTGAACCATCCTGAGGTAAGTTTTCCTAGCCCTTTTGGACGACCTAGTAGCCATCGTGCCCCCTACAATCATTCTTATATCCCCTAAAGGCAGTCTGGGATGCTCATTCTCCCACTAGGGAGCCTGCTCTTGGGATAGGTCTGTCCTCTCCTTGCTGACGAACCTTTGCAGCTTTCCTTGTCGAATAAGGGCTTCAATTTATTGCTTCAAGTCGTAATAGTCGGCCATGTCATGGCCGTAGTCATAGTGGAATCGACAATACTTGTCTCTAAACCTTTTATTAGGGTTTCCCTTCAGCTTGCCTGGAAAGGTCAAGGCTCTTTTGTCTTTAATCTACATCAAGACTTGGTCAATCAGGGCAGTCAGTGGTGTAAAACTCATGAATTTCCCCGTGGGGGGTTTAGGGCGCCTTTCCTCCCGTCGTTCTCCTGTCCTCGCTATCTCTGGTCCCTTATCCTGCCGTATGTCTTCCTGTCTTTCTCTCTTCTTAGGCCTCTCTTCTCGGGCTAGCAATGCATCTTTCATGTTCATGTACTTGGTTGCCCTGTACAGCCCATCCGACATAGTTTTTGGGTTGTTCTTGTATAAGGAAAACAGGAACTTACCCTTCCGTAGTCCGTTCGTGAACACAACCATAAGTATCTTATCGTTAGCTTCATCGATCAAGAGAGCCTCTTTGTTAAAGTGGGTGATGTAGGACCTCAGCATTTTGTCCTCCCGCTGCTTAATGTTCATTAGGCATGTAGTAGACTTTTTGTACCTGTGTCCCCTGATGAAGTGTGAGGCGAACTGGGCACTTAACTCCTTAAAGGTACCAATGGAGTTGGGTGTCAGCCTGCTGAGCTAGATCCTTGAGGATCCCCTCAACGTGGTGGGGAAAGCTCTGCACATGATCTGATCTGGTACCCCTTACAGGTGCATCAGGGTCTTGAAAGACTCCAGGTGATTCAAGGATCCTTGGATCCGTCGTAATTTTCCACTTGCGGCATGCGAAACTTTTGTGGAAAGGGTTATGAGGTGACAAAGGCAGTGAATGGCGAATCTATTCGATGGACTAAGTCATCGAGGTCGCTAGATACCCGTCTTTTGAGGGCGTTCATCATAAAGTCCAACCGCTCCTTCATTATCTGCATCTCGGTGACTATGTGAGGCAGAACCATATCGGTGATGAATGGTCGGCTCGTGTCCAGTCGCTCTAGCCTACTTGGGGTATTACTCCCTTTCAGACCTTCTTGGTTCTTTCTCTTAGCGCTGGTGCCTTCTTGGTCTTCCTTTTGGGTATCCATCGCTGCGTTTTTCTGGCGTAGCTATTCCTTTAGGTCATGATTCTGATTGGTGAGGCGCTCCACCACTGTTGTGAGAGTTTGGATTTGCCTTTCCAGGGCAATGGGTCGCGGTTCGTCGCTTTGATTGTTGGTGGTGGTCGCCATCGAGCGAGTAAGTACCATGCAACTCTTTGTCTAGGAGGCGATAATATGGTTTACAAAATCGCGAACGTTTCCCATAGACGGTGCTAACTGATGATGCCGAAAAATCACCAGTGAGCCACACAGCCTTTACACGCTTGAAACAATACCTACACAACAAAAAGAGAAGACCTAACAGAGAGCACCGGTGTGGTGTTGATCAAATACCCTCCGAAGGTCAAGTTAGAACTTCTTCACAACTCTAGAGTGCTAGAGCTGAGGTGAATTATGCGTACCTTTTTCTGAGGGCCTTTGGGTTTTTATAGTAGTGTAGAACCAAACTCCTTTGCTTGCGTTACAAGTCTTTTCCTTATGGAGAAGATCTCCATTAATGCGTGTATATTCCAGAATCACCTTCTTGTTAGAATTTTATTCCTATTGGGACTCTATGGTCTAGGTTTAATCTTGAGATGCAAGTTGTTTCCATTTAGGGTTTCTTAGAGACCACATAACAACCACTTTGAGTGCCACGTGGCCTTTTGATTCGTCTGCCCTGTGTCCATTCACATAGGATCCGTTCACTATCAGCCTTTTTGTCTCACATCGTCAAGTCCATCTAAGTAGATCCGTCACCTCCAATTTTCTTGCTCTTCACATGCTATCACCATGTATCTTATAGATGTACCCATATCATATAATTATCACTGTCTTCAAAAAAAAAAAAAAATCAATCAATCATTGTGACATAGCTTATAGTAGTTTTGTTTAATTACCACTAGTCACATGACCCACCTCTCTCTCCATAACAACAAGGATTTAGATATTGACTATCCATATTATAATTAGTATGTAGTCCCGTGCATATGCGCAGGTATAATTGAAAACAATTACAATTATACTGTTCAAATTATACATGATATTAGCTTACACTTTTTTAAATTTGCATTTCTAAAATATGAAATGGTTTCTCATAGTGTGTGTATATATATATATATATGATTTATTATTTAATTGGTTTTAGACTATTCGGTTTTTGCATCCAATAATTTACTTACCACAAATATTAAAAACTTAGATAGATACGTGGTGGAAAATTGGATTCAATTAAAATCCAATTTAGAATCTAATTGAATTGGACTCTTCGATTTTTACACTCAATAATTCACTTGGAACAAAATTAAAAATTAAATAGGACAGGTGGTGCAAAATTGAGAATCTAATTAAAATCTAATTGGATTTTGTCTAAGTTTTGAAATATTCCAAGAGCTCAAAAGCCTAATTTATCCTATAATGTAATTGGTGGTTAGATTGAGAATGAAGGCAATTTTTTTTTTTTTTTTTGGAAATAGTAGAATGAAAGTATGTTAATTGTGCCTACTATTTATATTTATTTGTTTCTTATTTTATTTTTAAAAGATTAAAAAAATGGCTTTATACAGAATTGGTGTGTGTGTGTTAAAATACTTAGTATTCTTAAAGAAAAAACAGAGGGTAAATCCCACATTGCAAAATGAGTGTGTGTTAAAGAGGTTTAAAGCCTATGTTGTATATCCAAGAGTTAGGCCCTTTTGGATATGTTGAGAAATTTAAACCCCGGTTGATAGAATTAAAAAGTTTTAAATCTAAGTTGTTAATTAGATTTATTATGAATAAAACTTGTTAAAGCAAACAAACATCAATATCATGCAGTGAAAGAAAAAAAAAAAAAAAAAGACAAGATATGATGACCTAGGAAAAACGTGACTAACACACCAACTTGAATAAGATGTTGGCTGCAAAGTTCTTCACCTCATCAACAATGAAGATCAAGAAGCACTTTACAAAACCCTAAGGCGCAAAGACGCAATAGCTTCTTTTAGAGAGAAAAAGGCACCGGCCACTTTTTGCATGTGTTCCCCTTGTATTCTCATGTATGACGGCCTCTAAAATAAGCCTTATATATGTCTAGGATTGTGAGAAAAAAAAAAAAAAAAAAAAAAAAAAAAAAAAAAAAAAAAAAAAAAAAACCCTATACAAATACATAAACATGGGCCGAAAATCAGATCTGAAAATTTTGATTTCGTAATTCTTGATAGATACCTCGATAGATAGTATCTGTCGAGCCTCATTAAACCCCGATAGATAGCTATCTGTCGAGAAGCTGTCGAGCTTTAATGAATCAACACTTCTTCACTTGTTTCTTGGACAGATTTGCATAGTTTCAATACTAGACTTGAACTCTTGTTCTTTGAAGTATTAAACACATCCTAGATCTACCCAATTACAAGTAAAGTGCATTTTGTCAAAAGATTAGCCAATTACATAAAATATGTCCTTAACAATCTCCCCCTTTGGCAATCCGTGACAAAACCACAACAAACGAATGAACATATGAGAGAAGTCATAAATCACTCAACTCATACTCACTTGTTGAATACAATAAAACCTACCCTAAAACAAACTCTTGAAAAACTTTGCAATAATAGATTTTATGAGAACCCAAACCATCAAAGTATCACATACTCACCTTTAGAGCAAAATAATTTAAACAAAATTTCAGATTTCACAAACTTTATACACACACACACACACACACACACACACACACACACACACACACATATATATATCACATAGTCCAACTTCAAATTAAATAATCAATAACAAACAATTAAATCCAACTTCGTAACTCATTGAGGTAATATATCAAACACTTTATGTGCAAAAAGTAAAACCTCAAAGCACTTAAACTTTCATGGTTAACACTTCATTACCCATTTGTTTTAAAACAGGTTCATAGCACCCAAACCATCAAATTATCATATACTCACCTCTCCACACCACCAAGACCTCCAAATGCTTCAAGTATTGAAAAAAAAAGTAATCAACAAATATAACTCAATCAAAACCTAAGGCCCTAAAGCCTAACTTTACCATCCTAAGACGAATATCCCTACCCAAACGGGAACCAAGCAAGCGTACAAGAAACTTATAAGCTTTAACACAACCAAAACCTTTTATTTCCCTACCACAAACAATGTGCATTTACCAAGTTAATACAAAGCATGTCATTACCAAACCATGATTAAATTAACCAAAGTAAAACACTTGTCAAAGAAAGCACAAATGAACTTACAAGATATACCACACAACAAAAGCTTGTAGTAAATTCCTCATAGTCTTAACATTCTAATCATTCTTTCTAATTAAGTTTGCAACAAGTCATCTCTTTTTAAAAATTTGTTTGGTCCACTTAGTTTTATCCAAAAATCTTGAAATTAAATAGGGAGAAGCCCTTATATGTCTAGTATGTACCATCAAAAATTTAGTTCAAAATAATATTTCTATAATTTATTAAAAATCATGTAGTGCATCTGACTCAAATCTGTATAACGTCACAAAATAAAAATACTATAATTTTAACCCTATGCCAAAAGCTTTGAGACTTGATTAAACCTTAAAGCTACATGTGTTAGTACATATAAAAAACTAGGATTACAACCCATAACCTCATATAACAATCATCACAACACAAGTCAAGAAATTCAATCTCATAACTCATATAGACAATTTATCAAACACTTGGTAAGCAAAAGACACATGTTCATATTACTTGCACAAATTTATAGTTAACACCACAATCACAACCACATATGCCAAAGACATTTCAAAATGCAAGGAAACCCTTTTTCTAAAATTAATCCAATCTCCCATATAAATCAAAATCCCAAATGATTTCTCAAAAAACCCAATTCACATGGTTGCCAAACAACAAAATCCATTTCATAACTCATGTAAGCAATTTGTCAAACACTTGGTAAGCAAAAGACACATGCTCATATTACTTGCACAAATTTATATTTAACACCACAATCACAACCACATATGCCAAAGACATTTCAAAATGTAAGGAAATCATTTTTCTAAAATTAACCCAATCTCCCATATAAATCAAAACTCAAATGATTTCTCAAGAAACCCAACTCACATGGTTGCCAAACAACAAAATCCATTTCATAACTCATATAGGCAATTTATCAAACACTTGGTAAGCAAAAGACAAATGCTCATATTACTTGCACTAATTTATATTTAACACCACAATCACAACCACATATGCCAAAGACATTTCAAAATGCAAGGAAACCCTTTTTCTAAAATTAACCCAATCTCCCATATAAGTCAAAAACCCAAATGATTTCTTAAGAAACCCAACTCACATAGTTGCCAAACAACAAAATCCATTTCGCTCCATTAAATTAAAAACCTCCAATAAGATTTTAAATGTACCAACAAACACAACAAACTACTTCTAAAACAAAACCCCCAACATAAAGAGCTATCCTAACAATATAGGATAAAAACCCAAAGATATTAGAAGGTGGGTCATGGAGATTTTACCTTAGATTCATGTTAGGAGAAGTCAAACCATGGATAAGAGTTTGATGACTAAAAATCTAGTAGAAGCTAACCAAGAGACCAAGAGGGAGGACAGACTTGGTAGAGAGAGAGATAGAGGGATGTGTGTATTTGTGTTTGTATTTGAGTTTGTGTTTGTGTTAGGGAGTGAGTGATAATGAAAGAGGGAGGGCTGAAATTTTTTTAAGTGAGTGGGTGGGAGAAATGAAATTTTATGTGGGAAAAGAAATTTTTTTTGCTGAAATTTAACCCATTTAAGCTTTACTCTTTAGCGACGAATATAATTTCGTCACTATAACATACTTTTAGCCGGATTTTGTTACGATTTTTAGCGACGAAATTCAGATTTCGTCGCTATAGCATACTTTTAGTGACGAATTATGATTTCGTCGCCAAAACTATGAAATGAAAAATCTATTTTGTGCGAATATTTTTAGCAACGATAGTTTTTCATCGCTAATGCTCCTAATACTATTCATAGCAACACCTACAGTGACGAAATCTTTTGTCACTAAAAATTTCAACTTTTAGCAACAAAATATTTCGTTGCTATAGATTAATTAAGTTCTCGCCACAATTTTCCCCTTTGGCACTCATATTTTAGATCAACAATAGTGATGAAAATTACTTTTCGTCGCTAAATGTTATAATTTTTTTCATTATTAGCAACGAAATCCATATTTCATTGCTAAATCTGTATTTTTAGTGACGAAAAATATTTCCTCACTAATTTTCGTCGCTAAAAATACATTTTGTTGTAGTGGTATACTTTTGGGTAACCGTTAAAAGAAAGGCTAAATGCAAAATTAGAGAGAGAGGATTGGAATCAGGGTGGCTTAATCTATTTGGAGGTCTAAGGTGAACCTATTTTTTAAATGACTTTTTTTTTTAAATAAATTTAAATATTATATAAATGCTATTTTTTTAATGAAAAATTACTAATTAAAATTTTGCATTCTTGTTCTACTAAACATGTAGAATCATGTATTTTTTATTTTTTTTATTTTTTGAAAAAGTTTATAGACATGAAAAATTTGACAAAACTTTTTACACTTGTTGATGTGGCAAATTGATATAATAGTAAATAAAAAATGATGTTAATGGTGGACCTAGATGAAAATCAATATAAGCTTGTCAACTCAACTGTTGTGAATTTTTTTTAGGTATGTATTTTTTTTTTTTTTTTGAGAAATGCTATATTCACAACATTTCACAACAAATTCTAGGAGTTAAGTTGTTATTGGTTTTAATTTGAATTCACAAGTGAAATTACTTTTTTTTGTCCGCCAATAACAACTAGTAATAATCTTCCACTTAAAATTTGTTGAGAAAATGTTGTGGACGTAACATTTCTCCCTTCTTCTTTTTTCTTATTTTTCATTTGATAAAAAATTATTATTTTATTTATTAGCTAATATTTGAGCTTAAGTAATACTATTACAATAAAAGAAATAATGTTATTGGTTAAAATTTGGGGGCAATTTTTTACTTGGAGGCCTTAGGTGACCACCTCATTTGCCTATACTGTTAGCATTGATTGGAAACTTGTGACTTATGTGTCTCTTATGAAAAACAAAAATACCAAAAAGTGTCAGTTTAGTGACATAACTCTAGTTAATTTTTCAAATCTAAATGGTAATAGTCCCTATCATCTTATTTAAATTATTTTTGTAAATTTATTTTGTTGATTTAATTTTACAATAAAGTTTTAAGAAATTAAAAATAATTTATATATTTTCATTTATTTTTCACTGAAAAGGTACATATTTTTTTTGTTATCTAGTCATTTATCTATTAGGAAAGCGAGATCCTTGTAAGCGTGCATTGTGTTTGACTGGTTAACCTAATTGGAATAAAATACTTAATTTCTTTGAATTTTTTAATTCTTGAATTTTGCTAGATTCTAGAATACATTTTCCTTGAAATTAAAAAGTATTCAGTATTCACCCTTCTTGAGCATTAGTATTGGTGGTGCTAAAATTTCATATTGCTATTTTTAGTATCACCAATACTAAAAAGCATGCTACAATGGTGGGGGGAAATCCAAAAAATTTGGCTTCTGAGTTATAGTGCATAGCCAAAGATGGTTGTGCACTATAGCTAATGATGATGCCGAGAAATTCCCCAGTGAGCCACACGATACTCGCACACTTTAAACAGCACCTGCACCAAAAAAAAAAAAAAAAAGGAAAGACCTAACAGAGATCACCAATGTGGTGGCAACCAATTACCCTTCGAAGGTCAAGTTAGAACTTCTTTCAACTCTAGAGTGCTAGAGAGGGGTTAATCATGCGTACCTTGGTCTATGAGGGTATTGGGGCTTTTATAGTTGTAGAGGGTTGAAGTCACTTACTTGGAGTAGAAGTCTTTTCCTTATAGGAATCTTCTTTGTTGAATCCCAAACGTGATGGATAAAACATTTCCTTGTAAGGAAGATTCATATTAATGTACGTATCTTTTAGAATCCTCTTACCATTAGAATTCCTTTAATCTTGGGAATCTTTGACGTGTGTCGCAAGTATCTCATAACTAGGGTCTCTGTCCGATCATAAGGGTATTCGGACTCATCATTATCTCACCCGTCCAAGCTGGATCCGTTCACAACGAACTGTGGATGCTGGGCCCGTCTTCCATCGGCCCACGGAGGATGATCTGTCAAGCCCATATCATTAAGATTTTTTCTTCTTTAGTTGCTCCCTCACCCCATGGGTCAGTCACTCATTTTAGGACATGTGGGGTGACGGTTCGTGATTATGGGATGACGGTCCAGAGATCCGGGGGTCATCAATGTCACATGGCAAAAAGTCCTACTGATATCATGAAACATAACACGTGTCACTCTTTCATTGAATGTTGTTTTGGATCGAGGCGTCGTTTCGTCTTCCGTGCACTTCCTTTATAAATACCAAACCTTCGCCTCTCATTTTCCTATTTTGCACTGCAACATACCTGTTAGAGTGCAATCCATCATCCCTGTCAGGCTACCTCGTTCAATTACTTGTCCGTCATCATTACCTTTCCTCCGTTCTCATACGAATTGGTAAGTTCTTTCTTATCTTGTCTTTCTACCATCGGATTATACCTTAAAACTCTTACTTCTTTTACCCATTCATAGACCTGTCAGAGTCTTAGGTTTTGTCATCATTTGTGGAAAATGTCTAGTGCATCGAGTAATCAGTCAGTTGTCCGTGACGGGGCGAATTACGAGGAGGTATACCCGTCAGGTCACAATGAGCAACAGAGTCTAAGTGAAGATAGGAGTCCGTTTGCCTCTTCTCCGTCCTCAACAAATGAGGATATGGAATTGGCTGAATCAGAGGAAGGTTCTGAGGACGATGAGGAACAAGTACGACCCATCGTAGGAGCTGATGGACCAAGGGAGTTCATCATGCTTCCAAAATGGACGATGAATGATTTTACATCTACTATCAAGGAGACCCACTTCAAAACACTTAGGGCTAATTATCAGATTCCAGAAAACATTCCCATTTGTCTACCCTATAAATCAAAGAAATGCTACTATGAAAGGATAAAGGGTGTTGTGGTGTACGAGCAAATGTTGAAGGCAGGACTTAGGTTTCCACTAAGCTCCCTTCATCGTGAGCTACTCAAATACCTAGGTCTATCCGTCAACCAAATATCTCCCAATGCCTGGAGGGTCTTCATAGCAATGGAGATTCTTTATGGTGCTTGGTTAAACGGAGCTAGGAGGTTGACGGTGAGAATTCCTTCATTGCAACCGTCCGGATGAAATTGATAAATCTAGGGGTATATACAGTTTTGTAGCTAGAAGTTCATTGTTAAAGGTAATATATGAAACCCCAAACTCCAACAGAGACTGAAAGAGTCGTTATTTTTTCTTAGAGGGTGACGAGTGGATGTGTTGTCTAGGGGATATAGAACATATGCCTGTCTATACTACCTGGGGCATATTGTTTGAGACTGGTATGAATCTGTCCTAATGTGTGAAGGCTTTTTACTTTACCGTTCAGTTTAATATATTTATTTCAAACCTTTTTAAACTGTCCTTCCTTTTTTGCAATTCGACGACGACCGCAAGTTAGCCTTGAGGAGTTTAGTTTTCTTGAAAACATTTTTAGCAAGACTACGTCGGAGGAAAGGACCTGGGCTAAGTTGGTCAACCTTGAAACGATCCACTGGTATTGTGACGGACCTGCACCAACACCGCAGCAATTAAATACGAAGCCAGGATCCATCAATGTAAGTCCGTCATTCCAATCTTGATCGAATAATTGACACTTTGTTTTTTGAGAAACTAACTTTCACTCGTTCATCCTTACAGAAATGGATGATACCAAGAGAAGGGCATTAATAAAGGCTAATGCTGCCAAGAATAAGGAGGCCGTTGCCAAGAATAAGGAGGCCAGCATTAATGATCCCAAGGAGACAGTCTTTGCAAAGAGAAAACAGCCGTCCAAAGGAAACCATCCACCAAAGAAGCCCAAGGTTCCTTTGGACCCCGTCGTAGGGCTTATGGCCGAGGGCGACAGGACGGTTATTCTAGTGAAACATGGGGCTGGAAAAGGCCTTATAACGGGTCCATCTTCTAACCTTAAGAAGCCACCGTCCCTTCTTCGAGACGATCCCAAGTACGCTTTGGAGTAGCTTTCCTCCATCATCACCACTGAGGATTACGAAGACCTGAGTAATCAATTAACGGAGGCTATGGGCGAGACGGGCTTGTTTAGCATTGCTCAAGTAATCCATTCGTCCACCTTTCATCTGTCTATTTTTCTTCCGTCTTATAAATACCTTTGCTTGAAATTGAATTATTTTCCATCTTTCAGGTCATGGTCATGATGAAGGATTTGATGGGACGATGCTTGAACCATGAGACGACCTTGGGCCGTTTACAGGAGAAGGCAAGGCTGACGGAGGATCAGCTATCCGAGCTTCAGGTCTGGAAAGTGGCCCAAGAGAAGAAACTCAAGATGGCCGAGGAGGCAAGTAGACAACTTCATAAGCTGACGGAGGAGGTTAAACAAGTTATTGCAGATAAAGATAAAGAGATCCGTCAGGCCAAGGATACAGCCATCCTGGAGTACCGTGACTCTGACACCCTCCTAAATGAGCTCGGAGTCTCGTTTGGTGATGGTTTTGATGAGGCTGTCCGTCAAGTGAAGGCGCTATATCCTACCATCGATTTATCCTCCGTTAGTATCAATGCCCCTGAACTTACATCTGTCCATCCTGCTCAATCTGAGAATACGGACGAGCTCTTTGGTGAAAACCCTCCCGTCAATGCTCCTGGAGACCAACCTGCCGTTGAAAGTGATCTGAAGGATGGCCAGGCCTGTTGCAGCGAAGAGAAAAAAGCCCCCAATTTAGATGAAGTTTAGTTATATATATATATATATATATATGTAAGGGTATTTTGAGAACCATTTATGAATCCATCATATTTTCATTATGTAAACATTCCCCTTTTCCAGGGTATTTAATCCGTTCAACTCTCCTTCTATAATTTGCTATCATGATATACTTTGTTGGGTGGAACTCATCTGTCCACTTTATTTCGTTTGGTTAATGAATCATGTCATCCACCTTGTGGACTCCTCGGACTAAAGATAGATACCGTCATTTTATAACTTTGCTCATTCATTGATTTGTGATGTTTTGTATGCTTAATCCGTCTATTTAGGATCTCAACAATTTGGACCTTATATTGTATCTAGGGATTTTTATCCTCATAAAAGTGATCCGTCCATTTTGTGGAATAAATATCCGTCCATTTCATGGACCGTAAAATTCTAACCATCCTTGGGGAGATCCATCCACTTTGTGGACTTTGAATTCTAACCCTCCTTGGGGATCCGTCCACTTTGTGGACTTTGAATTCTAACCCTCCTTGGGGACATCCGTCCACTTTGTGGACTTTGAATTCTAACCCTCCTGGGATGATCCGTCCACTTCGTGGACTTAATATTTATATTCGTCCACTTTTGGACTGGTAGTTTCATCCGCCTACGATGACCCATCCACTTTGTGGACTTATGTTTATATCCGTCCACTTTTGGACTTTTTAAGAATGCAAGTAGGAAAACATAGTGTGTCTGAATATTCCTCTTATTAAAAAATCATGCATTTGTAGAAAAGTACTTGCCCCCTTGGGCTTAAAAACATATTGTAGCAAAAAATTAACTAAGTAAAACTAGTAAACTGTAGGAAAACTTAAATGAACTGGTAAATTAGGGAGGGCCTTTGTTCTTATATTGCTTCTATTGGTAGTACATCCGTAGGTGCTCCGTGTTCCATGGGTGCTGCAGCTTTCGTCCGTCTAGAGTCTCGAGGTGGTAGGTTCCCTTCCTCTGCTATGCTGTGATCCTATAAGGCCCTTCCCAGTTGGGGCCGAACTTTCCCTGCGAAGGATCTCTAGTAGTGCCCATTACCTTCCATAGTACAAGATCTCCTACTTGGAAGTCCCTATGCCTGACTTTGGAGTTGTAGTGTTTTGTCATGAGATTCTGATACCGCGCCAGTCTTTGTTCTACAGTTGTCTGAAGTTCATCCATCAGGTCAAGCTGATGGCGCATGGTGTCGTTGTTCTTAACTCTGTCGTACTTCTCCACCCGAAGGGTTGTGAGTCCTACTTCTGCTGGAATAACAGTGTCACCTTCCATAGGCCAGTCGAAACGGTGTTTCTCCGGTAGAAGTTCTTACAGTGGTTCGGTATGCTTACAAGACACTCGGTAGCTTGTCCAGCCAGGTTCCCTTTGCCTCCTTGAGCCGGGTCTTGATGATTTTGAGCAAAGATCGGTTCATGACTTCAACTTGCCCATTGACTTATGGATGTGCTGGCGATGAGTAGTGATTCTTGATGCCTAGCTCTGAACAGAAATCTCGGAATGAACTGTTATCAAATTGCTTTCCGTTGTCGGACACAAGCACTCTAGGAATCCCATACCTATAGATGATATTTCTCCAAACAAATCCTCGAATGTTTTTCTCCGTGATAGTCGCTAGGGCTTCTGCTTCCACCCATTTAGTGAAGTAGTTGATTCCAACTACCAGAAACTTTAGCTGTCAGACTTTAGTAGGGAAGGGGCCCATGATATCTAGTCCCCATTGGGCGAATGGCCAAGGGGCCGTCATTGGGGTCAGCTCTTCGGTTGGTTGCCGGATAAGGTTACTGAACCTTTGGCACTTGTCGCAGGCTTTGACATAATCCTACGTGTCCTTCAGCATTGTAGGCCAATAATATCCTGTTCTGATCAGCTTGTGCACTAATGACTGTGCCCCTGAATGGTTTTCACAAATACCTTCAGCTTCCTGGCAACGTCTTTTTCGTCTAGCAATACGCCGGTCTTGAGGTAGGATATTATTAGCGTAGTCCAATTGCATTCAGAATCTACCTCCTGCACATCTCTTCCGTTATTGATAAGTGAGGAGTTTTGAACAAATGATAATACCTGTTCTGGTACAAACATAAATTCCGCTGATACTGCTTTTGCAAGTCAGTCGGCATATTCGTTCTTGTCCCTTGGGATTTGAATGAACTTGACTTTAAGGTTGCTGAGCCGACTTTTAACCTCCTCAAGATACCTCTTCATTCTTTCACTCTTGCACTCGTAGCAGCCATTAACCTGACTTATTACTACCTGAGAGTCGCAATATACGACTATGTTTTCTGCTCCTGCCGCCTGCGCGGGGTCTAGTCCGGCTACTAGTGCTTCATATTCGGCCTCGTTGTTAGTGATAGAGAAGTCCAGTTGGACCATGCATTCAATTTTATTCCCTTCCAAGGTCTGGATTACTACACCAGCCCCTCCTACTTGTCTGTTGGAAGATCCGTCTATATGGATGCTCCACTATGCGTTTATTTCTATCTCTATGCCATCTGATCTAGCAAATTCGGCAATGAAATCAGCCATGGCTTGCCCCTTTATCGCAGTTTACAGACGGTACTGTACGTCAAAATCACTCAATTCTACTGACCATAAAGCCATCCGTCCGGCAGTTTCAGGGCTACTCATGGCTTTCCTCAAGGCTTGGTTCGTCAAGACAACAATTGTGTGCGCTTGGAAGTACGCTCTACTTATAAAGTAGACGGGTTTTTGAGATCCTTCCTCTTCCCTAACTAGGGCCGCGCTGACCACTGTTTGCGAAACTGCTAGGTAGAGGTAGAGTACTTCCCCTGGCTTGGACGGGCTAAGTAATGGTGGAGACGAGAGGTATTTCTTCAAATCTTCAAATGCTCTCTGGCACTCGTCCATCCACTCAAATTCTTTCCTCAAAGTACGAAAGAAAGGAAGACATTTGTCCGTCGCTTTTGAGACGAACCTATTCAGGGCCGCAATTTTACCGTTCAATCTTTGGATCTCCTTGATTGTCTTTGGCGGCTCTAACTCTATGATCGCCCGAACCTTCTCTGGATTAACTTCTATACATCTATTGGAAACCATGAAGCCCAAGAATTTCCCTGCCGTCACACCAAACGCACACTTGTTCAGATTCAGCTTCATGTTGTATGATCAGAGTGTGTCAAATATCTCTTGGAGGTCGTCTAGATGATTGTCTTCATGCAGGCTCTTTACTAGCATGTCATCAACGTAAACTTGTACGTTCCTCCTGATCTGGCGTGCGAACATCTTGTTAATCAATCTCTGGTACGTCGCCCCCATATTCTTCAGTCCGAACGACATTACTTTGTAGTAGAAGAGTCCTTGGCTGTTGACGAAAGAATTTTTTTCTTGATCAGCCTCGTCCATCTTAATTTGATTGTAACCTGAAAAGGCATCCATGAAGCTCAGGAGTTAGTGTCTGGCCGTTGAGTCTACCAAGGTATCTATCTGAGGTAGTGGGTAACTGTCCTTTGGGCACGCCCTGTTAAGGTTCGTGAAGTCGACACACATCCGCCACTTCCCATTGGCCTTCTTGACCATCACTACGTTTGCTAACCAATCTGGATAGTATACCTCTCGAATGAAGTTTGCTTCCAGTAGCTTCATGACCTCTTCTGCTATGGCTTTGTCTCGTTCCTGGGCGAATACTCTCTTTTTCTGTTGGATTGGTGAGAATGCGGGGTTCACGTTCAGCCAGTGAATTATGACTGAGCGATCAATCCCTAGCATGTCCTCGTGACTCCAGGCAAAAACATCTTGATTCATCCTAAGGAATTCTGCTAAGGCTTGATGTGTTGGTTGGCTGGCCAATAACCCCATTCTAGTCGTTCTTTCAGGTCTTGATTCATCAAGGGATATCTCTTCTAGTTCCTCAATTGGTTCCGCTGTGGTCCGTTGTTCTTTTATGCACATGATCTGCTGGGGGTCCTCCATCTCCAACATGGCAATGTAGCACTCACGGGCGGCCACCTAATTCCCTCATAACTCTCCAACCCCATACTCCGTAAGGAATTTTATCATTAGGTAGTATGTTGATGTTATCGCCTTCCAGGAATTAAGGGTTGGTTGCCCGATGATAGCATTATAGGCGAACGAGCAGTCGACCACAAGGAAAGTTACATTCTTTGTGTTGTTAAGGATAATCACCTACTGATACCGAAAGTGTGACCGCGCCTAATGGGAGTACCCTTGTAACTCCGAAACTAACTAGCGGAGCATTTCTTGGTATTAACCATTCTCTGTCAATTCTCATATGCTAGAACGCTGGGTAGTATAGGATGTCTACTGAGCTACCGTTGTCTACTAGTACTCAGTGAATGTTGAAGTCTCCTACTCGTAAGGTGATGACTAGGGCGTCATCATAAAGGTGATGAAGATGTTAAGCGTCTTCTTCTGAGAATCCTACGATGGGGCTTTCTATCCGTGCCATTTTTGGTACGTGGCCCGTCAGCTGTACATTGTGAACCATCCTGAGATAAGTCTTCCAGGTCTTTTTGGATGACCCCATAGTTGTGCCCCCCACAGTCATCCTTATGTCTTCTATTGGGGGTTTGGGACGCTCATTATCCCGTTGAGGCTATTGTTCTTGAGGAGGCAGGTCCCTCCTTTCTTTGCTGACGAACTTCTGCAATTTCCCTTGTCTAATAAGGGCCTCTATCTGTTGCTTTAAGTCATAGCAGTTGGCTGTGTCGTGACCGTGATCACAGTGGAAGCGGTAATACTTGTTTCTAGACCTCTTGCTGGGATCTCCTTTCAATTTTTCGGGGAAAGTTACACTCCCTTCATCCTTTATTTGCATTAGGACTTGGTCTATTGGGATAGTTAACGGGGTGAAGCTCGTAAACCTTCCTCCTGGTGGCTTAGAGCGTCTTTCATCCCTTCGGTCTCCCGATCTAGGCCTCTTTGATCCTTGGTCCTATCGGACCTCTTCCTGTCGCTCCCTTTTTCTGGGTTTTTCCTCTCGTGCCAGTAATGCGTCTTCGACATTCATGTATTTGGTTGCTCTGTAGAGTATTTCTGACATGGTTTTTGGGTCGTTCTTGTATAAAGAGAAAAAAAACTTACCCTTTCACAACCCGTTTGTGAAAGCTACTACCAGTATCTTGTCGTTAGCTTCATCGATTGAGAGTGCTTCCTTATTAAAGCCTGTTATGTAGGCTCTCAGCATCTCGTCCTCTCCTTGCCTGATGCTCATTAGGCATGCGGTGGACTTCTTATACCTGTGCCCTACGATGAACTGTATGGTAAACTGAGCGCTTAGCTCATTGAAAGTACTGATGGAGTTTAGCGTCAGTCGGTTGAACCATACCCGCGCGGGGCCCTTGAGCGTTGTAGGGAAGGCCCAGCACATGATCTCGTCCGCTACCCCTTAAAGGTGCATCAGGGTTTTGAAGGTCTTTAGATGATCCAGAGGATCTTTTACTCCGTCATAACTGTCTATATGCGACATGCGAAATTTGTGGGGTAGGGGAAAGGAATTGACGGCTGCAGTGAACAGCAAGTCGGTGCGATTGACCAAATCGTCAAGATCACTAGACACTCGCCCCTTGAGCGTGTTCATCATAACTTCCATCTGCTCCTTGATTGCCTGCATCTCAATAACTATATGTGGCGGAGTTGCGTCTGTGAGGGATAGCATGCTCAAGTTCTGCCTTTCAGGACTACTTGGGGCATTGTTGCCCTCGGGTCTTTCCTGGTTTCTTTTTTCAGCGTTGTTCCCTTCTTAATCTTCTCGTTGGTCATTCGGTACTGCATTATTCTGGCATAGCTGTTCTTCCAAGTCGTGGTTCTGTTTGGTGAGGCGTTCTATGGCTGTGGCAAGAGTTCGAACTTGTCTCTTGAGGGCAATCGTGGGTGGTTCTAGCCTAACAGATCATCCTCTGTGGGCCGATGGATGACGGGCCTAGCATCCACAATCCGTTGTGAACGGATCCAGCTTGGACAGGTGAGATAATGACAGGTTCGAATACCCGTATGATCAGACGGAGACCCTAGTTATGAGATACTTGCTGCACACGTCAAAGAATCCCAAGATTAAAGGAATTCTAGTGGTAAGAGGATTCTAGAAGATATGTACATTAACATGAATCTTCCTTACAAGGAAATGTTTTGTCCATCACGTTTGGGATTCAACAAAGAAGATTCCTATAAGGAAAAGAGTTCTACTCCAAGTAAGAGACGTCAACCCTCTACAACTATAAAAGCCCCAATACCCTCATACACCAAGGTACGCATGATTAACCTCTAGCACTCTAGAGTTGAAAGAAGTTCTAACTTAACCTTCGGAGGGTAACTGGCCGGCACCACACCGGTGCTCTCTGTTAGGTCTTTCCCCTCTTCTTCTTTTTTTGTGCAGGTGCTGTTTCCTTATTGATCTTCTCGTTGGTCGTTCAGTGTTGCATTCTTCTGGTGCAACTGTTCTTCCAAGTCGTGGTTCTGTTTAGTGAGGCGTTCTACAGTTGCGGCGAGAGTTCGAACTTGTCTCTCGAGGGCAGTCGTGGGTGGTTCTGGCCTGACGGATCATCCTCCGTAGGCCGATGAAGGACAGGCCCAGCATCCGCAGTCCGTTGTGAACAAATCTAGCGCTGACGGGTGAGATAATGATAGGGCGCGGTAAATTGACTAAGTAATTGCAAAGTTCTGATGGGATCCAGTGCATTAGTGTTGGTATGATCACACACTCTAAACAGCACCTGCACAAAAAGAAAAAAAGGGAAAGACCTAACAGAGAGCATCGGTGTGGTGCCGGCCAATTACCCTTCTAAGGTCAAGTTAGAACTTCTTTCAACTCTAGAATGCTAGAGAGGGGTTAATCATACATACCTTGGTCTATGAGGGTATTGGGGCTTTTATAGTTGTAGAGAGTTGACGTCTCTTACTTAGAGTAGAAGTCTTTTCCTTATAGGAATCTTCTTTGTTGAATCCTAAACGTGATGGACAAAACATTTCCTTGTAAGGAAGATTCATATTAATATACGTATCTTTTAGAATCCTCTTACCACTAGAATTCCTTTAATTTTGGGATTCTTTGACGTGTGCCGTAAGTATCTCATAACTAAGGTCTCCGTTCGATCATACGGGTATTCGGACCCGTTATTATCTCACCCATCCAAGCTAGATCCGTTCACAACGGACTTCAGATGCTGGGCCCGTCCTCCATCAGCCCACGGAGGATGATCCATCAAGCCTAGATCATTAAGATTTTTCCCTCTTCAGTGACTTAAGTCTTTTCCTTATAGGAATCTTCAGCGGTGAAAAAAGAAACCAGGAAAGACCTGAGGGCAGCAACACTCCAAGCAGACCTGAAAGGCAGAACTTGAGCATGCCATCCCTCACAGACGCAACTCCACCACATATAGTTACTGAGATGCAAGCAATGAAGGAGCAGATGGAAGTTATGATGAACGCGCTCAAGGGGCGAGTGTCCAGTGATCTTGACAATTTGGTCAACCGCACCGACTTGCCATTCACTGCGGCCGTCAATTCCTTTCCCCTACCCCACAAATTTCGCATGCCACATATAGATAGTTACGATAAAGTAAAATAAAGAGGGAAAAATCTTAATGATCTGGGCTTGATGAATCATCCTTCGTGGGCCGATGGAGGATGGGCCCAGCATCCGCCATCCGTTGTGAATGGATCCAGCTTGGACGGGTGAGATAATGACAAGTCCGAATACCTGTATGATCGGATGGAGACCCTAGCTATGAGATACTTGCGGCACACATCAAAAAATCCCAAGATTAAAGGAATTCCAGTGGTAAGAGGATTCTAGAAGATACGTACATTAATATGAATCTTCCTTACAAGGAAATGTTTTGTCCATCACGTTTGGGATTCAACAAAGAAGATTCCTATAAGGAAAAGACTTCTACTCCAAGTAAGAGATGTCAACCATCTACAACTATAAAAGCCCCAATACCCTTATAGACCAAGGTACGCATGATTAACCCCTCTCTAGCACTCTGGAGTTGAAAGAAGTTCTAACTTGACCTTCGGAGGGTAATTGGCCGGCACCACACTAGTGCTCTCTGTTAGGTCTTTCCCTTTTTCTTTTTTTTCTTTTTTTCTTTTTTTTTTTTTTTTTTTTTTTTTTTTTTTTTTTGGTGCAGGTGCTATTTAGAGTGTGCGAGTATCGTGTGGCTCACTGGTGAATTTCTTGGGATCATCAGCTAACAAGGTAAAAAAAAAAATTTATTAAAATTTATATTATTTTATTGTGTTAGTGGTAGTGGTTGTTATTTATTGTAGTAGATATATTATTTTATTGTGTTGAAAGCTAAAATAAAACCACTGGTATTGGGTGTTTTCTAATGTGAGGTGGTAAAATAGATAAAGTAGCTTTCTATGGTGCCAAATTGCTAAAGTTATGGCTCTACCAATGTTGATGCTCGATATTTAATTAACTTTGCTTCCATTTTATGTTTTTGATACATGTATATGCAAAATTGCAATTTATTTTTGAGTTAAAAGTTTTGAAAAAAAAAATTAATATAGGATGTGTAACAAGTTGAATCCTATCCAGCAGTAGTAACAAATAAAACCTTGATTTTTGAAAAGAACAAATTAAACCATGAAGTCTTAAAAAATAAAAAATTAAGCTCTCAACCCATATTATCCTTAAATGCAATACCATTCCACTTGAATAAATTGAGGTTTAATTTGTAACTTCTTGAAATTTCAAGATTTAATTTGTTACTTTGAAATTGTGTGACTTCATTTATTACCTTTTGAAATATCAGAGTTCAATTTGTTACTTTTGAAATCATAAAGTTTAATTTGTTACACCCTAAAACTGTATGCACCAATTAATTTTTTTTTTTTTTTAATAAAAGCTTTTGTGATAAGTTTGTTGTAAGGACTTCTACTTGACAAAAATGTGATGAAAATCATGACAATGCAAGTCACCTACTGTGAGAGACCTCGAAAGTAAAGCATCCCTCAAAAAAGAGATTCAGGTACCTTTTAGGGCACCTCTCTTTTTGGGTAAGTGGTGTGGAGTCGCCACTTTTTTCTTTTTTCTTTTTTAATTCAAAAAATAAGAAAAATAAATACATGATTGAATTATTTTCTTTATTGATTGAATAAATATTACATGACTGAATTGTTTTTATATATTTAAAAGGAATGAATATATATATATATATATACATATATTTTTTAAGAAAGAAGAGAGTTTCACTCATAATATGAATTTATGCAATCATGAATTAAAACAAACACAAACACAGTAATACATGATCTCTTTCTTTATTTCAACAATTTGCATGTATTAAAAAAAAATCAGATTTGTATCTTAAGAAAGATACAAATCAATTTGATTTGAGAAAAATTTAGATATGCATCTCATAAAGATGCAGATCTCTGTTTGTTTGAGAAAAATTCAGATCTACGTCTAAGAAAGATGTAGATCTGTTTTTATATTGAGAAAAACTCAAATCTACATCTAGGAAAGATGCTAAAAGCTCGAAAATGTGTTAAAAACACAAGAGCTGTTTAGACCCCCTGAATTAAAAATTACGGCTCAATAGATTTTACTCTAACTTATACTAAGTGCAAAATAGAGTAAATGTGAGCGGATAAACAAATAAACTACTCTAACCCATAATTAATATAACACAACAGTAAAATGAAAGGTAAAAGAGTAGGGAAGAAGAATGCAAATACAAGATAACACGCCGATGTGTTATTGAAGAAAAAACCGAAGAACTCAGTGAAAAACATCTCCGTCGCCCTTCAAGCGGTAATCGATCCACTAGAAAATTAGTTGGGATATACGAATAGCAAAAGACTCTCCAAGCCTAGTCTACCCAACGCACCTAAGCCCTCTAAGCTCCTACTCCAACAAGGCATCTCGGAATCGTGTCTTGTCTAGCTCTCCGGATCCCGCAATACGCCCGATTGCATCCGCCAATGCCTGGCTTCTTTTAATGCTTCCCAATAGCACAAAAACCTCACTTGACACTCTAAAAGGGTGTGGTAAGTGTTTGGGCTATCAACCTCTCAAGTGTATAGAAATGGAGAGGTAGGAGTTGAGGAAAATCCACAATGAATTGTGTAGAGAAATGTGGGTATAACAATCTCTAACTTTCAATGTTTGTGGCTTGGGTTTTCTCTCAAAAGCACTCCTCAACATCTGTAGGTAATATAGGTATATGTAGTGTGGGTACAAATACTATGTATCAAAAATGACAGTTCAGCAAAACAGAATGTTTCATGGGTATCTCGAGGGAAGGCTTTACTCGCGAGACACTCACGAAAACCAGCTGTCTCCATCCTATCCTGACTCTTTGCATTTCAGTCATGTGCAGGGCACATGCTTCACTTCGCAGGAAGCTTACTTACGAGCTACCCGTGAAAATAACTTTAGTCTTCAATTGCCTTGAGTCTTCACACTCTCTCTCACACACAACCCTTACAATAAAATCTCACATGAAATACAGGGTACATAAGATTGAACAAAATTACAATCAAATTTGGCATGAAATTAAAACCAACATAAACTAGTTGTAAATTTACAAATTTACAATCTCCCCCTTTGGCTATTCCATGACAAAACCCCTAAAATAGACTCTAGACTTAAACGTGAGTTTGGGAACACTAGCAAAACTCACTCACACCTAATCTAGAAGCTATGAAGCACTTGCATGTATAAACTTGTAACCTGAAACACTCACACACAAACAAAACTTTCATTAAGCTTATGACAAGTTGAATAAATGGTACGTATATGAGCAAGTAAAGTGCGATCAAGTTCATAAACACTATATAACATGTAAGCATATCTTGATCAAACAAGGTCAGTCATTAAAGAATGACTACAATGAACATTTAGCTAGTAAATGCTCATCTGAACATGCAAAGTAATAAAGACCAATCACAATGATCAGTTGCATGTCCAACACACAACCAATGCAAAATACACGAAGTATTTGCATCTAGGATACAAAATCCTACTAGAGTACAAGTGTGAGGTACTTAAGATAGTTTTGCAAAATCTAAAAGTACTAAGAAAATTGCTACAAAGCAATGAAAGAAACACAAGTACTGAATATTAAACTGAAATATAAAAATAGAGTATTTAAACTTTAAAAGAAAGCAATAAAACTATCCAAGAGTTATAAACACTAATAAAGTTTAAACCAAGACATAAAAAAAAATTCTAAATCGCCAATAATGAACCAATATCTATGACTAAGCTCTACTCCCCCTCAATTGTGCATGGTCCCCCTCAAAATTTTCTCCCCCTTTTTGACCGAAATCGCCAAAGAGGCTAGAACTACTCGGACTCTAAATCGGATCCCTGCTCCATTGACATATCCTTAATCTGAGAAGATAATGCAGTGATCTGACCTTGGATGTATGCAAACTGGTCTGTAGCATGCTGCACATGGGAGTCAAGCATGCCAAACATCTGGTCTACTCTAGCAATGAGGCGATCAAGTTTATCGGGTCCTTGTGCTCGTGCTTAAGAGGATGGTTGAGCAGAACTCTCTAGTGTAGAGGTGAATCTCTCAATCTCCTCCTCAGTATCTCCACCCTTTTCCTCAACATGATCCCTTGGCATTTGAGAAACACCGGTTTTGGATCCGGTGATGTGAGCTTTACTTCGAGTCAATGTGTGTGCACCAATGGGGTAATCTTTAGGCACAATAGTGAGATCGCTCGGAAGTTTGAGCTTTGCCTTTGCAATGAGGCTCATGATGAGAGTGGGGAATGGCATGATTGTCCTTAAGTTCCTTTTAGTGATGCTCTTGGTCAGGAGGTGGAAGATGTGTCCACAAATGTCAATCTCTTTGTGTGTGAAGAGATCGTATAAGAAAATTGTCCTTGGAGTGGACAATGTCGTCAAATTGGTGACCAGATACAAATTGTGGATCATCACATATGCTAGAGTCCTCATCTCTGGATTGAATGGAATGGTGTTCATTGACTTCTTGTTTAGTGTACCACCAAGAATCCTTACCATTTCCTCAATAGATTCCAAACGATCATCGTATTATACAGTGATTAGCTGAGAATGAGGACGAACTTCTAGGAATTCTTGAATTGATTCCTTTGTAATCACAAATTCCTTGTGTCTCACCCAGCAGTTAATATGATCTCCGTCCACACTAGCATTGGAAAAGAACTCTTTGATGATTTCTGAGTACACATTTCCACTCGGATTTAACAGCTTCATCCATGTCCTCTCCTTGAACACTTCAGGACTGCAAGTGTCCTCAAGGGTATCCAATTTGACAACTCTCTCCATAATTATTGTGGCTTGTTTGTAGTAATCATTGTAAGCCATGTCTGCATAAGTTGATATGAAGTTATTAGAATCTGTATGAGGACGCTTGGAGGATTTCTTGGAAGCAAAGTGTTTGGTAGGAGACATCTGCATAAGGAAACTGAAAATAGAAAAAAAAAAAAAAAAAAAACAAGTGCAAAACACAAAAACAGAGCAAAAACTTGATTAGATTCAAGTTAGTCCAAAACATAAACACAAATATGTAAAACAAAACATAACAGTGTTAAAACAACATGCTTAAAGTGCTAAACTATGTAAACATTAGCAACATGCAAGAAAATAGAAATTGTGCATGTTTGTGCATCTACTGTGCATGAGGTGAGCCTAGTGTGTGCCTAGGTGATGCATGGCAAGGCATGGTGAGGCACAAGATGGGAAATGTGTGTAAAACACACACCCAATGATCAAAACATGTTTACCAAGTTCAATCAAGGGTAAACCTAGGAATTGGAACTCATTTGAGTCCAACCAACTCAAAAATGCCACTTGAGCATTTTAACAAACACATGGCATGCAACACTACACTACACATGTGGGCAATGCGTGAACACATGGAAATATGCCTAAATACATGATTAAAATGTCACAAGGGGCCAACACAAATACAATCAAAGCAAATGGGACAAAGCCCAATCAAGATTTTGAAAATTTTTTGCCTAAAATCAATAAACCCAACCCTTTTTCGAAAATCCCCAAATTCAAGACAAACCTAGAAATTTTTTCTACATAATCTTAGAAAAACATGAAAAGAATGTTAAGAAACATACCTTTGAAGAGATTTTGCAAATATTTGTACTTGAAAATTGAGGATTTTGAGTGAAAATCAAATTTAAGTTAAGGGAGGTTCGAGTGAGGCAAGGGAGGGAACTTCAAGAGTGTTTTTAAAAAACAATCGCATCAACCCTATAAACCTAAAAACACGCGTTTTTCGTGGGTTAGATAGTCACGAAATTACTCGCAAAAAACACATCTGATGCACAAAGCTTTTTACGGGAAGCTGTTAGTCGCGAAATAGTTACGAGACAGTCGCGAAAGTCTCTCTCTGAAATTTATAGTTTTTTAAGAACAACACAAAAATGCATTTTGAACAAAAACTTAAAGCACGAAAGTATAAAATCACTTTCAAAAACATATAAAATACTCAAAAATCTTTTTGGATTTGGTCGGCAAGCAATTGAGAATACACATCACATTTGAGCATGTACAATCACACAAATGAAATATGCATTAATTGAACTAAAACTTGTGTGTTGTGGGTGAGTATCAAATGTGGAATAGTCTTTAGACTAGAGTGAAGCTTCAATGATCAATTCAATAAAGTCATACACAACTGGTGTTAAGTCAAGTGGTTTATCCCAATTATAGAAATGAACATACATGACCTCCCACAAGAAAATGATTACAAAACTTAGAAGCTTTTCATTTGGCTTCTATACAGATCATAACATTTTATCATTTTTGAACAATACATCTCATTTTGAGATTGGTACTTGAAATTTTTTATACTTTAATATTGAGGATGAGCCTTTGGCTTTTTGAGCACCATACATTTCAATTAAAAAGTCACTTTCCCTTTTTCCTAGTCAAATACTAGTATGTGCGGCGGCTTTTGCAGCTCATTATCTCTTTTCATTTTGAGATTTACATTTGTTGAGCTCTTTAAGCAAAAACATAAAAATAAAGTGGGAAGAGATACAGGCACAAGTCTCTTTCCCTTTTTCCTAGTCAAATACTAGTATGTGCGATGGCTTTTGCAGCTCATTATCTTTTTTCATTTTGAGATTTACATTTATTGAGCTCTTTATGCAAAAACATAAAAATAAAGTGGGAAGAGATACAGGCACAAGTCTATGCAAGTATCAAGACCATCAAGACTATTGACCAATCATTCATGACAAGCTTGAAGATTGATTTACAACAATCACACATAGTTTTCAAAATTCTTCCCACACAGATATATATATGCATACAAAACAAGCTAAGCTTGTAAATGCACTACGCCATTAATACGAAGGTACTAGGCCAAACTCATATGTGATATACACAACACAAGCGATCAAACTTTTTGAAGATTTTTCATTTTTTATGGGTTTTTGAATCTTTGAACACACTCAAAAACAGAATAAGTATAGTATGATCGACAAAAACAAGAACAAAACAAAACTTGAAAAAGAAACATGCTATAAACCGGAAGCAATGACACAAATTGAATTATGCATGTCATGATACATGAACCTATGACCCTAAACATTGGAAGTATTAATGCATGGACATAGGAAATGATCATGCCTAAGTACCCTTCTTCACCCACACTTTACGAAAGTTTTGGGTGAGAGCCTTGATGGAGAGGTACGACCAACATAACTTTCAAACCTCGGAGTGAAGCTAACAAGGCATAATGATATGTTCTTCAACATTTTCATAACGTCTCCAATGAGATGTCCTTCACTATCTCCCTTAGCTTGTGCTCTATTTGGTCTTCTCTTTGAACTTTCTTGGCCATACATTGAGTCAGCCTTTTTAAGCGCATGAAGCTTGAAACAATTCGGCTTTGTGTGTCCTTGTACGCCACAATGATGACACACGTGCTTTACTTGAGGCCCCCTTTGATTTTTGGGTAATGACTTCCCTTTTTCCTTTTACTTTGCACCAATGGTTCTTTTCACTACAGCAGGGGTCTCAATCTTAGGCTTCACTTCTTTGAGTTTCTCATCATTCTTGGCTGATACGAACCTTACTTCCTTCTTGGGTTCACTGCTAAAACTTCCTTCTCCAGTATAGCCCAAACCAATCTTATCATGTGAAGGTTATTGAGAGGACAGCACATTGTCAAGTTTCTTGGTGGAGATGTGTTCAACCTTGACATTAGCTTGAATAATTTCAAGTTTAAGAAACTTGATCTTAGAGTAGGCTTCAACCAGCTCTCCTTTGAGTTTTTCTACTTCACACTTTGCTTCCTTGTGTTGCACAAGTATACACTTATGCTATTCTTAAACCTTTTTCATCTTTTTCATAGCAAGATTCGCAACTTTGGCATATTTGCCACAATCTTCTAGCAAAGAATCATATGATTCTTGAAGATTGTTCTCCCCTTCATTTTGGCACACGTCTTCATCTTCCGATTCTTCAATTTCCTTATCCTCAGAAATATTACCCAATTCATCAACCAAATTGCTCAAATCATCCTTTGAATCAACGGAGACAATTGCCATAAAAGCCCTATAGTTTCCTTCACTGTCACATTCTCCTTCCGTGTCTGAATTTGAGCTGTCAAAATCACTAAGGGTAGTGGCAAACACTTTATCCTTCCCTCTCAAATAGTTAGGACACTCTTTCTTGAGATGTCCATAACCATTGCATTTGTAGCACATAATTCCTTGAAGGGATTGAGAGTCCTTCCCATCTCTTTTCTTGAATTCCTTCTTGTCACCTTTGGAAGATGAAAACTTCCCTTTGCTGAACGTTTTCCTACTGTTCTTCACTTTCAAAAATTTTCGGAAGTTCTTTGCAAGGAATGCTACCTCCTTCTCCACATCATTTTTTTCGGAGGAGTCATCCATTCTCTCAATGATGGTTTTGAGAGCAAGAGATTTGCTCGTCTTGTGAGACAGCAGTCCCAGCTCATATGTTTTGGAGAGATCCAATGAGTTCTTGGATTTTGACCTCATCCAAATCCTTACTTTCCTCTATAGCTGTGACCTTTGCACGGAAGCTTTCCGGTAAGGACCTCAAAATCTTTCTCACCACCTTAGCATCCTTAATCTTCTCTCTGAGATTGAGCTTAGCAATTACGATTTCATTGAGCTTCCCATAGAATGAACAAAAGGACTCATCGTCTCCTATCTTAAGCTTTTCAAATTTGGTGGTAAGCATTTAGAGCTTCATGTCCTTGACTTTCTTGGTACCCTCATAGGTAGTCTCAAGAATCTTCCAAGCTTCCTTGGCTATCTCCACATGCGATATCCTATGAAATTTATCAGTAGACATATCACAGAATATAGTGTTAATAGCCTTATTGTTTGCATTAGCCAAAGAAAGAGTTGCCTTCTCCTATTCGGACTTGGCTATCATGGGTTTAACATACCCATTCTCTACGGAGTCCCATACCGACTCATCTATAGTACACAAGAAAGCCCTCGTACGAACCTTTCAAAATGCATAGTTGCTCCCATCAAAGAATGGTGGGGCATTGAGAGATTGTCATCAATCCATCACAAAAGGATCAAGGATCACACTCAGGTAATTAAACCACATCGATTGTACCCACTCTAATACCAATTGAAAGCTCGAAAATGTGTTGAAAACACAAGAGCTATTTAGACCCCCCAAATTAAAAATTACGGCTTGATAGATTTTACTCTAACTTATACTAAATGCGGAATAGAGTAAATGCGAGGGGGATAAACAAATAAACTACTCTAACCCATAATCAATATAACACAACAGTAAACTGAAAGGTGAAAGAGTAGGTAAGAAGAATGCAAAAACAAGATAACACGCCAATGTGTTACCGAAGAGAAAACTGAAGAACTCGGCGAAAATCCTTTCTGCCGTCCTTTAAGCGGTAATCGATCCACCAAACAATTAGTTGGGATACACAAATAGCAAAAGACCCTCCAAGCCTAGTCTACCAATGCACCTAAGCCCTCCAAGCTCCTACTCCAACAATGCTCCTCGGAACCGTGTCTTGTCTAACTCTTCGGATCCCGTAATACGCCCGATTGCATCTGCCAACGCCTGGCTTCTTCCAATGCTTCCCAATAGCACCAAAACCTCACTTGACACTCTAAAAGGGTGTGGTAAGTGTTTGGGCTATCAACCTCTCAAGTGTATGGAAATGGAGAGGTAGGAGTTGAGGAAAATCCACAATAAATTGTGTAGAGAAATGTAGGTATAACAATCTCTAAATCTTAATGTTTATGGCTAGGGTTTTCTCTCAGAAACACTCCTCAACATCTGTAGATAATATGAGTATATATAGTGTGGTACAGATAATGTGTATCAAAAATGACAGTTCAGCAAAACAGAATGTTTTACGGGTGTCTCGCAAGAAGGCCTTACCCGGGAGACACTTGAAAAAACCAGCTGTCTCCATCTTGTATTGACTCTTCGCATTCTAGTCATGTGCAAGGCACATGCTTCACTTCGCGAGAAGCTTACTCGCGAGCTACCCGCGAAAACAACTTTAGTCTTCAATTTCTTTGAGTCGTTACACTCTCTCTGTCATACACAACCTTTACAACAAAATCCCACATGAAATGTAGGGTACATAAGATTGAACAAAATTAAAATCAAATTTGGTACGGAATTAAAGCCAACATAAAATAGTTGTAAATTACAACTTTATAGATGCAAATTTGTTTTTGTATTGAGAAAAATTCAGACCTCCATCGAGGTTGGCTTTTGCTCAATAACTGCTTGACAACTTCTCGACCTATCGAGATCCTCTTGCATGCATTGATTTTCACATGTTTTGCATTTTTCTTTTATCTTGTCATCTATAGCATCTTATTTCATTACATTCATGCATTTATATGGATTCCTTGTGCCCTTGATCATCCTTGATCATTTTTATGTTTCTCGGGTGAAGCTTTATAGCTACCTGTACCCTTTGTCAATCATGACAAAAAGGGGGAGAAAATGTGGCAAAATGTGGTTTCTTTTTAAGATTCTACATGTTAGGGGGAGAAATACATGCATTTGTAAGGGGGAGTTGTGTTTCATCTTTTTAGGGGGAGTGCTTACCTCCTTGTTGTTTTAGGAGCTTATTTTAGCTTCTTGTACACTGGTCTTGTGACCATGTTTACATACATTGTGCTTATCTTTGATATATATACGATGATGTATGTCTTCTTCACCTACCTCTACATGTGTTGTTTCTTTTCTCTCTTTATACACATGTTTCTTTTTGTATGCAATCTTTTATTTCTGTTTCACACTAAGATGACATTAGGAGTTTTGTTTAAAGTGTTTTAGAAATATAGGTTGTCAAAGTCTTCTTGCCATAAATTCTTTTCTTGCAAAGATTTTCAAGAGTTTGTATTAGGATAGATTTTATTGTATTCAACAAGTGAGTATGAGTTGAGTGATTTATGACTTTTCTCATATGTTCATTTGTTTGTTGTGGTTTTGTCACGGATTGCCAAAGGGGGAGATTGTTAGGACATATGTGAATTATGTTAAGAACATATGCCATTTTGAATTGGCTAATCCTTTAACAAAATGCACTTTACTTGTAATTGCATAGATCTAGGATGTGTTTAATACTTCAAGAAACATGTCGTTCAAGTCAATTATTAAAGCCACGAAGATTGGACCAAGAAACAAGTGAAGAAGGGCTATTCATTAAAACTGGACAGATTCCTGACAACTCTCGACAGATAATATCTATCGAGGTTTAATGAGTCTCGACAGCTCTCGACTGATACTATCTATCGAGGTCTCAACAGCTACTTGACAGATGTATCTATCAAGAATTACGAAATTCAGATTTCCATATCTGATTTTCAGCCCATGCTTAGGTATTTGTATAGGATTTCTTTTCTCACAACCCTAGACGTATTTAAAGCTTATTTTAGAGGCCGTCACATAAGAGAATACAAGGAGAACACATATAAAAAGTGACCGAGTGCCTTATTCCCTCTGAAAGAAGCTACTACGTCTTTGCACCTTAGGGTTTTGTAACCAAGTGCTTCTTGATCTTCATTGTTGATGAAGCGAAGAACTTTGCAGTCAAAAATCTTCTTCAAGTTGGTGAGTTAGTCACGTACTGGAGCCATGCATTATTGTTTAGTCACATACTGGGATTCGTGCAAAAGTGTGGCGTTCATATATTGAAGAGTTCAGAGGTTCTGAAACAATAGAAGGTTTCTGCTGTAAGTTCATCTACGGGAATTGTAGAGTCTAGGGACAAATGTTTTGTACTAGATCTGAAACTTCTCTTTATTATAGTGGATTGCTTTTCGGGAATGTTTTGCCCCAGGTTTTTTATTGTGAAACTAGTTTGTTTCATTGGTTTTCCTATGTCATCATATCTTGTCATATTTACTATTCCACTATGCATGTTATTGACATGATATTGTTGTTAGTTTGTTTCAATAAGGTTTATTCATAATAAATCTAATTAACAACTTGGGTTTAAAACTTGTTAATTCTAACAACCGGGGTCTAAATTTCCTAACAAGTGGTATCAAAGCGGGTACACTCTGATTGGATTAATTTCTTGAGTGTGATCCTTGACCCTCGTTGTCATAGATCATGGACAATCTCTTTTGATTCCTCCTTTACTTGGTGGCACTAATTATGCGTACTAGAAAGTTTGTATGAAATTTTTTTTGCAGGCTCTAGGTGAAAAAATATGGCAAGCTGTTGAAGTTGGCTAGATTAAGCCAAAGGAACAATCATAGCGGCAATTTTCAACAGTAGGGCCTTGTATGCTTTGTTTTGTGGGGTGACCAATGAGGAATTCAGGAAAATATCATCCACGAAAGTTGCCAAGGAAGCATGGACCATTCTTGAGACCACCTATGAAGGTACCCAGGCAGTAAAGATTGTGAAGCTTCAAAGACTCACTAGTAGTTTTGAAGAAATAAGGATTAAGGAGGATGAGACCTTTGATGAGTTCTATGTTAAACTCAAGGATATTGTGAATTCTGCCTTCAATCTTGGAGAATCTATTGCGGAATCCAAAATTGTTAGGAAAATACTTAGGTCCCTACCTGAAAGATTCCATACCAAGATCACTACCATTGAAGAAGTGAAGGACATTGATCAAATTCTTTTCATTGAACTTATAGGGAACCTTCAAACCTATGAGATGGGATTATGTTTAATGGGAAAATGTGGAAAGAGTAGAAACTTGGCTCTTAAAGGTATAGAGGAAGAGATTCATGACTCTGAAGATGAAGATAAAAGCGAAGATGAAGATGAAAATGAGGATGAGGATGAGGATCTAACGTTTATAGCTAATGAGATTACCAAGCTTCTTCAATTTAGGAAAAAAGATAAGGATAAACCCTCTAGGAAATCTAAATCCTCTAGGAATGGTAAGAGTGAGAAACCCCTTATCAAATGCCATGAGTGCAAAGGTTTTGGTCATATGAGGATAAAGTGCCTAAACTACCCTATGAAGGAAAAGACCAAGAAGTCAAAAGATAAAGGGTTGGTTGCAACCTTGAGTGATACTGAGGATGACTCTTTCGATGAGTATATGGATGAATGTGGTCACTTTATAGTTTTTGCTACCACAATCGATAAGGTGATTGTGGAGAGTGCTAGTGACAGTGAGTATTCTTCTGATGATGAAGTAACCAAGAAGATGACCCTTCAAGAAGCCTATGATAAGCTATGCACTGAATTTATAAAATCTGAGAAGACTTCTTATCTTTGTAGAAAAGAGCTTAATGAGGTAAAAACTAACAAAACGTATCTATTAGTCAAACTAGATGAGATTACAAGGTTAGTTGAGACATTTGTTGTGGAGAACACCTCATTAGAAAAGAAGGTCAAGAATCTCGAGGTTGAGCTTAGTTAAGCTAGAACTCAAATGGAGAGGATGTCTAGTTCTGATAAGGTATTGAGTGCTCAAAAGCCTAGTTATAATAAGACTAGCTTAGAATATGCTATTTCCTCCGGCCCTTCCTCTTCCATGGCTTCTAGATCAAGGACTATCTTTGTGCCCTAATTTGAGAAAGGTGATAAAGGTATGAAATCCAAAACTGATTTGGCTAATTCTAAATCCTTTGTTAGACTTCATGTTTGTCACCATTGTGGTGTTTCTGGACACATTCGTCCTAATTGCTTTAAGTTGTATCCTCAAATGCAAGTGTCCAAACGGTCACAAGTTTCCTCTCAAGGACCTACACCTTTGTTTGGAGAGTTATTAAAAGCTTTGAGCATTTTAACTCAATTTTAGGAGAATTCTAATTCTTCTATGTCCTTTAGTAGACATACTTGGACACGTACCAATGTGTTTTGTGTACATTGGTACTTGTGTACCTTGGATGGCCATTGAAACAAAGTTTTCTAAACTTTGTATCTTTTGTAACTTAGATGAGCATCTTTATACACAACTAAGCAAGTGAGCTTTGTGACTCGTGTTTGTGATGAGTAAGATTAAATTATCTCTTGTACTTAACACTCGTATCACTCTTTTTGATAGGAAGGACTAGAAAATCCTAAGAGAAAGGCATAAATAGCCATCTCACCACTGTTGCCCGACAATCATGAAATCACATTTGTATGCTTCGGCATAGCAAAAATGCAATGTCAAAAGCTTAACATCATTGGGTATTTCTTTTCTCTTTCTTATATGCCCATGCATGATACGCTTAATGAAAGAAAATATGCAAAGAAAAATAAAAGCAAAAAGAATAAAATGTTTTATATATGATTGCAAGTGTGTCTTCTAGGAGATGTGGGAGTTATAGGATGTACTTCGAAGGTGATAGTCCCCGTCAAACAGCTATGATTATGTGTGATTTAAAGTGATTTTCTCATATCTCAAATCGTTATAACATGTAAACACTCATGCAATCTTGCGATGTCTTTCACACACAACACGCAAACTCTTTGCTACTTTTGATACATGTGTAGGTACAATGTGATTTGGCCATCACAAGGAATACATGCGTTAATGTATGCTCACTAAACTGTCTTAACTTGGTTTTAGAATATAAAATTGGTTAGACTTGTTGTGTGTGTGTGTGTGTGTGTGTGTGTTTTGGATCTATATGCTTAACATTTTTCTTGTTGAAAGATGTTTTTGAGAGCTTAACATCTTGTTTGGATTTTTGGTTAGGTAGCATGCTTGATTGCATTCATGTCTGTATTTTTCTCTTCTTTGAAAAACTGTTTTTGCCCATTTAGATAGCTTCTTGATACCTCTAGACAGCTATGCTATCTATCATGTCCCTTTTTCTTCTTGTCTCGACAAAAGTTATCGCAATCTCAATCCATCGAGCTTTCTAGACTTTGTCTCGATAGCTTCTCTACAGATTCTTAATCCATCAAAAAACTTTCTATCTGGCTGATAGATCCTCGATAGATTCTCTATCCATCGAGGTTGGCTTCTGCTTGATAGCTACTCAACAACTTCTCGATCTGTCGAGATCCTCTTGCATGCATTGTTTTTCACATGTTTTGCATCTTTCTTTTATCTTGTCATCCATAGCATCTTGTTTCATTACATTCATGCATTTATATGGATTCCTTCTGCCCCCTTGATCATCTTTATGTTTCTCGGGTGAAGCATTATAGTTGCCTGTATCATTTGTCAATCATGACAAAAAGGGAGAAAAAATGTGGTAAAATGTGGTTTCTTTTTAAGATTCTACATGTTAGGGGGAGAAATACACGCCTTTTGTAAGTGGGAGTTGTGTTTCACCTTGTTAAGGGGAGTGCTTACCTTCTTGTTGTTTTAGGAACTTCTTTTAGCTTCTTGTACACCGGTCTTATGACCATGTTTACATACATTGTGCTTATCTTCGATATATATACGATGATGTATGTCTTCTTCACCTACCTCTACATGTGTTGTTTCTTTTCTCTCTTTATACACATGTTTCTTTCTTGTATGGAATCTTTTATTTCTGTTTCACACTAAGATGACGTGATGAGTTTTGTTTAAATTGTTTTAGAAATACGGGTTGTGAAAGTCTTCTTGTCATGAACTCTCTTCTTGCAAAGTTTTTCAAGAGTTTGTGTTAGAATAGATTTTATTGTATTCAACAAGTGAGTATGAGTTAAGTGATTTATGACCTCTCTCATATGTTCATTTGTTTGTTGTGGTTTTATCACGAATTGCCAAAAGGGGAGACTGTTAGGACATATGTGAATTATGTTAAGAACATATGTCATTTTGAATTGGCTAATCCTTTAACAAAACACACTGTACTTGTAATTAGGTAGATCTAGGATGTGTTTAATACTTCAAGAAACATGTTGTTTAAGTCAAGTATTAAAGCCATGAAGATTAGACCAAGAAACAAGTGAGGAATGGCTATTCATTAAAGCTGGATAGATTCCCGATAACTCTTGGTAGATAATATCTATCAAGGTTTAATGAGTCTTGACAGCTCTCAATAAATACTATCTATCGAGGTCTCGACACCTGCTTGACAAATGTATCTATCGAGAATTACAAAATTTAGATTTCTAAATATGATTTTCGGCCCATGCTTATGTATTTATGTAGGGTTTCTTTTCTCACAAGCCTAGATATATTTAAAGCTTATTTTAGAGGCCATCACATAAGAGAATACAAGAACACATGCAAAAAGTGATCGAGTGCCTTATTCTCTTTGAAAGAAGCTACTGCGTCTTTGCACCTTAGGGTTTTGTAACCAAGTGCTTCTTGATCTTCATTGTTGATGAAGTGAAAAACTTTGCAGCCAACAATCTTCTTCAAGTTAGTGAGTTAATCACGTACTGGGAGCCATGCATTTTTGGTTAGTCATGTACTGGGATTCGTGCAAAAGGGTAGCATTCATAGATTGAAAATTTTAGAGGTTCTGAAGCGATAGAAGGTCTCTGCTATAAAGTGTGGATCAATGAATCCTTTTGGTTGAGCCAAATAGACATCTTCTTTAAGGAACCCATTCAAAACAGCAATCTTTACATCAATTTGGTAAAACTTGAACTTCAACTGACATGCTAGGGCTAGAAGAATCCTGATGGACTCCATATGAGCTACAAAGGCAAACGTCTCATCATAGTATACTCCTTCCAGTTGAGAGTAGCCTTGAGCTACAAGATGAGCCTTGTTGTGGATCACATTGCCCTCCTTATCAATCTTGTTGCGGAAGATCCATTTTATGCCAATGATGTGCTCACCTTCCAATGTAAGTATTATAGTCCAGACATCATTCCTTTGAAACTGAAGCAGTTCATCATGCATAGCCTCAACCCAGCTTTCATCCTGAAGAACTTCCTCAATCTTGGTGGGTTCAACCTGCGACAAATAACAAGAATATAACACAAAGTTTACCACACATTTATCAACTGTACGCTTTCTTAGTGTAATTTCATCCATGTTTCCCATAATAACTTTAGGAGGATGATTCAACTTAATCCTGAAGGAAGGTCTTTTCTCTTCATGGGATTCAGAATCACATGAGGCAGGTATGTCTGTTGAACCCTTCTACAACACTTGGAGTGTCGAAAGTACTTGGAGATGTGGGCTCTTGATTTACAATTTCTTGTACATCCTTTAGCTTAGGAGGAAGAATTTCTTTGGGGATTTCCTCACTTATTTTCTCAGTACCGGACTCTAAAGATTCATCGATCACAACATTTACAGTTTTCATCACCTTCTTAGTTCTCTTGTTATATACCCAATAAGTCTTGCTTGTAGAGGAGTATCCCAGAAATATTCCTTCATCACTTTGAGAGTCAAATTTTCCCACATTCTCTCTATCCTTGAGAATGAAACAAGTACTTCCAAAAGATTCTGAAATACTTAACATTTGGCTTCCTTCCTTTCCATAACTCAAAGGGAGTTTTCTTGGTACCGAGTCTGAAATACACCATGTTAACCATCTGACATGCAATGTTAACGGCTTCTCCTACAAGTTTCTAGCCACATCCTTGTTGTGCAACATGGCTCTAGCCATCTCTTGAATATCCCTGTCCTTTCTTTTTACTACACCATTCTGCTAAGGAGTAACATGAGCAGAGAATTCTTGAGATATTCCTGATCTAGTGCAAAAGGACTCCATATAAGAGTTCTCAAATTCTTTACCATGGTCACTTCGAATTCGATCAATCTTTAAACTCTTCTCGTTTTGCAATCTTATGCACAAGGCTTCAATGTACTAAGGAGCATCTGACTTGCATCTTAAAAAAATGACCCAAGTGTACCTAGTGAAGTCATCTACCACAACCATGATGTATCTCTTTCCCCCTAGAGACTCGGTTTTGGTTGGACCTATGTAGTCCAGATGTAATAGCTCCAATGGTCTTGATGTAGCGGATGTCTGAGTGCTCGAATGTTTAGCTTTCATCTGTTTCCCAAGCTAACATGGTCCACACACCACATTGTTCAATCTACTGAGCTTTGGTGTCCCCAAAACTGATTCATGCTTAGATACAATTGAAAGATGTTTGTAACTAGCATGTCCCATCCTTTGGTGCCACAGATCTTCATTTGGTAGACGAATGCTATTGCAAACAATATCAGCATCAGAGACCAAACCATAACAATTGTCTAGAGTGCAAACACCATTTATGAGTTTCTTCCCAGACTCATCCAACACAAGGCATTTCCCTTTTGAGAACAGCACCAAAAAGTCTTGATCACATATCTGACTTATGCTCAGCAGGTTCACTCTCAGACCTTCTACATATAGCACATTTGCAATGTCTGGTAGTCCAAGAAATGAGACGATTCCCTTTCCTTTAATCTATAATTTGCTCCAATCAGTGAAAGTGACATTACCACCTTTCTTAGACTCGAAAACCTTAAAGAAAGATCGGTCTCTTGTCATGTGTCATGAGTAACCGCTATCAAGGTACCACAAACATGTGTCCATAACCTTAAATGCAAACTTCATCATGAAGTACACTTCATGCTTAGATTATAAATCAGTAGGAATGGTGTTTTCTCTCATCTGCGATTTATGAACAAAGCTTATAACTTTCACTCTTCTCAGACGAACTCCTCTACACATTTTCATTCTGAGATAGTCTAGTTTCTTCTTTGTCAAGCTAAGATCTTTTCCAATAATCATCATGATAGATTTCAAATAACTTTTAGATTTGCATTTTCTGATAAACTCAATCAAGTAGAGATTAGAAAAACAAGATGTATTTGAAAACAAAAATCTTTTCATGTCGGCTGCAGCCATGACAATAAGGGTCAATGAATCACATAACAAAGATTAACCCTAATCAGAGTGTGCCTGCTCTAATACCACTTGATAGGCCAAGAATATATTGATCTCTTGTGATAAATTAGCCAGTTAATTAGCCAAGTTAATTAATTAATCCGATTAACATGCAATGTGCGTAGTAGCCCAAACAAATCACCAACTAAGTTAATATGCAGCAGAAAATAAAGTTGTCACGATGATTTGTTTACGAATAGGGAAAACCTCCAAGGCAAAAACCCCATCAGGTGATTTTAAGGTCACCACTCCCGAGAATCCACTATTATCACAACAAGCGGTTACAAGTAAAGGAATCTCAGTACCTTATACCAACCTACGGTTGAACCCTTGTCCCAATACACAATTGGACTTGTTCTGTAGTGACAATCTCTCCTTTTAATGCACGGCTCCTAGTACGTGACTAACCAATCGATGCATGGATCCAAGTACATGACTAACACACCAACTTGGGAAGGATGTTGGCTACAAAGTTCTTTAATTCATCCAGGCGATGAAGATCACGAAGTTCCTTGGTCACAAAACCCTACGGCGTACAAACACAGTAGCTTCTTCAAGAGAAAGATGAACTAGGGCAACTTTGTCTTCGATCACAATATTCTTGACCAAAAACCCTTGCATCAAGTTGCATCAAGTGTGACGGCCCTTAAAATAATCCTTATATATGCTTAAGGTTGTGAGAAAAGAAAGCCTAAACAAATATATACAGATATGTGTGAAATCAGCTCTGAAAAAATGATTTTCGTAATTCTTGATAGATAGGTTATCTATTGAGCAACTATCAAGCATCGGGCTGAAGATCCCTTTTAAACCTCAATAGATGCTGTCTGTTGAGCTAGCTATCAAGCTTAAAAATTCAGCACTTCTTCACTTGAATCTTGGACAGATTTGTGTGGCTTTAACTCTTGACTTGAAAAGCATACTTCTTAAAGACTCAAACCATCATAGATCTATCTAATTACAAGTAAAGTGCATTTTGTCAAAGGATTAGCCAATTCTAAATGACATATGTTCTTAACATGATTCATATATGTCCTAACAAATTTGGATGGATATTTTTTGAGTTATATTTGTTGATTACTTTTGGACTTTAATACTTGTAAGCATTCGATATTTGTGATTATGACAATTGTATTGGGAGAATTGTTATGTTGGAGCAAGCAGGTGGCTTGCATGGTGTTATAAGACAGTTTACATTCATATTGGGAGTGTTTATTATTTTTTGAAAATTTGGATGCTTTGTGATAGATTGTAGTTTGATTATTTCATTTCTTTCACATGTCGAACATACAAACTAATTGACAATTATCAAGAGATATTGATTAGTTACCAAATGTATTACTAAATTACTTATGAATTTTGACTCCTATGCCTACACTTAGGACCTTGGTGTGACTTGCAAGTCATTTTCTCAAATTCAAAAATTTTGCCTTGTTTTCTTAGAAGCATAGGTTTGTTTTGTTAGAGTAATTGAAATATGGACTAATGGTTGGTTTATGCTTTCATGATATCGTGCTATAGGCATTTATTATGTAAATTTGTTCTATAGCTACGGACAAGAGTTGGATGGACATTATAGATAGGACATCTATGGAATATAGAAATGGAGTGGCACAATTCTTGAATTTTGCATCTTAACATGCACAATGAGATGGTACGATTGTTTGTCCATGTTGAAAATGTGCACATTCAACAATGTTGCCTATAGATGTTGTACGAATTCATCTAGTATCAAATGGGATTTGAAAGGGTTATTGACATTGGACTTTTCATGGGGAATCATCATCTACAAAGACTTCTATTAGAACTCCTAGTACTTCTATCCAAGAAAAATCAAATGAAAATAGTAATATGCATGAAATGTTGCATCACATGTTCCCTATGCATGATATGGTGCCTGAACCAATGGAAGAAGATATGGCATCAGATTCTGTGCTAGGAGGCCCCAGTGTGGAACAACCTACACGAGGTCCTAACGTAGAGTCACTCCAATTTCTCAAATTGCTCAAAGATGTTGAGGAACTTCTTTATGAAGGTTGTAAAAAGTTTAGCAAATTGTTAGTCATTGTGTATTTGTACCACTTGAAGTGTCTACTTGGTTGGAGTAACAAATCAGTCACCTTGTTGCTTCAATTTTTGCAAGAGCTACTACCTTCAAGTACGAAGTTGCCTAAAGACTGTTATGAGGCAAAAAAAATTATTAAGGTTCTGGGTTTGAGTTATGAGAAGATTGATGTTGGCCCCAATGACTGTATGTTGTTTTGGAAGGAAAAATCCAACCTCGAAGCTTGCTCGAACTGTAACCATTCAAGGTGGGCAAGCAACAAGGCCGGAGTTCCAAAAAATATGAATGCTCCTTCCAAGAAGGTAAAGAAGAAAGTTGCAAAGATCTTAAGGTGGTTCCCTCTAAAGCCAAGGTTGAAACAATTTTTTATGTCTCCCGAAGTAGCTCTCCACATGAAATGGCATGTTGATGGTCATACAAATGACGGGTTAATGAGGCATCCTACCGGCTCTAAAGCTTGGAAATCATTTGACTCTAAGTATGTAGAATTCTCATCTGAGATTCGTAATGTTAGACTTCGATTAGCAGCTAATGGATTCAACTCGTTCTCCAATATAAGTACTGCTCATAGTACTTGGCCTGTCATGTTGGTCCCATACAATCTTCCTCCTTGGATGTGTATGAAAATGGCTTATTTCATGTTATCACTATTGATTCCTGGTTCAACCTCTCCTGGGAACGATATAGATGTGTACTTACATCCTTTAGTACAAGAATTCAAGGAATTATGGGATGTTGGAGTAGAATCGTTTGATGTGTCTTCCAATATCTCATTTCAAATGCATGCAGCATTGTTGTGGACTATAAATGATTTTCCAGTACATGGTGATATTTTAGGTTGGAGTACCGAAGGTGCTCTTGCATGTCCTTGTTGTAACTACAATCCTTAATCTCGTTAGTTAAAACATGGAAGAAAATTCAGCTATATTGGACATAGGCGATTCTTGGATAGTGATCATGAATTTCGTAATCATGATAGGGAGTTTGATTGGCATAAAGATTTTAGTCAGGCTCTTGTTGTAGTGTTAGAAAGTGAAATCATTGCGCAAAAAGAAGCTGTGGTTAATGTTGTTTTTGGGAAGAAAAAAGTTAATTTGACAAATAAGAGAAAAAGGAGGAAGGAAGCCTTATGTATATGGAAGAAGAGAAGTGTTTTTTTAGCTTGCCTTATTGGGAGAACCACATGTTGCGTAACAATCTTGACGTGATGCATATAGAAAAAAAATGTGGTTGACAATGTAATTGGCACAATGTTGAACATGAATGGAAAGATGAAGGATAACTTGAAGGCATGCCTTGACTTAGAAGATATGGGTATAAGAAGTGAACTTTATCTTGAGGAGCTTGGTAGTAATAAGAAATATAAGCCACCTGCCTGCTTTGAAATGACTACTAGTGAAAAAGATAGTTTTTTGCAAGTTTTGAAGGCTATAATGTGCCAGATGGCTATGCTTCAAATGTATCCCGTTGTGCTAAACTTAAAGAACGCAAGATTTCTAGGATGAAGAGCCATGCTAGTCATATCTTGATGCAACAACTTTTTCCAATAGCTATACGTGGATCTTTGCTGGATGAAGTGACAAGCATTTGATTGAGTTATCTTATTTCTTTAGGGAAATATGTTCCAAAGTATTAAGTTTGGAAGATCTTGAGAGTCTTCAGAAGAGAATTGCAGTGACGTTGTGCGAATTGGAAAGGATATTCCCTCCCTCTTTCTTTACAGTTATGGTACATCTACTCATTCATTTGACTGACGAAGCCAAGATTGCTAGCCCAGTTCATTATCGTTGGATGTATCCCATAGAATGGTAAGACATATATTGTAAGTCTATCCATTTGTTTTCATTCAAATTCAATGTTCCATTGTTGATCTTCTTTATTCACATAGGTACTTGTCACGATTGAAGTCCTATGTTCGAAATAAGGCTTGTCTAGAAGGTTGTATTGTAGAAGGGTACTTGGCAGAAGAGTGCTTAACATTCTGTTCACGATATTTCAAAAATGTCGAAACTGCCTTCACTCGGCCCATAAGGAATGTTGAAGAATCTACAGGTGCGGTGTTGAGCATCACCCTAGATTCAAAATCATGGACCCAAGCACATTGTTATATGCTATTTAGTTGTAATGAAATTACCCTATTTCGCACGTAAGTAATTAAGACATCATCCGGTATCGCTTAATATCATAACATAACTCAAGTTTATGATACTTACACACATTTTCCTACACAGCATGCATAAAGATCATTTAAAGAAACTTCACCCAAATGTAGCTAATGATGTTATTGAAAAGCAACACATGGAGAGATTTTGTCATTGGTTTAAGTACCATGTAAGTGTATGACATATAAAAGTATTTTTTGCTATAACTTTCTTGAGATTATACTTTTAATAGAACACATCATTTATATTAGGTGTTGTCAATGGATGTTGATGAGAGGGAGAAACTTCTTGAAAAAGTTATATGGCTTGCTCGATATCTAGATAATGAAGTTAAATGGTTCAAGTGTTATGTTCTAAATGGATTGAAGTTTCACACCAAAGATTCTGAGGCAAATAGAAAAACTCAAAACAGTGGAGTTAGTGTCGCCACTGAAGGTGGCATTACTTACTATGGTGTCTTAACTGACATTATTGAGTTGAACTATTTTGAGAAGTTACAATATGTGTTATTCAAATGTGAATGGGTTGATGTGGATAGTGTAAGGAGATATAAGACAAACAAGTTTGGTTTCCCTCTTGTCAATTTTACAAGATTGATACATAAGGGTGATCGATTGATTGATAAGTCGTATGTCTTAGCTTCTCAAGCTTCACAAGTCTTTTATGTGGAAGATCCAAGACATAAAGATTAGATGGTTGTTGTTAAAACAAAAGCTAACGATGTTTTTGGTATTGGAACTGGTGCTTCATCAGATGATGATATAGATAACTTTTGTGAGAGTGTTCCTTATAATATAACCATTGATAATGCACATGATGTAAATTATAACCTTGCATAGACTCGTAGAGATGTAGAAGGGACCATTTATGAAACACCGTAATTTATTGAGCATGAATTGGTTGAAGATGACAATATAAATGATGAAGAGTTCATTGTTAATGTGTATGGGTCCAATGATGAGTCTACTGATGATGAGAATGAAGATGGTGAGGAGCTTAATGATGGGTCAAATGATGAGTTAACTGATGATGAAAGTTAATATGTCATTCATCTTTCATGTGTATTTCTATTTGCTTTGCTTGTGAAGAGTTTTAAAGTTATCTTGTGTAATCTTATTTGCATGTTTATGAAACTAAGTGGTTATGAAGTTGTTGTGTACTATAGGACAAGTTTATTTGTAATCCTTTTTAGATGGTTGTTGCTCGTTTCTTAATAGGTTAAAGACTTAGTCCATTTGTGCAAATGAGGATATTGATAGACTTGATATGGTTTGTTTAGTATATTTTAAATTATGTGTAATCCTATTTTTATGTTTATGAAACTATGTGGTTTTGAATATGTTATGCACTATATTTAAGTGTGTAAGGTTGAATTTATTCAATTATTTTGTTGGCTTTATTCCATACCAAATTTGCTTGTAATTCAGCATTTAGAAACCGTGTATTTAGGTGGGAATCATGTAAGGGTAGTGTGTGTGAGAGTGAAGCTCAAGAGTATGCACTCAAAAAGGGCTTCGTAACTGGATCTCGCGACTGGCTCGTGACTAGCGAGTCGCCAAAGGTGGCACACGTGTGAAGCATGCAGGGGAGCTAAAAAGTCACGCTAGCTATTGTACTACAGGACAAAACTTCCAATCTGGCCAGGCCGTTAGCTCACGATTCAAACTCGCGACTCATTCTAGTCGCGAGCTTAAGTTGCCAGAACACCCTGTTTGTTACAAACTAACTCTTCGCATTTCATACACACCCTACAATAAATACCCTTATACCCACGTATTGTAGAGAGCTTCCAAAGAGAATTTTAAGAAAGAAACCCTAGAGAAAAACAAGATTGACTTATCCACGATATCTATCCTTTGATTCTCCAAATTCCTCTACTCTCACTCTCTCCATTGTTATATCCTTAAGAGGTATATTTGCCAAATTCTTATCTCACCATACCCATATATCTGAGAAGGCTTTTTGGTGCTTAGGAAGCAGTTCAGAAGGGACCAATTCATTTTGGTTGATGCAATAGACAATTGTGGGATCTAGTAAGCTCAAGGTTCGGCGTAACCCTGTTGGAGCAAGAAGCTTAGAGGGCTTAGGTGTACTGGGTAGATTAGGCTTGGAGAGTATTCTGCTATTCATGTATCCCAACTATATTCTCTGGTGGATTATTGACCACTTTGAGGGGTGACGAAGAGGTTTTTTGCCGAGAACTTTGGTTTTCTCTTCGATAACACATCGTTGTGTTGTCTTTGTGTTTGCATTTCTCTTCCCTTAATCTTTACGTTTTGATTACTGCTGTGGTTGTGATTAATTTCAGTTTAGATTGTTTTACCAATTCTGTTTTAACTTATTTTCATATTTCGCACATGCATTGTTTGATTATAAGCTTGTATTGGTAATTTGTGAATTGGAGATCAAAACGTTCATAGGTGTTTTACACACTTTTTGAACATTCAATTGGTATTAGAGCATGTGCACTAGCTGTGGTTTAATTACCTATGTGCAATCCTTAACCCCATTAAGATGGATCGATCTCAATCTCTAAATGCTCCAACATATTTTAATGGTAGCAACTATGCCTTTTGGAAAGTCCGGATGAGGGCATTCTTGTGTTCAATTGATGAAACTGTTTGGGATGCAATAGATGTAGGATGGACTAGGCTAGAGGCCACTAAATCCACATGGGATAAGACGACTCTTGCGGCAACAAATGCAAATAGCAAAGCACTAAATGTTATTTTCTAAGATGTTTCTCCAGATAAGTTTCACAGGATTTCTCATGTAACAGTTGCCAAGGAGGCATGGCAGATATTGGAGACCACCTATGAAAGAATGAAGAAGGTGAAGGATACTAAGTTACAGATGCTAACTACTTGATTTGAAGAGCTGAAAATGAGTGAAGACGTGTCATTCGACTCATTCTATGGCAAGATGAACGAGGTGGTTATTGGCAAGTTCAATTTGGGTGAGAAAACAGAGGACTTAAAGATAGTGAGAAAAATCCTTCGATCATTGCCGAAGAGCTTCCGTGCAAAGGTTACAGCAATTGAAGAGAGTAAAGATCTTGATAATATTAAAGTTCAAGAACTAATTGGCTTACTTCAAACATATGAGCTGTCATTGCCATCACAAAGAAAGAGCAAAACCCTTGCTTTTAAGACAATTAATGAGAGGGTGGAAGCTCATGACTCATCGGATGAGAATGAGATCGATAAAGATGTGGCATATCTTGTGAAGAATTTCTGAAAGTTCTTGAAGTTCAAGAAGAATGGAAAATTCCCAAGTTTCAGAAAGGAGAAAAAGGTATTCAAGAGGAAAGATAGGAAGGAGTCTTAATCCTCTCAAGGAATCACATGCTTCGAATGCAATGGACATGGACATCTCAAGAAAGAGTGTCCTAATTATTTGAGAGGGAAGGGCAAGGTGTATGCCACCACGTTTAGTGATTCCAACTCCTCTAATTTAGATTCAGATGAAAGCTGTGATGGAGAGGGAAATTTTTCTGTATTCATGACTATTGCTCCAATAGAGATACAAGAATTAGTCCATTTGTGTGAATAAGGATATAGATAGACTTGATATGGTTTTTTTTTTTGTTATATTTAAGATTATATGTAATCTTATTTGCATGTTTATGAAACTAAGTGGTTTTGAATTTGTTGTGTAAATGAAGATACAAATAGAAATGGATATAAATCTTATTTGTTTATTTTAGTTCTTGAAGGTATAAACGAAAATAAGAGGTTTAGTTATACGTGACATTTCAATAAGGTCGTCACAACAAGCCTCTAATGAAGATGTGGATCATGAGCCACAACAAGAAATTGGCCAATCATCCACAGTTAATCCATCAAATGCACCAAATCCATGTATTTTATATATTTCTAAGATCATGTTTGTGATTATGGTTAATATTGTTTGACAAATATCCTATATTGCACGACAATGGCTTTTATTGTTTTATTCTCATTACAGTTGTGCCACTATTAGTACATGCTACTTACGGTGCTAGTAAGTACTCATTCATTTGGAATCTCCTTGAAAATCACAAGATTGAATTGCCATTAACTAGTTCAAATCAGCCAATTAAGAAGGCAGGGAGGCACTTCAATGGTTGGTTAGGTACAATTGCACGAAAATCCCATTTGTGCCCAATTAAGTTTGAGAATTGGACAAGAATGCTAGATGAATTTAAGGAAGAAATATGGGATATTGTTAAGGTATTTAGGAAGTTATAGACTATATGTGTATTATTCTATCTTGTACTGAGTTTTACACAAGTGTTTAGCTTGATATGGATTTTGCTAACTAAGGTATTGCATGTAGTCAAAATGGATTTTTCCTGAAGAACCTGTTAGGTTGGAGGCAATGAAGAATAGGACATTGTCCACAATTGCGAAATCTTGGAGGACCCACAAGTCAACTTTGAAGAAGAAGTATTTCCAAGGAAGAGGAAATAGAGCACGAGTACCGCTAAATGTAATTCCTGAAGATTATGAAGCCCTTGTTCAGTATTGGAATTTACCAAAAATAGGGTATTATTCTATATTGATATGCTTTAATTGTTCTACATCATCATTAGAACTAGAATATTCAGATTCATATCCTTATTCTACATTGAATATCTACCATGAAAAATATATTCAAATAATACTTTGTTTAAATATGTATTTTTTTTTTTAACGTAGAATCTTGCTTTGGTAAACAAGAATAGTTGTTCCAAGCAAAAAATTGTACATACTAATGGTTCCAAAAACTTTGCTTCGTACGTAGAAGAAATGGTAATGACTCAATAATTATCTTGTAAATGACTTATTAGATTGTTCTTAAGTTTGTATGAAACCATTATTCCAAATTAAATAAATGTAATGACCATAATTTAGGTAACAAAGCTTGGGCATCCTATAGAGCATGCAAATGTATATGTAAAACTCCATCTTCGTAAAGATGGTACTCCTGTTAACACCAAAGCAAAAAGCAACATTCTAAGTAATATCATGATTTGCTAAGTGTAATATTGAATCTATTAACATTGTTAATTTCTAATGTATTATTGTGTTCAAATTTTGAATATTAGGAAAAAAAATCAATGAACTATTGAGTGAGTCCTCAAATCGTGTGCAGCCATCCGACCTTACTGGTAGTATTGCATGGGCACCAGATGATGTATATGCTCAAGTGTTTGGTAATGAGCACAATGGTCATGTTTGAGGTGTGGGATTTGGCCCAACCCCCAGTATGCATCCTGCCAAGAGCACTCTTGCAATTGCTCAAGTAAGAAGCCAAGAAAGGGATGCTGAAGTGACTCAATTGAAGAATCAAATGGCTTTTTTGACAGAGAAAGTGAATCGTTTTGAAAACTTGGAGGAGTGAGTGACCTAATTGACGCAGCTAGTGCAAAATCATTCTTCAGAAGCTAGTCGGGTATTAAATTTTAATGTTTTAAGAATGTATTTGGTGTTTAAATTTTTTAAGTATAGCAACTATTATTTTGTTACTCCAAACGATTTCTTTATGAACATCTTAGATACTTTTAATTTGTATTCAGGGTGGTTTCAGTTTAGATCATTAATCTTCAACTCCTAATACATTGCAAGCTTCATCCCATCAAGAAACTAGCATATAGCAATACATGCAGTGTTTAAAGGACTCCATGAGCTATTACATAGTTGTTTTGAACAATGACAATTATTTTGGAACTATTGTACTTTGTTTATAATATTGCCATAGTTTTTTTTTTTTTTTTTGTATAGGTAGACAAGTGTTTTGTTACAACGACATTTATTTTGGAAGTATTGTACTTTGTTTAATATTGTCATAGTTTAGGTGGTTTTGTGTGTGTGTGTGTGTGTGTGTGTGTGTGTGGGTAGACAAGTGTTTTCTTCAATTCAAGATGATACATGTATTGGTATTAAACATATATATATTGAATCTATTGTTAATGTGTTATTGTGGAATATTGATGATCAATAGGTACATTTGATCTATTACAAGCTTGTGTTAGTTATTGTTGAATTTTAAGCTGGTTTATATAGAATTTTTAATATTAAAAAAAAATAATGAGAAGGTTTTACGACATTTTAAAAACATCGCTAAAAAGTAAGAGGAAATCCTTTTTAGCGATGCCTTTAAAACACCGCAAATAATCAATCCTATAGTGACATTTTAAAAACATAACTAAAAAGCAAGAGGACAAATGCTTTTGCGACGTTTTTGAAATGTCGCTATAGGTGTGATTATTTGTGGCGTTTTAAAATGTCACTAAATGTATTTTCGTGCATTATATATGAAAATGTTATATTATTTAGTGACGTTTTAGAAAATGTCACTAAAAGATTTTGAATACCACTAAAGAGTCACATATGGCGACGTTTTTCGAAACGTCGTAATAGATCTATAGCGATTGCAGCAAAAGAAAAGAAAAAAAAAAAAAAAAAAAAAAAAAAAAAAAAAAAAAAAAGAACGTCGCTGTAGACCATTTGTGTCTATAGTGACATTTTTTGGGTTTTTAACGATGTTTTACAAACGTCGCCTAAACCCAGATTTCTTATAGTGAATCCATGTGAGCTGGGAAAAATCATTAAGCTCTACTAATAGCAAACTACTGTATTGAGCAACAATGCACAAAGTTTAAATATATATAAAAGTAACTGAATACTTGAAATGACATCAAGTGGTAGATACCTCAGTTGAATGCATGTTGAACTCTTCAATTCGTTTAAATCTATTTTAGGTTCTGGAGGTAGCTCTGTAGAAACATTAAAGATTGTTTGCAAGAGCAAAACACAATCTCCAGCCCACGCAACATATTTGGATTCTATACCCTCTTCTTCTACATATGAATCTCCTTGTGCAAGTGGAATTTTGACCTCACCTATTACTCTGTGCTTGTCAAAGAGCTACCAATGATGATGGAAGAACTCCTAGTCCACTGCTTTCAAAAAATATGCCGAAACCTCAGTGAACTTAGGGCGTGTTTGGATTTTTCTTAAAAGGTTTCTGCTTTTACTTTTTGTCTCAATTTTTTTTTTTTTTTTGGGCAATAATATAACTTTTAGCTTTTTTTGTCAGACAATTTTCTTACTAGAAGTGAATTGAAGACAACAGATAAAAATTTAAACTACATAAATGATAAAGTAAAATTAGAACTTCCTAAAAAAAAAGAAGTAAAATTAGAAGATTGAGAGTGTGTTTGGATACCGTTTATTTTGCTGAAACTGAAAACTTATTAGTGAAAATACGGTAGATAAAGGTAAAAGTTAGTTGAAATAGTAGAGTGGGGCCTAGGAATAATACCAAAAAATGCATGAACAGTACCGTGGGACCCACCATTTTTTCAGCAAAATGCAAAAAATTTTCTTCCCCAACACAATCCAAACGCACACTGAGTTGAAAGTAGGCCAAAATTAGAAAATCTAATTATTAATTTAGAAAATATATGCACGTTTTTAGACCCCTTAACACAAGTTTTTTAACCTAATTATTTAGCCAAGTGATTACTTAGATAAATTATTCAGCTCTAGGTTAAAATAATAAAATCATATCATGTAAGTAATGCGGAAAAATAAAGAACACAACAATATGATAACCCAAGAAAACCTAACCAGTTAAAAACCTAAGGAGAATTTAACCTAGCTATCCTCAAGGTAAAAACAGATCCACTATTAAAGAATTGAAGCTTGTACAATAAGACTTAGACCACTAACATACTATTGCTACCTCAAGTAGAAAACTTACTACCACGACCACGTGATAGCTCTGAGTCCACAGACTACTTCTTTCCTTGATCTACAGCAACCACAAGTTCTCCTACTTGTGACTTTGAGACTCCACTCAAAGGTTTCATATCTTCTTTAAGTTCTTTAAGCAGCAACTGAAGAGATCATCAAGTTCTTGACATTAATCTTGATCTTGATAACCCTAAGTGTGTGTATGAAGGTAAACACCTCAAGATCTCATAAAAGATTCAACACACAACTATCAAAAGACTTCTAAAACGTAGCTAGGGTTTTTCCTTTTATACTTGAAGTAAAACACTTAACCCTACACGTCAAACGGGCTTGGGCGGAATTGGAATTTCTGCAGAAAAATAAATCTGCATGTGGTTCGATCGATCGAGCCTAATTTTCGATCGATTGAGCCTTGTAGATTTTGTCCAATAATTTCTGCAATTACTCGATTCCAATTTTACAATTAAACACACTTTGAGCAAGCCTAAACCTATACTCTATGTTTTGATCATGGTTTGCCAACATAATACAAATTGAAGTTCTAATACATTAGTTCCTAAAGTTTTAGAACCTAACAATATATAATAAGAACGGGTTGTTACACATAACAAATGATGTTTTCATTTGGTAAATCATGTGGCATTGAAGTTTGTCCATGTTCTCTGTGTTTTTTAATTAGTCTAAAATGTAAATTGTACTCTCTACATTTGATTGAAACACAAATGTAAATTGTACCCTCATGTTCCTTTCAAACTTGAACGATTTTAATTCTTCTCCCTTACCGCCAGTTCAAGGGTTTGTGCAAAGGAAAGGTTCCTCCAAAGTGTGGAAGGAAAAATGCTCGAAGTGATTATGTCACTTTTCTCTCTCCCTCTCTATTTTTTATTACATTACTTGTGTGTTTTCCTTTATTGTTTTGAGTCAGTCTAGTTTTATGCATTGCTTTGTTTTGTTTAACACGTTTTTGTTTGCTTATTTTCAGCTTTGCTTTATTTTTCTCATAAAATTAAAAAAAAATTGAAAATTTGAAAAATACAAAAACAATGTGTGTTTGTGTACATTGGTACTTGTGTACCTTGGACGGCTATTGAAACAAAGTTTTCTAAACTTTGTATCTTTTGTAGCTTAGATGAGCATCTCTATACACAACTAAGCAAGTGAGCTTTGTGGCTCATGTTTGTGATGAGTAAGATTAAGTAATCTCTTTTATTTAACACTCGTATCACTCTTTTTAACGGGAAGGACTAGAAAATCCAATGAGAAAGGCATAAATAACCATCTCACCACTATTGCCCACCAATCATGAAATGACATCTGCATGCTTCAGCATAGCAAAAGTGCACTGTCATGACCTTAATATAATTAGGTATTTCTTTTTTGTCTCTTATATGCCCATGCATGGTTTGCTTAAAAGAAAATATGCAAAGAAAAATAAAAAGCAAAAGAATAAATATGCTTTATATATGATTGCAAGCATGTATTCTCAGAGATATGGGAGTTATAAGATGTACCTCGAAGGTGATAGTCCCTATCAAATAGTTATGATTGCGTGTGAGTTAAAGTGATTTCTCATATCTCAAATCATCATAACATGTTGAAACTTATGCAATCTTGTGATGTTTTTCACACACAACATGCAATATTCTTTGCTACCATTGATACATGTGCAGGTACAATATGATTTGGCCATCACAAGGAATACATGTGTTAATGTATGATCACTAAACTGTCGTAACTTGTTTTTGAAATATCAAATTGGTTAGACTTGTTTAGTGTGTGTGTGTGTGTTTGGGATCTAAAAGCTAAACATTTTTCTTGTTGAGAGATGATTTTAAGAGCTTGAAATGTTGTTTGGATCTTTGGTTGATAGCATGCTTAATTGCATTTATATATGTGTTTTTCTCTTCTTGAAAAATTGTTTTTAAGCAATCTCGATAGCTCCTCGATACCTCTCGACAGCTAAGCTATCTATCAAGACCCTTCAGCTGCTTTTTATCTTATTCTCAATAGCTCTTGTTAGCTACTTCGATCCATCGAGAAACCTTTTGAATGCTTGATAGCTTCTCGATAGCTACCTTGATCCATCGAGAATTTTTGCTATGGACACCTCTCGTTAGATCCTCGATAGATCTTCGTCAGCTAAAATGCGTGTTTTTAATTCTCGATAGCTCTCTATCCATCGAGAATTATGAAGCTTCTCTATATACGATCCTTACGATTTCAGATCATTTCTCCTCAATTTTTCTCGATTGCTTTCAGCCTTTTCACCTCCCAAACTCTTCTCTCTCACTCCAATCTTCATTCCCAAGAGTTTTTCGACCTTGATCCTATTCGTCATCACTGGTAAGGTCCTTAATCCCTCTCTTAATTATGCATTTCATATTTTTTTTACCTAAAATTTGGGTTTTTTTTTAAACTGTTTGGGATTTTTCAAAATTGTTAAGTTATTTGCAAATTTTTGTGATGGGTTTGTGTTCAAATGATGTCAAATCATCATACATTGCATTACATGAACATTCTAACTATATTGTCATGCATTTTAGATGTGTGCTATATATGTTGTCTTGTTGTATGCTGCTAAATTTGGATTGGGCTAAGCCCATGATGTATTTATATTTGCATGTCATATGTTCATGCATACGTACCTTCAAGTTGCTATATTGTTATATTTTGTCTTGTTGGTGCTTTTCTTATTGTCTCTCTCTCTCCCTCTTTATCTCTCTTCTTGTGTTAGTCGCTTCATGGCACCCAAACACAAATCTACTCAGTCCTAGAACCCTCTTCATTCTGGGGCATCTTCCTCTTCTAATCCTACTTTATCACATGTTCGGTTCCGTGATGATAAAACCTGAAAGGACTTTTCGGAGAACTTCTCTAGACGAGGCATTCATTCGAAATGCCAAGTCATCCTATTGGACTTCTCTGATACTGACCTTCCTACTATCATCTATAGTCGGGGTTGGGAGTCACTGTATGGCGCCCCGGTTATGTGCCCTTCCATGATCATACAGGAGTTTTGCTCTAATATGCATGGATTTAATACTTCTATACCTCATTTCTTCTCTCGCGTTCAAGGTACGCACATTGTAATTACTCTGGAGATTGTTTCTAAGGTACTACACATTCCTAGGGTAGTGCATCCTGACTACCTTGGTTGCAATCGTGTGAGGATTGTGTTCAAAGACGAACTCATGTCTCTATCTTGTGAGACACCATTTTCATAGGGTGATTCTCAAAACACCCGATGCTCGACCTTTGCTAAAGGCCCGATATTCCTTAACATGGTGATGATATACATTCTCCATCCATTGTCTCACTATAACACTATCACAGAGCCTCGTGCTCGGTTTTTGTTATCCCTCATTGAGGACATTTCCATTGACTTCCCTTCTCACTTCATCTTATCCCTTATAGATGTCTATAGGGATACGGCCACCTGTGATAAGCTCATTTTTCCTTTGGCTATCATGCGAATCCTTCACCATTTCTTGGTCCCCTTTCCCGCGTCTGATCACTCTCTTGTTATGGGTGCCATTAACATCGCTACCGTTAAGCGAAGTGATGCACAGCTTCTCATTCGAGGTAAACTTAGACTGAGACAGCTGCTCCTCTAGCTTCTACCGCTCCTTCGTCTTCTGCAAGTGGAGTGACACTTGAGGCCATCATGGATGCTCGCCTTGACGCACTTAGTGATGAGTTGTGTCAGATGAATGCCCATGTTGGTCGTATAGTGCGACGACAGGCTATCATGGGTGGTTTCACTGTTGCTTCTTCTCTATCTCCACCAACCTCCGAGGATGAGAGTAATGATGGCTCCTGTAGTGATGATGCTAATGAGGACATTGATGCTAGCTCGCTAGTGCTAATGAGATGTTTACTTGATGTACTTATCCTTTGTCACTCATGACAAAAAGGGGAAGTAGTTTTGATATGAGAGTAGTCATACACATAGGGGGAGGGTTAGCATAAGAGATTTTTGTTAGAGGGAGTGTATATGAGGGATGTGGTGAGGACTTATGTATCTTTTTCTTTTCTTTATCTTTTAGATACTTTTTTCATGTACCTACTTTATTCATGTACCTTTGGTCTTATGACCACTTTGTGATAGCAAACCCTATATTCATTATTGATGTTATATATATATATGATGAGGTTGTTATTACAGTTCTTTCACCTATCTTTACACGTGTTGTTTCTTTTCTCTCTTTATGCACATGCTTCTTATATTTTTGTATGCAATCTTTTATTTCTGTTTCACACTAAAATGCCGTGATGAGTTTTGTTTAACGTGTTTCAGAAATACAGGTTGTTAAAGTCTTCTTACCATGAACTCTTTTCTTGCAAATTTTTTCAAGAGCTTGTGTTAGGCTAGATTTTATTGTATTCAACAAGTGAATATAAGTTGAGTAATTTATGACTTCTCTCATATGTTTATTTGTTTGTTGTGGTTTTTTCACGGATTGCCAAAGGGGGAGATTGTTAGGACATATGTGATTTGATGTTAGGAACATATGTCAATATTTAATGTAATTTGCTAATCCTTTGACAAAACGCACTTTACTTATAATTGGGTAGATCTAGGATGTGTTTAATACTTCAAGGAACAAGGTTTCAAGTTCAAGTGTTAAAACTATGCAAGTCTGTCCAAGAAACAAGTGAAGAAGTGTTGGTTTTTAAAGCTCGACAGCTAGCTTGATAGCTAACATCTATCGAGGTTTAAAAAGCTACTGAAGCCCAAAGCTCAACAGCTAGCTCAATAGATACCCTATCTGTTGAGGTTTATGAAATTCAGATTTCAGTTCTGATTTCATTCCAATCCGTGAATATGACTTTGGACTTCCTTTTCTCACAACAATAAAAATATATAAGGATTGTTTTAAGCGCCGTCACTGGTTACACAATTGCCCAAGTTCATGCAAATTGTGACCGGAGACAGAATTTGTCCTAGTTCATCTTTCTTCTGAAGAAGCTGCTGTGTTTATACACCATAGGGTTTTGTGACCAAGCAACTTCTTGATCTTCATCATTTGGACGAACTAAAGAGCTTTACAGCCAACATTTTTCTCAAGTTGGTGATTAAGTTGCTTACTGGGATCTACGTAATTGGTTAGTCACGTACTGGGAGCCGTGCATTAGAAGAAGAGATTGTCACTACAGAACAAGTCCAATTGGGTATTGGGGTAAGGGTTCAACTATAGGTTAGTATAAGGTACTGGGATTCCTTTACTTATAACCGCTTGTTGTGATAATAGTTAATTCTCGGGAGTGGTGACCTTAAAATCACCTAGTGGGGTTTTTGCCATGTAGGTTTTCCCCATTCGTAAACAAATCACCGTGTCAACTTTATTTTCCGCTGCACTTTATTTTAGTTGGTGATTTGTTTGTGCTACCACGCATATTGCATGTTAATTTGATTAATTTGTTAGGATATATGTGTTCTTACTTATTTGAACATATGTCACTTACTTATGTAAATTAGCTAATCCTTAGACAAAATGCACTCTACTTGTAATTGGGTAGTTCTAGGTATTTTTAATACTTCAAAAAATAAGGTTTCAAAATCAAGTGTTGAAGTCATCAAGTCTGTCCAAGAAAAACAAGTTGAAGTGCAAATTCATTAAGTCTCGATACCTTCTTGATAGCTCCTCGACACCTACTATCTGTCAAGAATTAAAAAGTCAGATTTTCTGATCTGATTTCTTGGGATCCGTGAATATGTTTTTGGGCCTTCTTTTCTTCTAACCCTAAACATATAAAATGATTGTTTTAAGAGCCGTCAAAATATACACAAGTTGCAAAAGCATTGAGTAATCTTTGTTCAAGCAAATTGTGAGCAAAGATGAAGTTCTTGACCTAGTTCATCTTCTCTAAAGAAGTTGCTGTGTATTTGCACCAAAGGGTTTTGTGACCAAGAATCTTCCTGATCCTCATCGTATAGGATGAACTGAAGAAGTTTGCAGCCAACCTCTCCTTCTAAGTTGGTGTTTAAAGTCGCGTACTGGGATCCGCGCATTGGTTAGTCACGTACTTGGGAGCCATGCATCAAAGGTGGGAACTGTCACTACAGATCAAGTCCAATTGGGTATTGGGGTAAGGATTCAACTGTAGGTTGGTAAGATACTTGGGATTCCTTTACTTGTAACCGCTTGATTAGATAATAGTGGAGTTTCGGAAGTGTTGACCTGAAAATCACCTGGTGGGGTTTTTGCCGTTAGGGTTTTTCTCATTCGTAAACAAATCACTGTGTTATTTATTTTCCGCTGCTTATTTAGTTCATTGGTGATTTGTTTGTACTTCCACGCGTTTGCATGACAAATTGATTAATTAATAACTTGGCTAATTAAATAATTGGTTTAATCACAAGGGATCATTCAGTTTGTGGCCTATCATAATTAATTAACTTGGCTAATTAATCAATTAATCTATTACAAGGGGTCAATACATTCTTGGCCTATCAAAGTTGACTGAGAGATCCCATCATTCCAACTTCTCAAGGTATGGAACCAGAAAAATTGTTGTTTAAAAGGTATAGCATGGTTAAGTTGCCCAACTTTCCAATTTCTCGAGGAATAGATCCCAAAAGTTCATTGTTTTGAAGGTTCAAATAGGATAAATTGCCCCTCTTTCCTATTTCGAGAGGAACAGATCCCGAAAGTTTGTTGCATTGAAGTTGAAGATCGGACAAATTGCTCAAGTTTCCCATAGAAGCTAGGATGGGGCATCTGAGATTATTTTCATCTAAAGCAAGGTAAATTAGTTCTTTCAATTATCCTATTTCTTGAGGATGGGACCATTGAGCATATTAGTGGAAAAAAAAAATTTTGAAGACTTGTTATTTGGAGTATCTCGAGTGGAATTCTTCCCGAGATATTATTGTGAGACAGATGAAGAAGCATGAGTTTGGAGAGGCTACTAATCCTGGGAGTAATGGTGACAAAAAGATTATTGTCAGCCAAGTTAAGATGGGTCAAATTCGAAAGGTTGCCAATACTGTCAGGAATGGTTCCATAAAACGATTTTTTTGATAGATCAATAGTAAGGAGGTTGGGAAAGGATGAGAAATTAAGGTTGTCAAGCATACCTTTTAAACGATAACTTGACAAGTTTAGGTGAGTGACACCCAACTCCAACTCATCATCGCAAGTAATTCCAACCTAATTATTGTTGGGCGGTCTCCAACCCACGAAGATAGGAGAGATTTGTTTTAGTTGTCTTGACTAGCTTTCCATTTAAGAAGAGCTTCTGCTTCCTTAAATGCTTTTCTTGCTTCAACTGTAGCAGCCATAGAGGAAGTTGTAGAGAAAGCAAAAGTAGCAAAATGGAGCAAGGAAACCGACACAACTACAAGGCAGTAGAACAAGACTCTGAATAACTTAAATAAGGATGCCATGACTTTGGTAGATGTGGAGGGTATGTTTTGTTATCATAAACTTAAAGGTGAGAGGGTTAATAGTGAGGGATTGCATGCATTGGTTGATGAAGCATTTGGCTTCAGGGTTGAGGAATTTATCAATCGAATTAAGTAAAGCAAATCTTACGCCAAGTTGTGCGATGTAGCATTTCTCGTTTTTTAAATTTGCTACCATTTTCTGGTCAAAAATAAAAATAAATTACTGCTGCTCTTAGCGGTTTTGAAAAGACCATAATGAATATGCAAATAGCGTGTAAAACACTATGAATGTTTAGATCCTCAAATTACAAATTACCAATTCAAGCTTATTATCAAACAATAAATGTGCGTAATATGAACATAAGCTAAAACAGAATTGATAAACAATCTAAACCATAAATAATCACAACCACAGTAGTAATTAAATGGCAAAGATAAAGAGAAGAGAGATGCAAACACAAGAACAACACTCGATGTGTTATAGAAGAGGACACCGTAGCCTTCGGCGTAGAACCTCTCCACCACCCTCCAAGCGGTCAATAATCCACTAGAAAATGTAGTTGGGATACATGAACAACAATAGACCCTCCAAGCCTAATCTACCCAATGTACCTAAGCCCTCCAAGCTTCGCTCCAACGAGGTTACGCTGAACATTTGGCTTTTCTAGCCTACCGGATTCCGCTATAGCCCATAGCATCAACCAATATGAATTGGTCTCTTCCTAACTGCTTCCCAAAGCACCAAAAAGCCTTCTCACAGATGTGGATATGGTGAGAAAAGGATTTGGTTAAGAACCTCTCAAGGATGTAATAATGGAGAGGGTGAGAGTAGAGGAATTTGAAGAGTCTCTATGTAAAGATTGTGGATGAGTCAATCTTGTTTTTCTCTAGAATTTCTCTCTCAAAATTCTTTCTGGAAGTCTATATATAGTGGTGTGTGTTTGGAATGCGAAGAGTCAGTTTTTCCAAATAGAGCTGGCTGGCGACTTGGCCTCGCGACTTAATTAAGCTGCAAGTTCAAGCTGCGAGGTAACTGAATGGCTAGTCTGGACTTTTTGTCCTATAGTGCTCCAGCTGGCATGACGCTTCAGCTTCACCACATGCTTGGCATGTGAGCATCTTCTGGCGGCTTGCAAGTCGCGAGCTACCCACAAGATCCAGCCGCGAGTCCCTGCTTCACTGCACAGTCTTGAGCATTTCTTCACACTCTCTCACACACTACCCTTACATGATTCCCACCTAAATACAGGGTTACTAATTGCTAAATTACAAGCAAATTTGGCATGGAATAAAGCCAACAAGATGGTTGATTAAATTCAACCTTACAATCTCCCCCTTTGGCTATTCCATGACAAAACCCTACAACAAACTCTAAACTTAACGCGTGAGTTGGGAACAGTTGAACAAAACTCACTCACACCTAACTCTAGAATCTATGAAGCTCTTGAACCATAAGAACAATATCTCCTGAAACACAACAACACAATATGATCATTGTGTGCAGAAAACTTGTAATGCATATGGAGCAAGCACAATACGATCAAGCACAATGGAATAAAGCAATAGACCATAACTTGACTTGAAATGAACAATCACTATAAATAGTGATCACAATGCTCATTCACACACGGAATGAACATTTGGACATGCAAGCTAATAAGCTCAATGCAAAGTGTTATTTGCATGTCCAACTCTTAACCAATGCAACAACACAAGGTAATTGCATTAAGGATACAAAATCCAACAAAGGGCACAAGAGTGATGTACTTAAAGAAAATGCAAAACATTTAACAACAAGTACTAAGGCTACAAAGTATGGGTACAAAAACCTAAAAGCTTACAAAAGCACAGGTTACAAAAGTACCATAAATTTCAAAAGATTTAATAGAAACAACTATGAGTTTAAGCTAAACTATTAGCCAAAGAGTAGCAAACCCAAAATATAGACAACATTATCCAACATAAACATAAAGTAAAAACTTGAAGTAAAAGTAGGTTAATGTAAGTTTTATGCAGGCTCCCCCTCAAACTAGCGCTCCCCCTCAAGAGCTACCCTAAAAATCTCCCCCTTTTTGACTGGAATGGCCAAAGGGTCACGGATGTATGGAGAAGCTATCAAACTTTACTGAGATGATGTTCGTCTGATCTTGAAGAGTAGTTAGCCTATCAGATTGTTCATTCTGGACATCTCTGAGCTCGTCAATCCTCTCTAGGATGTTCTGGAATGCATCTGAAGGTACAGCTGATGAGGCAGAAGCTTTGCTCCACTTGCGATGACCTCTTGAACTTGAGGGTTCTTCTTTAGCCTCTGTCTTAGTTTCCATTGGTTCACCTACCTCTTCATCACCTGGGAGACAAACTTGTATCCTTGTGATGGTTTGTTTATTGATGGTTGAGAGTGTAGGCATGGGACTAATATCTTGAGGGATTTCAACACTTTTCAATCTAAAAATCTGCATAAGAAGACTGGGAAAAATCAACTTGGCCCTTGAAGTTGTTCTAGTCTCCTCCACAATTATGTCAAATATGTGAGAGCTGATGTCTATGAAGGTGTTCTCTCTGAGCTCCATAAGAAAGATAGCTCTAGCATTGTTGATTGTAGCCAGCTTCCTTACTGGATACAGGTTGAACATCACGATGGTGGTTAGACACCTCATGTCAGCTGGAAAGGCATTTGTGTTGAGACATCTCCCCTCTTTAACACCACCAATACGAGATTGAACAGTTTCTATGGATAGCATCCTGTCCTTGTAATTGGTGAAGTCATGGTCATCCAAACCTTCAAGACCCAGCACCTTATCTATATCACCTACATCTATAGTGAATTCCTTTCCTCTTATCCAACAATTAATTTCATCCTCTTTTAGCACAGCATTTGCATAGACCTCCCTAATCAAAGGCTCACACACTCTAGGTAGGTCACTCAGCAACTTATCCCAACCTCTACCCTCAAAATATTTGGGAATGAAGGTGTCCTTCAAATATGATAAGTGTAATTTTTACATGATTTTTATTATCCTCTTATTTATTAAAATTTTTAGTTTTCCTTTATTTCTATTGATTTGATTTGATTTTTATTTATATTTATCTATTCATTTGTGCTTTGAAGGAATGAGAAGAGCAAGGAATTAAAGAAATTTTGCACCAAATCCAAGTCCAAATTGGATTATGATTCCAGCCTGCACATTAGTTAGTATTTTCAGCATAACTTTGGGCTCAGATGTCCAATCGAGATGATTCAAGCTGGGCTAAAAATTTAACTTAAAGGGCTACAACTTTGTAGTTTACCAAAAGTCCGAATTCTCATGTTAAATGGGCCAAAATCGTCAGTTAAGTAAAGCCTAAAAATCTAGGATTTTCTCCAAACGGGAATTTAACTTGTAATAGGATTCCTTTACCTATTTAAAGGCTTTTAAAGGCAAAATTCGGAGGGCAGCATTGAAGAATTTGTTTTTGGGAGTCTTTTTGAAGAGGAGGATCTGAGGACAAAGGCAAGAGCTTCATGTTGATCAACCAATTCCGATGAAAAATATAAGTTTTATTTGTTTTCTTTTCAATTTTATTGTGAACTAAATTTTATTTTCTAGAGCGTTGATGTAGACTAGCAATGAACACACAATTTATTTCCTAAGTTATTTTATTTTTAATATTTCCATGATTGAGTGTTTAATTCTTATTCTTAATGCTTACTATTTTTTACGAATTATTGTTTGATCAATTGAATTACAATGAGACCGAGAGGTGATTTGTGATTTTAGTTCTAGAATTAAACACCATTAGTTGAGCGAAAGTAGAGATGCTTTACTGCGATTAGTGTGATTTTTCAAAAAATTCAAAGTTCTATAAACATAGCAGAAAAGACCCCAAACACAAAGCACAATGGATGGAAATTCAACCATTAGTAACAGGTTAGTATAACTGAGAAGAGCATAGAACAATACCACCATTAAGGCCATATTCAATTGAGATTCAGGCATTGAAAGGGATATCTCAACTCAAAGATAGAATGACATATCACCAATAGTTATGCATAACACATTGACATTGACCACAGCAACCTAACCAAGAACACTCTTGGGCACAATCCTAATCACAGACTACAGCAAGCAGTAATCAACTATATTGAAGCAGTGAGTACAAAAATATGTCTATGAGACATACCAAGATGAGTATGAAATGTTCAAACCAACACAAGACATACAATATCCACAAGGCAGAAACAGCATATATGATAAAAGACAATAGCAATTGTAGAATATACCTCAACCATTTTGAACCAAACTATATACACTAGCAAATAAAATCACAAAAGACCCAATCAAATAGAATGTGTTAATAAGACAAACCAACATGGGCATGAGATTTACCAACCAACACTAAACAATGCACAAACACTAACAGAGGAACTAAAACATGATAACAACCATATTTAGTATCTTAGAGACAAGATCAATCAAATCTAAACATCCAAACTCACCAACATGAACCAAACCCATATCTGAAACTGCATATATCAAAAATCAAAATCGCAACTCACAAATTCAAGAAAATAAAGCTCAAAACATGAAAATGTAGTGAGAAAGAGAAAGCCCATACATTTTCTTGAAGATTTGAGAATGAAATGATGCAAAAATGGTGGTTTTTCCAAAAGGACGCGGTGAGTTTGAGAGAGCCGAAATGGGAGGATAATGAACAGTCACAAAAATTTGAGGGAAAACTGAAATTAAAAAAAAAAAAAAAAAAAAAAAAAAAAAAAAAAAAAACTGCCCTTAAAGTGTAAAACACGCGTTTTTCGCAACTGAGTCAAGTCACGTGCAAGTCGCCAGGGCCAGTCGCCAGAACACTTAAAAGCTAAATTTTGAAAAAAATTTCTAAGTGTTTTTTGCAACTGGAAGGTCTACCCGCGAAAGAGTCGCGAGGTAAGCCGCGAAAATCTTTGTGTACCCTCGCGACTGGACCTTCCACCTGCAAATAAGTCGCCACACTAAGCTACGAGAAACATTAAAAACCCAAATTTTGAAAAATATTATAAGTATTTTTCGCAATTGGGACATTGACTTGCTAGTGAGTAGCGACTAAGTCGCCAGAATAAGGCAACACTATTTTTGAAATTTTGACAATTTTTTGTAAAAACAAAATACTTTCCAAAAACAAATAAAACACTCAAAAATCTTTTTGTGTTTGATCAACAAAGTTTAAGCATATGAAAACACATTTAACCAAGTACAATCACACAAATGAATATGGCATTCATTGATCATAGACATGTGTGATGTGTGTGGGTATCAAGAATGAGATAGTCTTTAGTCTAATGTGAAATGATCAATTCAATCAAGACATACACAACTAGCACTAGATAATGCGACCCATCTTAGTTATAGAAATATGCACATATGACCTCCCACATAAACTTGATAACATAACATTGAAGCTTTTCATTTAGCTCCATATACATCATATCATTTGATCCTTTTGAATCAATACATCTCATTGTGAGATCGATACCTGAAATTTTTTATATTTCAATTGATGATATAGCCTTTGGCTTTTTGGGCATCATACATTTTATTTTAGGTTGCTTTCCCTTTTTCCTAGTCTAATACTAGTATGTGTGATAAGTTTTTGCAGCTCAATATCTCTTTTCATTTGGAGATTTACATTTGGTGAGCTCTTTAAGCAAAAACAATAAAATAAAGAGTGGGAAGATATATAGGCACAAGTCTATGCATGTCTCAAGATCAACAAAATCATTCACTAATCATTCATGACAAGGATGAAGATCTATTTACAACAGTCACATAGATTTCAAAATTTCTCCCACAATGATATGAGTGCATTGGAAACAAGCTAAGCTCGTAAATGCACAAAGCCATTAGTACAAAGGTACAAGGCAAAACATGCTTTGAGACAAAATGCAACAAAGTCGATCAAACTTTTTGGATTTTCTACTTTTTATGTATTTTTGGATTTTTTACACAAAAAGTAAGAAAAAGATTGATCAAAAACAACAATGTAAAAACATTTAAAGCAAAAACAAATAGACAAACAATTCTTAATTCAAACTAGCATCAAGTACACAACCAAGCATTGTCACAAAATATAGGAAGTATTAGTACATGGACATGTTGTAATGCTTATGCATGAATACCCTTCTTCACCCACACGTCATGTGCATTTGGGGTGATATCCTTGTAGGATTGGGTACAAGAGTTAGGACTTTCAAACCTTCTAGTGAAGCTTTCCAAACAAGTGATGAAAGCACCGATCATTTTCATCACGTCCATCACACCGGGGTCACCATTTCGACCTCTTGATGACTCAACAGCCCAAGTTCTCTTGTCATTTCTTGGTCCTCTTGACCTTTGATCAGTTGCATTCTTCAATGCTCTCAGCTTATGACGATTGGGTCAGGTGTGTCCTTGAAGACCACAATGATGGCAAAAGTGGTTCATTCTCGGACCTCTTTATGATCTTGGAAGAGATTTCCCTCTAACTTCAAGTTTGACCACTGATTGATTACGGGGCTTATTTAACACCCTTTGGTTAGCCACAATCTTCTTCTTCTCAACCTTTGCCTTCTCCATAGTAGGGGCAACTACAACTGGCTCTTTGGCCTTCACAAACTTTACTTCTTTGGAGATATTAACAACTGAACTACTTTCTCCAGTGTATCCTAATCCGGTTTTGTTAGAGAATGATTTTTGATGAGAGAGGACATCATCAAGCTTCTTTGTGGATACTCGCTCTACCTTGGCATTTGCTTGAACCACCTCAAGCTCAAGGAATCTCACCTTCGTGTAAGCTTCTAATAACTCACCATTTAAAGTCTCAATCTCACACTTGGCCTCTTTATATCTAACTAGGAGACTTCTATAGTCCTCCTCTGCTTTCTTCATCTTCTTCACAGTTGCCTTTGCCACCCTTGCATACTCTCCCGACTTCTCAAGAAGTAAGGTGTAATTCTCTTGAAGACCAGCTGTATCTTTATCTTTTTCAGCATCTGATTCTTCCATAATCCACATGGATTCTTCATCACTATGCTCCCCAAGTTCTTGCATAAGCAAATTCAAGTCCTCCGTAGACTCAACCTGAGCAATAGTCATAAATACGGAGTAATTCCCTTCTCTGTCACAGCTTTCCTCAGAATCAGAATTGGATGAATCCAAGTCACTTAGAGTTGTGGCATAGACCTTGCCCTTCGATTTCAAATAATTGGGACATTCTTTCTTGAATTGTCCATATCTGTTGCACTCGAAACAAGTGATTCCTTGTGAAGATTAGGATTCCTTACCATCTATTCCTTTTTCTCCTTCTCGGAACTCTGGAATTTCCCTTTATCAATAGATTTCCCACTGTTCTTGAATTTCAAGGATTTCCAGAAATTTTTCACAAGGTACGCTACATTTTTATCAACAACATCCTCATCCGATGAGTAATGAGTTACTACCCTTTCATCAATTGTCTTAAGAGCAGGAGATTTGCTCTTCCTTTGTGTGGGCAATGACAATTCATACATCTGCAGTGAACCAATCAGCTCTTGGACTTTGATGTCATCAAGATCCTTACTTTCTTCAATCGCTGTCACCTTGGCACGAAAGCTTTCCGGCAATGACCGAAGGATCTTCCTTACTATTTTAGAATCCTCTATTTTCTCCCCCAAATTGAACTTGCCGATGACCACCTCGCTCAGCTTACTATAAAAAGAGTCAAATGACTCATCCTCACTCATTTTGAGCTCCTCAAACCGAGTGGTCAACATCTGACTCTTGGTGTCATTTACTTTCTTCGTTCCTTCATAAGTGGTCTCCAGTATCTCCCATGCTTCCTTAGCAATAGTGATGTGTGAAATCCTGTGAAATTCCTCTGGAGAAACACCGCAGAAAATAGCATTCAAGACTTTACTATTAGCACTAGCTGCCGCAAGAGCTACCTTAGGTCTAGTCCAACCTACTTCAACTGCATCCCACACAACATCATCAATAGAACACAAAAATGCCCTCATTCAAACTTTCCAAAATGCATAATTGTTACCATCAAAAAATGGTGGAACATTTAGAGATTGAGATCGATCCATCTCAATACGGGGTCAGGGATCGCACTAAGGTGTTTAAACTACAAAGAGTGCACCTGCTCTGATACCAATTGAATGTTCAAATAGCGTATAAAACACTATGAACGTTTAGACCCCAAAATTATAAATTACCAATTCAAGCTTATTATCAAACAATAAATGTGCGGAACATGAACATAAGCTAAAACAAAATTGATAAACAATCTAAACCATAAATAATCACAATAACAGTAGTAATTAAATGGCAAAGATAAAGAGAAAAGAGATGCAAACACAAGGACAACACTCGATGTGTTATCGAAGAAGAAACCGAAGCTCTCGGCGTAAAACTTCTGCACCGCCCTCCAAGCGGTCAATAATCCACTAGAAAATGTAGTTGGGATACATGAACAACAATAGACCCTCCAAGCCTAATCTACCCAGTGTACCTAAACCCTCCAAGTTTCTTGCTCCAACGAGGTTACGCCGAACCTTTGTCTTTTCTAGCTTACCGGATTCTGCCATAGCCCATAACATTAACCAATATGAATTGGTCCCTTCCTAACTGCTTCCCAAAGCACCAAAAAGCCTTCTCACAGATGTGGGTATGGTGAGAAAAGGATTTGGCTAAGAACCTTTCAAGGATGTAACAATGAAGAGGGTAAGAGTAGAGGAATTTGAAGAGTCTCTATGTAAAGATTGTCAATGAGTCAATCTTGTTTTTCTCTAGGGTTTCTTTCTCAAAATTCTTTTTGGAAGCTCTCTACATTTTGTGGGTATAAAGGTTTATACATAGTGGTGTGTGTTTGGAATGTGAAGAGTCAATTTTTCCAAAACAGAGCTGGTTGGCAGCTTGGCCTCGCGACTTAACTAAGCCGCAAGTTTAAGCCGCGAGGTAACTGAATGGCCAATCTAGACTTTTTGTCATGTAGTGCTCCAACTGGCATGATACTTCAGCTTCTCCACATGCTTGGCACATGAGCATCTTCTAGAGGCTTGCAAGCCACGAGCTACTCGCGAGATCCAGCCGCGAGTCCCTACTTCACTGCACAGTCTTGAGCATTTCTTCACACTCTCTCACACACTACCCTTACATGATTCTCACCTAAATACAGGGTTACTAATTGCTAAATTACAAGGAAATTTGGCATAAAATAAAGCCAACAAGATGGTTGATTAAATTCAACCTTACACATAACAGCTTCTATTTTGTCAACTGGTTCGGATTTGGTCATATTTGTGACAGTAATTAGTTAATAAAATACAATTGGAATTGGGAAGGAATGCTATTAATAGTAGGAGATAAAAAAGTCGAACGACAAAAAAGACTTTAATTTTCCTTCATGTATGTTTTGTCAAAAAATAAAAGGTCATAATTAAGTCACTTTCAGGATTAGAAGATACTTGTCACTCTGCATGGAAATTAAATGTGGTAACTAATTAAAGACAACAAGAGAACTTCTTCAAGGCAACAAGCCTCTTTAGACATACAATAGTTCTTCTAGTAGGATCGATAACTAAAAGAAATCTTCTCGTAGGCTATTTAGTAACCTTCAACATTATAGTCAAGTGATATTCAATTAATTTCAAGCAAGCTTTCCATTAAGTAGATTGCAAGTTTTTAATTGTTAGTCACAATTCTTTAGTTTTCAATCCAATTTCCATTATGCTTGCTTGTTATTTTTCATATCTATTCCTATCTCTCCATATTAAAAAGTTCTTTTAATTGAGGCATTGTGCCACTACCATCCCAGCTCAAAGTTAGATGCTTACAAAAACAAATTCATCAATCAAGAATTAATTTTTGTCAAACACATATAATTGGTGGCCACGCCGTGGGAGGAGGTATGACAAAATGAAGAGATTCGTAAGAGCTGCACTAGATGCAATTTATTGCCGTATTAAAGAGAAAATGTCCATATATTGGATCAACTTGAAAAAAAAAAAAAAAAAAAAACCGAGTGAAATCAAGTTAAAGAAAAAGTGGCCATATCAATTATCAAACCTACTTGAAGGTTTAGCAAAGTAGGATTATTTTGATCCAAGTATAGTTTTTGAACAAGAACCTTTAGGGTTTGTTTGGAATCCGCTTATTTTGCTGAAACTGAAAACTTTTTGCTGAAACTACTGTAGATAAAAGTAAAAGTTAGCTGAAATAGTACAGTGCAGGGACAGAGCCAAGACTTAGAGTTAGGGGGTGTGTAAGGTTGTAATTTACAACTGTGTTTTTGTTGGCTTTTATTCCATGCCAAATTTGATTGTAATTGATTTCAATCTTGTATACCCTGTATTTGTTGTGGGATTTGTTGTAAGGGGTGTGTGATAGAGAGAGTGTATGAAGGCTCAAGCATTTGAAGAACTGAAGATTCTCGCGGGTATCTCGCGACCTAGCATCCCGCGAAGTGACCCATGTGCCAGACACATGCTGGAATGCGAAGAGTCAGGCCAGGTGGAGACAACTGTGTCTCGCGAGTATCTCGCGGGTAAGGCCTTCCCGCGAGACACCCGCGAGACTAGCTGTTCTGCCAGCCTGTACTTTTTGAGTCACACCTTTTGCACCTCTCCTATATATACCATCATTACCCACAATTGTTGAGGAATGCTTCAGAGAGAAAACCCTAGCCAAACACATTGGTAATTAGAGATTGTCTTCCCCATCTTTCTCTATACATTTGCTTGTGGTATTTCCTCAACCCTTCCCTCTCCATTATCCATATCTTTGAGAGGTTGATAGCCAAAACACTTACCACACCTTGAGAGTGCTGTGTGACATTTTTGTGCTGTTGGGAAGCATTGGAAGAAGCCTTGAATGGCAGATGCAACATGGAGCTTGTTGCGGGATCCGGATAACTAGGACAAGACACGGTTCCGAGAAGCCTTGTTGGAGTAGGAGCTTGGAGGGCTTAGGTACAGCGGGTAGACTAGGCTTGGAGGGTCTTTTGCTAACCCATGTATCCCAACTGATTGTCTAGTGGATCGATTTCCGCTTGGAGGGCGGCGGAGAGGTTTTTCGCCGAGTTCTTCGGTTTCCTCTTCGAGAACACGTCTCGGTGTTTTCTGTGTTTGCATCCTTCTTCCCTACTCTTGTTTAATTCCATTATACTGCTGTGTTGCTTAGTTTATGGATTAGAGTAGCTTACTTGTTCATCCGCTCGCTTTTACACTATTCCGCACTTTGTATTAAAGTTGTGTAAAATCTATCGAGCCGTAATTTTAATTTGGGGGTCTAAACAGCTCTTGTGTTTTCAACACATTTTCGAGCTTTCAGGGTGCGACTCTATTGCTAGCTGTATGCGGTAGCTCTGACCTTTGAACCTACTACTTTACTACTAAGGATTTTGTTTAAAATTTTTTAAATGGGCAAGTTGTTTGTTTTGGATAAAATAAATTGATTGGGCTTAATTTTTTTAGTTTTATTATTGGTAATTTTTGTTTTTGGGCCAATTTTTTTGGGCTTGTATATTTTGTTTTAGATTTAATCTATTAATTTTTTATGTTCTTTAAAATGTGAAAAATGCTAAAACTACAAAATTTTTACAAATTACTAATGTGGTGAGTGGTTATTGATAAGTAAAAAGTGACGCAAGTGTACGTGTTAGGTTTTTAGACCTCTTAAAACAACAATTGGATTAACCTAGAGAATTAGCCAAGTGATTAACTTAGTCAATTTATGCAATTCTAGGTTATCACAATCAAACAATCATATCAAGAATATATAGCAGCGGAAAAATAAATAACACAAGATATGATGACCCAAGAAACAACACGGTAAAAACCTGGGGAGGATTTGACCTAGCTATCCTCAAGGTAAACTTGAATCCACTATATGAAAGAATCGAAGTTCATACAATAAAACTTACAAGCACCCCCGCTTGACTTCTTATTGCTACCCACCAGTAGAACTTACTAACACGACCACGTGCAAGCTCCAAATCCACGGACTCCTTCTTTCTTGGATTATCCACAAGATACAAGCACTCCCGCTTGTATTTCTTTAAGCTCCAATGGCAGCAATTGAGTTGATCATCAAGGTGTTGATAATATCTCTACCTTGAAAACCCTAAGTTTATGTGAAGGAAAGCTCCTCAAGGATCTCATAAGAGATTCACACAAACTGTAAAGTATGAGCAACAATACAACCAGAGCAACTCTAAAAAATGTGACTAAGGTTTTGCCTTATATACCTAGGGCAAAAACATAAAACCCTAAACGTTTAATGAGATAGGGCTGAGTTGGAAATTCTGCAGAAAAACATACTGGCCGACTTTCGATTGATCAAGTCTAACCTTCGATTGATCGAGCCAGGCCGAAATGCACTAATACATCTACAGCCTCTCGATTCCAACTTTACATGAAATACACAACTTTGAGCAAGCCTAAACATATTGTTTTGATCATGGTTTGCCAACATTACACATTAGAGTTCTAAATACATAAAATCCTAAGTCTTTAGAACCTAACAAACTCCCCCTTTGGCAATCCGTGACAAAACATAAATTAAAAGCTCAAAGTTTACAAATAAAAGCCCTTTACAAAAATAATGCTCATAAACACAAATCCAATCCTAACTACTATCCATCAGTTGCAAGTGTAGACAGCAGCTCAATTGAATCAACCTGTATATTCCTGAAACTCTCAACAAAAACATAAACGCATGTGTGACAGAAAAATAGTAAATCAACAAATATGTAAACTAACTCTCCCCTTAAGTTAGATACAACAAGCATAAAGGATTCTTGTATGTTTCACACAACACAAAATAAAGATATATATCAATGAATAACTCATGAATATAAATCAATAAGCAGTGAACACAAGAAACAAGAATCATATATCAGAATAAATGTATCTCCCTTAACATGAATGACCCCAAAAAGAATAATATCAAAAGAAAGTATACATAGTGAAGCACCAGATACAATCTAATATCACCACTAGCTCCGCAAACAAAAAGAAAACTCCCCCTAACTACAAAATCTCCTCTACAAGTAACAAAACTCTACTCCCCTTTTTGTGACGGAATGCCAAAGGACAGTCAAAAACCATCATCAAAAGGAGGTGGAGAGGGGTAACTACGAAAATGCGCCAAGTCGGCTCACAAAGCACTTAGCTCATCAAGAAAGTCTACCAAAATCTGACCATGAGCTGCCTGAATGGTCATGATAGTCTCCAAGGTACGACGTACATCAAAGTCATCCGAAAGAGGTGGAGGAACATCAGCAGCAGCAGCATCACCATCAGGATCAGCAACATCCTCACCAGCAAGACCTGTAGAAGAAGAAGAAGGAGGTGCGGTACCAGAAGGCTCAGACCTAGGGTGTTTAGAGCCAGCTCGAAGATGAGCAGCCCTTTGTCTAAGAAAAGACATACCTATAGAAGTAATAACATGTACGGGCTTAGAAGAAAGGAAATCATCTAAACCAAGATATAACAAAATCCTATGAATAAAAATAGGATGAACAAGAGCATGAGCAGAAGATGAACTCCTATAAACTTCGTTCAAAGAACAAAGAAACAAGTGAGGAAAACTAATAAGAGTATCAGTAACAAGAGCATACAAAAAGACACACCGCTCAAGAGGAATGATGTGAAGATAAAAGATAGGCCAAATAGAATAATAGGCTATCCTAAGAAAAAGATAAGTAGTCTCAGGAAGCTCAGCAGAAGTGATCCGAGGATCAAAACCCCACTGGATAGAAGACCCGGTGATGTAAGACATGACATCATCGGGTAAATAGGGTGCTGGACCAAAGTAACCCCTAGAGCATCAGCCATTACCGTAGGAGTAATGATGTACTCTATACCTCGTATCCAACTCTTCACTAAAGTGTTGGAATCATAGATGCGGATAGAGATGTTCGAAAAGAACTCTCTAATCAAGGTAGCTGGAGGAGGAGGATCAGAAATATCCAACAGAGGTAACCAGCCCCTACGCTCAAAATTTGCCCTAATGGCAGGATCAAGCTCATCTAACACAACGAAATGCTTAGCCCATATCTTTCTCTTAAGGTTCAACTTCTCAAAAGTCTCTTGGTTTTCCTCACTAGGAAATCTCTCACGGTCAAAGGATGGTGGGGGAGGAGAAGGTAAGGGAACAGACCTACGAGCTCTAGTCTTCCTAGGCATGATGCTAAGGAAAGGATAGAGACACACAGAAAGAACCAAAAGAATAAAACAAAACGCAAACCAAGGGCAGACTGCAAGTTAGCACAAAAAAAATATAGAACAAAAATCTATATGATGCATGAACAATCAAAAGGCAATGATGCATGTACTAATACTGTAAAACTAAGTTCAATTTAAATTCAATTTCACAAAATTGGCTTAAGCATAGAGTTTCTTAACAAAAACCCCAAAATTTAGAAACCACTTGTCAGGATTTTGAGAAAAATTCGAAAAATTGATCATCACATAAGCTAGAATACACATTATAATGATCAATTACATCAAATCAACAAGCCAATTTCATCAATTGAACCTAATTTGAACAAATCCCCAATTCATATCAATTACAAGCCCTAGAAATTTCAATTCTTCACAATTCACAAAATTGACCAAATTAAATCATCAAAATCATGTCTATATCATGTCCCAACAAAAACCCAATGATCAATTTCACTTAAATTGGCTTGAATTATCAAAAACGCCAAAAAGAATAGGTCCGAAAATCCCAAATATAAATGCATGAAAAATTCTTGAAACATGAAAATAAACTCAAAAAGAAGGGTAAAAAGGTCTTACTGGCCTTACGGGACAAAAACCTTGCAAAAGATTCGGAGGAAAATGACAAAAAATTGACGTGGAGCCTAGGCCGAATCGGAGAGAGAGAAAAAGGTTTGAAAAGTGAGGAAGAACAAGTCAAAACTTGATATTTTAAAAACCTTATTCGCGATATTCGATTGATCGAAAATTACATTCGATCAATCGAAACAACCCGAGACTCATAAAACATTTTAAGCACATTTTCGATCAATCAAAAAATAGACTGGATCGATCGAAACAGACAGAGGCTTACAAATTTTTTGAGAAAAATCACAATTTTGAAAAAAAACAAACACATTTTGGGCAGCACTCCTCAAAGCATTGAAATTGATGAACAAAATACATGAGTATGAGATGAAATCCTTTTTCAAAAACCCAAGTTTTAAACTCAATTTTTCAAAAAAAAAAAAATCCAACCAATATTCCTTTAAAATTCTCAACAACAAATATGTTATGCATAATAACTCAAGATATTTTCAAACTTAGTTGGTCAGACCAAAAACACACACAATAACATGTACAGTGTTTAGCAAAGAGTAACTTATGTAGTGTGTGCTACTAGCAAAAACTTGAAATACATGTGAGGTGATATGTGAATAGCAATCAATCACAAAGTCTACAAAGTTCATCACATAGAATTTAAAAGAGAGTATCACCTAAAGAGTTACATCATATAACTCCCACATCTCCTAGAACATAAGCTTGCAATCATGTAAGTTTCTTGAATTTTTCCTTATAATATACACACCAGTTTTAATTGTTCAGAAACTTATTAAATAGCCGGGATAATGTATACACCAATTTTAATTATGTGATTTGGCATGAAACCTAATAGTACACACCAATTTTAAGCAATAAGCAATTAAACTGATGCTACACCTTATGTTCTTTTTGTGCATATGCTACACTTTTTCAAGCACAAAATCTTACGATATGCACTAAGATGTTCATGATTGGCTAGTGAACAATGGTGAGATGGTTATTTATGCCTTTCTCCAAAGGATCAAGTCTGACAGTCAAATAACATGTGACTTCAAGATTAAGACAAAGTGATTAACACCATAAACATCTTTCCCACACAACATGCACTACAAAGCTCAAACTAGTAAAGTGCAAGAAATAAGCTCATCAAAGCTAAACAAGGTACACAAGACATGTTATGTGTAAATAAATTGACCAACCTTGTTTTCAAAAACCAAGAAAAATAATGCCAGACATAATTTGCTTTCCTCCCTTTTTTTTTTTTTTTTTTATAAAAAGAGAAAACAAAAATAAATCCTAGAATGAAATGCATGAATGTAATGCAATGCAAATCCTAGAATAAAAACAAAAACCAAAGAACAATGGTCACAAAAAGTAGAGCAATGAAGCACAAGGACCATGTCAGAAAGACTCAATTAGATTGATTCTTTTGCATCCAAAACCTTTTAGATGCACCATGAGCATTGGAGTTCCTATTCACGTTCAAGTGATTTCTAACTCCAAGATTGGAATAAAGGTTTAAAGCATTTACCAATTCACCAATTAGTGCCATAGGGTCTTGTGCTTGAGGCACGAGCACTTTTGGTTTGTTTGCTTTCTTAGCAGCTGAAGCTTATAACAGTTAGGACAAATATGTCCAGACTTTTCACAAAAATGACAAACCCAAGCAGGTTTTCCATGCATCTTGTCCTTAGAAAGGGTAGACTCCTTAGGTTTAGACTCTTTCAGATCAACCCTAATCTTCTTAGAAGGTGAAACTTCTACAAGTTTGATAACCTCACTCACAGGGGGTTTGACAGTTTCACTCACAACCTCGCTCATGGAAGGTTCAAAAGAAGAAGAAGGAACAAAGTTTGTAGAATGGGGTGCAGACACAAAGATGCTTTGAACAAAACCTAATCCAGACTTGTCAGAAGGATACTTTTGAACACTCAATATTGATTAAGTTTAGAACTAACAAATCTAGCAACAGATAAATCAAGTTCTAAAGATTTAACTTTATCAAGCAAAAGCATATTCTCAGTTTTCACATTGTTCAAAAGTTCATTAGTATCAAACAGTTTAACAAGCAAATTCTTCTTATCAAGCTCAAGAGATTCAATTTTCTTCAGGTCAAGTTCAACATTCATAGCATCCTTTGTAGCAACTTTGCAAAGTTTATTATAGGCCTCTTGCAGATCTGCATCCTCAGAGAATTCCCCATCAGAAGGGTTCTCTTCAACACACTTTCATTAACTACAACAGTAGTAGTGAAAGCAATGAAGTTTCTATCCTCGTCATATCCATGCTCATCATCAGAAACCTCATTATCATTAAGGGTTACAGTCATAGCTTTGCCCTTAGACCTTAAGAATGTAGGACATTCAGATTTAACATGACCATACCCTTGACAACTAAAACATTGAGAACCCAAAGAATTATTAGAAGATTGACCTACTCTTTCTCTAGGTTTTTCAGTGTTGCTAACCTTAGTGGGATCATTCTTCCTAAAATTTCTGGGTTTAGCAGTGTTTGTATTTCTTGCCCTTCTGTTACTATTCCTAAGAAAGTTTCTAAAGTTCTTGGCAAGATAAGCAATCTCTGTAGCAGAGAGCTCATCACCAAATCTACCAACCTCAACATCATCAACTAACTTAAGAGCCATTGATTTGGATTTGCTAGCTTTGGGTAGGTCCAACTCATAGGACTAAAGAGATCCTACAAGTTCATCAACAGGAATGGAGTCCACATCCTTGCTCTCAGTAATGGCAGTCACTTTGGTTCTAAAGTCTTTAGTTAAAGATCTAAGAATCTTCCTAATAATTTTAGATTGATCATAGATTTCACTCAAATTATATGCAAAATTAACAATATCATTCAGCTTAGCATAGAATTCATCAAAAGTTTCATCATCAGACATCCTAATACTTTCAAATCTAGAAGTTAATTGCTGCAGTTTATTAATCTTAACTGTCTTTGTGCCTTCATGCACAGTTTGAAGGATATTCCAAGCAATGTGAGCAACCTCAACGTTAGAGATTCTCTTAAATTCCTCCATAGAAACAGCGTTAAAGATAGCATTCATAGTTTTGCTATTGAACGCAGCTGCTTCTTTTTGAGAAGTTTGTCACTCACTCACAGGAGTAGTGGGCTTCTCCCATCCGTACTCAACGGAATTCCAAACCCTCTCATCAATAGATTTCAAGAATACTTTCTTTCCAATATGCATAGTTATTCCCATCAAAATGATGAGGAATAACAAAAGAGTGTCTGTGTTCCATGACAACAGGGGTCAAGGATCAGCTCAGAGATCAAAAGATCAACAACAAGAGAGCAACCCACTTTGATACCAATTGTTAGGTTTTTAGGCCCCTTAAAACAACAATTGGATTAACCTAGAGAATTAGCCAAGTGATTAAGTTAGTCAATTTATGTAATTCTAGGTTATCACAATCAAACAATCATATCAAGAATATATAGCAACGAAAAAATAAAGAACATAAGATATGATGACCCAGGAAACCACACGGTAAAAACCTGAGGAGAATTTGACCTAGCTATCCTCAAAGTAAACTTGAATCCACTATATGAAAAAATCAAAGTTCATAAAATAAGACTTACAAGAACCCTCGCTTGACTTCCTATTGCTTCCGACTAGTAGAACTTGCTGACACGACCACGTGCAAGCTTCGAATTCACGGACTCCTTCTTTCTTAGATTCTCCACAAGATACAAGCACTCCCGCTTGTATTTCTTTAAGCTCCAATGGCAGCAACTGAGTTGATCATCAAGGTGTTGATAATATCTCTACCTTGAAAACCCTAAGTTTATGTGAAGGAAAGCTTCTCAAGGATATCACAAGAGATTTACACAAACCGTAAAGTATGAGCAACAATACAACCAGAGTAACTCTAAAAAACGTGGCTAGGGTTTTGCTTTATATACCTAGGGCAAAAACATAATACCCTAAACGTTTAATGAGATAGGGCTGAGTTGGAAATTCTACAGAAAAACATTCTGGCAGACTTTCGATCGATCGAGTCTAACCTTCAATCGATCGAGCCAGGCCGAAATGCACTAATACATCTACAGCCTCTCGATTCCAACTTTACATGAAATACACAAATTTGAGCAAGCCTAAACAAGACTAAACATATTGTTTTGATCATGGTTTGCTACCTTAATAGTTTGTATAAACGTTGTAAAAACATTTGTGGCTATGACATTACTCTCAAAAGAATTGATGGCATTATTAAAGGGGGCAAAGTATAATTTTATTGAAAAAAATTGCTAAAATTAGTACTGTACGGCCCCTTGGTGCCCAAGCCCATCTGGGCCTCATGGTCTAGCTTAGTGGTGCGACCCACGGCCCTGACCTTCACCCTTCTGCCGTCTGAGATGCGAATCTAGGCCCACGCTGGATATAAACCCTGTCCTCGGCACCCAACTCTTGCTCGGTACCCTATCAGACATTAATGTGGGATATCCACCGAACAGGTCATCAGTGGCATGCCCAGTAGGGCCAGGATTCCTTGGCCGGGCAAACTGGTAGAAGTGGGAACCAAGTTTCGATGCCACTTTCACCTAACTTTCCACTTATGATCGATGATATTGGACCCCTATTTGCACTAACCATAATTGTAATCATGGCCTTTCCACCAACTTTAGAGCTATAAATATGAGAGGATTTGGAAAGAAAGGGGATTTTGAAAAGGGAGAGCTAGAGAGAACAGAGAGCGAAGGGAGAAAAGTGATCTCAATGGGTCCTTGTGCTAAGAACGACCCAGGGTAGGAAATCCAAACCCACCACACAAGTAAGTTGTGAGAATAAGTGAGGCCCATCTTGTTAGTCTCATCCTTTTTGCGCACAATTGGCACCATCTGTGGGAATCTCCTACAACGCCGTGGTTCTGCTAGGACTCAATCCCGAGGACTGAGATGTCTGGGAGACGGTTAGGGAGTGACGTGGAAAGTGGTTCAGTGGGATCTTCTCAGGGATCCTCATGGCGAGAAAGAAGGCAAAAGAGACGTGAAGACCGAGACTGTGAACAAGGGGAACGGTCCGGCCTCGGGGAGGGGTCTTATCAAATGTAGCACAGGATTTCGAATGCCTCGGGGCACGAGCAATTCGATGAAAGAGCCGAAGAGCTCGAACGGTTGCGCAGGCTAGTGAGAGACTTAGAGTTGAAGAGCTAACCGAGAGAGAAGAGCTAACATCGAGAATGATCGTCGCAAGAAGAGTCCCTACCAATCCGGATGTCATCGTCGCCGAGAACGTTCCTACTCATGGGAATACCGTCGACACCGGGAACGTACGCGTTCTCTAGAATCTAGCCGGCACCGAGACCGCTCACAATCGCAGGGTTACGCAGACCAAGATTCGGATGGCCCAGAAAAAAAACGACCCCACAATGCGGCAATGGACGCAATGAGCCGTGCGTTATGCAGAGCTACCCGATCCCCTTTCTTGGCTGACATCGAGCAGGCCCCTATGCCGGATAGATTTACCCACCCCCTTTTCAACTCCTACGACGGTAAAACGGACCTGGTAGAGCACATAAACCACTACATTCAAATGATGTCCTTGCACACCCGTAATGACGCACTTATGTGTAAAGTTTTTCCCTCGAGCCTCGGCCCCACTGCTTTGAGATGGTTTAACGGGCTATGGAAAGGCTCACTCCACAGTTTCGCGGAGCTGATACAAGAGTTTGGAACCCGGTTTGTGACATGCAATCGGGTGCCCCAACCGGTAGACGCACTGCTGTCCATGAAGATGAAGGCTGGGGAAACCTTTCGCAGTTTTGCTAGCCGATACTGGGAGCTCTACAATGAGATCGGCGGAGGAAACGAGAAGATTGCTGTGAGCACTTTTAGGATGGGATTGCCCGAGGATTTTGGACTGAGGGAATCGTTGACGAAGAAACTCCCCGAAGATATGAGGCAGTTAATGAGGCGCATTGAAGAATACAAACAGTTGGAAAATGACCGGATTCAGAGCAAGGGCAAGGCGCCAATGATAAATCATCCCCGTTCAAACGTCTTTCAACCAAGAACCCGAGGGAATTTGAGGATTCAAGAGCCAAAAACGCCGGTAGGGGAGGTGAACGTGATGTTCAAAGATCCAGTGCACAAAATTCTGGACAAGATTAAGCACGAGCCGTATTTTTGGTGGCCAAACAGAATGGCGGGTGACCCCTCTAGGAGAAATCAGAACCTGTACTGCACCTATCATAAAGATAAGGGCCATACCACCGAGCAATGCTGGTGTTAAAAGACCACCTCGGGCAGCTGGCTAAGGCCGGGCATCTAAAGGAGTTTGTAGTGGACGCGAGGAACAAGGGGACGGGACAAAGAGCTATGCAAGGGGGCAACCCCCTTCTACCCCCGCTCGGGATAATTGAGGTCATCCACACGCCCCCAAGAAGCCTCGCCTTGGCAAGAAAAAAAAAGGTGTTAAATGTGGTGCCGGTGAAGGACAGCTCGAGAGTGCAACCGGCAAGAAAGAGACTGAGGCTCACCCAGGAGACTATTGCTTTCAGTGACGACGATTTGGAGGGAACAATCTAGTCGCACGATGATGCGTTGATAGTTGCTGCCCGGATAGGTGGGTTCCTGGTGAAAAGGGTGATGATAGACCAAGGGAGTGGGGCCGACGTGATGTATCCGAACTTGTACTGAGGACTCGGGTTAAAAAACAAGGACCTTTCAAAATACAGCACGCCTTTGGTCGGGTTCAACTGGAAAATCGTAATGCCCGAGGGGAAAATATCTCTACCCTTGAATATGGGGGGCAAGGAGAAGGTGGTGATGTTTATAGTGGTGAATTCTTTCTCCCCATACATGGCGATACTCGGCAGACCATGGATCCGTGCAATGAGGGCCGTCCCATCCACCCTACATGTGAAAGTGAAGTTTCCTACCAAGCATGGTGTTACTGTGGTGAGGGGGAGCCAGCAGACTACGAGACAGTGCTTAATAGCCATGGTTAACCAGAGGAAGGAGACAACTGATTAGGGGGAGTATGCCCAGCAGAGGGATCCGCCACAGGGGGTCTCGTTATAGCAATTACAAGATCACCGAGGAAAGGTGGAAGGTAGTTATGCTGAGGAAATGATAAAAGTAAGGATACTCCCAGATGCCGACAAGTGTTTTCATGTGGGGACAGGCATGCATGAGCAGGAAAAAGTGGAAATGTTGTTGCTCCTTATACGGAACGCAGATGTTTTTGCATGGAGTCCATATGAGGTGCCCGAGGTGGACCCTGAATTCATCATCCACAGACTTAGAGTTGATCCCTCGTTCCCCCCAAAGAAGCAGAGGCCTAGGAGATCGGCCAAAGAGCACGCTGAGGCTGTAAAAGCGGAAGTCCAAAGGCTGAAGGATGCTAGGGCAATAAGGGAGATTTTCTTGCTGGAGTGGCTGGCGAATACCGTGGTAGTGAAGAAGAAGAATGGTAAGTGGAGAGTTTGCATGGACTTCACAGACCTGAACCAAGCATGCCCAAAAGACCTGTTTCCCATGCCTAAGATCGACTAGTTGGTGGACGCTATGTATGGGCACCCAAGAATGAGCTTCCTGGATGCTTTTCAGGGGTATCACTAGATTGCCCTGGTGCCCGAGGATCAGGAGAAGACAGCATTTATCTCCCTAGAAGCTAACTATCATTACACAGTGATGCCCTTCGGGTTAAAGAATGCCGGGGCCACATACCAACGAATGATGATAAGAATGTTCTGAATTAGGATAGGGCGCACAGTTGAAGTATATATTGACGACATGGTGGTGAAGAGTAAGCAAGTGGCACGGCATGCGGAGGACCTTCAAGGCGTTTTCGAGGTTCTTCGACAACACAAGTTGCGGCTCAATGCCGAGAAGTGTGCGTTTGGTGTTGGGCCAGAAAGTTCCTGGGATATTTGATTACTAAGCAGGGGATAAAGGTCAACCCCGATCAAATTAAGGCGGTGAAAAGGCTGAAGCCACCGAGCAACCCGAGAGAAGTGCAAGTGTTAACCGGGATGTTGGCCGCCCTTAATCGATTCATCTCCAAATTTGCAGATTGCTGCCGACCATTTTACCAACTCCTAAAGAAGTGGACAGTCTTTCAATGGAACGAGGAATGTGACAAAGCTTTTATGGATTTGAAGGATTATTTGGCGCGGGCCCCCATGCTGACAGTGCCAGAGCCGGGTGAGGATTTGTTCATGTACCTGGTTGTATCTGAACACACCGTGAGCGCTGTACTGTTGAAGGATTGAGGAATCCAGCAACCCGTGTATTACATTAGCAAAACCCTAGTGGATGCCGAGACGAGGTACTTGCCACTGGAAAATCTTGTCCTGGCCCTTATCCATGCTACAAGAAAGCTACCGCACTACTTTCAGTCTCATACAGTTTATGTCTTGACTAAATATCCCCTGTAATCATTATTGAAGAGGTCGTACTTCACGGGCAGAATAGCAAAATGGGGGACACAGCTTGGTTCTTTCGACATCCGTTACCGGCCACGAAGCTCAGTGAAGGGCCAGGTCCTTGCAGACTTTGTCACTGAATTCTCTCCAAGGAGAAGTGGGGAAGTGGTGTGCCATGTCAAGGCCCGCCCGTGGAAGGTATTTGTGGATGGGGCGTCGAGCTTCGCAGGATCCGGTGCAGGGATCGTCACTGTTTCCCCAGATGGAATACGGTTAGAACACTTGTTCAGGTTGGGCTTCAGAGCCTCTAATAACGAAGCAGAATACGAAGCCTTGCTGGCCGGGCTGAGGACAGTCTTATGTTTAGGAGCCCGGGACGTGGAGGTGTATTTAGATTCACGTCCCATGGTCAATCAAGTGCAAGGCAGTTTTGAAGCCAGAGATCTCCAGATGAAAGCCTACCTAGAAAAGGTGAAGCAAGCAATAACCAGCTTCAGCACGGTAAAGGTTTTCCAAGTGGCCCAAATGCAAAACAGACACGCCGACTCACTCGCCACACTGGCATCATCTGTAGCCGAAGAAATACCTCGGCTAATCAAAGTCGAACTCGTGCCTGAGCCGAGCATCAGGGTAACTAATAATCTAGGAATGGTAGGGAGAAATATCGCGGCAGTCACAACACTTGGGCCATGCTGGATGGACCCTATCATTCACTTTCTGGCAGAGGATAAACTCCCGAGCAACGAGAATGAAGGAAATAAGATCCAGAGAATGGCGCCTCGGTATTGGCTGTTGGAAGACCGGAAGTTGTATCGGAGGTCGTTTGGGGGGCCATACCTTTTGTGCTTACACCCAATGAAGGCAGGCAAGCTCCTGGCCGAGCTTCATGATAGGATATGCGGCAGTCATGTTGGGGGTCGATCATTGGTGCACCGGGCAATGACTCAAGGGTTTTGGTGGCCTCAAATGCAAAGAGATGCCGCTGAGTATGCACGTAAGTGTGAACAGTGTCAGAAGCACACAAACCTAATCCATCAGCCCGTCGGCCACTTGAACCCGATTAGCAGTCCCTGGCCTTTTGCCTAGTAGGGGCTGGATATCATCGGCCCATTTCCCCGAGCAACATGTAATCGAAGATTCGTGTTGGTAGCTGTCGACTATTTTACCAAATGGGTGGAAGCAGAAACTCTGGCCAACATCCGAGACGTGGATGTAAAGAAGTTCATATGGAAGAACATCATCATAAGGTTTGGAGTGCCGAACTCTCTTATATCAAACAATGGGCTGCAATTCAACAGCCGAGCATTCCAAGAATTCTATGGTCACCTCGGCATCAAGAACAGATATTCAACACCAGCTTACCCTCAGGATAATGGCCAGGCCAAGGCTGTGAATAAAGCAATCGTAAATGGGTTGAAGAGGAGGTTGGAGGGTGCAAAGGGGAACTGGGCCGAGGAGCTGCCCAAAGTCTTGTAGGCATACCGGACAACTCCGAGGAGGTCCACCGGGGAAACCCCATTCTCCCTCACTTATGGTGCGGAAGCCGTGATACCAACCGAAGTGGATTTATGCAGCACACAAGTTGTGGGATTCGACCCCGCCTAAAACGATGAGATGATGGTGGGATGCTTGGACAAGTTAGAAGAATGCCATGAAGTGGTGACTGTACGGCTGGCCGAGTATCGGTAAAAGCTCGCTCAGAGGTATGGCTGGAACTTAAAAACGAGAGAGTTCAGCGCTGGAGATTTGGTTCTGAGAAAATCTATGGGGAACATGCGAGATACGAGCGCCGGGAAGTTGGCACAGACATGGGAAGGGCCTTACAGGGTCACCGCCGTCGCTGGCGCAGGGGCGTACTACTTGGAGGACCTAGACGAGAGACCGTTGCCCCGGTCGTGGAACGTTCATAACCTCAAAAGATTCTATCACTAATGAGCTATATTGTAAATTGTGAGATTAGTGTAACACTGAACCGGACTAACTGATGAAGATGATGACGGTTGCCCATGCAAAGTTTTTCAGTTTTGTTATTGCGTCTCTATTTGAATTCAATTCCCGGTCGAAAAATATATATATATATATATATATATCCTAAGGACAGAAACCTTGCTCCCGATTCGATTTCATTCACCGAGCAGGTGGAAACCTTAACGCTAAAAAAATATCCTAAGGACAAAAACCTTGCTCCCGGTTCGATTTCATTCACCGAGCAGGTGGAAACCTTAACGCTAAAAAAAAAATCCTAAGGACAGAAACCTTGCTCCTGGTTCGATTTCATTCACCGAGCAGGTGGAAACCTTAACACTAAAAAAAATATCCTAAGGATAGAAACCTTGCTCCCGATTCGATTTCATTCACCGAGCAGGTGGAAACCTTAACGCTAAAAAAATATCCTAAGGACAGAAACCTTGCTCTCGGTTCGATTTCATTTACCGAGCAGGTAGAAACCTTAATGCTAAAAAAAATATCCTAAAGACAGAAACCTTACTCCAGGTGCGATTTCATCCACCGAGCAGGTGGAAACCTTAACGCTAAAAAATATCCTAAGGACAAAAACCTTGCTCCCGGTTCGATTTCATTCACCGAGCAGGTGGAGACCTTAGTGCCGAAGATATCCTAAGGACGAACACTTTGTGCCCGGTTGGATTCCGCATACCGATAAAATTGACATCCTATTAAACGCTATCTGGGAACGGAAGTTCGCACCTCAGTTCAACACACCCCGTATGTTGCCGGACACTAAACAAACATGCACACATGAAAAATGAAAGAGTCGTACAGTGAAGGTAACAAGAAGATAAGCGTCACATGAGCATGGAAAAACATACAAATTAAACCATTGTCCTGTCACCAAAACCCGATGACCACAAGAACTAAAAGCAGGATGAAGTAATAATTGTTTAGCCACCACAGCCCAGTGACATAGGCCAACTTAAAAAAATAATAATAATAAAAAATAAAATAACAGAAGCATAAATTAAAAGGAAACATCAACAGTTTTCTCCGCAATTTCAGTCTGAGATTCGATGGTGCGTGTCTAGGCAGCAGGATTGGTTTGTTGTTGGATAGCATGCTCTTGAACTACAGCCTCTCCAAGCTGACCGGCGGACTGCAAAACGCTGGTGGCTTCCGCATTATCCCTTTCCACGTGGGCATCTATTTGCTACACCAACTCCATCAAGCTCTCCGTGTCTTCTACATCTATGGGCGCCTAGGGATTCTGCGTGATCGGGGCAAAGCTGGGAAAGGGTATCTGGCTAGGATCTTTGAGGGGGGAATCCTCGAGGACCCCCATGACCTACAAGGCGGCTAACCACCCGGCCTTAAAACCCAACTTCCTTACTTGATTCACGACCGATTCCACAGAATTCTCCGCGTCCGCGAACCACTCCTGGTACCACTTCTCTTCAGTAGCTTCCAGTGCAGCTCTTAGGTTGGCGAGCTCCTCAGCCTGGGAAGTAGTCAGACTTATCACCTCGGCTAACTTCACGTCCGTTTCGTTCTGCTTCAGCAAGAGCTCCACACACTTACTCTCCGCCTAGGCCATGGCCTTCTCCACGGCAGCAGCTTTCTTCTCGGAAGTTTCAGCGGCTTTTGTTTTTTTCCTTCGCTTTCTTAGTCGCTGCCTCCCTGGCTCCCCTTCAAGGTACACTCTCTTGTTCTCTAATTCTAAAATTTACTTTGTGCATGTTATCAATATCGAATGAAGTAGATCCGTTTTAAAACTTATTTTTCGCTGCATTTATCTTTATTTTCCATCAAATGGTATCAGAGCGGTCTTCAATTTCGTATTGTATAACATGTTTTGTGATTTTTAGAATTAGAGATGATAGTTTCACATTGTTAGAAGATTATGTTTCTTAATTTTCTGCATGTTGTTGAAACTATGTTTTGATGAAGACTGAAATTGATGTTATGATGTTGTTTAAATTTAGATTTAAGTATGTTAAATTGAATCTTAAGGCATTAGCATCAATGAATTTCAGTTTTGACATCAAACTCTGTCTGTAATGTTCATATGTTAAATGTTCGTTCATGAAAAACGAAGAAAACTGCCTTAGGAAAAATTCTGGAAATTCGAAATTCCCGATTTTCGATCGATCGAAAATCACTTTCGATCGATCGAATGAGACAGTGATCAAATTTTTTAGATTAATTAATTTTCGATTGCTAGTCGATCGATCGAATTTGTTTTTCGATCGATCGAGAAGCAATCGAGTATCAATCGAAAAAGTCAGATGATCAAGTTCGAATTTCTTAATTTTTTCGATCGATCGAGGGGCATTTTCGATCAATCGAAAGAAAGAAAATTAGAAATTTTTCTAAGTGTTTTCACATGTTAAAAGAGTAAGACTATGTGTAATTAGATTATGCATGTTTCAAAACTAAAAACCTTTCTTTTAAAACATCTAATGGGAGAGAGATACAAGGGTTGTATCTTACGGCCTCCATTGTTGGTTTAAAGTAGTGTGATTAAGCGCCTCGCCTTGGCGTATATGCCTTGCTCCCTTCAGAGGGTGTTTGATTCATGGTACTACAGGTTAAACTTCTTAGGGATAGATGAAATGTGTTTTTACACTGAGAACGACCACACTTCCGTGGAGTTACTTGGTGATTCACATTGATTCTAGGCAATGGTGTACACTAGACTAAGTGTGATGTTAACCTCCCTTTGGAGCTATGTCATTATTACTTAGAGGCTAAAGGAATAGCGGTAAATTATTTTTGTTTGGTAAGAGTTACCATGATAGCATTAATAATGAGAATAATTCTCGCCTGATCATAGTGATTTGTATGACCTCGCTTCCGAGGAATATTAATTACGGGATTGGTTTGTTGTTGCATACATTATATTATGGTTTTATTAAGGTTCCATACTATATGTTCATATGCTAAATAGATAATGTCCAGTTTACTTATTATATTCATGTTTATTGTTTTCAGATTTGAACATGGCATCTTTTAGCCCTCTTGTAACTATTCTTAATCAAAACAAACTGACTGGATCCAACTATGTTGACTGGAAAAGAAATCTGGACATTGTTCTTACTGCTGAAGAGCATAAGTATGTTCTTACTAAACCATGTCCTAGCTTTCCTTCATTAGATGCTCCTCTTGAGGAAAAACAACGATATGATCGTTGGCAGAAATCTAATGAAATGGCCAAGTGCTACATCTTAGCATCTATCTCAAATGTTCTACAGCATCAAATGCAAGATGTAGAACTAGCTTTAGACATAATGCTAAGTCTGAAGAAAATGTTTGGTGAGCAAGGCTGTTCTGCAAGGCAAGAGACCATGAGGCAAATTTATAATACCAGAATGGCTGAAGGAAGTTCAATGAGAGAGCATTGTCTTACAATGATCTCTAATCTGAATACATTGGAAGTTTTAGGTGTCGATATAGAGGGAGAATCCCAAGTGGATATGATACTCCAGTCGCTACCAGAATCATTCAAGGAATTCAAACTAAACTATAATATGAATAAAATATTTATACCTTGTCTGAATTAATGAATGAATTGGTAGTGGCAGAAGGCATTCTTGGTACTTCCAATGTTGAAGCCAATGTTGGTGAAGCTTCTACTTCTCAACCTAAGTTGAAAGGCAAAGGTAAGAAAAAGAAGAAGAAGGACTTCACCAAACAAAAGGGTAAACAAATTGCCTTAGGGGTTGCTGATAAAGGAAAGAAGATCAAAGGAAAGTGTTTCCATTATGGTGAGAAAGGACATTGGAAGAGAAATTGTCCAATATTTAAGGCTGCCAAAAACAAAGGTATGATTAATACATTCCTTCTTGAAATATGTTTGGTACAGAATCCCACGAATTCCTGGTGTGTGGATTCAGGTTGTACTAATCATATCTGCAATTCTTTGCAGGGGTTCCAAGAGACTAGAAAGCTTAAAGAAGGGGAGTTGTTTCTTACTTTGGCTGATGGGAGCAAGATTCCGGTTGTAGCTGTTGGTGTTTGTAATTTATGTTTTGAATCTAGAGTTCTAATATTAGAAGACTGTTTGTATGTATCTAATGTTCGTAGGAATTTAATTTCAGCTACTTACTTAGGTAAACATGGATATTGTGTTATCCTGAAAGACAATGTTGTAATAAAGAAGGATAAAGTGTTTATCTGTTCTAGCAATATTGTGGATGGTCTTTATATTTTAACTCTTGATAAGCATGAATTATATAATTCTGAATTAGATAATAACTCTCATGTAAAATCATTAAAGAGAAAATTTCCTTCTACTAGTGATGCATATCTTTGGCACTTGCATTTGGGTCATATTAATTCAAATAGGATTCAAAGACTGATCAAAGATGGACTCTTAGAGCCCATGGACTTTGCTGAATTTCCAGTTTGTGAATCTCGTTTGGAAGGTAAAATGACCAACGACCTTTTAATGCAAAAGGTAGAAGAGCCCAAGAGTTGCTAAAGCTAGTGCATTCTGATGTTTGTGGTCCTATGTCAATCCAATCAAGAGGTGGCTATGAGTATTTCATTACTTTCACTGATGATTACTCAAGATATGGTTATGTGTACCTAATGAAACGGAAGTCCGAAGCCTTTGAAAAGTTCAAAGAGTTTAGGGCTGAAGTTGAGAATCAATTAGGTAGACACATAAAAGCCATTCGATCTGATCGAAGTGGTGAATACCTTCTTGGAGATTTTAAGGATTACTTAACTAAGAATGGAATTGTATCTCAATTGACTGCACCTGGAACTCCACAACAAAATGATGTAGCAAAAAGAAGGAATAGGACTCTTTTAGAAATGGTTAGATCCATGATGAGTTACTCAACTTTATTGATTTCTTTTTAGGGTTATGCCTTTAACATAGCAATACATCTTTTAAATTTAGTTCCATCAAAATCTGTTCCCAAAACACCCATGGAATTGTGGAGTGGGCGTAAGCCTAGTATGAAATATCTCCATATTTGGGGTTGTCCAGCACATGTTTTAAAAAGGAAGCCTGATAAATTGGAACCAAAATCAGAAGTATGTTTGCTTGTAGGTTATCCAAAAGAAACTAGGGGTTATTTATTCTATAGTCATAAAGATAACAAAGTTTTTGTTAGTACAAATGCTAAATTCTTGGAAAATGACTATATGAATAATTTTACTCCTAGAAGTAGAGTTATGTTGGCTGAAATGAATGAATCTGTAAATGAACAACCAATAGATGAAACTAGGGATGGTGTGGCTGTATTAGATACACCACAAGATACTACTCATGACATGTCTAGTACCCAGGTGCCTCGTCGTAGTGGGAGAATTGTTTGGCCTCCTATAAGATTCATAGGTTTGGGAGAAACTTATGAAGCTATCTCAGAAGAGGTTGAATCGGATCCCTACACTTATGATGAAGCAATGAATGATGTAGATGCATATCATTGGGTCCAAGCTATGAAATCTGAATTAGATTCCATGTATTCCAATCAAGTTTGGGATCTTGTAAAGGCGCCTAACGACATTAAACCTGTTTGTTGCAAATGGGTTTACAAGAGAAAGAGAGGGATAGATGGAAAGGTTGAAACCTTTAAAGCAAGGCTAGTGGCGAAAGGGTATACACAAAAAGAAGGTATTGATTATGATGAAACCTTTTCTCCAGTAGCAATGCTTAAATCTATCAGAATTCTCTTATCCATTGCTGCTCATTTTGATTATGAGATTTGGCAAATGGATGTCAAGACTGCATTTCTTAATGGCAATCTTGAAGAGGAAATCTATATGATGCAACCGAAAGGTTTCATAGCAAAGAACCAAGAGAATATGGTATGCAAGTTGCAAAGGTCCATTTATGGACTTAAGCAAGCATCTAGGTCATGGAACATCAGATTTGATCAAGCAATCAAGTCATTTGGTTTTGAACAAAATCTTGATGAACCATGTGTGTACAAAAGACATCAAGATAAGTAGTAATGTTTCTAGAGCTTTATGTTGATGATATTCTACTCATTGGAAATGATGTAGGGGTAATGTCATCTGTAAAGGTTTGGTTGTCAAGCCAATTTGATATGAAGGACTTAGGTGAGGCTAACTTTATTCTAGGGATCAAGCTTTTGCGAGATCGCAAGAATAAGATGTTAAGATTATCACAAGCTGGATATATAGATAAGGTTCTAGAACGGTTTAGCATGCAAAACTCCAAGAAAGGATTACTTCCTTTCAGACATGGAGTTTCTCTGTCTGATGACCAAAAGCCTAAGACTCAAGAGGAAGAAGAAATGATGAGACAAGTTCCTTATGCTTCTGCAGTAGGAAGTCTCATGTATGCCATGCTTTGTACTAGACTAGATATCTGCTATTCAGTTGGCATGGTCAGCCGATATCAATCAAATCCAGGACCAAAACATTGGCAAGCTGTAAAGCATATTCTCAAGTATCTACGGAGAACGAGAGATTTTATGCTTGTTTACCATTGTGAGGATTTAATTCCCATTGGCTATACAGATTCAAATTTTCAATCAGATCTAGATTTCAGAAAATCCACTTCAGGATGTGTTTTCACCTTGGGAGGTGGAGCCATTAGTTGGCGGAGTATTAAGCAATCTTGTATTGCAGACTCCACCATGGAGGCAGAATATGTTGCTGCTTGTAAAGCAGCAAAGGAAGCTGTATGGCTCAAGAATTTCCTTTCTGACCTTAGTGTAATAAGAATGGAGCAAGTTTCAATCACATTGTTTTGTGATAACAGTGGAGCAGTTGCACAATCTAAAGATCCAAGGAATCACAAGAAAGGAAAGCACATTGAGAGGAAGTACCATATCATTCGAGATATTGTTGCTCGTGGAGATGTGGTGGTAGCAAAGATTGAAAGTGCAAACAATCTGGCAGATCCATTTACTAAAGCCTTGCCTCAAAGGACATTTGAGTCGCATTTGGAAAGAATGGGAGTTAGATTAGTGCACAATAGTCTTTAGGGCAAGTGGGAGAATGTTAGGATTAGTGCCCTTAAATCCTATTGTAAGATGCTATATATGATATTAAGTGTGACATTATGTTTGACATTATGTATGACTTAATATTATGTTTAATAAATTTGTTTTATTATTATTTGAAATAATGGTAACATGAATATTCGGACATTATCATATAGTCAATGAGATGCATAGTATGTGATTTATGTGAAGAGTCACAGAAGATATAAATCACAAGTTCTTTGTAAACTCAGAATTATAGTTCGTAGTCGGTGATGAAATTGGGCATTTCATCTGCGAAGACTATAACATATCAACTACGATGATTTGTCTTGATCATGGAAGTGGAGACTTCTAGTTGATGTGTTAATATATTTTAAGAGTTAAAACATATTGAACTGGACTGCTGTGAGATTTATTATTCTTCTAAAGACTGTCAAATGAATAATAAATCTCACGACTTGTATTTGCGTGAACTCTTAATCCTGAGAGAATAATGAACCTGATCATGAGGTGTAGGTTGCTTTGATATATCAGGAGTGAGATCTATAGTAATGGTAAAAACCTCAGTATATTGGGCAGCCACATTTAGTGTTGATGGAACATGTATTCTCAAGATGGAATTCATAGTCTCTTAACGGAGATATAAAATATTCTCTTGAGATAAGTTTAATGGGTTTGTTATTCAGAGAGTTAGGCCTAACCACTTTAGTAAGACTAAAGTATATATTTATGGAATTGGATTTCATAAATATATAATGAATAACATTAAAGGATTGAACCGGGTACTCAAGGATTAAGATGTAGTAATTTACAAAGTGGCAGTCTACATTAATGACTTTGTATTACTACGAATATTTAATGAAGGGGTTGCATGTATAATAAAGTCTTGGGATATAATTTATAGGTAAGGCCTAGAGTGCAACTATATTTTTATAGTGGTATTAAATATAGTTAATGGTAACTTTGGACTTGTCAAGAGTTGACAGAAAAGCCCAAGGCCCATTGGAGCTAGTGTCTTATTGGTCCTTTTTGGTCCCACTCCAAGCCACACATTTAAGCCCAATTGGAAAGGCCCAAAAGGCCAGCCCAATTAGATAATTGGTTAGATACAAAGGGAAAAACGTACAGAAATGTATGTGTAAGAAAAACATCATTGTAATGGTGTGGAAGTAAGTGAAAGTCACTCTTTAATAATCCCTTTGTTACCAATTGAGAGACCACACATCTTGGGCGTTAGTGGAATTGGAGTGAAGATTGAAGCACTTAGGAATACTTTTAATCTTCACTTCAATTCCACTAACGCCCAAGATGTGTGGTCTCTCAATTGGTAACAAAGGGATTATTAGAGAGTGACTTTCACTTACTTCCACACCATTATAATGATGTTTTTCTTACACATACATTTCTGTACATTTTTCCCTTTGTATCTAACCAATTATCTAATTGGGCTGGCCTTTTGGGCCTTTCCAATTGGGCTTAAATGTGTGGCTTGGAGTGGGACCAAAAGGGACCAATAAGACACTAGCTCCAATGGGCCTTGGGCTTTTCTGTCAACTCTTGACAAGTCCAAAGTTACCATTAACTATATTTAATACCACTATAAAAATATAGTTGCACTCTAGGTCTTATCTATAAATTATATTCCAAGACTTTATTATACATGCAACCCTTTCATTAAATATTCGTAGTAATACAAAGTCATTAATGTAGACTGCCACTTTGTAAATTACTACATTTTAATCTTTGAGTACCCGGTTCAATCCTTTAATGTTATTCATTATATATTTATGAAATCCAATTCCATAAATATATACTTTAGTCTTACTAAAGTGGTTAGGCCTAACTCTCTGAATAACAAACCCATTAAACTTATCTCAAGGGAATATTTTATATCTCCGTTAAGAGACTATGAATTCCATCTTGAGAATACATGTTCCATCAACACTAAATGTAGCTGCCCAACATACTGAGGTTTTGACCATTACTATAGATTTCACTCCTGATATATCAAAGCAACCTACACCTCATGATCGGGTTCATTATTCTCTCAGGATTAAGAGTTCACGCAAATACAAGTCATTAGATTTATTATTCATTTAACAGTCTTTAGGAGAATAATAAATCTCACAGCGGTCCAGTTCAATATGTTTTAACTCTTAAAACATATTAACACATCAACTAGAAGTCTCCACTTCCATGATCAAGACAAATTATCATAGTTGATATGTTATAGTCTTCGCAGATGAAATGCCCAATTTCATCACCGACTACGAACTATAATTCTGAGTTTACAAAGAACTTGTGATTTATATCTTCTGTGACTCTTCACATAAATCACATATTATGCATCTCATGGACTATATGATAATGTCCGAATATTCATGTTACCATTATTTCAGATAATAATGAAACAAATTTATTAAACATAATATTAAGTCATACATAATGTCAAACACAATGTCACACTTAATATCATACATAGCATCTTACAATAGGATTTAAGGGCACTAATCCTAACACCCCTCTCCCAGTCCGCGTCCTTGGAGACCTCCTTCAAGCGCCCGTCAATAATGTGGGCCAGCTGAGCAGCTTAATAAAGCCCCGGGGGTCAATACAGCAAGAAAACAAAACGCATACACCCGATAAGAAATAGGACGGCAGTCATAGCCGAAGGGTGAAACGCGTTAGTACATGTGCATGTATGAATAGCAATAAAAATGACAGGTAAAAACGTACAAAGAATTACCGCGAGAGTAAACCACTGTAACCTTCTCCCCATGGATTCCTCTGTCCCCTGCTCATATGCGTGCACGTCCTCGGGCAGGAGAAGTCCTTACGCTAAGCTTTGAGCAACGTGCCCCCCTTCGCCTTTCTCCCATACTCGCAGACTTGCATTCTTGGGGAGCGGCTTGCCGTCTAGGAAAAACTTCGGTCGCCATGGCTGCGCCGCTTGAGAGGAGGACGCGAGGCCCGCCCCTTCCTGAGTCTGCGACTCCTGGATAACTATGCCCTTAGACGGTTGGGGGGGGCCTGGGTTGTGGGCACTACTGGAACGGGAGGTGTTTGCTTAGTAACGCGTTGCCTCTTCCGGGTTTATCCAGCCGAGGAGGGAGGTGGAGGAGGAGGTGTCTGGCCTCGGCCACGTGAAGGTTGCTACTGCACGGTCTGTCTCACACCGGGAATAAAGCGATCAATGCTGAGTGTCTTACAGGTCACCATGTCCTGAGTGTGCTCAGATTCTACGTCTGAAAGGTCGGTAATGTCAACGGCTACTCGCTCGGCCGTTACCACAAGTTCCTCAGGCTCTACTTGTTCTTCAGATGGGTCGGGCTTTTCCTCAGCGGGGGCTGCCTCCTCAACCGGCACGTGAGCAAGTTCACGCAAGCGTCGAGACACGCGCTCCGCCGACTCGTCCCGTATTGGTGCAAGCTCGTCCGAATGCGTGTAACATGGACCTAGCTCCCGTGCTTCTCCTGTCGTTAGGCTTGGCGGCAAAAGGTTTGCGTGTCGAACGTCAATGTAAGAAAGAAGGGGATTGTCTACCAACAACGCTTGCTTGAATGGCTGCCAAGTGGAGGACACCGGTTCGACCCTGAGAATTAAATGGGACGCCCGGAGTTATCCATCCCAATGGACAAATATCTTGAACCTAAGGACAAAATTCAGATCCCTAACGTGGACTACCCTAACGTCCGGGATGAACACTTTACTGTCTGAGAAAGAAAACAAGGGAGATAATGTCAACTAAGTGACATGAAAATAGGAATAAAAGTGACAGTAACTACGAAAGAATGATAAATGTATGAATATGTGCAAGTAGAGTATTATAATAGAGTTCAGGGGGGCGGAAGTTAATATGAACCCATTTCACGGCGTGAAAGGAGACAATGGACGTCCCCGGCAAACTAGTTGCCGCGTACCCGAACGAACTCCCTGGCAGAGTTCCTATTGGAGTCAAGTAGGCATGATATCAGCCGCACCCGTTTATCTCTAACCTTTAAATTATAGTTAGAATTCTTATTCCCACACAAGCTGTACATGTGGTTTATGTCATGATGATTTAGTTATAAACCGAATATTTGGTTTAGCCTACTGACACAACTGACTACCCGGTAAAAATTTGGGGGGAGTTGGTCGGGGCACAACCTATAATATCTAAGCGTGTGTATTAAGAGAGGATCTACAGGAAACCTAACCCCACCCTCCAGGATGGACATTAAGGGAAAGAAGGCAGTTTGACCCCCTCTGTAGAAGTCAAGTTCATTCTCATGGCAGTATGCCACCTCCACATCACCGAGAATGTCAAATTTCTGCCTAAAGGTAGCCAAAGACGCTGTGGTGTTCAACAGGTAAGCATACCCCATTTCAAAACCCTAAAGCTAGAGAGGAAAGATGGTGAGAGGAAGGAAAGAGGGCTCTGGGCAGGCAAGTGAACACAAGGACCAGTGCTCGGCAGAGAGAAATTTTGGAGGAAATGACTAACAGAAATTGTGAAATGGATTAGTATGAACTATTTGTAGGTACCAAGGATGGAGAGGAGGCGTCTGATCAATCATAATGGGGCTCAGTTAACCAAAGAATTTGAATGGACTCCAACGCCACCTGACACATGTCCCTTCGGTTCGCAAACCATCAAATAATGATGACGGCTGGAACGGACGTTCTGAAACGGCACGACTTTTAATGGCGCATTAATGAACTCCTGGGAACGCCTTAACTCCTGCCTTTGGACCTTCCCAAGAGGGCTATCCCCATGGTTCCTTGATTCTTCCCGTCAGCCTGGCATGAATCAAGGGGGGGCTATTGTACAACCCCTTGGTACCCAAGCCCATCTGGGCCTCATGGTCTAGCCCAGCGATGCGGCCCACGGTCTAGCCTAGTGGTGCGACCCGACCTTCACCCTTCTGCAGTCTGAGATGCAAATCTAGGCCCACGCTGGATATAAACCCTATCCTCGGCACCCAACTTTTGCTCAGTACCCTATCAGACATTAATGTGGGATATCCACTGAACAGGTCATCATTAGCATGCCTGGCAGGGCCAGGATGCCTTGGCCGGGCAAGCTGGTAGAAGTGGGAACCAAGTTCCGATGCCACTTTCACCTAACTTTCCACTTATGATTGATGATATTGGACCCCTATTTGCACTAACCATAATTGTAATCATGGCCTCTCCACCAACTTTAGAGCTATAAATATGAGAGGATTTGGAAAGAAAAGGGGATTTTGAAAAGGGAGAGCTAGAGAGAACAGAGAGCAAAGGGAGAAAAGTGATCTCATTGGGTCCTTGTGCTAAGAACGACCCAGGGTAGGAAATCCAAACCCACCACACAAGTAAGTTGTGAGAACAAGTGAGGCCCATCCTATTAGTCTCATCCTTGTTGCGTACAAGTACCTATTAATATAGTGTTGTGCTATTGTAGGCAACCAAAAATAAAACCTACACTCCTAAAAATACATGTAGTGGTGTGAGTAAGGATTGTTCCCACAGAGAGTATCTGTAAGGTTGAATATAATCAACCATTCTGTTGGCTTTATTCTGTGCCAATTTGCTTGTAATTCAGCATTTAAAAACCCTGTATTTAGATGGGAATCATGTAAGGGTAATGTGTGAGATAATGTGAAGAAAAAGCTCAAGAGTGTGCACTCAACAGGGCCTCACGACTGGATCTCGCAGTTGGCAAGTCGCCAAAGAAGTCACACATGTGAAGCATGCAGAGGAGCTGAAGAGTCACGCCAGCTGGAGCACTACTGGACAAAACTTCCAGTCTAGCCATTCTGTTAGCTCGCGACTCAGTCAAGTCACAAGGCCAAGTCGCCAGACCACTCTGTTTAGGAAAAATTAACCTTTTGCATTCCAAACACACACCAGTATAAATACCCCTTATACCTACGTATTGTAGAGAGCTTCCAGAGAGAATTTTGAGAGAGAAATCCTAGAGAAAAACAAGATTGACTCATCCACAATCTTCATCCTTAATTCTCCAAATTCCTCTACTCTTACCCTCTCCATTGATACATCCTTGAGAGGTACATTTAGCCAAATCGTTTTCTCACCATACCTATATTTGTAAGAAAGTTATTTTGGTGCTTGGGAAGTAGTTAGGAAGGGACCAATTGATATTGGTTGATGCTATGGGCTATAGCGGAATCCGGTAAGCTAGAGAAGACAAAGGTTCGGCATAACCTTGTTGGAGCAAGAAACTTGGAGGGCTTAGGTACACTGGGTAGATTAGGCTTGGAAGGTCTTCTGCTGTTCATGTATCTCAACTTCACTCTCTAGTGGATTATTGATCACTTGGAGGGCGGCGAAGAGGTTTTACACCGAGGACTTCGGTTTCCTCTTCGATAACACATCGCTATATTGTCTTTGTGTTTGCATCTCTTTTCCCTTAATCTTTTCCATTTAATTTCTACTGTGGTTGTGATTTTATTTGGTTTAGATTGTTTTATCAATTCTGCTTTAGCTTATTTTCATATTCCGCACATACATTTTTTAATAATAAGCTTGAATTGGTAATTTGTATTTTGGGGGTCTAAATGTTCAAGGTGTTTTACACACTATTTGAACATTCAATTGGTATCAGAGCAGGTACACTTGTTGTGGTTTAAATACCTATGTGTGATCCTTAACCCCTTGTGTTATTTGCCATGGATAGTGCTTTGTATGCTTCTATGCATGTTTTGGATGTTGATGAATGTAACATGCCACATGTTTGTGAAAATGCCTCTATGAGTGATAATCCTCATGATTGTGATACTATGTTACATGAATCCTTGGGTGTTGTTGATATTCCTAACATTAAACTCTTGAAGAAAAAAGCTAAGAAGTTTCATAAGGATTTGAGCAAGTTATTTTGTGAAAATGATGATTTGATAGCTAAGCTCAATAAAACAAATAAATTAGTTGAGGAATATAAGAAACTTGCTGAAAATTCTCTTGAAAAGCTAAAAGAGTTTAAATGTTTGACCATGGACTTGGATGCTAAACTTGTTTTGTCTAACAAACTTCTTGATGAGCTAAAATGTGAAAATGAATCTCTTAAGATGCATGCCAAGTATTTGATTGTTGAACCTATTGTTAAAAAGGATGAAAATATTTGTTGCAATTATGTTATGGTATTCGATTTTGTGCCTATTGTGTGTTCTACCTCAAAGGACAAATTGGTGTACATTCCTCCACACAAAAGAAATCAAAAAATGAAGAGAAAGGCTATTAAGTCAAAGCCTCCGTTTAGGTCTCAACCTAAGGTTTTGGATGGATCTAAATTTGTTCCAACTTGTCACCATTATGGTGTGATTAGTCATATAAGACTTCAATGTCATAAGTTGAAGAAAGAACAAAATCATATTGCTAGATCCCTTCCCAAAAAACCTAGTGGACCTAAACACATTATTTGTCACCACTGCGGTGCTTTTGGTCGTCTAAGACCTTATTGTTCTGAGTTTCATGCTCTTAAAAGTATCAAATGAAAAGAGAAACTTAAGCTTCTTGGAAGTTGTGCTAAAAAGGGTAAACCGGATTTGAGTGAAAATAGCATGTTGTTAAAGAAAGTGTTTAATACTCTTAACTCCTTAACTATGTGCATCTCCAGTTCTCATTCTTCCAACCCTCATCTCACTTCTCTTGAGACACTCATTCCAAACAATCAATCCGTTTGGATGAGGAAGGGTTCCTATGGTTGAGTTTTTTCTCTTTTAGTCCTTGATCTAATTCTTTCGATCTTTGTAGGACCCTTCATGCAATAGATGCTTCATTGTCATGTATTTGTGCATCATGCATCTCTTTATATGCATTGTTTTTGTTGTTTTTGCATTTGATCTTACTTTTTGATTTTAGTTTTGTGTGAGTAAAAAATTCAAAACCACATAAAAGTTTAATCGTATGTGTTTGAGCACATATCTCATGTGAGTTTGGCCTAGTACCTTTGTACAAATGGCTTAATGCATTTATAAGCTTAGCTTCTTATGTATGCACATCTATCTTTGTGGGAAAAATCTTGACATCTATGTGTAATTGTTGTAAATCGATCTTCAAGCTTGTCATAGATTAGTCATAGTCATGTTGGTTTTAATACATGCGTAGACTTATGCCTATATATCTTTCTACATTTTTATATTTTTTTTTTTTTGCTTAAAGAGCTCAACCAATGTAAATCTTAAAATGAAAAGAGATAATGAGCTGCAAAAGCCGTCGCACATACTAGTATTTGACTAAGAAAAAGGGAAAGCGACTTTTTATGAAAATGTATGATGCCCAAAAAGCCAAAGGCTTGTTCATCAAATTGAAATATCAAAAATTTTAGACATCAATCTCAAAATGAGATGTATTGATTCAAAATGATCAAATGTTATGATTTGTAAAGAAGCCAAATGAAAAGCTTCAAAGATATGTAATCATTTTCTTGTGGGAGGTCATATATGCATATTTCTATAAGTGAGATAGACCACTTGACTTAGTACTAGTTGCGTATGACTTGATTAAATTGATCATTGAAACTTCACTCTAGACTAAGAACTATTCCACATTTGATACACACACATACACACACACACACACATATGCCTAATGTTCAATGAATGCCTTATTCATTTGTTCGATTGTACTCGTTTAAATGTGATATGTGTGCGCTCAACTATATATAGATCAATCCAAAAAGTTTTTTGATCATTTTATATGTATTTGGAAGTGTTTTTCATCACTCTCTGTGTTCATGTTTAGTGCTTATTTTGTTTTTCATTGTTTAAGCACGTTTTGTGTTGAAAAACAGGTGTCAGAATTTTTGGTTACTCATTCTGGCTACTCTCGCGAGTAGCGAGTTTTGGCTACTCGTTATGGCAACTCCCCAGTCGTGAGACCCAGTCATGAGTTTACATAGAATGGTTTCGCGACTCAACTCGCGACTCGCCAGTCATGAAATGCCCAAAATCAGCTTTTTAAAAAGCTTTTTCGTGGGAAACTTGTTTTAAACCTCTCCCATCCTCTCTAAAACCCCTCTTTCAATATTTTTACATCAAAACCCAACCAATTTGAATGGTTTTTAATTCCATTAACATCTCTAAGGTAATTTTAAACTCTTTTCATTGATTTGGATCATTAGATTATATTTTGGTGAGTTTTGTGCTCTTGGTTGAGATTTTCATCATAGGGGTTGGGAAAACTTATTTTTTAGTCAAATTTTTGTATGAGATTAGTTTCTTTTGATGATTTGCTTTGGATGTTGGCCCCTTATGGCTAAAAGAACATGTATTAAGGGTAGATTTCATGATGTTTGTGCATTGTTTCACATTGTTGTTCATAGTGTGCATGCTAGGTGTCTGATAAAATGCCTCTTAGACATTTTCTCACTTGTTTGGACTCCAATGAGTACCAAACTTTGGGGTTTCTTATGTTTCCTCGTTAGGAACATGTTTGGATCATTGGTTGTGTATTTAACACACCTTGGCCCACATGTGCATTTTCCATGCTTTATTCATGCAATACACATTGCCACCTCTTGCACACACCTTTGCTACCCTTGTCATGCATTGGCCTATACCTTGTTTCTTCATCCTAGCATGTTATGTTTACCTTATGCTTTGTAGCATTTTGTTTTGTCTTAGGTTTGAGCTTCATTTTCTCATTCATCTCGCACCCCTCATGCATCCTTATCATTGTTCGTACCTTCATCTCTTGCCCTCTTTTCTCCTTGACCCTTTGTCTATTCGTGTCAAAAAATGGGAGAGTATACTATTGTGTCATTTCTATATGACTCTTATGCACATTCTTAAGGGGAGAAATTCTATTTCTTGTGCACATTTGTACGGGGAGAGATATTCCATAGGGGAGATGCATATACCAAGGGGGAGAAGACATTGTATTAATAAGAAAACTTTGTTTTGTTTGTGTTTCTTTTTGTTTGTTTTCTTTTTGGCTTTATGATTCTTTGTGTTATGTTTAGTATCTAAGCTTTGTTGTTCTCATTGCATCATGTTTTTGTATTGAACATGCATACATCCTTATGCTATTGTGCTTTAGTATCTAAGCTTTGTTGTTCTCAATGCATTCTTATGTTTCCTCGTTAGGAACATGTTTGGATCATTGGTTGTGTATTTAACACACCTTGGCCCACATGTGCATTTTCCATGCTTTATTCATGCAATACACATTGCCACCTCTTGCACACACCTTTGCTACCCTTGTCATGCATTGGCCTATACCTTGTTTCTTCATCCTAGCATGTTATGTTTACCTTATGCTTTGTAGCATTTTGTTTTGTCTTAGGTTTGAGCTTCATTTTCTCATTCATCTCGCACCCCTCATGCATCCTTATCATTGTTCGTACCTTCATCTCTTGCCCTCTTTTCTCCTTGACCCTTTGTCTATTCGTGTCAAAAAATGGGAGAGTATACTATTGTGTCATTTCTATATGACTCTTGTGCACATTCTTAAGGGGAGAAATTCTATTTCTTGTGCACATTTGTACGGGGAAAGATATTCCATAGGGGAGATGCATATACCAAGGGGGAGAAGACATTGTATTAATAAGAAAACTTTGTTTTGTTTGTGTTTCTTTTTGTTTGTTTTCTTTTTGGCTTTATGATTCTTTGTGTTATGTTTAGTATCTAAGCTTTGTTGTTCTCATTGCATCATGTTTTTGTATTGAACATGCATACATCCTTATGCTATTGTGCTTTATTGAATGCTTGTTCGGATGATCATTTGCTTTGCTATGTGATCATTGTAGTCATTTCTTTATGACTGTTTTGGTGTATGATCAAGTTACTCACATGTTTCATATCATGTCTACTTGATCACAATTTACTTGTTACATTATACTTGTCCTTTTATTACTTGATTTACCTTGACGGACTAATGTGTTTTGTGCAAGTGTTTCAGGTTACACGTATATATGTTACAAGTTCATCACAGCTCCTATGATTCATGATAGGGGGAGTGCTTTGTACCCATGCTTTGTAGCTTAGTACTTTTTGTTAATGTTTTTGCATTTCTTTAAGTACATCACTCTTGTGTCCTTGTTGGATTTTTATCCTTAATACAATTACCTTGTGTTGTTGTATTGGTTGAGTGTTGGACATGCAAATGATACTTTGCATTGAGCTTATTAGCTTGCATGTCTGGATGTTCATTTCTTGTGTGAATGAGCATTGTGGTCACTATTTATAATGATTGTTCTTTTTTGGTCAAGCCATGCTTTATTACTTTAATCTATATTGCTTGATCGCGTTGTGCTTACTCCATATGCATTACAAGTTTTTTTGCATACAATGATCATACTATGTTGTTGTGTTTCAGGAGTTACTTGTTCTTATGGTTCAAGACCTACACAGATTCTAGAGTTAGGTGTGAGTGAGTTTTGTTCAACTGTTCCCAACTCACATGTTAACTCTAGAGTTTGTTTTAGGGTTTTGTCACAGAATAGCCAAATGGGGAGATTGTAAGGTTGAATTTAATCAACCATTCTGTTGGCTTTATTCCTTGCCAATTTGCTTGTAATTCAGCATTTAGAAACCCTGTATTTAGGTGAGAATCATGTAAGGGTAGTGTGTGAGAGAGTGTAAAGAAAAAGCTCAAGAGTGTGCACTTAGCAGGGCCTCGCGACTAGATCTAGCAGCTAGCAAGTCGCCAAAGAAGGCACACGTGTGAAGTATGCAAAGAAGCTGAAGAGTCACGCCAGCTAGAGCACTATAGGACAAAACTTCCAGTCTAGCCATTCTATTAGCTCGCGACTCAGTCAAGTCGCGAGGCCAAGTAGCCAGACCATTCTGTTTGGGAAAAACTGACCTTTCGCATTCCAAACACACACCAGTATAAATACCCCTTATACCCATGTATTGTAGAGAGCTTCCAGAGAGAATTTTGAGAGAGAAACCCTAGAGAAAAACAAGATTGACTCATCCACAATCTTCATCCTTGATTCTCCAAATTCCTCTACTCTCACCCTTTCCATTGATACATCCTTGAGAGGTACATTTAGCCAAATCCTTTTCTCACCATGCCTATATCTGTGAGAAGGTTATTTTGGTGCTTGGGAAGTAGTTAGGAAGGGACCAATTAATATTGGTTGATGCTATGGGTTATAGCGAAATCCGGTAAGATAGAGAAGACAAAGGTTCGGCGTAACCTCGTTGGAGCAAGAAGCTTGAAGGGCTTAAGTACACTGGGTAGATTAGGCTTGGAGGGTCTTCTGCTGTTCATGTATCCCAACTTCATTCTTTAATGGATTATTGACCACTTGTAGGGCGGCGGAGAGGTTTTATGCCGAGGACTTCATTTTCCTCTTCGATAACACATCGCTGTGTTGTCTTTGTGTTTGCATCTCTCTTCCCTTAATCTTTGCCATTTAATTTCTGCTATGGTTGTGATTTTATTTGGTTTAGATTGTTTTATCAATTCTTTTTTAGCTTACTTTCATATTCCGCACATACGTTATTTGATAATAAGTTTGAATTGGTAATTTGTATTTTAGGGGTCTAAACGTTCAAGTTGTTTTACACACTATTTGAACATTTAGTATCTAGCCTAGTTTTATGCTACGTGAACAAGGATGGGGAGGGGGGGGGTTTAAGTATAATGAAAACAATTTTAAGAAAAACAACTAAGAAACAATTTAAATTAAAGTATCGAAATCAATCAAAAGAACAAACCTTGGTCTAAGTCAACATCCACCACCGGAATTTTACAACTGATCATCGATGCAAGTATATATCAATTCACACATTGAATATTCACCGTTGGAACTATTTTCCTATCTCTCCTTAGTTGCAGTTAATTAGAAAACAAGAAATCTAATAAACCCTAACTACTAAACAACCCAAGACAAGCGCTAAAGATTTAATCTAGTAGCAGCCTTAAGAATTAGAGAGATCGATGAAACTAAACAACACAAGCAAAAGTGGATGTATTTAATTTAGTCAAGTGTTCTTCCTAAGATCTAATAATTTCTGACACAGCAAATCATTAAATCTTGGTTGCTTCACAAATTAGAGAGATCAAACAATTATGGAATTGATATCTAACCCAGCAGTAGATTGCAACAAATAATAAACTAGTAGGCCTCCTAGTAATTAAACGAGACAATCATGAAAATAGGTACAGAGGAACATCTTATACTCAAAGCATAAAATTGAACAGTAAAAACAAATTAGATCTCACAGTTTTATTGATTCCGAGGCTTCCATTTCCTTCAACCAAGTATAAAAGTTTAGCCAAGCTGGGCCATGATGAAAACTCGAAGGAGAAAATTAGAGAAGAGGGTAGAGAGAGTCGTGTGTCCAATCTGATTTCTCCCCCTTGTTTTACACGTTGATTCCCCCTTTCCCAAGCCTACAAAATCTCCTAAAAATATTCTAAATAATAATTTCCAAATCTAACTAATTAAGGAAACATATTAAAAATAAAACAAAATCCTAATATAACTAGGAAAGTGGTGTTTTTCAGCTAGAATTTTCGTGCATCAGATCTGGAAACTTCCAAAAATAAACCACATCAGATCCGCGTATTAGAATTTCAAGCAAAGGAACATTTCAGAACGTCAGCAGTGCAAGTGTAGCAACTTCAAGCCCGATTTCAGCCTTGATGCCTAGCATTAAATTTAGCTTGTAACTCTCTTTCTCGTTTTTGCTCAATCACCCGATCAGAATGTTCAAAAAATTCTGCCACATCCAAATTAGATTTCAAGTAATCTTTCAAATCTCCATTCAAGCTTTCACTGAGTTGGGTACTTCGTATTCTCAATGTAAATTCATTCTTCATGTAATACTTTGCCCATTTTCCTTTCAATTTGTAGATAGTATCCAACCAACTACGATCATGTATAACATATGTGTCAATCATGTCCTCCCAAGTTTTTTCAAATTCAATTTCATCATTAAACTCAAACATACAAGTTTTAAAAACTTGAAGAAAAGAAGAATCATCCTTCATCAAATTCTCCAAATGTTTTATCCCATTTTGCATTATGTGCCAAGTACATAATCCATGGTAAAAGTAAGGCATTACCTCACTCAATGCCTTTTCCATTGCAGGATCTTGATCCATAAAAATTTTTTTAGGTCTTTTACCTGCATGTGCAACTAACGCTCCGTTTGTTTCGATGTAAAATATTTGTAAAAGTAAAATATTTTACATGTAAAATATTTACAGGAAAATATTTTCATTTTACAGTGTTTGGCAATGTATATGAAAATGTTGTGTAAAATATTTTCCAATGTTTGGCACAATGTAAAATGGGAAAAAAAAATTGGTAAAAATTTAAAATTGTATTGAGACATCACCAATGGCTAAAATCTAGAGTTTAATAACCATGGAAAATGGCATCCGTTGAATTTCAAGTGTTCAGTAATGAATAGAATAGAAAAAAAAAATTTTAATAGTCCAATTTTTGTCCATAAACAATGACATTGGGGTCATTCTATGAATGTTTCACATACTTGGTACAAGTTAGACACTGTAAACTTAATTGGTCTCATTTCTACATATACACCCAGATAAAACCAAATTCTTGATGCAGAACTAATACAAATATTCAATTCCATAAGATTCCTCACAATCTAATACAAGTACAATATCTAAATGATTTTTCCAAAAATTATGAATTTTAAAAAACGCAGGTGTCTACAATAAAAGAAAGAGCAAGACATAAGTGATCAAAGGCACTTATCTAGTATTATCTTCATACACACATCATCTACTCAATTACGTATCCAGATATTGAACATGTGTCAAAGAATGTACTAGATGAATCATTGATAAAAACAAAGATTCAATATATCAAAATATCAATATATGAACATGTCAAAGAATGTGCTAGATGAATCAATATATAACAACAAAGATTGAAGACCACAGCTGGCACCCAACGTTTCTGGCCCCAAGCAGATATCTAGTGAGTTCACTTCTTGTAATAATCATGACTAATGCAGCTACACAGGGAGTTCAGCAGAGCAAAACATCATTTTGCCTTCTTCTAGTAGCAAAATGTCCATTTGGGTCATGGAACATGTCCACAGTACTGATTTGAAGCCAAAAATTCTATAAAGCATTTAAGACGTCACCGACCATGCTTTCTCTTTTTCTGGCCCTTACCAACGGAGAAAGAACCAACTGCATACCGTGAATTAACAAAATGAAAGAACCTGCAGAATAGTTTAGAAACCAATACAGCAGAACCTGCAAAAATATATCTGGACAAAATATAACATTATCATAATCATAATGAATCCAAAATATAACATTATTCCATAATAACTCCAAAACATGTCAATCAGTGTTGCATAACCATCCATAAGCACACTTACCATAACAAAACCCAAAGACTATGACAATATAGCTAACATTAACACATTATCTTCCAAAATATGAAATTGCTTCATAATTATTAATAACCTAAAGAATACCATGGTACCACTAACATGTTTCACACAACGTATCCAGCAACTTCAAGTTAGAAGGTTTTGTTGAAAAATTTCTCCAACCAAAGCTTTCTCATCCTATCATTTTTAGCCATAAAGGCCTTTCCTGCCTTTTCATCATTAACCAAATGATCAAAAGCTTCATCAAGCATGTCTTCTTCAAAGCCTTCAACAGTCATCACTATTTTATGAAGCTCATTTGTATTAACTGGGCCATGACTTAGAGCTGTAACAGCTACTGCAATCTATTTGAGTTGTTCAGTCATCTCACTAAAAGGACTATCTTCATTCATAGCTGCATAAGTTCTCTTTCTATGGCTCCTTCCCTTAGATGAAGTTCCATTGGAAGCTTCATGGGCATCTTTTGGTAATGTATCAGAGTCACCTTCAAATTCTAGATTTTGGATGTCATTCTGCGAGGTCTCATTTTCAACCAATGGAGAACGTTCACTCCATTGCTTTGAAAAGCCACCAATTGCCATGTCCTTACCAACAACAATAGCCATCTCATCATACTGTTCAATTTTTTTATTTAAATATGGCGCATGAGCGGGATGAGCCTGTGCAAAGAAATATGACAATGTCAATAAATTGGATGATTTAATCTAATAAATGTATAAATCATTATTGATCCTAAAAAAAAATAATAAATAAATAAATAAAGCTCATTTATATAAATTTCATACCAGCACTTCAGCATCATAAGCTTGCTTGTCACATGTGATCATTTTCAAATTATCATCCCAACCAAATCCACTTTTTTTTCGAATATCCTGAATGAGTTTCCACTCTTTTCTAACCGTACGAAGACGGTTATGCACATGTGATGCATGACACTCTACATTAAACTTCACACCAATTTCTTTTGCCACTTTGTCAAGGGATTGAGGCCTAAATTTGTTTGAGGGCTTGTTGCCTTGTTCAGCCTCAACAACCAACATTTTAAACAGCATGTCACACATTAGTTGTGTCCACCTAAGTTGAGATCCTAGTTCTTTCCCCTTGTTCTTGGACATTGCTATAGCCAAAATGACAATCTAATGAATCACAACCATTATGATAATAACAATATAAATTATTATTACAAAAATAAAACCTGAAACTATGGAACAAAAAATTCATCATCCAAAAACAATGCAAACCCATGTTGACTTGAACTTGAGAAACCAAATAACAATTTTAACTATTTTCCCACAAAAATATTCAATTATTACATTTTGTAAAGTGTACAAGATATCCACTTATGCTCTGTTAGCAACCAAATACAAAGCCAAATAAAGTTAACAGCACATAATCATAGAACGCTGTAATACATCATCAACAAATAACTCCAAACAGCTTAGACTGAATAAATTTATGCATGTCTTCTAATTATGTAGTCAGCCCACATTGCTTGACATATCTCATCACTCTTATTATTCCATTCTCTACTTTCCACTATAGCTTCGCGTCGGCTAGGTTGGACTCGATCACTAGACTCTGTCTCACATGTTCCAACTTGCATAATTGGGTCATTAGGATCAACCCCCATGATGTGATTGTGAATAACACCACATGCTAAAACTACATCCATTTGTGTATTAAAGGACCAAAATGGTTCTGCATCCAAGACACAAAAATGTTTTTTTATAACTCCAAACCCTCGCTCAATGGTAGTTCACAACGAAGAATGACGAAGGTTGAATAATTCTTTTGCATTTTCAGGTGGATGATCACTAAACTCTTTCAAATGATATCGAACACTTTGATAAGGAGACAAGATTCCAGGTCTATTTCCATAACCAACATCACCAAGATAATATTTACCTACAAATTATGAATCAATTTTTTATAAAAAATTCCAGCATAAAACCAAACATAAAGGCTAGTTATCTATATAATACCTTTTGGTATTTTAAATCCCCTTGGTCTACTAAGTGCATCATTTAAAATACGAGAATCATGAGCACTGCCTTCCCAACCAGCTAACATATAGGTGAATCTTAAGTCAAATGAAATTGCAGCTAACACATTTTGTGTTGTCCCCCCCTTTCGACCACGAAACCTTCCTTGGATTTCAATTGGAACAGATGCATGGACATGAGTTCCATCAATTGCTCCCACACAATCCTAATGGTGACCAATATTAAGTAATGCTCATTTCAAAAATCACCTAACAAATGAAAAAAACAACAAACAAAATTTGAAAAGTTTACCTTAAAATAAGGATAGAACCTTCTACTATTCCTTATCTCTGGGGGTGTAGAGTTGTCAGGTAATCTAACAACATGCCTATATAATTGCAAAACTGCTTTAAGGACAATTTTAAAATATCGATAAATTGTCTCAATTGATCTATGGAACCTGGCAGCAAGGACTCGAAACCTAACATTATGGCCAATAGTATGCAAAAACATCAACACCTGCTCTGTAATAGGCATGTAGATAGTCTCACGTACCAAGTTTCTCTCAACAAGAATTCTACATACTTCATAGAAAGCTACAGGTCTCATTCTTATCATAAAACTGCAATGTGTGTCACCTCGATGAAGAATATCACTTATAAAACCTTCTCTTTCATAATCCCGGTTCACACGAGGTTGCCTAATTATAAATCTCCTAGATCTAATATCTTCTAATATTATAGCTCCCACAGCAAGGACAGATGCAATTGTGGCAAGAACTGCTGCTTGAATTTTTTGGTTATCCATCTACATAACAAAACCAAGATAATGGGCTCTTTCAACTTTTCTTTACCCACACAAAACTAAAACAAAATAGAAAAAGCCAACCACACAACCAAATAGCAGAGGCAGCAACCAAATAAGTAATCAAAGGTGAGTGGTTGTAGATTTTTACTTTTTCTTATAAAAATGATTGAATACATGATGAGTAGTTATTAGTTGGTATAGTTTAAAACACATATATCCTAATGAAGGCAGCAACCAAGACACAAAGTTAGGAAGATTAGTGTGGATAATTATGAACAGAGTGTGAAGTGTGGCAAACATTCCCATTAAATTTAATTATTATCATTCTTGTCTGATAATACTCACTCGCACCATTGCTGCAACTATATATTTTAATAACCATATCAATGACTAAAACAAGGGCCTGGCACACAAAGCAAATATGCAAAAAGAAATAGACACACACACACACAAAGAAAAACCACTTTTCTATAAATCATATTCTTAGCATACCAATAATAGAAACACACAAAGCACAAATGTTCCTTCACTTTCCCTTATTTCCCTGGCTATGCTATGATTAAGGTTTTTAAGGAACCCAAAAACTTATGTGATTTTAACCTTGTTGATCCTGGTAAGACCTTTTCTTTTTCTTTTTCTTTTCCGATTCACTTTCATAAAAATATTCTTTGGTTGACTTGATTACTGGATATATGTTCATAGCTTTCCCAAGTACGGCAGTGAAAATATTGAATGCAGGGCATAGAGTAAGTCCTGCCAACAATGATGCTTTATAACCAATGAATCCTTTACCTTACATATATTTACCAAGAAATGAACATAAAACCACAGTTGAGAGAAGTTTATGCCATTAAGAACAAATCAATTATAACCTACTCTTGTGGCCAATCATATACATCATATAGCAAAACCCAAAATCTCAGAATTGTTACAAAAGCCACTAGCTTTATATCTTATGGCAGACCCAAAATCAAGCAATCATCCAGTTTAACAACCGTGCCCAGAACAATGCAAAACCAATTATATAACACACACCCAGTTGCTCAAAACGTACGAAATCAAAGAATAAATGGAAGCAAATGTTTCTATTATAAATGCTTTAAAAAAAAAAATCCATTTGCCTAAATCAGTTGTACTCTAACCCCACTAATCACCAATCCATTTTTAGATTGAAAAATTCAAACAGGCACGCACATAGTATTAACTAAAAACCAAAAAACCGGTAACAAGAGGCGAGCACAAAAGCCAAAATGAAACAAAACCATACGACACACACAGATATATAATAATAAAACAACAGATCGAATCTAAGCAAAACCAGAGAAGGGTTAGAGATGAAGAAAAACGAAAAGAAAAGGAGAAATCTAATCTAAAAAGGCAGAAAAGTACCTGGTTTTGCCGACGATGGGCAGCACCGACAGAAGCTGGAGCTGCCGGTGGTGCCTTGGACCTTGGAGCCGGAGATTGGCGAGAGAGGGGACCGAAGGTGGCTGGGTATTTTGGAGAGAAATCTGAAAGGGTGGCTGGATTTTTTTGGAGAGATATACAAGAGGGAGAGTTTTAGCGCGAAAGTGCGGGAGTGATAAGTATCGGGGTGCGAAGGATTGAGCAAATGTAAAATGTTTTCTCAAAATTTTAAGTGTAAAATATTTTACAAAAATTTGCTTAGTTAATTTAGTTGACTGAAAATATTTTACTTTTGACTAAATATTTTACCGTAAAACAAACATCGCAAAATTGGAAAATATTTTCCTGAAAATATTTTACATTGAAACAAACAGAGTGTAAGAGGCTTTAAAATAGCCACTTAAATTATTCTATTGTTTTATCATATAAAAGAGCAGCCCCAAAAACTGTTAACCCTCTATGGTGATTGAAACCGGTAAACACCCCTAATGGTCTTGGCTCTATATTAGTACCATATGTAGTGTCAAATGTCACCACATCACCAAAATTAGCATAATCAATAACCATTCTAGCATCAGCCCAAAAAATGTTAGTTATCCACTCAATGTTATCTAATTGTACTATATATTGAAATGATAGATTTTTAGTTAATTGTTCATGAAAGTACCCTAATAAACATGCAACTTGACCATATATCAAGTTTTTTTGCCATCTTGCTCTAAGGTAATTTTTTTGATCAAGCTCAGTGAATCCAAGATTAGCTCTCCCACCAGCCTCTCTACTCATCAACTCATATGCTGCTTTTGGCTTGATTCTAGAAAAGGATGCTAACTCAATCAATCCCGCATGAACTTCTAAAATTTTTCGTTGAGATCTCATCATATAAAATGTTTCTAATAGATGAAGAGTGTGATTATGTTCTCCAACAAAATCAAACACTTTAAACTTTCCACTTTCTCGCACTAATGAAACATATAACCTTATAGGATAATTAGTCCTTGTATCATCTCGGTTACGAGTGCGAATCAGATCTTCTTTTTCTTTACCTCAAATGCCCTGCTTTGCACATACAAATCCCCTTGATGTTATCTTACCATCATTCTTACTTTTATTATGAAATGTTTTCTCACATCAAAGCCCACTTGCCTTCCATATTTTACCTAAAATTCCCATGCATCTTCTAATGTATCAAATTCCATACCAGCTCTAGGATTCAAATCTGCATTGGCATCCATGTTTTGAGAGAATTCTCTCACCACACTATGCAATGAATTAAAGAATACTCCTATAATTAACAAATATACAAAATTATCTACTATTATAAATATAGAAGAATGAATGTTTTTCATAGAAAATAAAAGTTGAAATTTTGTGTACCAACATTGTGCTTATCATATATAAGAATTACAACAGACCAATATATGATCATGAGAGATGATGACCCAATTGATAAAGGATAGTTTCAAGCTAAAATTTCATAAGAAACTGTTTAAGTTTATCATACCTAAAACACTACAGTTTAAACACATCCAGGACCTAAAAGCATAGAATTCAACCTATGTAACATCTAACTGAGTAAAATAGGGATTTTAGCTGTATACCCTATACCACTAACCATCAATTTCTATAATTTTACTAGACCATATTTCACATATCCATTTGAAAATGTACAATATTCAAGTTGTAGCAAAAAACTACCCAAAAATATTCCTCAAAACATAAACTAAATAATGATTCCATGGTGAAATATATATCACTAGTAGAACTAAAATCAAACCCCAACTATCCTGACCCTAGATCCAACTCTCCGCTCACCCAAAAAATAATTTTTATTTTGATTAAATGTATACAAAAGAGAGAACTCACCTCCTTGAGTCGTTTGATGTTGGAAGCAACCTAGGAATCAAAGATGGACCCGCGGTGACTTGGGGGATTTTCCAACAATTCAATGGCAAAGAAACGTTGGAACCACCAATATGGCCATTGGCTGCGTTGCTTTAGAGAGAGCTTCAATCCTTAAGAGTTGAGACACTTGGAGACAGAGAAAGAAGGAGAGTGTGAGTGTTTGGGGGTTAAGAAATTTTAGATGGTAAGATGCAGTATTTTCTTTGTTTTGGCTGATGGGTCTGAGTTGGGTGATGCTAGCAGCAGTGACGGTAGGTTGAGACACTTGGAGACAAAGAAAAAGGGAGAGTGTAAGTGTGAGTGTTTGGGGGTTAAGAAATTTCAAATGGTAAGATGCAGTATTTTCTTTGTTTTGGATGATGGGTCTGAGTCGGGTGATGATGGCAGCAGTGACGGCGGGTTGAGAGAGAGGCAAAAGAAATGCCGAGTTAAGGGAGAGGCAGAGGAGCTCAGACCCGAGATAGAAAGAGAGAAATTTGATTTTATCAAATAAGAACACAGCATACACGCATCAACAATGGTGGGACTCTAAAAATTTTAAGGGTAAAAGGGTCTTTTTATAATTTTGGTGAGGTGTCAAAATTAGGAGTAATTGAATTAAATGGATGGTTGGGATTTGTGTTATTGCACACTATGCAATACCTTCGGTATTGCACGGGATCTCAATCCTTACATTTACAACCACCATTCAATCCATTTCCATGATTTCGAATTTACCGCAAGGGCTAATCACAGAGATACTAGCCCGATTACCAGTGAAGTCTATGGTATGTTGTCTCTGTGTTTCTAAGGAATGGTACGCCCTTAATCACTAGCTCAGATTTCATCAAATTGCACCTTAAGGTCTCCATTGAGACCAACAGAGACTGCACCCTCATCTTCAATGAAGACAACTTGTTTCCAAATGTACATGATTTTTCCGCCATTCAATTCTCCAAGTACAATCAGTTCGGCAAGGCCGTTCAATTTTACCAGCCGCTAGAAAATTAGGTCATCTTGGACTATTGTGACGGCTTGGTTTGCCTTCTTAAGGATCACGAAAAGCAAGAGGTCGCAATTTGGAATCCATTGGTCAGGAAGTACAGGAAATTTCCCTTCAAACCAATTGAGGGGCCCTCTGGTTTCTCCTCGGGTATTTGGTTTTCCCATTTAGCATTCAGGCGTGATCCACATAACGACGAGGTGTTGAGGGTTACAAAATTTTATATGACAGGTAGGATAGAGTTTGAAGTCAAGGTGTGTAGTATGAGATCACGCTCTTGGAAAAAAATTGATGAACAATGGCCCGACATGGAGATAACTTGGCAGAATTTGGTGGCTTTGAATGGAGATATGTATTGGTTAGCTTCTGATCGGAAGTCGCTTCTCACTTTTGATCTCGCCACTGAGAAACTCTGGCTCTACAGGACGCCGATTCCACCAAATAACAATCTGTCTACATTTTTGGATGTGTTGGGAGGACTCCTCTGTTGTATTGTTCATGATTACACGTGTTGCAATGTTTATTTGATGAAAAAATATGGGGTAGAGTTCTTGGACTCAAATTTTTAAAATTGAGAAGAATGTACTGTGTCCGGAGTTTGAGTATTTCAGGACTCTAGAGTTTTCCACCAATGGCAAGAAGGTTCTATTGGAGGAGCACCAAGAAGGCAGTCATACGAATCTTATTTGGTATGACATAGAAAACAAAAGATGCTACAGGGTTAAGAATCGGAATTTCCCATATGAGTTTAAGGTTGCAACTTGTGTAGGGAGCCTTCTTCTCCTTGATGGTGATAATGTGATTGATCCTAAGCAGAGGAAGAGGAAGAGGTAAAATGATGGAGTTTAATGAATTATTTTTGTTTGTTTAATTGACTGTCTTGAGTGGTATGCATTAGATTTTATAGGCTTTTCTCTTGTTCAATATAATTCTTTGATCATGTATGGCATGTTTGGTAATGTTGTTCTAGTAACGTTGTTTACATTTTTTAGAAATACGTGTGGAAAAAAAAGTGTGTAAAAATACGTATAATGTTATTTAAAAACTGAAAACATATATTTAAACACATGTACCAAACGGACCTGTAATTTTTTGGAGAATTTTGTGTACACTACACATTATATCTACTTTAATAAAATTCTAGTTTCTTTTAAAAGAAAAAAAGGACTAGATTTCTAACAACTGTTGTTTTTTGTTTTGCCAGGAATTAAATTCCATCAAAATTTGTTGGGAAAAGCATTAAAATGCAATAAGGATAAAAAGGCAATTGTGGAATCGACTTTATCTTTCAAAAGTAATATTTAATTATTGGTTTTCTTGTGTTAACTAGCTATATATAGAGTCTGTTTGAATAGAACATATTTTGCTGAAACTGAAAACTGAAAACTAAAAACACTGTAGCAAAATAATTTTTAAATGTGTGAATAGTGCCGTGAGAACCATTTTTAATGAAAAAGTTGCTGAAAAGTGAAGTTTGTAGAATCCGTGAACAGTGCACGGGTGCACTGTTTACTACTGACTTGGTCAACAACTGCAGCTGGTCACACATTTGGCACTGTTCATAAGCCTAAAATCACTGTTCATGGACAATGAACAGTGCCAAACGCGCTTCCAGGAAAAAAAAAATGAAACGCAAATGTGGGTTTTGAAACGCGGAAACGTTGAATCCAAACCCACATATAACAAAAGCTGGATTATTCATGTCTTATGGTATGTTTAGCTATTTTTTTCATCTTGTCAATGTTATTGAAACTTATGAATATCTAATATGACAAAGCTTGTTCTTGGAAGATCATAGTTGATCGGTTATATCTCATATCCTGATTAGGTTTTATTATGCCTAGATTCTTTAGCGGAAATACTAAGACTCATATCAATTTTTGTGGTAGTTATAAGCAACCTTAGTGTCTCATGATATACATGCATGGTTCTCAAAATCCCGATCTGGATCTTACAATCCTACGATTTTACGATCTCAACTGCCCAAAACGATCTAAATCTTTCAAGGATCTTAGCGATAGTTCAGGATCGTACGATTCTGATGATTCCAAACAATTTTGGTTTCTTATAATCTTCTTTAACTTAGCAGAAGGTTCAGTTGGACCCAAATGAAAAATAATATTCCAATAGATCAAGTTTTGCTATTCTAATGTAGCGAGATAGAGTGTTAGTTGAAAACAAACAAAAAATAACATCCCAATAGAATGTTACATTTTGAGATTTTTGACATCTTAAATGATGCTTACAAATGGCTGTAATGATGCATGGTAATTACATCAAATGGATGCAATTTTTTTTTTAATTTTTTATGAATGTATAATTTATGTGATTATTTAACATACCAATTTGTTTTTTTTTTTTTTTTTTCTCAAATAATGTAAGATCTTACGATTCACGATCTGATCCTAAGATCCACGATCCCACCTACCTCCCACGATTTTACGTAGGATCCCGATTTTGACAACCATGTATACATGAGTAGTTTGATTAAGGAATTAAGTACTAACTGTATGTAGGAAACAACTTTTAGGCTATCACTATTTTTGGAAATGAGATTGTAGCTTTTGCCTTGAGATTCATGATTGGCTTGCTTTCTTGAAATCCTAGTGTATTTATCGTTTGTTTAAGTCCTTCAAATGTCTGTTTGTTGCGTTCTCTCTACATAGTCCGCCATTGGCGTAAAGGGATCACATCAATGCTATTACACACTTTTTGTTGAAAGCTTGAAAGCTGCAGTGTAGGTTAGAATGCTTTCGGCTACAGAGTTTATATGCGTACATCTCCCAGCCCACAATAATCTTAAAAGTTGACATAGTGTAGGTTGGAATGCTGATTTTATATCTAGTAATCAATTGACTATATTACTCACAACAAGTCATCAAATACCTCTCCAATGTTGACAACGCACTAAACTTGGCCCCGCAAAATAAAAATAAATCACCAACGTACATTAGAGGGCTTATTTTTAGGGGCCATTTGACTGGTTTTTTTACTCCTTTAATTGCTGTAATTTTTGGCAAACTCTACTCTATTCTCCTCCACTTTCCCTCTCTCCCCCTCAATCAGAACTGGCCATAAACCTAGAGAGAACCTCTTGACATAAGATCAGAAGGTCCATTCATAAGCAATGTGTAGAACGCAGATGAAATTCATTTAAGGAGTTCAGAATTTTTTTGCAAAAATACTTTGAAACAGTCATATGAAAATGAAAATCAACTCTACTCTATTCTCCTCCACTTCCCCTCCCTCCCCCTCAATCCAAATTGGCCATAAACCTAGAGAGAACCTCTTGACATAAGATCAGAAGGTCCATTCATAAGCAATGTGTAGAACGCAAATGAAATTCATTTAAGGAGTTTGGAATTTTTTTGCAAAAATACTTTGAAACAATCATAGGAAAATGACAATCAATTTGATTGTAAGATTTTTAAAGACCAGCTTTAATTTCCACAATCAATTGGTTCAAATATGGAAATGAACCCTAAAAATAGAAAGAAAGTGGAGAACAAACCCATGACCGTGAGAGTGAGTTGTTGTGAGTGACAGAGGGGGAGTTGGAGTCGACATCGCCGCAGCGAGGTGGAGATGCAAGGCTAAGAGAGTGAGAGTAAGACCATGAGGGACTGGGGGTGGGTCAGTGAAAGTGAGAGCTTGAGGGGGGCGACGGCTAAGAAAGTGAGAGTGAGGCCATGAAGGACTGAGGTTTGGTCGGTGAGAGTGAGCCCATAAGGGACTAAGGGTGGGTCGGTGAGGGTGAGGGTAAAGGTGAGAGCTTGAGGGGGGAGGGGGCAGTTGAGAGAGTGAAAGTGAGAGTGTTTAGGGTTTTGGATATAGTTAGTGGTATATATATACTTACGTATTTTAGTAATTTTAATTTATATGAGTTGGGTTTGGGGTGGGTTTGCATAATACCTGCACCCGATCCGAACCCGTTATTAGAGTCGGTCGAGTATTTGCAAGTGGGGTAAATTTTGCCATCCCTAATTACACTCTCCTTCTTTGAGATTTGGAAAAATAACACTTCACCCCAAATTTGAAGGGAAAAAACATTTTCCTCTAACATTCAATTGACCAAATTTTGTTAAATTAATAGTAGAAATATTATGTACTAACTTGCTCTTTACTTAAGGGTAGGTTTCCAAATTTATTATGCTTCATAATTAAAATTCATTATTTTAAAATTTTTATTAAAATGTATTTTAAAATATTAAGATTGAATTTTGCTTATTATTATTATTTTTTCTTTTTTCAACGAATTATAGAGATATTTGTCCTTACAAGTATTTTGGTGTTTGATAAATTTGGTATTTTTATTTTAGATTTATAATTTATTTTTTTTACTAACTATGATTAAACTTTGATAAAGAAATTCTTCTAAAAATTTAAAATATTTCATTATAAAATTTCTTCAAATATCAATGAAGAGAAGTGTTTCTTCCCTCCAGATTTGAGGTTGAATATCGTTTTCCCAAATCGAGAAATATTAATTATCCCGTTAATTTTTAAATAAGATGCGGAAGCGGATGCGACCATTTCATTTCATTTTAGGGACTGATTTGAATTTTGAATCGAGGGGGAAACGGGTTCCGTAACTTCCGTTATCTCATTTCACCGCTCGCAAGGGTCGAATTAGTCAATTTACATGACCCACATCAAGTACCAAGTACTACTTAACTCTCTCTTTCAATCATTTCTTTCTGCAAACACCGTCCCCGCACAATTACCAACAACTTCGCCGATCCCTCTACCTTTAATCGAACCTTTTAACTTCCTCCTTTACATTTACAGTACAGCCACCATTCAATCCATTTCCATGATGTCGAATTTACTGCAAGACCAAATCGCCGAGATACTAATCCGATTACCAGTGAAGTCTGTGGTACGCTTCCTCTGCGTGTCTAAGGAATGGTACGCACTAATCACTAGTTCATATTTCATCAAAATGCACCTCAAGTTCTCCATTGAGACCAACAGAGACCGCACCCTCATCCTCAACGAAGAGGACTTCGCTCCGGCTTCACATTATCTTTCCGCCGTTCAATTCTCATCCAAGTACAATCGGTTCGGCAAGACCGTCGAAATTTACCAGCCGCTACTAAACTGGGTCATCTCGGACTATTGCGACGGCTTGGTTTGCCTTCATAAGGGGCACGAAAAGCAAGACGTCGCAATTTGGAATCCACTGGTCAGGAAGTACAGGAGATTTCCCTTTGAACCGATTGAGGAGCCCTCTGGTTTCTCGGATGTTAGGTTTTCCCATTTAGCATTCGGGCACGATCCGCGTAACGACGACTATAAGGTGTTGAGGGTTATAGAATTTTATATGGAAGATATGATTGGGATGGAGTTTGAAGTCAAGGTGTGTAGCATGAGATCACCATTTTGGAAAAAAATTGATGAACAATGGCCCAACATGGTGATATGTTGCTGGAAGTCGGTGGCTTTGAATGGAGATGTGTATTGGTTAGTTGCCGATCGAGTTGGGCAGCATCGGAAGTCGCTTCTTGCTTTTGATCTCGCCACTGAGAAATTCCGGCTCTATGGAACGCCGGTTCCACTAGAAAACTATCTGTCTACGTTTTTGGATGTGTTGGGAGGACTCCTCTGTTGTATTGTTCATGATTACATGTATTGTGACGTTTATTTGATGAAAAAATATGGGGCAGAGGGTTCTTGGACTCAGATTTTTAAAATTGAGAAAAATGTACTGTGTCCGAACTTTGAGTATTTCAGGACTCTAATGTTTTCCACCAATGGCAAGAAGGTTCTGTTGGAGGAGCACCCAGATTGCGGCCATACGAATCTTATTTGGTATGACATAGAAAAGAAAAGATGCTACAGGGTTAAGAATCGGAGTTTTCCGTATGTGTTTAAGGTGGCAACTTGTATTGGGAGTCTTCTTCTCCTTGATGGCGATAATGTGATTGATCCTACGCAGACGAAGAATAAGAGGAAGAGGAAGAGGTAAAACAATGGAGCTAAGATGAATTATTTTTGTTTGCTTAATTGGCTGTCTTGGTATTGGTTTGCATACCTGTCTTGAAGCAGTGGGTGTTTAATGATGGGAAGATTTTGTTAAATTTCGTGTAAGACTTGATACTTGTTTGAGTGGTATGCATCTGATTTTATAGGCTCTTTCTCTTGTTCAATATAATTCTTTGATCATATAATTTTTAGGAGAATTTTGTGTACAGATCATATCTATTTTAATAAAATCTTAGTTACTTGTAAAAGAAAAAAGGGACTGGATTTCTAACACGTTTTTTGTTTTGCCAGGAATTAACGTCCATCAGAATCTCTTGGGAAAAGCATTAAAATGCAAAAAGGATAAAAAGGCGATTGTGGAATCGACTTTATCTTTCAAAAGTAATATTTAATTATTGATTTTGTGGTGTTAACTAACTATAACAAAAGCTAGATTATTCATGTCTTATGGTATATTTAGCTATTTTTTTCATCTTGTGTTATTGAAACTTATGAATATCTAATATGATAGAGATTGTTCTTGGAAGATTATAGTTGATCGGTTATATCTCATATCCTGATTAGGTCTTATTATGCCTAGATTCTTTAGTGGAAATACTATGACTCATAACAATTTTTGTGGTAGTTATGAGCAACCTTAGTGTCTCATGATATACAAGAGTAGTTTGATTAAGGAATTAAGTACTAACTGAATGAGATTGTAGCTTTTGCCTTGAGATTCATAATTGGTTTGCTTTCTTGAAATCCTAGTGTATTTATAGTTTGTTTAAGTCCTTCAAATGTCTGCTTGTTGCGTTCTCTCTACATAGTCCGCCATTGGCATAAAGGGATCACATTCCAAATTTCTCCATTTTGATGTCTGCCAAATTGCCCCTTCCAACAAATCAATTACCTTAGAAGGCATACATAACCCACTGTGCCCCAAAGAGAAAAGGCGCAAGAGACCAACAACCTCTAGCAATATTACAGTGTAAAGTATTAAAGTAGGTGATCAACTGATTCTCTGTTCTTCTTGCACATGCAGCACCAGTTTACTACCGCACTTTCCTACTTAAATTATTCAGTAGGGATTTAAACCCTCCAAATACTCTTCCAAGGAAAGAAATAGGCATCTCCAGTATTTCTCTCAACCCCTTCTAAAATGCTTCCAAAGACGTACTCCATAGGGGACACATTTCTCCCTCAAACACCATCCATTCCATTCAATACCATATTTGTCATCTACTACCTTCCTTCAAAGAGCATATTTCTCTTTGGCATAATGCCAAAGCCGCTTGCCCAACAAAACTTTACTTGAAAACAAAAAGCTCTTTACGCCCGAACTGCCATATGAAAAGTTTATAAACTACCCACCCCACAAAAACTCTCTTTGAAGTTTCTAAATACGCATAACAATGCCAACTGGAAAGAGACAAGAAGTGGGCAAACTGGAAAGTGTTCCTTTTATTAGAGTGAGCCTACCACCCTTAGAGATAAATCTTCTTCCATCCCACTTAACTTCATTCCACCTTCTCAAGAATTGTTTCTCAAATTACTTTAGATTTAAATCTATCACCCAATGGAAGTCCCAAGTATCTCATAGGCAGACGAGTCACAAGAACCTTGCATCTTAGGATTTGAGTCAATTCTTCCACCTCTGAAATACTACCAACTGGAGCCTTCTCAAATTTCCTCAAATTGATTTTTTTACCTAGATACGTCTTCTAAACACAGCAGTGCACACTTTTTGTCATGAAGTTATTTCCACAAAAAATAAATGTATGATCCACAGATAAAAGATTGGAGACCTTCAAAGTATTATTAAGGGTGTTTACTACCATAAAACCAGCAAGACAACTGGCTGGATCACTGCCTCACAGTCTAGTTCATTGCGGACTTTAACAAGCATTTTGTCCTTGTTTTGTAAGTTTCTTTGATTGGCGGGTTTGGCAATGAGGAGTTGCAGAGAGTGAGTTTGGTTTGAGGAGGTGGTCTCTTGAAATATGTTTTTTATTTGGGTGTTTTAATTGTTTTAAAAAATTAGAATAAATTCTTTAACTTAAAATCTGCCTTTTAATCCAGCTCATTTTTTTTAGCTGATGTTGTAACTCTTGCATTATACTCTTATAATAATTGAATAAATTTGTTCAAAGAGGTGCATTAGAGTAGGATTCACTTTACCATTTTTAGAGCTTCCATCGGTTCCATGCCAGTCTTATTAGAATGGGATTCTATTTTTATCAAACCCTTCTATAGTTGATTATCCATTGCTCATTGAATAGACCAAAAAATTGTACTCGCTTCTACTACCTCTACAGTACAATTTGGTATTGGTTTAATCCACTAGTATTATTGTATGACTCTCCCAATGCAATTTCGTAACCCCACTTCATCCCAGTATTGTATGGATCTAACTATCTCTATTCCTCTCCAAATTGGTAAGGATTTTTGGACTTATCCCCCTTAAGCCAGTTGTCTCTAACTTTAAGTTTGGTTCTTAATAGCTTCACACATAAGCTACAGCGATTTGTGGCAACTTTCCAAGCTACCTTTGCAAGTAGAGACAAATTGAATACTTTGCATGTATGGAAGCCAAATCCTCCATGAATTTTTTTTTGGTTGACAGAGCCTTTCCTGAGATTTCCTAGTAAGATACTCATTTGGCCATTTGGCTCCCGCTAAAATTTTTTGTTTGCCACATCAATGCTATTACACACTTTTTGTTGAATGCTTGAAAGTTGACAGTGTAGATTAGAATGCATTGGACTACAAAGTTTATATGCGTACATCAATTGACTAGATTACTCACAAGTCATCAAATACCTCTCCAATGTTGACAACACGCTAAACTTGGCCTTGCAAAATAAAAATAAATCTCCAGAAGACCAACTTTAATTTCCACCATCCCAACATTTGAATTTCTCTACTTTCTAAAACTATGAATAAGCTCTAGATCAATTATGGTATTTTTGGCAATCCGTCTATTAGGTACAAAAGCCGACTGTTGGGGTCTAATGAGTTTATGCAATAATGGTCTTATTCTATTAACAATAATATTTGTTATGGACTTGTGACCACATTGCACAAACAAATTCCTCTAAAATGGATGACAGAGCTTGGATTGATAGTTTCATAGCATTGACTTGATCTCCAACCATGTGCCAATAATGTTTGAAGAATAGCCTCAGCATATCGTTATGACTGGGAAATTTGAGAGAATTAATTTCAATGATGGCTGACTTAATTTCCTTAGGATTAGGGTGACTCCAAATCAAATAGTTTTCCTCCTGAGTCATACATGGCTAAAGGATATTATCAAGATTTTATGTGAAGCATAAATAAAGGGGACTATATAACTTAAAGAACGTGAGATTTGAATAGGTTTCAATGTCATGCTTAGAGCATCCACATCCGAATCTTATATCTCATCTTATTTTACTATCTCAAAAAGCTACTTTATCAATTATACCATACCATTTTACAATACCCCCAACATCTCAAAACTCTATTTTCCTCTTTTACTCATTAAAATAATATATCTACATAATAAAATATATTTTTTCTTTTTTTTTTCTTTTTTTTCTCAATTTTCTACCCCACACCCGTCCCTTCAATCCTCCATTACTTTACTTTTCACCTTCTTCCAGCCTCCTCCTCCAATCCATCATCCATATCAACCCAACTCCTCCACACAACTCCATCATCCATATCAACCCAGATCGGCGAAACAGAAAAGAAAAGGAAAAAAAAAACCATCACACCTATCACAACACCACAGCCACCACAATGTCGATCACATATACCAGCAAACCCAGAAAAAAGAAAAAGAAAAAAAAAAAAAAAAAAAAAAAAAAAAAAAAAAAAAAAAACCCATTAACACCCACGCCATTCACAACGCCACAACCACCATAGTTCCACCGATCTCTACCACCCACCGATCCACCACCACAACACAGCAACCCATAATACCATCAACACCAAAAAAAAAAAAAAAAAAAAAAAAAAATCCCAGGCAGCAAACCCACTCCGCCACCCACTGACGCAAAACCCACTCCGATGGAGCCACAGACACCCACCCCACCGTCGGCCCACCATCCACAACTACTTCCACCACCTCCACCGTCAGCCCACCAGCCATAACCACAAACCCCAGTAGCTGAACCAAAAAAAAAAAAAACACACAGCGCCACCAACGCCAACAAGGCACAGCCAAATCCAACCAAATCAAAATCAAAATCCAAAATCCAAAATCAAACCCATCTGTTCTCACCAGCAGCGATGGCGAGAGAGAGAGGGTCGCCGTCTCTATTCATCCCAGACCCGTCATCATCATCACCATTTTCGACCCAAACGCCAAACAGCACCCAAACGCCACCCAAACGTCGGAAACCCACGACCTCCACGCCTCCACTGCAGCTTTTCTGATCGAGCCTCCACGCCATTGCCTCCATTCCGTTGAAAAAGAGAGAGCAGGAAGAAGAGAAAGCAAGAAGAAAGAGAGAGAAGGAAGAGAGAGAAAAGAAAGAGAAAAAATGAGAAAGGAGAGAGAAGTTGCCAGGTTAAAATGAGAGAGGAGAGAGAAATGAAAGTATTAAATTTTTTTTTTTTTTTTATACCATTCAGCTACAGTACCATCTTACATTTGAGTTGGTACTGTAGCTAAATCTCAAAAAAAATTTGGCATATGCCATATGGCCTTCCCATTGCTGAGTGATTTGTGGCTCCTAATGCTAAATAACCCTTGCATTTGGCATTCCCACTTCCGGATGCTGATGCTCTTAGAAATCAGTCACCTGAGTAATTTTTTATGGCCACTATCCAATTCTTATTCCTTCGGATAACAATGAATAAGTGGAAAAACTTTGTAGTTTTATAACCCCTCACAGCCATAGTTCCCTTGATTTTTGTTTACACAATAGCACATTTCACAACCGTTTCTAAAGTTCAATTTGTAGGGAATCTTTGAAGAGAGCATTTTGCTCCAAATGATCCCTACTTTGCATATCCTTTCAACGATTGTAGTAAACTATTGATTCAGTGGTTACAATGGAGAAAACAATCTTTATTCCATATCTTCACTCCTACTTGTTCTGATCCAAATGGCTTAATACCAAAAAGGTATTGGAGAACAAGTTTCATTCATATTGGTATTTAACAGTAGAGGTAAGGGATCAAATTTAATGGTAGTGAAGTATATAATACCAGCCTTAGAAACAAGAGTCTCTAGTCCTCATTACAGACACCTTTGTCCAACCTCTCCCTTATGCAACCCTCCCCCTTTTATTATTTGACCAAGTATTCTTGCTTCCTCTGAAACGCAAATCAATAGCACCACACACAAACATAACATCTCGCAGCCCATTGTAAGAAGGGCTTGTCTCAACATTGCCTCATTACTTTTCCTTTTGAGTTATAGTTAAATCTCCAAGATAGAACCTAGGGCCGTCAAAACAAGACACTAGATTCCTCAACTGCTTTCAAACTTTCTTTTTGTATGACACGTATGGAGAGCCATAAAAGTCAACCAGAAGCTAAGGCTTATCATGTACATCTGAGTTAACTAACATACCAAGTAGGTTACTCTCATGTGTAAAAAATGTCGACTTTCAGACCCAACCTCCATAGAGCACAAAGACCACCTACCTTATTACCTTCAGATTCTACAAAAATTTGCCTTCGAATTCAATAGCCCTCCTAACTTCTTCCATTCAACTCTTGAGCCTTAGTCTCACAGTAAAAAAAAAAAAAAAAAAAAAAAAAAAAAATTGGCTAATGAAACCTCAACAGGCCCTAAGGGCTCTCATTGTCGAGGCATGGTTAATTCCCCGATAGTTCTAGTTTAGGATCTTCATGGTAAGGTTGGGATAGGTAACTAGGAAATAAATGGGTTTTGTGGGGCACACCTAAAAATGTATTGTATGTGCAAGCTAGATGAATTTCAGGAGAAGAGGTGTGAAGAGTAAGAAACTTATTGAGAAGAAGGAAAGATGTTCTTAATGAGAAATATGAGAATTTTTGAAAGCCTCTTGGAGGAAGAAAAAAGAAAACCAAGCATGCTGTGAGCAATTAGAGATTTTGATTGAGAGAACGAGTTGGATTGAGAGAGAGAGAGAGAGGAAATAACAGTAGGAAGAGGATGCAAGACTAAGATAGTAGAGGGAGGACCTTGGGGACGTAATTACTAAGGGAGAACTCACAGTTGGCTAGGACTTTTTTTTTTTTTTTTTGGAGAAGCAGGCTGAAAAGCTAATTTATTTAATTGCTAAAAAATCAAATACATAAAACTAATAATTGTAAGGAAGAACAGACTCTATCCAAACTAGAACAGGAAAGGAAAATCTCACTCTCTTAGCTAGAGCATGTGCCAAAGCGTTGCCTTCCCAATAGCCCGACATGTATAAGAGAAAGAATAGTTCTAAAGAGAACCAACTGAAGACATGATGTCTCGAATCAAGTGACCACAGGATGGATGATAGAAGCACTGATTTTTGATAGCCAAGATAACCAATTTCACAGGTCTTCTATGATTATAACCAATTTCGTACTCATTTTCACAACTATGTTATGTGATAGATTGCCTATCACTCTCACACAAACCCACTACTTTTTTTTTACCACTTTAGATTAGTCATATAGGTTGAAAATGGTGTGAAATCAATTGTGGTGCTAGAATTTCTTTTCAAAGGTTTTCGGTGCACTTTAGCAAGAAAGAAACTTTGTGACCAATAAAAGGCAACATCGTTTATAATGGAATTGTAAGTTGGTCAAAACTCAAACATGCTTCTTTATCACAAATACTTTAATCTTTAAAAAAGAAAAGAAAAAAGAAGGCAAATGGTGATTTAAGAAACCATTTTGATTTCATAATGTCTAAATATATATCTTTTCTTGCAAAGCAATAGAATTTTAATAACTAGTTAAATTTCTTTACGATAAATATTTTATTTTATTAATGTTATAGATAATTTTTTTTTTTTTTAATTTATCATTCTACAATAAAATGAGATATAAAGATAATGCTAGTCAATGTTTTTAATAGGGACATGATAAAATAATCTATTAAATTTTATTCATCTGTAAAAGTTCTATTGGTATTTCCCGAGACAATCCACATTAATGTCAGGCCGACTCAATATAGTTAGGGGCCTAAGGCGACAATTTTATGTGAGGCTTTTGTATTTAAATATAATTAAATTAATTCGAAAGAAATCAATATTAATTGTGAGAAAAAATATCTAACACTATGTGGCGAGTAGTGAGTTGTGAAGAAAAAAATAGTGGATCCTATGGATCCGCATCTCCACCGCTCACAACTTACCACGCAAAAGTTGTGATTTTTTTTTTTTTGTGTGAGACTAGTATTTCTATATATATATATATATATATATACACACACACGATAACCAGGGGTTTGGCACACAGATGAAAGACGGATAGCCACAATAGCAGAGGACTACTACAAGGGATTGTTCACATCCTCAAATTCGGTTAACATGGATGGGGTCCTTAACTCAGTTGAACGGGTGGTTACAGATGGCATGAACCAAACTCTAACCCATTCATACACAGAGGAAGAAGTAAGGGTGACACTTTTTCAAATGCACCCCTCAAAGGCACTAGGACCGGATGGCATGTCTCCCTTTTTCTTTCAAAAGTATTGGCACATAGTCGGGCTCGACGTTACCTTTGTAGTTCTACAGTTTTACATTCTGGTAAGTGTCTCCATAAAATGAACTATACTCATATTGTGTTAATCCTCAAGAAGAATAACCCGCAATATGTCACTAAGTACCGACCGATTAGCTTAAGCAATGTGGTTTCATGGATTGTATCAAAGGTTCTAGCTAACCGTCTGAAAACTATTCTCCCTCAAGTCATCTCAGACTCTTAGAGTGCATTTGTGCCTGAAAGACTTATCACTAACAACATTACGGTGGCCTTTAAGAGGCTCCACAAAATGCAGAATAGGAGGAAAGGGAAGGTTGGTCATATGGCAGTAAAATTGGACATTAGTAAAGCTTATGACCGAGTGGAATGGGAATTTCTGCGGCGGATTATGTTAAAGTTGGGCTTATCCGAGCAATGGGTTAACCTAGCCATGGAAACTATCCGGTCTGCATCTTACTTAGTGCTCATCAATGGCAAGCCCAAGGGATTTATTAAGCTGTCGCAGGGCATCCAACAAGGGGACCCTCTTTCCTCGCATCTCTTTCATTTATGTGCTGAGGGCCAATCTTTGATGTTGAGACAGGAGACAAAGACAAATCAGAAGTAAGGAATACTTTCTTGTAGAGAGGAATCCGTATCTCTCACCTCATATTTGTGGATGACAGCCTTTTATTTTGCCAAGCTACACATCAGGAATGTCAGCACCTCCTCCATATCCTTGCCCAATATGAAGAAGCTTCTGGGCAAGCCATTAATAGACAAAAAACAACTCTGTTCTTTAGTCGTAGAACAAGCCAAGAAGTGAAGGAGGATATTCGAACAATGCTAAGTGCACAAATTATGACAGATTGTGAACGATACTTAGGGTTCCCTATGGTGGGTGGTAAGTCAAAAATGGGTACTTTTAAGGAAATTTTGGAACGAATCACTAAATGGGTGATAGGTTGGAAAGAGAAGTACATTTCGATGGCAAGTAGGGAGATTCTTATTAAAATTGTAGCACAGGCAATACCGACTTATTCCATGAGCATCTTTAGAATAACTAAAGCGATGTGTGATGGCATTAACTCGGTCTTAGCAAAATATTGGCAAGGCCAAACGCGAAATGAGAAAAAAAATCCACTAGATCAATTAGGGGAAACTATGCTTGCCTAAGAATAAAGGAGGGATGGGTTTTCAGGACCTTAATGCTTTTAACTTAGCTATGCTTGCAAAGCAGGCTTGACGTCTCTTCTAGGGAACACATTCGCTATTCTATTGAGTGTGTAAGGCTCTTTACTTCCCTACATGTTCATTTATGGAGGCTGAGTTGGGAAGTAACCCCTCGAGGGAGCTTATAAGGGAAGGCTCTGCATGGCAAATAGGTGATGGTGAAACTGTGGGGGTAGCTAGCCACAAATGGCTTCCTCAACCCCCCATCTTTTGACCTGAAGCGGATCAATCCCTAAAGGTGAGTAGTCTTTTTAACTCAAACACTCGCCAGTGGGATGGAGCTCTTCTCCATTCTGTGTTCACTGTCTCCACAAGAGATTTAGTCATTGAGATCAAATTGGGCAACTCAGGAGGCTGAGACAAGCTGTGCTAGATGGAGACTAAGTGCAAAAACTTCATTGTTAAATTTGCATATCATGTTGCATTTAGAATGATCAAGCCTCCCGGTGGTGAACATTCCCTGGCTAGCCAAGATCACAAGTTGTGGACATAGCTTTGGATGTTGAATACTCCACCAAAGGTTCAAAATTTTATATGGTGAGCTTGTTCCGATATCCTTCCAACTAGAGCCAATCTTCTCCGTCGTAAAATCCAAGTTGATCTAATATGCACCATTTGTGGCCAGCATGATGAAACGACAATCCATATTCTATGGGAGTGCTCCCTAGCACGGAACATTTGGGTTCTAGTTAGAGGTAAGTTATAGAAATGCAGTGCTGTTGCTTCGAACTTCTACCTCTTGGTTCGTCACTTAGTTAATCGACTTAATAGGAAGGAACTAGAAACTTGGATGATTATTTCTTGGGCCTTGTGGAATGCGAGGAACAGATATCACTTTGAGAGCTTACAGTCCCACCCCACTGCAATCCTTCGGGGAGCCACATCCTTACTAGATGATTACCAGCGACTATCAGTGTCTCCCCAACCGATGAACACGTTTGTGTATAGTTTGGTTTGTTTTGCATGTTTAGTAACTCTCTTCTTTGGGTTTGCCAGCCACTATGTTTGGCATTTTCAATGTATCGTAGACCCCTTTGGTTTTTTACTTTGTATTTTTTACTATATTAATATACTTCTACTGCTTTTCTATCAAAAATAAAATAAAAGTTTACTCTAGCTTAATTTAAGTATATATATGTGTGATGTTTCCTCCTAGAGATTATGGAAAAAATTGCAAACTAACACCAATCCCCAAATATTTTTGTTAGTTAGCAACGTTTCCAGACTATTTAGGAAACTAACATCTCAAGTCTAAGAAACTTGATTTTGCGCTTAGAACTCGAGCCTAAGAGACTCAATTTCCTTGTTCATGATGAAGATGAAGGCAACATCACAAGAGTGAAGAAGAAGGCAACATCACAAGAACAGAGTGAAGAAGGAGTGAAGAAGAAGAAAGAAGAAGGATCTGACTGATGTACTTGAGCAAAGTTAATCTTCCTCTCCACTCCGATCATGTGTTGCTGGATTTCTTTGTCTTTGCTTGCTGGGTTTCTTTGTCTTTGCTTTGGGTTTCTTTGCTCTTCTTTCATTTTTCTTTGGTTGTTTTAAGAAGAGGAAGAGACCAAAAGTAGAGACTTACGTTTTTTCCTTTTGTGGAACTGGAGTTCCATGTAGATTTTTATAAAAATCGAGCCTTTGATACTCGAGTTACTATGGTGAAATCGAGTCTATCAAACTTGAGATGTTAATTTTCTAAATAATTTGAAATTGATACGGACTAATAAAATTGTTTGAAAATGATTGTTATTTTGAAAAAAAATTTCGAAACTTGAATCCCCATCCTTGTGGAGTGAGCATGTACCAAGGTACGGTGGTATTTTAGGTATTGACTTGAATCAAGCGTAAACAGGTTCCATCATCTCATTTCACCGCTCGCAAGGGTCGAATTAGTCAATTACATGACCCACATCAAGTTCTAGTTAACTGTTTCAAACATTTCTGCAAAGCCCTTCCCTGCACAATCACCGACAACTTCGCCGAATCCCTCTACCTCTAATCGAAGCTTTTAACTTCCTCCTTTACAATTACAACCACCATTCAATCCCTTTGGCTCCTTCACAACTATCCATTTTCATGATGTCGTATATACCGCAAGAGCTAATCATCGAGATACTAGCCCGATTACCAGTGAAGTCTTTGGTTCGCTTCCTCTGTGTTTCTAAGGAATGGTACGCCCTAATCACTGATTCAGATTTCATCAAATTGCACCTCAAGAGCTCCATTGAGACCAACAGAGACCGCACCCTCATCCTCAACGAAGACGAGTTCTCTCCACCTCTACGTTATTTTTCCGCCGTTCAATTCTCCAAGGACAATCAGTTCGGCAAGACCTTTGAAATTTACAAGCCGCTGCAAGACTGGGTCATCTCGGACTATTGCGACGGCTTGGTTTGCCTTCATAAGGGTTACGAAAAGCTGGAGGTCGCAATTTGGAATCCATTGGTCAGGAAGTACAGGAAATTGCCCATCGAACCAATTGAGGAGCCCTCTAGTTTCTGCTCGGGTATTAGGTTTTCCCATTTAGCATTCGGGCACGATCCACGTAACGACGACTATAAGGTGTTGAGGGTTACAGAATTTTATATGACAGATAGTATGGAGTTTGAAGTCAAGGTGTATAGTATGAGATCAAACTCTTGGAAAAGAATTGATGAACAATGGCCCAACAAAGAGATATGTTGCCAGAAGTTGTTGGCTTTGAATGGAGATGTGTATTGGTTAGCTGCTGATCGAGTTGTGCAGGATCTGGAGTCCATTCTTGCTTTCAATTTTGCCACTGAGAAACTCCGGCTCTATGGGACGCCGGTTCCACCAGATAACGATCAGTTTACGTGTTTGGATGTGTTGGGAGGATTCCTCTGTTATATAGTTAATGATTACTTGAATAGTGATGTTTATTTGATGAAAAAAAATGGGGTAGAGAGTTCTTGGACACAGATTTTTAAAATTAAACAACATGTAGTGTGTCGGGATTTTGAGTATTTCAGGACTCTAATGTTTTCCACCAATGGCAAGAAGGTTCTGTTGGAGGAGCACCAAGAATGTGGTCATACGAATCTTATTTGGTATGACATAGAAAAAAAAAGATGCAACAGGGTTAAGAATCGGAATTTTCCATATGTGTTTACGGTGGCAACTTGTATCGGGAGTCTTCTTCTCCTTGATGGTGATAATGTGATTGATCCTCAGCAGAAGAAGAATAAGGGGAAGAGGAAGAGCAAGTGGTAAAACAATGGAGCTTAATGAACTATTTTGTTTTGCTTAATTGGCTGTCTTGGTATTGGTTTGCATAACTATCTTTAATGATGGGAAGATTTTGTGAATTTTCATGTAAGACTTGATACTTGTTTGAGTGGTATGCATTTGATTTTATAGGCTCTTTCTTTTATTCAATATAATGCTTTGATCATGAAATTTTTAGGAGAATTTTGTATACACGTCAAATCTATTTTAATAAAATTTTAGTTACTTGTAAAAGAAAAAAGGGGACTAGATTTCTAACATGTGTTGTTTTTTGTTTTGCCAGCAGTTAAAGTCCATCCGAATCTGTTGGGAAAAGCAGTAAAATGTAAGAAGGATAAAGAGGTGATTGTGGAGACGACTTTATCTTTCAAAAGTAATTTTGATTATTGTGTTTGTTGTGTTAACTAGCTATATATAACAAAAGCTGGATTATTCATGTCTTATGGAATATTTAGCTATTTTTCAACTTTTTAATGCTATTGAGACTTTTGCATCTCTAATATGATAAAGCTTGTTCATGGAAGAATGTAGTTGATCGGTTATGTCTCATATCCTGATTAGGTCTTATTATGCCTAGATTCTTAGTGGAAACACTATGACTCATATCAATTTTTGTGTTAGTTATAAGCAACCTTAGTGTCTCATGATATACATGAGTAGTTTGATTAAGAAATTAAGTACTAGCTGTATGTAGGAAACAACTTTTAGGCCATCACCGTTTTTGGAATTGTGATTGTAGCTTTTGCAGATTCATGATTGGTTTGCTTTCTTGAAATCCTAGTGTTTTTATAGTTTGTTTAAGCCCTTCAAATGTCTGTTTGTTGTGTTCTCTCTATATAGTCCACCATTTGCGTAAAGGGATCACATTCCAAATTTCTCCATTTTGATGTTTGCCAAATTGCCTCTTCCAACAAATCAATAACCTTTTAAGGCACACATAACCCACTGCACCCCAAAGTGAAAGGCGCAAGAGACCAACAACCTCTAGCAATATTGCAGTGTAAAAGTATTAAAGTAGGTGATCCACTGATTCTCTGTTCTTCTTGCACATGCAGCACCAGTTTACTACCACACTATATTCCTACATCTTAAAGTATTCAGTAGGGATTTAAACCCTCCAAACACTCTTCCAAGGGAAGAAATGGGCATCTCCAGTATTTCCCTCAACCCCTTCTGTAATGCTTCCAAAGACGTACTTCATAGGGGACGTGTTTCTCCCTCAAACACCATCAATTCCATTCATTACCATATTTGTCATCCACTACTTTCCTTCAAAGAGCATATTTCTCTTTGGCATAATGCCAAAGCTGCTTGCCCAACAAAACTTTACTTGAAAACAAAAAGCTTTTTATGCCCAAACTGCCGTATGAATAGTTTATAAACTACCCACCCCAAAAAAAACTCTCTTTGAAGTTCCTAAATACGCATAACAATGCCAACAGGAAAGAGAAAAGAAGTGGGCAAACTGGAAAGTGTTCCTTTTATTAGAGTGAGCCTACCACCCTTAGAAAGATAAATCTTCTTCCATCCCACTTAACTTCATTCCACCTTCTCAAGAATTGTTTCCCAAATTACTTTAGATGTAAATTTAGCTCCCAACTGAAGTCCCAGGTATCTCATAGGCAGACAAGAGTCACAAGAAACCTTGCATCTTAGGATTTGAGCCGATTCTTCCACCTCTGAAATACTACCAACTGGAGCCTTTTCTAATTTCCTCAAATTGAATTTTTTACCTAGATATGTCTTTTAAACATAGCAGTGCACACTTTTAGTCATGAAGATTTCCACACAAAATAAATGTATGATCCACAAATAAAAGATGGGAGACCATCAAAGGATTATTAAGGGTGTTTCCTACCATAAAACCAGCAGGGTAATGCCCCTCTATTGCTATGCCCAGAAACCTTCTTAGCACTTCCATTACTATAACAAATAGTGACAGTGATAAAGGGTTGCCTTGGCATAAGCCCCAGGAGCTCTTAAAAAAACTGCTAAGGCTACCAATAATAAGAATACAAAATATCTCTATAAAAATACAAAAACGAATCTAAATCCTTTATTTCTGCCTAAACCTTCAATAAATAGATAAAAAATTTTCAATTAATGTGATCGGTGGCCTTCTCCAAATCCAGTTTACATAGGACACCTGGAACACCCAATTTTAATCTACAATCAAGGCATTCATTTGCCGTAAGGATTGAGTGAAGAATCTTCTTCCCCTTAATAAAGCATTTTGGCAATATGAAAGGAGCTAATTTCCTCAGTTGCAAGGATGGACCCCTGTAACTGATAATCTTCATGCTTGTTGTGGTGGAATTGAACTATATTGCTTCCTTAATTTCTTCAGCCCTTCTCCCTGCCTCTTAGGTCCTTCGTTACTGGGTACATTCTTTGTTAGTTTTAGCCTTTTCCCCTTCTCAATCATTTTCCCCTTTTTTATTAGTTCTAATAAACAACTTCAGAGAAGGAAGCCTGCAAAGATTTTTTATTTTTTATTTCCTTAGATTATGTTTATAGATACTCATGTTGGGTCTGGTTGATTGTGTTAGATTGGCCCCTTGATATTAATTATGTAATGTACTCGATTCTTTTGTTATGGTAGCTCATGTTGGATTTGTTGTTCTTTGCCTCTGGCATGTAAGCTTCTTGTGCCTGAATGGGATGATTTGGGACCATCAGTTCATCCTATTTTGGTGGAAGAAATTTTGAAAAATGCCTCAAGAAATTTTCTCTTTCTTTTAAACTTTTGGGAAGCTTGAGGACTTTTTAATAAGAGTAATGCTAGAGCTGCAGCAATTTTTACAAACTGACATCAGACAAAAAAATGAGCTGTATTAATTGGTCAGATTTTAAGTTAAAAATAATTTATTATAGTTTTCAAAAACAATTAAAACACCAAAATTTAAGAAACCCCAATTTCTGGAGACCATCCATCTTCTTTTTCTCCTTGCACAAACTCACTCTCAGTAACTCCTCATTGCCTAAACCCCCAATTAAAGAAACTTAGAAAACAAGAACAAAGGCAATCTGGAGCCATTTGGAAGTTGCAGGGGCATTCTCTTAAAATTCATTTGGAGTTGCCAGGCATGGTTGCCTTGGTGAGCCCTTAGCAAACATGCAGATAAAGGCAATCTGGACTTTGCAAGGAATTTTGAGTTGGAGTTTCTATCACCTTTTCCTGAATTGGAATGCTATGGCTGTGGGTGTGAAAGTAAAGGTGATGGTGTGGTACCAAAGGCGGGAGCTTTTTGTTAATTAATCTAGGTATTTGGAAGGTCTAAATTAATTACGTGATCTTTGCGATTTTATTACTCCATACCATATGCATTAATTGAGGTGTATGGTTGGTCTAAATTAATTCATGGTTCTAGGAAGGGCTGGATCACAGCCTCACCATACAGTTCATGGTGGAGTACAACAAGCATTTTGTTCTTGTTTTTTAAGTTTCTTTATTTGGCAAGTTTGGCAACAAGGAGTTGCAGAATAAGTTTGGTCCGAGGAGTTCTCTAGAAATTGGGGTTTCTTTAAGTTTTGGTCTGTTGATTCTTTCAAAAATTATAATATTTAACTTAATTACTACCCATTTAATGCTGCTCATTTTTTAGCTGAAGTGGCATACTGGATGTAACATTTGGTTTTATAATAGCGTTCACATTTCGTATCTTCAAAAAATTCTATTTTACTATCTTAAAAACTACTTTATCATTTATATCATAACATGTTTCTCATTTCTCTCTCTAATTCTATTTCTCTTATTAAGGAGTGTTTGTTTGGAGGTAAAATAGGGAGGATGACAAACTTTGGAGAGAAAATGAATTTGTGTGTTGTTTGGTTGGGAGGAGGGAAAAAAAAACTTTTGTGAGACCCAGACATTTTTCACCTAAGCCCACAAAAATTTTTCTCTTCAAAATAGAGAGAAAATAAGAGAGAAACGTTAAGGTCTACAATGTGACAAAAATACTCTCACTTTTTATTGCTCCCACCTAACCCTCTCATTTTCTGCCAAGTTTGCCCAATTGTCCAGTTTGTAGTGTAGAGGGTTATTGTATTATTGAAAAGGCCAATGGATAAAGCTTTTTTTTTTTTTTTTTGAAAATATCTTCCCAGTTTACAAGACAAGGTCATGTGGATAAAGTTTATTTTATTTTATTTTATTTTAATATCTTCCCAATTTATGTAACGTTGGTCACGTGGATAAAGTTTTTTTTTTTTTGAAAAAGTCTTCCCAGTTTACACATATTTAATTTTTGTTACCCATAAATTTTAAATTATATATAATAATAAAGAAAAGTAATATAAATTTATATGTATTTGTGTTAATTTTTATATTATTTAATGAGTGTAAATATATTTATTTCTTATATATTATATAATAAGAACATAATAGTCAATTTATATAAATTATATATTTCATCATCTCCTTTTTCTCTCAAACCAAACAAAAAAGTTTTTCACCTTCTCACTTTTTCATCCCTCCAACCAAAAACACACGAGGGAAAATCAAAATTTTTACATCCTCTCACTAATTTTCCATCCTCCTACTTTTCCACTCCTCCAACCAAACAGACCCTTAGAGTGTGTTTGTTTGGAAGTGAAATAGGAAGGATGAAAAACTTTGGTAAAAAAATAAGAATGAAAACCTTTTTAGAGTGCGTTTGGTTTGGTAATGAGTAAAGAAAATAAATGGTGTGGTTCAGATATTTTTTCTCATGTTCCACCAAAAAGTTTTCTCTAAAAAATAGAGAGAAAACTAAAAGAAAAAAACTCATAAAATGAGCTTCTAAAAATATTCTTAAAATTCATTTTTTCCTTTTATTTTTTTTTTCTTTGTTATCATTGTGTTGACTTCTTTTCCTGGATTTTCTTGTTCTTTGTTATTGATGTGATGGTTTTCATTTTTTATTACATTTTTCTTCTTTTCTTTTGTCTGAACGTAACTTCTTCTCTTTTCTTTCTTTTTATTTTCTTTGACTTTTTCTAGATGTGTTGCCTTTTTTTTTTTTTTTTTTTTTTGTGCTCATATATTTATTTTTTCATTAATTTTGGTTGTTTTTTTTGTTCTCTCTCTCTCTCTCTCTTTTAACATTTTGTTATGCTTTTTTTTTTATACTTTAATTATTGTCTATCTATACATAATTTTTTTTTTTTAAAGTATAATATGTTACCTTTTTTTAATATAAATTTAATAGGGACATGATGGTCAATTTATATAATTTTTTTTTTTTTTTGAGAAACCAATTTATACAAACTTTATTTTCAACAAAACAAAAAAGTTTTTCATTCGTTCACTTTTCCACCCTTCTAACCAAACACAAACGAGGGAAACCAAAATCTTTTCTATCCACTCTACATTTTCTATCCTCTCTACATTTTTTATCCTCTCACTTTTCCATCCTCCCAATCAAACAGATCCTTACTCTCTCTCAACCAATCACCACCATCACCACCATCCAGCTTCCCAGTCACCAATCACCTTCGTTGAGCAACATTCACACCACCCACCACCAAGAATCATTTTATATCAACAACCACGCCACCACCACACCACCACCATGCCAAACCAAACCAAACCAACCAATCCTTGCTAAACCCAAACCCCATCAGAATCCAAAGTCCAAAAAACAAAAGTCCATAGCAAAAAATCAAAATCCAAATACCATCAGAGTCAGAATCCACCTCAAACCCCATATGAACTCACCCATCAAAACCCACTCACCTCTGCCGCGAGTCTGTGACCCACCTCGCTACGACCCACCTCACTGCAACTTACCTCGCTGCGACCCACCTCCACGCCACTAGACTCACGACCCAACTCACGCCGCCATACCCACGATCCACACCGTCACTTGACCCACGCCAGAGCCCACGCCAGAAAATACCCACATTGGAACCTATCCTTCACTAAAGAGAGGGCAATTAGATAGAGAGGGAGGATAGAGAGTAAGATCCGGAGAAGTGGAAAGAGAAAAGAAGAGAGTAGGGAAAGAGAGGAGATGAGAGGCTGAAGAGAGAGAAAGAAGAAGATATTTTAGGAAAAATGAATAAAAATTTATTATTTTGGTTTTGCAAGTTGCTACAGTAGATTCCAAATGTAGAATACTATTGTAACTCAATTGTATATTTTTTTACAATTGGCATGTCGAGTGCTAAGACATTTTTATGTTTTGATGTTAAAATATATCTACATTTGGCATATGGTAGTCCGGATGTGAATGCTCAAGGAACTTAATAGAGAATACTTTGGTGGAGGACTGTCACTAACTATCAATTTGTTCATATGGCATGTATCTACAAGTCTCCATAGTCTTTGTTTTCTTTGATGAAGTTTGTAAAACCATAAAAAAATTTTGAACCTAGCCAAGTCTAGTTTATCTTTAATTAAAAACAGCTATGAGCCTATACTTCCAATTCCAATCAATAACCTCATCTTGCAGTTGTAAGCTATAACTTTATGAGAATTCAAATTTGATTTCAACGTTGCTTGATAAATGGAGGATGATTGTGCTCTATACTCTTGGAAATCAATTTGGATAGGAGTAGGTCTCTGTATAGATGCACAAGTTTTTTTTTTTTTTTTGGGCTGAATAAACAGCTTTATTTCTCAAAAGGAATCCACGCCTGGTACAACATGGAACTCATGGGCCTAAGCCCATCTCTTTCCAAAGCTTGAGCCACTAACAAAGATGGATCACAGATGGAAACAGGCCTAGAGTTGTTACAAAAAGCAGCCCAAAGGGCTAGCAAATGAGCTAAGGAATTACCCTCTCTTTTCACAAAAGAAAAAGAAACATCATCAAACAAATTACAAAGAGCTAAAATATTCTACAATATTACATCTATAGTCCATTCAGAGGATGACTTTTTGTCTTTAAGATGAGCAATAACATTCCAAGCATCACCTTCTATTACCACTCTTTTGAGCCCAGCTTCAACTGCTTTATTAACTGCTGCATAGGCCACTTTAGCTTCACCCCACAGGGGGCTTCTCGGGTCCAAAATTTCAGTCCAAGCCAAAACAACTTTGCCATGATTGTCTCTGCCCACCACTGCAACTGATGTTTTATTCTTTCTTATGGCAGCATCGAAATTTAATTTCACCCAGCCAACTGAAGGAGGGGTCCAACTAGACTCAATCAATTCTAGTTTTTCCCCACAATCTTCTTCCCAAGCTTCTTTTTGTTTGTTAAAAGAGCTCTAAATTTTCCTGGCTATATCTACCACTGAACCAATATCTTCGCTCAATCTAGCCTTATTCCTCTGCAACCAAATCCTGTCACACACAATTGAGGCATATAATTGGAAATGAAGGGAATCCTCTTCCCTTATTCCCAATTTCACTTTGGGGTCAATGATGCATTTTACCCATTCTATAATATCAATATGAGATAAATTAGACATATTTAAAGGCCATGGAGCCATAAGCCATACCTAAGAGGTCCACGGACATTGGAGGAAAATATGTTCAATTGTCTCAACCACATTCTTGCATAAGAAACACTCAATGGATTGGATATGAAATCTTTTTTCCATCTCCTCACCTACAGGGAGCATCCTCTAAGCAATTTTCCATAAGAGATTCTTAAATCTGGCATGGACCTTAAGTTTCCATAGACCTTTCCATTCTTTGATACTAAGAGGATTTAGACCAGTTAACTAGGGTTGGATGATAGACATATAAGTTGACTTGACTGAGAAAGAGCCCAATTTTGATAAATGCCAAAAAATCTGGTAATTTTGTTGGGGATTTGGAAGATTGATCTTAAGTATTTTCATCGCCGTTTCCATATCAAATAAATTGAATAGCTTACCACGATCCCATTGTCTTGAGTCATGGTCAATGAGACAAGCCACATAAACATCACTGCTACTTATGTCATTGGGGCTGGTAGGAATAAATCTTGGGATTTCAGGAACCCATAGGTCTTCCCATATACACGTACCCCATCCATTCCCAATCTTATGGCAAAGTCCATTTCTAAGGACATCTCTGCATTTGAATATACTCATAGCTGCCCAAGAAGCAGATTTTAGGCACTGCATCTTCATAAAATTTCTATGTTTCACATATTTTTTCCAAAAGAGTTGAACCCATATTTTTCCAAAATTACTTGCCACCTCCCAAGATAATTTAGCTACTAAAACTTTATTCAAATCCTCTTTTTTCCTGATACCGATACCACCAGCCCATTTAGGGAGGCATATTGAGTCCCAGCTTCTCAAAAACAACCCATGTTTCTTTTCATCTATTCCCCACCAAAAATTTCTATTGATACTGTCAAGCTTCTTACATATAGACTTAGGCAAAAGAAGGGAAGACATGTTTTACAAAGGGATGGATGAAGATATTGACCTGATAAGAGACCCTCTCGTTGCTTGAGATAACACTTTCATTTTCCATCCTTGAAGACGACTATTAACCTTATCAATAACCTCCTAAAGCGCCATTTTTTTCTCCTTGCCCGAGACTAAAGGAAGCCTAAGATATTTTTCCTTCCTATTTAAAGCATTTATTCCTAACATATTTGCCAGTCAACTTTTGAGCAAAGGTGGAACATTTTTGCTGAACATGATAATAGACTTTGACAAGTTTATCTTTTGGCCCAACCATGCCGAGAATGAATTAATACACTCCATGATGCCATTTGCTTCAGTCTCCCTTGCATGGGCAAATAAAAATAGATCATCAACAAATTGTAAATGAGTAATTGGTTCACTATTTCGAGATAATTTGACCCCCTTGATCCTATCATTAAGACCTGCCCTTCCAATCATTCTAGATAAGACCTCCCCAGCTAGAACAAATAAGAAAGGGAATAGAGGATCCCCTTGCCTAAGTCCTCTTTCAGATTGGAAGAACCCATAGGGAGCTCCATTGATGAGAATAGAGAAAGAGGGTTTTGTAATACATTGAAGCACCCACTGAATCCATACCTCTGGAAGCCCAAAACACTTCATGACTTTGTGAAGAAATTCCCATTCAAGCCTGTCATAGGCCTTCTCCATATCAATCTTGAGCCCTATCCATGTAACACCCGTCGCACTTAAATTTGTTTTAATTGCTTTTAGTGTGGAGTTGATGAATTATTTAATTTATTTTGGAAGTGACATTATTTTATATTATGATAAAAAAAAAAAAAAAAAGTAGCTTGAATAGTTATTTTTGTGTGGATTATTCATATTTAATTTTTAGTCTCCTCATTGTTTAAGGAAAAGGATAAGAGACTAAAACCTATTTGGATTAGGAGTTTAAGTGTTATTGGAATTCTTAGAGTTCTAGCCCATATAAACAACATTAATATGAGTTTAGTAGGAATTAAAGTCTTGGGAAGCTTATTTTAAGTTTTTAGTGGGTTTTAAATTTGAGCCCAAGTGAAAATAGTTTTAACGTGTAAGTAAGTTAGGGTTTTCCTGTTGAAAGACATAGAGAGAGAGAGAGAGAGAGAGAGAGAGAGAGAGAGAGAGAGAGAGAGACTGAAAAAGTACAAGAAAACAAATCCTACATTAGTGTGGCGGTGGTCAGGTATATCTCTCTCAAACTCTCACGGAAATAAACTAGTTGCTAGAGTTTACGCATGGTGGTGGGGCTGGACTCTTGTAATCTATATCGTGGTTAAATTCTAACTTTTATCAAATGCACGCTTCAGGTCACTAAGTTCTACGGTAGGATTTTATTTGATAAATTTATGGTGTTCTTTCAATGGCTTACGGGTAGGAAAGTAGTGGAATACTATATATGTTAAATAGAATTATAACACTCAGTACATATATGCTATAGGTTGCTTTGTCCTACGGGTATAGTTTTTATGGACGTTATATATATATATTTGGATCTTATAGATTTGTCCTGGTGGTGTTGAAGTGTGGTATGAAACCTTAAAGAAAAGTATGAATCTAGGTTGTTTTTGGTAGTAAACTATTAGGGCTTGATGAAAATCTTAGGGAACTACCAGCATGCATATTCTTCTTATATAATAGTAGTAAGAAGAAGTAACATGTTATAGAGGATTGTAGAGATGTTTAAAGACTAGTAAATTATTAGGAAGTGTTCCTTACATCCTTATGGTATACGTCAAGGTGGATTAATTATATAATTGTGTTACTCCTTTACTTTTAGGTGTGGAGGAAGATCTCATCTGATTTTGGATCTAGACTACGAGTATTAGCAACTAAAGGTAAGTGGACTTCAGAACATGACGTCTCTCAAGACTTGTATAATTATATATATATATATATATAGGTAAAATATATATATATATATATATATATAAAATTGTAAAAGTAAAGTTTCAAAAAAAAAAAAAAAACTTGTAACATTGTCAATGCTTTATACATACCTGATTTCTATTATTCATTGTTTATCACTTTGAAATTGTTTAAGATAAGAGTGACTCAAATTATATTTTTGAGGAAGTATATTTGTTATGTGATATATGATTATTATTGGTAATATTGAAATAAAGTAAGAATGTTTTTAAATGGTCAGCTAGACAGTCTACAACCTTTGCCAACACAGGGTTAAGTGTTGATCTTCGGCCGATGTAGTGTTATTGTGGTGTGGTGTAGTGTTATTGTTTGCTCTTTAGAGCTAGTGTTGCCTCTTTGAGGTTAGTGTTATTGTTACCCATGGGAATCACCCACCAAGTGTTTAGTAGCTTATGTCTTTATCTAACTAATGTTTATTGTTTTCCATATTGAACTATTGTTTTATTGTTATTGATCCTTATAAGTGGAAAAGTTGTTTCTTTCTAATATATATTGATTTTACCTATTTAGTGTATTTTGGCTAACTAAAGTGGTTATTATTTTATTTAATGATTACAGGGTTATAGTTAAATGTTCTATTCTTGACAATTTTATAGAATATACTATATTACTGTTAAAGCTATTTGTAATGTTTAGTATAGAATATATTTTGTCAATGATACTAAAGTCTTGTTTTGAAAGACATCCTCATGTTATGTAGTCTCTTATTGAGCTTCTAGCTCACCCCCCTTTCTTCATCCTTTTCAGATTAGAGTAATAGAATATCTTTTGGTAGTAGATCATTGAAGCAATAGATTGAAGACTTCTTTTGGAGTTATGATAATTGATGGACTGTTTTAGGATATTTTCTTAGGATAGTGAGTTTGTTATTTGTGGAACTCTTTGAGATTGTGTTTGGAGACTTTATTGTTAAACCAGATATTTTTATGGATTTCATAGGAAAAGATTTTGATTATTTGAAGTTTATTTGTGGATAGTTAATTACGCTCTGTTCCATTATATTAGTGCTGATTATTAATAAGACAGGTTATGCATCTAAATCCTTGGTATGGGTTTGGGGGTGTTACAATCCAAGGACTTTTTCCTTTCTTCTTCCTCATTTCATACATGATCTCTTAAGCAATGAAAGTATTTTCCTAAATAATCATTTCTGGTACAAAAGCGGTTTGCCAAGGAGAAACTATTTTATGAAGAATCCTCTTAAGCCTATTAGCAAGAAGCTTAGATATTATCTTGTACAGGACATTGCATAGGCTTATTGGCCTATATTGCTAAACAGTTGCTGCATTACTTTTCTTTGAGATTAATACAATAAAAGAGTGGTTCAACTCTTTAAGCATGAAGCCCTTAATAAAGAAGCTAGACACAGCTTCAACCACCTCCCCCCTATAATGTTCTAATAAAATTTCTAAAAGAGTGCCGACATTCCATCGGGGCCTGGAGCCTTGTTAGAACCCATACTAAACAACACCTCTCTTACTTCTTCCGGAGAAGGAATGGTAACAAGCATTTCCCAATCATCATTCGAGAGCCAAGGAGAGATAAGATCATCTAAATCATTTGGAATGGAAAGGTGGGATGAAGAGAATAAGCTCCTATAAAATTGTTCAAAGCACTTACCAATGTTATCCCTGCCAGATATCCAATGCCCCTCATCATTCTTGATAAAATCAATGCTATTTCTTCTCCTTTTGATAACTATTGACAAGTGAAAAATTTTGGTATTTAGCTCAGCTAAAGTGTGCCACTTTGTTCTTACCTTTTGCTTCCAGAGGGTCTCTTCCCTTTTCAGCCATTCTTGTAGCTCAAGACATATACTAGCTTCAAGCTTCACATTTTCAGGTGTTGGGTCTATTGGTTGGATTTCTTCTAACTTGCTCTAAGACACCTTGATTTTTGACTGAATATTTCCAAACTATTGTTTATTCCACTTACGGAATTCTTGCTTTGTTACCTTGATTTTACTACACACTTTGAAGAGGGGTGACCCATGAATGCTCTGCCTCCAAGCTTTCTCAACCACAAAAAAAAGGATTTGTCCCTGGTCCATGCTTCTTTGAATTTAAAAGGCCTCTTAATATTTCTATCTTCCCCTTCTGAGAGGAGAAGAATTGGTGAATGGTTAGATGTAGAGGCTGGAATGTGTTTCATTGCTGCTCTAAGGAATAAAATTCTCCATATATCATTTGAAAAGACCCTATCAAGTCTTTCTTTGATATTAGCTAGCCCTTCCTTTCTGTTTGACCATGTGAATGGATTTCTTGAAAAATGGACATCTATTAATCCATTATTATTAATGACCTCTCCTGGCTTGTCCCTTGATGAACTTGCCACAGGCCTTTCCCTTCTTTTGTCTTCTTGGCTAAATACTTGATTAAAATATCTTATGCATGCCCATGCCCCACCAAAGGCATTGCCTACTTTATATAATGCTTCCTAGAACAACTCCTTTTCACACTTCCGGGGGGGGGGGGGGGGGGGAGGGGAGACTGTAAACCCAGGATAAGAGCCATGGCTCATTAATGGGATCAGAGAATACCAAACTATTCACCATGTTTTTACTTTTAAAAAACACCTCAATATCTACTCCACATTTCTAGCCCACTACAAGCCCTCATTTCCTTCCTTTGGGTCAACAAACTCATAATTATAAAACCCCATAGACTTAACCATCTTAGAAATTCTACTAAATGGAATCTTAGTTTCGGACAAAAAAATCACATCTGGGCAAATGTCCTTTATTGTGGCTCGAAGAACTCTTTTTGGCGAGGTTCGAGCCAAACCTCGACAATTCCAACTCAGAATAATCATGGCTGGGTTGGGGGCATGGTAAGGCCCGCCTCTTCAGCCATTTTGGATTTTGGGGAATCACTTGTACTAGCTTTGACTTCTTTCTCCATACTAGATAATTTGGCCCTTGTTAACCTTTTGATTTCTCTTGCTCTTGCTTTCAATTTTTTCCTCTCTTGTTTTTGTTTTCCCATATCCCTTTCGGGATCTACAGGAGTTTCTAACCTCCGTAGCTCCTTATTATTACTTCCAGAGTTAGCCCAAATAACCTTTACAATGTCCCTTAACCCAATTTTAGAGAGTTTAAGCGCTTTATTTAAGGTTGGGCCATCCATTACATCCCCTTTCTTTTTACCACTAATACTTAGCTGATAGGTCTCCGTGGGCTTTGGTGAGAGGGCTATTGGGCCTGGATCTACTTCAGTTATCTCCTCAACTTCTCTGATTCCTGTGGGCTTATTATCCATTGACTCCTCTACTTCATTGAAAAAAGCAATCCAAGCTAGCCCTTTTACTTGGGCCTTCAAAAGCCCAACTAAATTAGATGGGTTTGACAGTTCTAGAGTTTTTGGTTAGGATGGTTCGGTGGGGTAGCAGAGTGGATTGGGAATTTCTGGATGATTCTGATAGTGCGTATTTAATGGTGGAATTGGTGGGTTCGATTTTGGATTGGGATTGTCAAGGTTTGATGTGTGTTGGGACTCAATATTTCTTGGGTTTTGTGTCTGGTTCGGGATTGGCTAACTATAAGTTGTATGGTTTATTTTGTTTAGATAGTATGGTAATACTTCAAGTGGATTTAGAGTTTCAGTTTGGTCAATGTCCATTGGGTTTAGGGAGTTTCGTGTGGTTTGAACCAAGCACGTGTTAATGGGATTAATTTCTTTGAATTTGACGTGGGAATCTGGTTGGGTTTGGTTGCAGAGGTTGATGAGTTTTTCTAGGTGGACTGGATTTGAGGTGACAAGGGCTACTAGAGTTTCAAAATTTGTGGGGAATTAAGTTGTCAGGGTTCCAAGGAATCAGAGCTGTTGAAGTGCTTCCCTGTTTCATCACTGTTCATTACATGCTCCACATCATCTGCCGCCGCTGACGGAGGAGACCTTGTTGGCTCAGGATTATTGTCCTTATCTTCATTACAGATCTCCGAAAGGAACTCTACCCAACTAGAGGTTCTTTTGCCTTGAGTTTCAGCTTTCATCCAAGGTCCAAACCCTTGGGGTTCATTTAACATCTTCTGCACTTGTGAACTACATCTGACTTTAACATGTCCTAGCCTACCACATTTAAAATAGAAATCCGCCACTCTCTCATATTTTAGCTGGATCTAGATATCAGGCAGAGGATCTCTATCAAGGAAAAAAACCACTTTTTAGTGTTTTGCTCACTTTAAATTCCACCTTGACCATCAAAAATCGGCTTATACACACCAAGCCATCAACTGAGAAGTCCACCTCTAGAACTTTTTGCATTTTCTTTTGACATATATTTTATAGGTAAATTATGAACTTGAACCCACAATTGAATGAAAGAGAAATCAATATCTCTTACTTGGAGTTTCTGATCTCATGGTTTAAGGATGAGAGGAAATCCCTCTATGTTCAATGGCCCAAGCTCAATGACTCTTTTTCTGTCTCCTTCAGCAGCAAACTTGAAGAGATATATATTGTCACTTAGGTCCACAATCTGAACTCCTTTAGCTGTACTCCATGCTTTCAAGAGAATAGCTTTGATTGCATTCTTATTTATGACTTTATCTGCCAGAATCTTACCAACTGGACCCAAGTTATACATAATGCTGACTGCCTTATCGTTGGCCTTCAGCTTTATGGAATTACTAGGACTTGGTAAATTGGCTATTTCACTGACTAGAGAATCCACTATGGAGACATCTAGCTCTTTATTATTGGATGATTTTGCCATGGGACCAGATTGGCCCCCACCTAGTGGGTAACTAATGGGCTTCATGGTTGGGATAATATGGATAGAGATGAGTGTAGAGAAGGAGTTTAAAGGATTTAGATATGATGACACAAAAATACTAGATGGAGATGGGTTAACTTTTATAGGTAAAAAAATAAGGAAAAGAAGAATGAGGATTGAAAGAAAAGAGACCTAGAGCCGCTGGGAAGAAAGTGGGCTTAGGTTAGAGACAACTTGTCCAAGTAAGGAGAGAGAGTTGCCAGTAGCAACGAGCCAGGTTTTTTTTTTTTTAGTTTGTATAGAGGCACAAGTTGCTAATGTTCTAGTGAAGATTCTTCATTTTTACACATGAGGTTAAATTTTTGATGAAAAGTGTAAGGAAACTTTAATAAATAAACAAGCAGATAGATAAATAAATAAAAAAGGAAATAAATGACAAGTTTGTTCTCTTTTCTTTTTTTATTTTATAAAAAAAAAAAGGGGAACTAGAGCAGCTTATGTACAGAATATCTGCTTGACTCATTACTCTGCCTAACCTGTTTTCCCTATGCGGGTCATTAAGTTAGGCGGTTTGGGTTAGGTGGGTTAGACGCTTAAAATAGCGGATTGGGTTGGATAACAAATTGAAACATTGCCAACTCGCTACAGCTCGACTCGCCCACTTAATTATACATGATATATATATATATATATATATATTAGTTCAAATTGATCAACCGTATATTTTGTATGTAAAGTTAATCAATTCATCTAATCAATTTTCACAGCTAATCAATAATCAATTTCTTATGCAAAATATAAAAAAGTCAACATTGAAACCCTAAAATCACTTCAACCGTATACTATATATACTCTGTATTTAGCCTTCACCTTCAACCACTTCCTCTCATTCCCTCTTTCATGTTATTTTGTCGATTTCTTCCTCAACCTTTTTGAAGCCTCTTTATTATTTTTTATATTATTATTATTATCCATTCAATTCTTCACCTTCCATCAACTGCGAACTCTCCTAGACAATCACAAAGGTAGTTGTTTTTATGTTTTGTATTGCTTAATGTTTGTGTCTATATTTTTATTGAGTATGTTGTTTGTCTTTTTGATTTAGGTCCCATATATTCTTGTAAATCTTGAGACCGTGCATACCATTTTGAAGTTTATTTGTTATGTTGGTATGTTATTATTTTGAATCCTTGATGTGACTTTGGGAATGTTAAAACTTTGGATTTGTTGATTTAATTTTTCTCAGTTTTAAGGCAGTAGGCTATTGTTTTTTTATTTTTCTTTTCCCTTTTTTGTGGAGACAAGGTCTATTAGAGATGATATATCATTTTTTTTTATTGACCCTTTGTTTGTGTTGGAATTGAGATTATTAAATGAAATCTACCTTCAATTTTTTGTATGCATTAGTTATATTTTGAGATTATGCAATAATAAATTGTAGATTGTGATAATTTTTTTTTAAAATAACATTGTTAATGCCAATTTTCTAAGTTAAAACTGCCAATATTTGTAACCAATCTGCCAAATTTAGACTTTGGTGGGTCGGTGACGGATTGGATAAAAATATTGGCTTTTACCGCTTAATCCGACCCTCGCACACCCCTCCAGCTTGGTTTGGTAATCCTCTTCAGTTTCTAGGAAACAGATCAGATATTACTAGAATTGAAATGTGGCTACTTGAAAACATATACAGTGCAAAGATAACGCAACAATCCAAGCGCCTTCTTCACTCTTATTGTCAATCCATCCTGTAAACCTTTTTCCCTCAATCCTATATTTTATTATTGATTTTAATGACTTTCCCTCAATCCTATATTTTATTATTGATTTTAATGACTTTGGTGTTATCTATTATATATTCTTTGTCAATTTGGATTAATTTTTAAATGTCATTTCAAATCACCACCTTTTGACCTTACATATTCATTTGGTCTATGTCTATTATATCGATTTACCGTCATTTAAGAATCTCCTTTGAATTTTCATTTTCATTGAATACTATTGATATGCAATTATTTAATTTCAACCATATAAGAAACTTAAAAGAAAAATAGTCTATTTTCTGAAACGAATCCTTTATGTAAGTGTAAAGCCTATGAGATGTTATTCATGAAATCAACCCATACATTAGAGACAAAACTCTAGCAACTTCTGTCTCCCTCCTTGGTGCTTTCTGTTTTGTTTACATACCAAGTTGGCTCCTAAACATAGAATAAGTTCCTTGAATCTATAGGAGTCGTGTTCATTGTTAGAAATCGTGGAAAGATACAATGGTATGGCATCCTTCTACTGCACACACATGGGTTTAGAAATTTACCTAAAAACCTAGAGATAAATATTCTCATCTATAGATATGACCTGGGTGAGTGTACATTTCAGTTTTTCTCCATTGACAATGATGGGTTTATGGGGAATGCAGATAATTTTTTATTTTTTATTTTTTGTGAACTGAAAACCTTCGAGATAAAAACAATACATCTTGAATAACTGTATAGCAACAATTTATCTGATGTTGCACAATATTTTCATTTAAAACAATACATTTCGAGTCATTGTATAGCAACATTTCATCTGGTGTAGCACAATATTTTCATTCATAAAATTCGGGCTTTTATCATGTAGTTTTGGAGTTGTTATACTACCCTCCATAAAACCAAAAAAGATGAAAATTTCTGAACAAGCCAATTATTGTATCAAATAATTAAGCACAGTATTTTGATTCAACTTACCTAGACACCTGACAAAATTTTCATTAAATATTTTTTTTTCTCTGCATCTATGCTCGTGGTAGCAAATAAAAGTTTGTGTATGTTCTTGTACTTTGGTTTCTCAACATGCTTAAATTAAGTGTAAAAAGGCTAGTATGCATGCACACTTTATGAAACAATTTTAATTGCACAATTAAAAATATCTGGTATTTGGCCTAGCAATGGATACGTAAACAAAAAGTTGAATAATATCATAATATTTCTAAATTAATACGTCAACTCACACATAAACTCAAAATAAATTGTTTAAAGTAATACTACATCAATAACATTTTCACAAAAAATTCTAGTTAGTAATCTATTATTAATATGTAAAAAAAGTGATATTAATAGTGAGCTCAAATTAGAACTAATGACAAATTACCACCTATAATTTTCCCCCTAATTTTTGTAGCTTTATATATATACCGGTTGTTAACAAAATAAAAGTTTTGTGAAAAATTAATTGACAAAAGGGTTTTATAGATAATTCATTACTAGCAATGAGCACAATATAATATAAAAAAAGGGTAAAAATCTCTAAAACAAATATATATAAAAAAAAGATGAAAAATTCACATATAAACAAGAAATTCATTTAATTTTTTTTTTTTTTGCATCTAAACAAATTAAAAGAATACATTTTAAGTAAAAAAGATTTAATTTAATTTAAAATATATAAAATGCCTAAATTTAACATTGTCTTAGATCCCAAAATGCTTTGGGCCACCCCTGGATCATTGGGACCATTACTATTGATGAGAATAAAATGGAGGAGAAAGTCATGCTTAGTTAAGACAAAGCTTTTTGGTGCACTCTAGCAAGAAGACATGTTATCGTACATTGAGAGAGAAAAGATTCTTGAAAGGCAATATCATTTTAATTTTATAAAGAAATTGTAAGCTTGTCAAAACTCAAAACTTATATATATATATATATATATATATATTCAAGAAACAATTTAATTTCATAATGTTTAAATATTTATCTTTTCTTGCAAAGCAATAGAATTTTAAGCTAACTAGTTAAATTTCTTTAAGGTAAATAATAATAATAATAATAAAAAGTTCTTAAAATTCTATCATTTAACAATAATAGATATCAAAATAATGTTAGTCACGATTTTTAACGTGGAACGTGATAAAGTATAACTATAATCAAATTTTATAGTAAATTGTTATTTAAAAAAAAAAAAAAAAAACTCCACAATACTATTATCCTAAACACTTAAATCGTGTTTCAATACAATATAATGATGATTGATCTTGGGATAGAAATTACTTTCCCTTTTTATGTTTCGCATTTGCCTAACATATGCAGTAATCATATAATCCAACGTCTAATCTCAGATGACAATAAAAAAATAAATAAATAAATAAAGAAAGAAGAAAAAGTAATTACCAATTAGGATTCAATGAATGTTAATCAAGGTCTAATCTTTTACTTAAAATAAAAATCATGAAGGTTAACCAGGTGGCGTGTTTTAAAAGAGTCTTACACCACGCGTTCTTGAAATTTGATTTGGTGGCAGAAGTCAGTGTATTACTTCAGTTAATACCTAACAAAAGTTAAACGATTTAAACAGTAACGCTTTAACGATAATATCCGTGGCCCAATGATAAAGAATTAAATAATTTTTATTTTTTTATATAAAAAAAAAAAAAAACCCCACCCCTCTCCCCTTGTCTACTCCGCTAAAAAATCAAAACATTGTACATAGTCCGATTAAAAAATAAACATTGTACATGGTCATTTGGGATATTGGCAAAGCATAAATAAATGATACTATATAAAAAGAAGTGAGGTCCAGTTCGATTTCGCAGCAACATCCTTAATATTTTTTCACCAAAAACTTTACAATTTTTCATTAACTTTCTGTCTCACACTCACACTTTCTGTCTCAGGTACTCTCTTCCTCACGTGTGTGCATACATATTTTGTCGTCGATGCTGTCTTAACTTTCCAATTTTTTGAATATGTGAGACTGCGATCCTTTCATTTGGGGATTGATTTCTATTTCTAATCGCTGCCTTTTTACCCTTTTTGATTTTTTTTTTCCTCCAACTCATTATGCAAGCAAGGTATTTCTCTCTCTTCTTTTTGTAATTCATGTTGTTTTTTATTTTAATTTGATGGGGTTTTGTTTAATTTTGCTGATTAGTGTTTTTTTTTTTTTTGGTAATTAGATTAGTTTGTACTCTTGGGTTTGATTAATTAATTTGTAATGGATTACTCTGTGTTTGGTTTCTGAGAAAGATGAGGAAAGGAAATAATTGGGTAAAATTTTGGGTGTGTGGGTTTTAAACCGAATAGCTTAAATTGCGTTTTGAAAGAATCTTTGATATAAATATATTTTCACTTTAAGAGTAAAAGAAAAAAATGAGATGATTGGATTAGGTGTGTATACTATTGTGTGAAATTTTCTAATTTGATGCATTTGTTATGTTGATTTAAGCTACCGTGGACAGGGTTGATTAATTACCATGCATATCTATTGCTGTCCCTTGGGTTCACGCAGAGCTGGGTTTTGGAATTGTTGCAAAGAAAGAAAGTTGTTTTTTAATGCTATTCTGTGAAGTGGGGCTAGAGATGGTTGAAAGACACTCGCAAGTTTTGCGGATTGCTTATTAGAATTCAGTTACTACAACATTCGGATTGGTCTATTGCTTGATTGTTAAGTTCTTCATACCATGCCAGTTGTTCAAAAGCTATATGATGCCTGCAAGGCATCCTTCTCTACTGATGGTCCGATTTCAGAAGATTCTCTCGAAAAAGTTCGTGGTATTTTAGGTGAGAGGCTTTAAGAAATGTCTATGTTTTTGTCTCATTGTGCTCATTGGATGTGGTTTACTTGCGCTTGGTCAAAATCATTTTGATTTTGAGTACTTCCTTTGTCTTAACACTTTCATATAATGCTGTTCCAGATAATTTGAAGCCCTCTAATGTGGGTCTTGACCAGGAGGCACAATTGGCACGTCAATGGAAAGTTTCCATGAATGTTATCAATGGAAAAAAAGGGCGTAGTGGCAGTCATCAGTACCCACCCCCAATTACATATTTGCACTTGCACGAATGTAACAAATTCTCTGTAAGTAACTTAAATCTCTGTAGGAAATCATTTATTTATTGGATTTTCTCTTTGGACTGACTTACACCTTGGTTTCAGTTGAGTGGATTGCATATTTGTAAATTTGCAAAGTTGGATTCATAACATGTACTTGGGAAACTTTTGGACTTCGTTGCAGATAGGAATTTTCTGCATGCCACCTGGCTCTATCATACCACTTCATAATCATCCTGGAATGACTGTGTTGAGCAAGCTTCTTTATGGCTCATTACATGTGAGATCATATGACTGGCTTGATATACCTGGATCTGCTGATCTATCTCAAGGTGCCCAATCTTTGTTGAACTTAGCATATTTCAAGATTGAATCATGGCATTATGATGGTGATTCAGACTGATATTTCAAAATTTGCATTTTTTTAATTTAATTTATTTATAACTTTTTAGAATGTCAAAACTTGTATGGTCTTTTATGAAGCAAATAGCAATGTTGGAAACAGAACCTACACAGTCTCAATATGTTTTCTAAATTTAAAAGTAGTTACAGTATTAATATTGATTGGGTATCACCAATTTGCTAATAGTGTCAAATGATACCAATTAAATATCCCTTATTGCACTTCGACAAATCCTAAACATAGTAAAAATATAATAATGGAGAGCTCCTGAATCAGCATTTTAATTAAATCCTATTTATGTCTAATTTCTTTATTTGTAAACTAGTTAGCCTTCAAGATATCATCAACCATAATCCCTCCCATTCTGCTCCATGGTGCAAAGGTTGCTCAGAACCACTAGCTTGATTGAATCCTTTCTATCCATGTCATCTCCTTCAGGATGATAAGTTTCACATTTTCTCCTTATGACTACACTTCTTTCCCTCTTTTTATTGCTTTCTTTTGCATGTTACCTGTCTGTGGTGTGTTCACCAATGTTCAACATGGAGGGAAAATCCTGCTTGGTCTCAACACTTAGGGAGCTGCTCGGCAGAAAAGAATTAACAGACATGACTGTTTTATTTTATGACCTACTGTTTGCAGTTATTTAAGCTTATCTGTTGCATTTACTTTATTTAATGGCAGTGTTCTGTATTTTGTTAAATTCAGTAAATTATTATTAGATAGTAAAGTTTTAGAAAGGCAGCCCTCTAAACTATGAGAAATACCTTGTCTAAGAAGTTTTGAGTAGCTTCAAGCTTGTGTACACTACATGTCTTTGTTAAGGTCATCAAAGAATGGGAAAGGAGAAGACAGTTTCGGAATAAATGGGGAAAAATTAGAAGAATTAGAATAAAACTTGTATTGTTATTGGATATATTGATATCGGCCAATTCAATTGCTTTTTTTTTCTTTTAATCTTCCCTAGCTCTTTCTGCCTAGAAAGGAAGTCACTTCTAAGCATCTTCCATTCCTTTTTGTTGTAATTTTTGTCCAATGTACTAAAATGATACTTGTGTTGGCACTATTGGTGGATATGTATGGGTATTCTTTTTACTGGTAAGTTGCATATGGACTTAGTGGGGTTTTTAATCCACAACCTCACCCTTCCTCATTTTTGTGGGAGGAGGAAGCACCATTTGGATTAGATCTCATTGGCCTGATGTGTATGGTTATGGTATCTAAAGCTCTTTGGATGCTTTAGTAAAATGAGCCCCAAGTCATAATTTAGGATTCCCTATGCATGACTAAAAATGTTTTTTGGGGCCTGGACTTTTATTTAGGAGGATTTCTTTTTTCCAGAAATTTTTTTTTTTTGAGCAGAGGACCATGTCATTTCTGGGAAATTGGGTATACCGAGTCTAATTTTTCCATACCTTGGGGGTGTTAGTGTAATTTACCCTAAATACAAAAACCAAGGGGATATTTACAAACATATTTGAAAATATCTCAAAAATATCCTCACTTCTAACTTCGGGTTCTTTTTCTTAAATTTCTTTAGCCAACACCATTCACCTCCCTTCCTTCTCCCTTCATTCCAAACTCTAGAATCTCTCATTCCTCTTGCCTCTACGTTAGTCTCCAGTGCCCCCACTTCCACATCATTGCAATCCTTGACTTAGCTTCGTAAACCTTGTCAGATGTCACTAACAAGCCAATAGCCAAGTCAGTGTTGCTGGCGTAGGTTATGATGGGCCATTTAGCAGAGTCATGATGATTTATGATCTACTGCTCCTTCTCCACTGCCACTGTCGAGGGAAGACTTGTTACAGCATTCACCACCGTATCTTGTGATTTTCTTCCTTGATCCTGATGTGGTGTGCTGTACCCGTGCTTTGTTACAGTGAGATGGGCTTCCCTTCCTTGATCCTTGTTTTTGTTGTGCCCTCTTTGTCATTCAATTGAGTCTTTTAATTGTACCTTGTGCTTCGAGTACTTGTACCTCATGCACTATAATTGATACTTCCATTTTTACTAGGACTCCTAATAATGTTTTGGTTAATTTTTCTGCATGGTTTTTAAGTTTAGATTTATTATGTGTTCTGGTTATTTGATTCAATATTTGAATGGATTCTAATTGAGATTGTGTCATGTTTCTTCTTCTTCTTCTTCCTGAGTTGTAAGTAATTTTGGCATGCATTTGAATTATGGGGTTTTCTAAAAAAGTAAGGGGAACAGGATTTCAAAAATTCCCATGGGCTGGGGCATGGGTTCTTTGAATGGTGCAGGGTTGGGGGAATGGGGTCCTGCCAAAAGCCCCCCTCGTTGCCATCTCTAACTATCTTGCCCAATCCTGCACTATTTTTATCCTACCTATACGTAGTAGCATTTTCAACATGTTTACAGCGAACATATTGAGAGCATTATGAAGGTATCTGGAATTAACATGAAAATTCTGGTTTGTTGAAGATTTGACTTTTCAAGCGTGCAAATATCTATTAATTGCATTTTCTTTTATGGTAAATATTATCCTGGTAACTGATGGCTGTTGCTTGGTTTTCTGGGTAGAAGTGGATACAACAATATTGATTATTTCATGAAATTTGTGTCATCCCTGAAAAGGGATTACTCAAGTGTTTTAGCTTTTAAAAATTTCCAAAAAAATGTATGGCACAATCAATTTCTTACCTCATGATGGTAAACTAAATCAGCGTAACTGTTAAGTCTGAAGAAAATAGCTTGGTTTGTCGAAATATTGCTATTGCTGGCGTTGAAATGGATAATTAATTGGGTATCCTAGATAAATGATGAGTGAAACTAGTAGCTTGGATATAACTTACTAGAGGTTTAATAATGCCTTTCTTATCGTCTAGATTCTTCAATGTTTCCCTTTTTTTGTTGAGTAGGGTCTGAGTTAAATTATTGCTCCTTTGATGTTTTTGAGAATAAAAATTTGAAATGGGATGGAATGATCATTAAAGTAGTGACCACTGTATAGTTTATTAGATTGGTCAATGTAGTAGAATGAAAGAATAGCAATACTTTGCAAATTATGAACACTGTCCATATCTTTAAATTAATGATGCATGCTTTGCTTACCATCTACATTTTCTGTTTTGTGTGATATGACCATTCCATGCTGAAACCAATCAGTTTTATGCTCTCCAACACTTAAAACTTGTTTATTTAGTTCTTGTACTTACCACCATATGTTTGTTTTCCATGTATTTTAAATGTCTTTAGCAGTACTATGTTTGGGTAATTTTTTTTTCCCCTATCTTATCTTCTTGATTCTTATTAAGGATATAGGTTTAACTCTTAAAAAGAATGAATTTCCAACCCTTTATTTAATATGAAATTTTTTTTTGAAAAAAAAAAAAAACAATAAAGAGACTGACTGTGGATTGGTGGGAATTTTCAGCCAGACCCGCAAAACTTGTTAGAGATTGCGAGATGAGTGCACCTTGTGGTATAACTACTCTTTATCCAAACAGTGGTGGCAATATTCACTGTTTCAAAGCCTCGTCTCCCTGTGCACTCTTTGACATTCTTGCACCCCCCTACTCCTCAGAAGATGGAAGGCACTGCTCTTATTTCCGAAAATCCCCTAGGAGAGATCTTCCAGGTATTTTCCCTTTCTCTCCTTGTGTGTGTGACAAGAAATTTTTTTATTTACTTCTCATTTCGGGAACTAACATTTCTGCTCCTTGTTGGTCTCCTAAAGATATTGATAAATTATGTGGTATGAAACCATCTGAAGTGGCTTGGTTGGAAGAAATTCAGCCTCCTGAAAACTTAGTGGTTCTGAGGGGGTTGTACAGGGGCCCCAATATTAGACGGTGAAAGGGTTTTTGAACCACACGTATCATACATTAGTCAAATGGGTTATGAGGAGCCAATGAGGTGATTGCTGGCACTGACTGCCAAACACCATGACAATAATGCTGGAATGCGGGCAACAATGACTGGCATTCCTACTGTGAGGTATTTGATTGTACATACATTTCTCCTCTATTGGCTTGGAAATGAATGCTGACAAAAAATCTTGTACCCAACATACCCGTCGCTATGATTTTTCATTAATTGTAATAAGCAGTGTTCAGATATTATTTCTTGATCTGTGATCTTGACTGCACAGAAAAGTTATGTTTTAGAGTTCCGTTTCGGTTTGGAGAAGCGTTGTTGCTTGCATGTTTTGTTTGATTTCTGCTCTTAGTACAACTTGTATCTGGTCTTCTGTCTCTGAATATTATTCTCAACTACAATTCAAAATTCCAGTCTTGAGGTCCCTCGTGTCGTCGTTCAGAAAGGCTGTGTCATGGCTTGTTTGGATGTATCCCTTTTTTGTAAAGTCGTTTCTGTGGATGACTAGGTTTCATGAGGAGACAGCCTAGTGCTAACAGAAACATGGTGAAACAATAGACTGATATTGTCCGTACTTCCTATCTCAAGTGGTACTTATTCCTCTTGTAAAAGTAAAAAAGGGATAGAGGTTGAGATTACTTAAACCTTAATTTTCTTTTTACTTTTTTTGATAATTTGATAGTTACAATAGGAGAGGAGATTTGATTCATGGTTTTCCTCATAGAGGAGGTAATATCACTGAGCTACTCTTGAAAATGATAAATAATTATACCAATTAAATACAAAAGCAACTAACACCTGTTCAAATTTCTGAAAATGAAGAATGCTTTACAACTAAATCTGTTTGGGTAAGCCCAGGGCTTTCTGATTTGAATCCAGTTCACGTAAACTAACTTGCAGAGCAAGTAATCTAGTTGAGATAAGAGAGTGGACCAACAAAAGAAATAAGGCTAAATTCCAAAGGCCCCATATAAAGGTTTCAGCTAAAGCAATCAGCAAAAAAGGCCATAAAATTAGGCATAGCCGTTGATTCAGAAACTACGGAAAAAAGAAGGGAAATGAAGCTGAGAGACCCTAATTCTTTCTATTACTAAATTTTGCTTAAGATCTCAAGATAAACGGTAAACCATATCATAATATTGGAAAGCTCAAACGATAATTAACTACTAGGTCAAATCGTATTGTATACGCAATCTGCTCATTCCTAGTCTTCATTATTGATTTCTTGTTGGGTCAGGTTCATATCTCAATTATGAATTACATGGTGTAGATCGTTTTCAAATTATAATGACATGCAGTATTCTACCGAGAACACACGCTACCACCCTAACCCTCGTTTGCGAGTTAGAAAACAATTTACGAAGATCCTGAGGTTGGCGTGTATAGTTAAAAAAAAAAGAATATGTTTAAATGTACTCGCTAAGACAGAATTAAGGGGTCCAACTGTATTGAGAAGCAGTAAAAGTTAATAAACAAATACCCTTTTAATTGAATCCAATTGCCAGAAATTGTACTGAATAGTAGTAAAAGTTGATAAACAAATATCCATTTAACTAAATGTTATGCGACTACCAAAAAATGCTAATTAGCTACAAGAAAGAACTCAATCTTAACTAATGCACTTCGGCACTTGTTAACTTGACCCAAGCAAGAATTAGCAATACTATGCTATAGACACAAAATTTTAAAGTTTTCTTTCACATACATATGTCTATTATCACTTATATCTATTATATATATTGTAATAAATAAAAAAATTGTCATTAACTTATTGAAAATGAAAGCCAGAAAACAAGTATTTGCAACTTGAGCGTCGGCAGTTAATTCTGTCTCTCTCTGGCAATCTCTCTTTCTCCCTCTCTCAAAGGTGCCTATGTTTGCGGCGACTGTATTGCTTACACTTCATAGATATAAAGAGAGATTCTGTCTTATACTTATTGTTTTCATATACTTTTCGATTATTTTATTCTCTTTTTTATATGTAATCTTGCAGTAAAACAAATATTTTATTGATGGTTTCGGATCTAACTTAAGAATGCATATCAAAGGTACTAATTTAGAGGTTTGCAGCAAGGTCTGTCTGGGCCCTGGGGGTTGTTTGAGCTTTTTATTGCTTTTACGTTAAATTCTTTATTCTTCTATTAAAAAAAAATTGATTCTTTATATAGTCGAGCCTCTGATTTAAAGATGAGTCCAGTACTCGGATCGTTTTTCGCTGTTCAATGGCCTCTACATCCATCGGTGCTGGCCCATAGCATGTATCTCGTCTTAAGTGGGCTGAAGCCTTTGTAACATATTCGATCCTCTTAGATATTGGTTGGGCTTGAACTCGAATATGAGGGTTTTATTTTTATATTTATTTTTTTTTAATTTTTTGAATAACTTAATCTGAGTATTTGAGAGAAGGAAAAAGATGCTTTATTTATTTATTTTACAACAAATGAGAGGAGATTCCAAATTTGATTTTCCTTTTTCAAAGTTTGGTTATAACTCCATTCAATATCTTTTTATTATCTTTTTATTAGATGTGAATTTTAATAAATCTATTATATGATTACATTTTCTTCTTAATATCAAGGATCAAGTGTTTAAACTTCAAGATTTTTTAGTATAAAATTATGTATAAAAAAATAAGTTTATGGATCGAATAGTAAATAACATCTGATTGACACAAAATTTAATATGTATGTTAAGAACATCAGGAACATGCAATCTAACGGCTAGTTTTTCAAAATATGTAGTAATGTTAATTTTTTTAGTGAGAATTGTAGCCAAGCTTTGTCATTTAAGTGGGGGGCAAGATTTGATCATAGATTTCCTTATCTCAAAGAGAGAAATCAAACAATGCTACTTGGTTACAAAATTCTTACTAAAAAAAAAATTGTTAAGTTATAGGACTTTTAACCAAAAAAAAAAAGGGGGGGGGGGGGGGGGGCAAGGTTTTTATGCAACCTAGGTTGCATGAATTTTTATGCAAACCACTGTGTAGTAGTTAAAAAAATAATTGATGATGCTCGGAAAATCAGTAGACTAGATGTATCGGACTTGAATGATTTGGAGGGCCTAAAAAATGAAAACAAAGAATCAAAGGAAACTGGGGTTGACCGGCCACAAACCCTCCGATGATGAAGTTAATTTCTTCGAAATCTAGAATTCCAAATTTCTGGGACTTGTGTTAAATGAAGAAAACTTGCCTTTATTTGTCGGGGATAAGTGCTTAGATAATGCTAAGGAAGTAGTTACTTGTTTTGTAACTTCCCCCACATTTGTGGAGGTCGTAAGATTTGGAGTTAACCTCTATAACTGCCATGGAAGTTATATTTTCCGGTCTTATTGCTCATAACCTTCATTGGGAGCGTTTTGCAGCAATGAACCTCGATTTTTACTTGTGTTCTGCAAAGAACATGGAGGTCGTCCAAAGCATATATGGAGAGTAAGACATGCTTTGAGATGTATGGAGGTCGTTGTAAGAGGCAAAATTTTAAGCCAATTATAAAATGCCACATCAAAGTTTAGTGGCAAATTCTAAATTAAACTCATTAAATTAATTAAATCAAATGATGACATGTGTCGTCCAAATTGACATCGTATTGGCATATCAAAATTCGCCACGCGTCATTTGGTCCACGAGATAAAGATAAATTTCATATTCAAAATTTATGGATAATTATCTTTATCAATAAATAAAATAAAGATAAATTTTCTATTCAAAATTTATAGATGATTATCTTTATTAAAATAAATTAAATAGAGATAATTATTTATCTTTATTGATTATTATCTTTATCAAAATATGATATTTATCAAAATAGATAAATAAAGATAATTATCTCTAAGAAGAATTTAGGCCATTCAAAAGCCTACTACATACTTTCAAGTATATCAATTCAAAGTAGAGCTTATCCTCTAAAATCACTGTAAATAGAGGACATCCCTTCTTATTTTCGACACCAAGTTTTCAAGAGGCTCAAGTTCTGGAGAAATTCTATCTCAAGAATCTTTGAAGAACTTGAAGAACATTCAAAGGGCTTGAAGAACTTGAAGAACAATAAATCTCTAATAAGCTCAAAGCTAGAGATTTGTTGTGAAGACCATTCAATCCTTCTTCCAATCAAAATCAAGGAGATCTCTTGTTCGAGTTCTTTGAAGTTCTATTGGAATTAAGCTAAAAAGCCTCCATAAACTCCAACAAACCTAAATCTTTGAAGCTAAACGGATTAAGCCTCTAAAGCCCCAAAGAACTTCAACCTATGAGCTTTCACATTCAAAGACTTGAAGAACAATAAATCTCTAATAAGCTCAAAGCTAGAGATTTGTTGTGAAGACTGTTCAATCCATCTTTCAACTAAAGTCAAGAAGATTTCTTATTCGAGTCAAGTTCAATGAAGATAGAATCAGAGGATACTCTTTTGTAAAAGAATTGAAATAGAGATTGTACTCATTATACATCAATACAAATTTATTTTTACAAACCATATTTCTTTTCAATTGTTTGATTTTTTGCAATTGAGAAAAATTTGTGTTTACAAATTTTTGGCACGTCTGGTGGGACCATCTCTACCTCTCATCTCTTCTTCATCAAATTGTCACATCTTTTGAAGCCCTATGGCTTTAAAGAAGACTCAAATCAACAACCCTCTTTTTAGAACAAGTGAAGTCGATCCTATAATGGATTCAAACTCTTCACCAAGTTCTGATGCTTCCTATGCTAGACCTATGACAAGGAGAAGAACAAAAGCTCTTGCAGAGGTTTATGCTCAAACAACATCCATTCCCCAGCCCTCACTAGTTCTTAACACTTCTAAAGTTCAAAAGTCATGAACAACTTCATCTACTCAGGGGGCAAGCAAAGATGTAGCTGGCCTCGTCAAAGAAATGTTGTCTCAACCAGCTTTGTCACCAGAACCAATACAAGAAGCTCTGATTGTTGACAAAGAGGATGAATCACTTGATGGCTCTGAATTCTCTTTTTCAGATGATATTCCTACTTCCAAGCTTAGGGATTCTCCTCTCTCTGTTAGCTCATTTGCCATGCCAGTCATGATGACTAACACAACATCTCTGGAGGAACAAGTCTCGACTATAGCCCAGACTTTAGAAGAATTAATGAAGTCTATGAAAGAAAGGGAAGCAATGAGAGATGCATAAATAACTCTCCTAATGGATATAATGGGGAATACATCTAGACCGAATCGTGAAGGTGAAAGCTCTAGGCCGAAACAAACCCATAATGACAAACTCAAGAGTTCAACAAGGGATCTCAATTTCTCTACAGAGGGGTCTATCTCTCTTGACCAGCTCAAGGAGTTAATCAAAGAAGCTATCAAAGACCAAGTTGGGGGTGGAAGTCAGGCCTCCATTGCCTACGCTAAACCATACACTCAAAGGATAGATCTCTTGAGGATGCCTCAAAACTATCAGCCACTGAAGTTCCAACAATTTGAGGGTAAAGGCAATCTAAGGCAACATGTAGCTCACTTTGTGGAAACTTGTAACAATGCTAGAACTTATGGGGATCTCATCGTCAAGCAATTTTTTCACTCTTTGAAGGGAAATGCGTTTGATTGGTATATCGATCTAGCGCCTGGCTCCATTGATAGTTGGAACCAAATGGAGCGAGAATTCCTAAATCGCTTCTATAATACTCGACGTACTATTAGCATGATAGAGCTCACCAATTCAAAGCAGTGGAAAGAAAAGCTTGTCATTGATTACATTCAATGATGGAGAAATCTTAGTCTCAATTGCAAGGATCAATTGTCTGAAGCTTCCGCAATTAAGATGTGTATTCAAGGAATGAATTGGGCTATAAGCTATATTCTTCAAGGAATAAAGCCAAAAACATTTGAAGAACTAGCAACACGTGCTCATGACATGGAGCTTAGCATTGCCTCCAATGGTCGCCAAGGTCCCCCTGTTCAAGAACCCCGCAAGGGGAGAGAAAGGCAAGATATTCATAAAGGGGGCAAATTCCCTCCTAAACCGGAAAACAAGGAGTCTTTAATTGTAACTACTACTCCTCTTAAAGTTCCGGTTAAGCCCAAGATGAAAGAACAAATGCCTGATTTCATTCAAGATAAGGGAAGAAAAAGACCGACGTTACAAGAGATGCAAGAAAAGCAATATCCATTCCCTGATTCTGATATCTCCGAGATGTTGGATTATTTACTTAAATTGAAGTTGATTGAGTTACCGGAGATGAAACGGCCTAAAGAAGCTGACCAAGCAAATAACCTTAAGTATTGCAAGTATCATCACCTCATAGGCCACCCTATAGAGCGATGCTTTGTGTTGAAAGACAAAATTATGGAGTTAGCCCACCAAGGAAAGATCACATTTGATGATGAAGCTATGACTTCTAATCTTGCCATGGTGGCCTCAACAACCACTTCTACTTTTCTCACCATTCAATTTGGTTCATTTGAGCCTATTGAGGTGAAAGTACCTTTCTTCACAGTGCCAATTCCCGAGGATTATATCTTTTCATCTCTTACATGTTATCAAGTAAGTGATGAAGAAGAATCTTCAGATATTGAGGAAGAGACAGAACGAGCTATCGTGTATAGGGCATACTGGTCTCAATCATTTTTACTGATGATGATCGTTTGTTGGGCTCTAAGATTCACAATCGCCCCTTGTTTGTAACTGGGTACATTCGAGAACAACGAGTCAATCGTATCCTTATTGATGGTGGATCTGCAGTCAATATCCTCCCACTCAAAATATTGAAAGAACTTAGACTCCCCTTGGATGAACTACTCCCTAGTAGGTTAATGATTCAAGGCTTTAATCAGGGTGGACAAAAAGCTATTGGGAAGATTAGACTTCATATGCTCATTGGTGAAATGGAATCAAGTGCACTCTTTCATGTCATTGATGCCAAAACCACTTACAAACTGCTTATTGGAAGACCATGGTTGCATGAGTATTGTGTTGTGCCATCTACGTATCACCAATGCCTTAAATATTTCCAAGATGGACAAGTCAAGAAGATAGTAGCTGATGACAAGCCCTTTACCATAGTTGAGTCACACTTTGCTGATGCAAAATTCTACTTGGAAGATGATACAATAGAAGAAACCCAAGTCGTGGCTTCACCATCTAGCAAAAAAGAAAAGCCCTACTCCAAAGCTCCAAGGATTGATTTTCCAATTGTGGAGAAGGAAACCAAGCAAACCAAGACTTCTATGGAAGAGAAGAAGCATCATACTTCAAAAGTAACTAGAGTAGCCCCTGTGCTACACTATGTTCCAGTCGCCGAAAGAAAAGAAGGCCAATCCCTATTTTTAGGAGATGAGGAGTCAATATCAAAGGATTTGCAAGGATTAAACTTGCTAGTTACTAAAATCACAAAACCAAGACCCTTATGTCAACCGTTGAAAGGGTTTACAAGACCATCTCAAGGACCAATTGTTGAACATGAGACTTTGCCCACCAAAAGAACCGAAGAGGGTTTTGATCCCAATGCGTATCGACTCATGGCTAAAACTGGTTATAATCATGAGAAGCCAAGTGGTTTGGGTAAGCTCATCCCTAAAGCCTCTAAAAAAGAAGGACAAAAGACATTGAAAGCCAAGGGTGTGGAGGCAATAAGTTCTAAGGCTGGAGTTGGATACACTCCACCAATTGCCATTCGCATCCCCATTCAGAAAGCTAGTGTTTCGATGATTTCAACAGATGATAAAGAAGAAGAACAACCCTCAAAGCCATCAAAGAAACTATATGTTTTTTATCGCATTGGCAAACCCATTCCCCATATCTCAGTCTTCGACAGGTTGGGGACACAAGAAGATGATAACTTTGTTAATGGCACTCGAAGCTCTATTCTTACAAGGCTCGGTCATTCAACTTCTTCCCAAAATGGCACTCGAAGTTGCTAGTTACTAAAATCACAAAACCAAGACCCTTATGTCAACCGTTGAAAGGGTTTACAAGACCATCTCAAGGACCAATTGTTGAACATGAGACTTTGCCCACCAAAAGAATCGAAGAGGGTTTTGACCCCAATGCGTATCGACTCATGGCTAAAACTGGTTATAATCATGAGAAGCCAAGTGGTTTGGGTAAGCTCATCCCTAAAGCCTCTAAAAAAGAAGGACAAAAGACATTGAAAGCCAAGGGTGTGGAGGCAATAAGTTCTAAGGCTGGAGTTGGATACACTCCACCAATTGCCATTCGCATCCCCATTCAAAAAGCTAGTGTTTCGATGATTTCAACAGATGATAAAGAAGAAGAACAACCCTCAAAGCCATCAAAGAAACTATATGTTTTTTATCGCATTGGCAAACCCATTCCCCATATCTCAGTCTTCGACAGGTTGGGGACACAAGAAGATGATAACTTTGTTAATGGCACTCGAAGCTCTATTCTTACAAGGCTCGGTCATTCAACTTCTTCCCAAAATGGCACTCGAAGTTCTGCTTTTACAAGACTTAGTCATGCAACTTCTTCTCAACTCTCAAAGGATGAGAAGTTAAGATAGAAGCAAAATAAGATGTCAAATTTCCTTCACAAAGATGTTGACGACACACTCCTCATGGATCAAGATTCAAACGAGGTTTGAAGCTCTATTCCATCTCGCATGAAGCGTAGAAGTATTTGGGAAGTAAATATTGGAGAAGCCTTGACTGCAAAAAAAGTACAATGGTGTCCATAAAACAGAGGGTGGAAGATGAGGTTGTTGTTTTAGTAAATCATATAACAATCACTGAAGTCGCAAAGGAGGAGTCCCCTATTGAAGACGATACTAAAGATGCTCCACCCACATTTGAAGAAGGCGTATAGGTTACAATTGATGAATTAAAGAAAGTCAACATTGGCACTACCGAAGACCCTAGGCCAGTCTTTATAAATGCAAATTTGTCCCTAGAGGAAGAAGATGCTTATGTTGAACTCCTCAAAGAGTATAGGAATGTTTTTGCTTGGACATACAAAGAAATGCCAGGTCTAGATCTAAAGGTTGATGTTCACCACTTATCAGTAAAGCATGGGGTGCGACCAACGAAGCAAGCACAACGTAGGTTCCGACCTGAGTTAATCCCCCAGATTGAAGGTGAGGTCAACAAACTTATTGAAGTTGGCTTTATTCGTGAAGTCAAGTATCCCAATTGGGTATCAAAGATTGTCCCTCTAAGAAAGAAGAATGGGCAAATTCATGTTTGCGTCGACTTTCATGACCTTAATAGGGCATGTCCAAAAGACGAATTTCCTTTTCCTTTAACAGAAATTATGGTGGACACTACAGTAGGCCATGAAGCTCTTTCATTTATGGATGGGTTCTCTGGTTACAATCAAATTCGCATGGCTTCAAAAGATGAAGAGCTTATCACTTTTCGTACTTCGAAAGGAATATACTGCTATAAAGTTATGCCTTTTGGATTAAAGAATGAGGGCGCCACTTATCAAAGGGCAATGCAAAGAATATTTGATGACATACTTCACAAGAATGTAGAGTGCTATGTTGATGATCTGGTTGTGAAGTTGAAGAAGAGAATGGAACATCTGCAAGACCTTCGTCAAGTCTTTGAGTGACTTCGTAGGTACCAACTTAAAATGAATCCCATGAAGTGTGCATTTGGAGTTACATCTGGAAAATTCCTAGGATTCATAGTTCGACATCGAGGAATTGAAATTGATAGATCAAAGATTTATGCTATTCAAAAAATGCCAGAACCTCGAAATATTCATGAGCTCAAAAGTCTTCAAGGAAAGCTTGCCTACATTAGGAGGTTCATATCCAACTTGGCTAGACGCCGTCAACCCTTCAATCGCCTTATGAAGAAAGATGTCCCATTCAAGTGGGATGAAGCATGTAGAAATGCTTTTGAGAGCATCAAAACATACTTGCTGAATCCCCCTGTTCTACGAGCACCCATATAGGGATGGCCACTTATTCGTTACATAGCAGCACAAGAACAATCTTTAGGAGTGCTTCTGGCTCAAGAAAATGAAGAAGGAAAGGAGAATGCTCTCTATTACTTGAGTAGAACCCTAAATGGTGCTGAATTCAATTATTCACCAATTAAAAAGACATGTTTAGCTTTGATGTTTGCCATTCAAAAGCTAAGGCATTACCTACATGCCCATTCAATATGGCTCATCTTACGAGCAGACCCCATCAAATACATCATGACTAAGCCAGTTCTTTTGGGAAGGCTAGCAAAATGGGCTCTCTTACTCCGAGAGTTTAAGATAATATATGTTCAACAAAAGGCAGTGAAAGGACAAGCTTTGGTCGACTTCCTTGCCAACCATCCTATTCCTAATGATTGGGAGTTGTCTGATGACCTTCTTGATGAAGAAGTAATGGTTGTTGAAATTTCACAACCTTGGAAGATGTTCTTTGATAGAGCTGCTCAACGTTGTGGTGCCAGTGCTGGTGTAGTGTTTGTAACTCCAGAAGGGGATATACTCCCGTATTCATTTACTTTTACAGAATGTTGTTCAAACAATGTTGCTAAATATGAAGCACTAATCCTAGGTTTGGAAATGGCAATGGATGCAAAAACAACTCGTTTGAAAGTCTTTGGTGATTCAAAGTTAATCATAAACCAAGTGCTTCTATACTATGATGTGAAGAAGCCAGTATTGATTCCTTATTGCAAATACGCCAAAAGGCCTCTGGGATGGTTTGACCATATTAGTATTACACATATCCTAAGAAGTGAGAATAAACAAGCTGATGCCTTGGCAAAATTAGCAACAACTCTTGCTATACCAGATGCCGAGATAAAAATTCCAATATGCCAAACATGGGTAATACGTCTAAACTTTGATGAGGATGACATAGAAAAAGAAGTTAATGCAATTTCAGTTTTTGAAATAGAAAGAGAAGATTGGCGGCAACCTATCATTGATTATATAGAACATGGAAAATTGCCCAATGACCCTCGACACAGAACAGAAATTCAGCGACGAACTCCACGTTTTGTTTATTACAAGAATACTTTATATCGTCGTTCTTTCGATGGTCTTCTCCTTCGTTGCTTGGATGATGAGGAAGTTGCCAAAGCACTTGAAGAAGCTCACTCAGGGATTTGTGGTGCTCACCAGTCAGGACCTAAACTTCATTTTCAAATTAAACGGATGGGTTATTACTAGCCCACTATGGTCAAGGACTGTATGGAGTATGCGAAAAGATGCTCAGCATGTCAATTCCATGCAAACTTCATTCATCAACCTTCAGAACCCCTACATCCGACTGTGGCTTCATGGCCATTTGATGCTTGGGGATTAGATATGGTTGGGCCATTGACGCCAAAATCCTCTGATGGATACTCATATATCCTGGCTGCGACAGATTATTTCTCCAAATGGGCAAAAGCTACTGTATTTTGTGAAGTGAAGAAAGAAACTGTCATGAACTTCATCAAAAGGAATATCATATTTAGGTATGGTGTACCCCGTTACATCATCACTGATAATGGGAAGGAATTCTACAACAAGTTGATGGACAAACTTTGCAATGACTTTGGTTTTAAGCAGCATAATTCCTCCATGTATAATGCTCCAGCCAATGGTCTCGCAGAAGCCTTTAACAAAACTCTATGCAATTTGCTCAAGAAAGTTGTAGGGAAGTCAAAAAGAGATTGGCATGAAAGAGTTGAGGAAGCTTTGTGGGCGTATCGTACAACATATTGAACACCTACCCAAGCCACCCTCTATTATCTTGTTTATGGGGTAGAAGCTGTTCTACCACTTGAATGCCAAATTCCTTCATTAAGGATTGCCATTCAAGAAGGTCTTTCTAATGAAGATAATGTGCATCTACGACTTAAGGAATTAGAAGTTTTGGATGAAAAAAGGCTGGAGGCACAATAACGCCTTGAGTGTTATCAAGCTCGCATTTCTAGGACTTTTAACAAGAAGGTTTGTCCTCGATTTTTTCAAGTTGGAGATTTGGTTCTTGCTGTACAAAGACCCATCATTGTCACCCATTGCACTAAGAACAAGTTTGTTTCAAAATGGGATGGACCATATGTTGTTCAAGAAGCCTATACAAATGGAGCATACAAGTTGGTTGCTGAAGATGGTTTAAGAATAGGCCCTATCAACGGTAAATTCTTGAAACGTTATTATGCCTAAAGATTGAAGCACTCCTTGGTAAGAGCCTTAATTTCTTACCTCAACACTCAAAGGGTACATGATGTTTTCCCATTACTCTTGAAAGTGTTCTTAAAAAAAAAAAAAAAAAAAAAAAAAAAAAAAAAAAAAAAAAAAAAAAAGCCTGCTAGGTTGAAAACCTTTGCATAAGGTGACATTGGCAAAAGTTAGGGCACCAAAAAAAAATCCCTTTTTGAACTACGTGTTGACTTGATCCCCTTTCGAATACATAGGTAGCTTGGTATCATTTACTGAGTTCAGTCACATCCTCAAAAAATATCCCCTTTTGAACTACATGTTGACTTGATCCCCTTTTGGGTACGTAGGCAGCTTGGTATCATTTACTGAATTCAGTCACATCCTCAAAAAAAATATCCCTTTTTGAACTACGTGTTGACTTGATCCCCTTTTGGGTACGTAGGCAGCTTGACATTTTATGCTAAGTTCAGTCACATGTCCAAAAAAGAATATATATATATATATATATATATTTAACAATCATTGAAGCAAGAGCTTGAGAAATAAACAATCCATTAAAAAAAATTGACATAATGGAATTCCTTTATTGTTCATAAAAATAAAAAATAAAAATAAAAATAAGGAAAGGGAAAAGAAGAAAAGAAGAAGATAGTTATAATGATTAACTATTACAAGTTAATATTTCCAATTGTAATTCTCTAATTCATCATGGGCGGCCCTTAATTCTTATTCTAACAACTCCAAGGATTTAGTGTCTACATTGCTTAAAATATGAGAAGTCTCTACGGAAGAAATCTCTTCTTGGATGTTTGAAATGATTGCTTTCTGGCTAGACAGCTTTTCATCATTCTCAAGTGCAGAAGCTTCAAGTTCTTTCTTGTGGGTGAGTAATCATTTCAGTTCTTCTTGGAGCTCTGTTATTTTAGAATTGGTGTTCACTAATCCATCCTTAAGTGCCTCACCATTTGCTAATAATTCGCCCTTTACCTTTAGCTGATCATCAAGTTGAACTTTATATTCTGTCAACTTTTTGTCACGTTGCTCAAGTGTCATACATGAGGAAAAGGAAGATTGTAGAGATGTAAAAGTATTGGCCTTATCAAAATATTCTGCAACCAATGTTTCTAATGGTGAAGGATCAATAGCTTGATTGGTTGTTATGGCTTCAAAAATTTTGTTAGCCCCATCAAGGAGTAAATACGTTTTGTTGAATGGAGTTCTAACAATCTTTTGTTGAAGACTTTTCCAAAGATTCAATGCAAGATCAATGCGGCGCTTCAAAATTTCATCATTAGGATTATATTCAGAAACTGCAGGAGCACAAGACTTAGTTCTTTGAGGAGATCTTGTAACATTCTTTCTAGAATCAGTATTAGCCACCTCACCTATGCTCCTTGGCAATGCAGTAGATGACCGTGGACCGAAAATTGAACTTTCACTATCATTTGAGGCCACATCATTATCAATGTCGAGTGGCAAGGTTCGTTGATCAGACTGAAAAAAAAAAAAAAAAAAAATACATAGTTCATAAGGAGTTAAAGAGAAGAAAGAAGAGTTAAAGACTAATCATGAATACCTGAACTTTGTTTCTTGGTGACATAGCGGGAGAGTGTGGATTGAAATTTTTCTCAAAAGCCGCCTCATTGTCGACCTCCATGTTCAAAATTTGTTGACCAAACTGCAATCAGATACACATTGGTCATGTAAGATATACTTTGCATAAACAAAAGGAAAGTTTCTTTTAAAAAGAAAATGAAAAAAGAAAAAGAAAAAAGAAAAGGGAGACCTGATCCTTTGCACCCTCAAGGTTTTCAGAAGTACTTGTAATGCCTCTAAGGTGGCGTTTGGTATGGGAGAATCCACATTACTCCTGGCATCCAGATTCCTAGGAATGTGATTCCTTGCAATCTGGATGCCTAGGAATGTAGCTATTCCTATGTTTGGTTTCATTAGGAATATTTTAAGATTCCTAGGAATGTGAGATGATAATGTTTGGTTTATTCCTAGGAATTTTAAATGAATTATTTATTTTTTCCATTCTATCCTTAGATTTGAATGTAAACTACCAAGTCTTTTTAAAAAATCTTCCTATAAATAAATAATGAAAAATAAAATATAAAATATTAATTATGACAAATACATTAAAACTGTAGTCTAACATTTTAAAATGACAAGTACAATACAAAAATAACTATTTAAATTCTCAAATGCTTTATTCTTAATAATAATTTTTAAAAGAACTTAATTCATAACAAAACAACCTAACAACGTTTAGATCTATAAGACAAGAGAAAAAATATTAATAATTTGTTTTATATTTTATCTTAATTACTTAAATGATAAGGAAAAAAGGTTAAAATTGTCAATTTATAAAAAATATAATTTCCTTTAAGCTTGGAAATCTGGATATCCGCCTGTTTTAAAGGGAATCCACATTCCTACTGAGAGGAGTTTAAAGGGGGAATCCAGATTCTCCTGGCATCTGATTCTTTAGCGTGATTTGCAACCAAACATACGAATCTTTAAACATTCCTGGGAATCCTAAAACATTACCCCGTACCAAATGACACATAAGGGAATTTGGGTTGCTAGGTATTGTCAATTTGGGCCTCTTAGTCCGATTCCAATGATGATCACTATCGTTATCATCACTCATTTCTTCAAGGACTAGATTTGTTCCTCCTTCAAATGCCTTATGTACTTCTAAGGATCTTTCAACAGATGGGGCCCTTGGAGGAGGCTCCTTCAATTTAGTTGTGACACCTTGAGACTCCTTGGATTGAATATTGTGATTCACAGATTTTGAGATGGTATTTTCCATATGAACTTTGGGTAACTGAATATCCTTATTATTGTTGCTCTTGGCATGGATAGGCTGAACTACCTTACTCTTAGGGGGAGGAGGATATGCACTTGCAATCAAAGCATTTACACCATCATCAAGATACTTCCCATGAATATGATTCCACCACTTTTTGTAGCCACTCGTAGTATGAAGTTTGAAATTAGATAGGGTAGGAAGTACTGGGAAGAATGCCTTGCAACCAGTCTTGTAAAGAGTACATAATCTCCAATACTCCACAATTTTATCCAAAGTCCCTTGACAAATGTCCTCTTTAATGGTACCTGGAATGTCTTGGCAAAGTCCAAATTGACGGCTAAACCGAAAAGGACTATAAGGTTCCACTATGAGATGACCATCTTGACGCATAGACAAGTAAGAGGAACGGATACTTATAAAATATGACAATGAATTACGAGAAAGTCCTCCATCATCAAGAAAAGTTTCCTCCCTATTCCTGACATACAGATTTGCATCCCATTGCATAGACGTACCTTGTATCAACTTCCTTGCTTCGTGTTCATCAAAATGCTTGGCCCCTCCTTCTCCAGAATATACAACCATCTTGGGTCCCGGGACATCAATCTCATAATGTGTTCTAAAATAAAGACCTAACTAGCCATAAATATAATGAACAGGGAAGCAAGCACTCGAACGACTAATCATTGGAGAAGAATATGCAATTTTGTTTAATCCTCGGTAGAGACTAGCTAGAACTGGTATTGCTAGATTAATAGGGCGACCTGTCGCCATGAAGCTTGCAATCTTGAAGGTTCCAGGGCAATTGTATTGAGATCTTCACTTGGCAAAACAAATGTGCAAAGCCAACAAGAAAGTAATGCGGCTAAGTAAGTCTCTTCCCATAGCCCATCTTCAATCTTAAGCTCAATAAAAGGATTTTTCCCACATTTGGACCAACCTTGAAGTTTATTAAACGAATCGTCAGGATTATGAGTCTTGATAGGACGACTTAACCTCTTTGTCCTTCGACTAGGTGGTTTTGAATATTTCATTCCATGTCTACACCAAAAGCTGATCCAATCACTCGCCGAAACACGCGGGTCTTCTCCTTCCTTTTTAGAATTAAGGTGATGAAAGGCTGCAAATAGGTGCTCACAACTCTTTGGGATGAACCTCTTTATCTTGTCACTTCCTGTCAATTCCTCGTAGCTAGGGATGGCTTCATCATAAAGACGACCAAAGATAGGGAGCCTGCCAAGTCGATACAAATCCCAAAGTGAGATAGACATCTCACCAAGTGATGTGTGAAGGGTGTTGGTTTGTGGACACCATCCCTCACAAAATGCTCGCATTACATCGGCATTTCGATCATATGTGTAGAGAGATGCTAAAACTGTGTCATAAATATGGGCCTTATTGAGAGTCTTCTTGCTTCTAAAAAGAACATCTTCAAGCCATTTCCAATATAGAGGTATGAAACTCCACTCTCCATTGATTTTGAAAAGAGTGCCCCAACGTGTTCCGCCTGAAATTATGCGACGGTCAAGAGTCACTAGATAACGAGACTCTGTAGTGTTCTTGTGAAGAGAACTACGCAAAGACCACGCTCCAGAAAGGGAACTAGAATTCCAAGAGATATCATAGGTCCACTCAACAATGTCTCTTAAGTCTTTAAGTTCAGGCCTTCTTTCCGCAAATCGACCAATAATCGGCCTTTCAACAAGAAATGATATTTCTACTTCCTTAGCGTCATTCGATTCTTTAGTAACAACAAGATACTTCTTGTCGAATGAAGAGAAGTCTTTGAAGAGCACCATGATGATAGGGCAAACCTACAAAAAATGTACAAAAGAATATAAACTACGGTGCAAAGAAGGCTAAAAAAAAAAAAAAAAAAAAAAAAGAAGGGGGCATGGACATGTAATAAAAAGAGGAAAAAAAATAAAGTTATTATATCCTTATATGCAAGCATTGCTCCACTGCCAAATATCAATGGACACACATCCTTGCATAGACAATTTTCATCCTCAAAGTAGCCTTCTTCTTCAATGCAATCTCCGTTATCAAGATTGTCTTTGTCTTCAAGGAAGTTTTCGTATCACAGATAGACTTCGTTGTCAAGATCGTTTTCGTCTTCAAGGAAGTCTTCGTATCACAGATAGACTTCATTGTCAAGATTGTCTTCGTCTTCAAAATTGTCATCGAGGTCATTGTCTTGGTAGCTACTTTGCTTGAGGACTACTTGGCTTGAGGAACAAAATAAGCTCTTGCAAGTTCTTCATAGTGCCACTAAGTCATCATATTACCTATTCTAAATGGAGGTGGAACAATACAAAAACAAAAATAGACATACAAGAAGAAAAAAAATTCACAACTAAGAAAAGTGTTGATCAAGAATGTACTGCCAAAGATTTGGGCGATGGAACTCTTGCAAAATTTAAGGCTAAAGTATTCTAAGATGGACCGTGGCTGCACAAAGAAAGGGGGCCAAAGATTAAATTAGATTCATATTAAAAAAAAAAAAAAAAAAAAAGAAGAAGAAGAAGAAGAAGAAGAAGAAGAGAGCATAAGGAAGATAATCAACCAATATCCGTATAGATTGACAAAATTTGGTGCAATCTATGTTGTAGATTTGATGCAATCTACTCAAATGGTGGTGCTGATTGTTCTTCTAATTGATAAGATAAACTTGATGCAAGTTTCCTTAGAAATTGTGGGGCCGGATACTACAAGATGTCATGAACACGTGATAAAAGTCAAGAACACGTAAAGATTAAAAATAAAAAATAAATAAATAAATAAAAAAAGAGAGAGAACCTGACTGAGAAAGAAGAAAGAAAAAAAAAATCTTATGCTTTCTTAAAGAAATTTAAGAACTTACGCACCATGAAAAAAAAAATTGTGAATTAAGTGCAGATGAGGCTACCCTTTTATAGTGCTGGTCAGAGAGAGTTTAATTGCAACTAAAACTCATCTAGTCAAGACTAGATTCACTAGGAAAAGAAGTCAAAATAAAGAAGAATTCTTGTATGAAGGAAGAAGTTAAATTGGAGAGGAAGTCTTGAGTTGTACGTGATAAGGAAGAAGTTTTGCTTACTGTTATCTACTAGTGTTCAGTGTTCAAGTTTAAGTAGGACTCTTTGAAATATAAGGGTTCGAAATCCTTATTTAGATTGGACTTTGAAACAAAGTTAAAGATTATAAAGACTAATAAATTTCAGATAAACGTACATTCCCATTCAAGAGGAATTCCTTTACCCCATTATACTAGACATGTTATAGAGTTTGAAAATCATGCAACAACTCCTTTAATAATTCGTCTGAAGCGTGCTTACATGAAGATATGGCAACTTTGGAAAGTAAAAATATTCCTTGAGCAAAGAAGCCAAACTCAACTCTTGCATGACTAGTACATCGGTGCATGGATACTTCAAGAAGAGCCAAAGCTACGAATTGGGGCATTTAAAAAAAAAAAAAAAAATTTGATGGACTGGATCTATTAGAAAAGTATGGGTCCTGCGATGGTATATACAAAATTTAATACCATGCAAGTCGAGACTCGTCCACTTTCCGCACTCAAAGTTGTGGACATGTCCGAGTCTCGAGGGGGCATTTGTGAGAGGCAAAATTTTAAGCCAATTATAAAATGCCACATCAAAGTTTAGTGGCAAATTCTAAATTAAACTCATTAAATTAATTAAATCAAATGATGACATGTGTCGTCCAAATTGACATTGCATTGGCATATCAAAATTCGCCACGTGTCATTTGGTCCACAAGATAAAGATAAATTTCATATTCAAAATTTATGGATAATTATCTTTATAAATAAATAAAATAAAGATAAATTTTCTATTCAAAATTGATAGATGATTATCTTTATTAAAATAAATTAAATAGAGATAATTATTTATCTTTATTGATTATTATCTTTATCAAAATATGATATTTATTAAAATAGATAAATAAAGATAATTATCTCTAAGAAGAATTTGGGCAAATCAAAAGCCTACTACATACTTTCAAGTATATCAATTCAAAGTAGAGCTTATCCTCTAAAATCACTATAAATAGAGGACATCCCCTCTTATTTTCGACACCAAGTTTTCAAGAGGCTCAAGCTCTGGAGAAATTCTGTCTCAAGAATCTTTGAAGAATTTGAAGAACATTCAAAGGTCTTGAAGAACTTGAAGAACAATAAATCTCTAATAAGCTTAAAGCTAGAGATTTGTTGTGAAGACTGTTCAATCCTTCTTCCAATCAAAATCAAGGAGATCTCTTGGTCGAGTTTTTTGAAGTTCTATTGGAATTAGGCTAAAAAGCCTCCATAAACTCCAACAAATCTAAATCTTTGAAGCTCAACGGATCAAGCCTCTAAAGCCCCGAAGAACTTCAACCTATGAGCCTTCACATTCGAAGACTTGAAGAACAATAAATCTCTAATAAGCTCAAAGCTAGAGATTTGTTGTGAAGATCGTTCAATCCATCTTTCAACTAAAGTCAAAAAGATTCCTTGTTCGAGTCAAGTTCAATGAAGATAGAATCAAAGGATACTCTTTTGTAAAAGAATTGAAATAGAGATTGTACTCATTATACATCAATACAAATTTATATTTGCAAACCATATTTCTTTTCAATTGTTTGATTTTCTGCAATTGAGAAAAATTTGTGTTTACAGTCATCCAAATAACTTCTTGGATGGACGACCTAATCTCGGACGAGCATTTTACATGGGGTTGTTTTTCTATTCTTGTCTTAGACGACTCTCATGGACGAGTTTGGAGTTAATTTTATGGTATACCATCAGTTGCCCCCTTGTCCATAGGTCGTCTAGAGAAATGTGTACCCTAACATCATTCTTTGGACGTATGTATTTAAATCAGCGATTAGGTGTGCCAATTGTCATGATCCTATTGGTGACTGGTCACGTCAATTCATTTTTTCGAGGCGCATGCCATATGGCAGCTTTTGGTTGGTTGTATCGTTTCAGATGCTAAAGTCCGCTACGTATAAATAGTGGAATTCCTCTGTTACCCTTTACATTTATGAAATTTTCCTTCCTGACAGTTCTCGTCTAGAGGTTTCTCTACGTCTATAGTCCTCTTCCGTCTAGAGCCAAGTATTCTTTCCCTTCTCATCTTTAGGTTTTCCTTTAAGCTTTCCTCAGAATGTCTGAAAATGTCGTTTCCTCGTCTAGCAATAGTATAGATAAGGCTATAGATGAGTATCATGACACAACTAGTAATAGTGGTTCTAGTGGTAGCACTAGTAGTAGTGGTAGTAGTAGTGGGGGAAATAGCACGGACGAGGGATACACATCTGGTGTTCCTGAGGTCCCCTTAGAAGTTGTTCAGGAGCAACTTAGGAAAAGGGCAGCCTCTGGGTCTCACACTGGCACCTCAACGAGTCCTCCTCCATCTAGTCCTTTGGACGAGGAGGAAACAGTTTACAGTTTTGCAGTTGGTGTCAACTCCAAAACCAATGAACAAAGACTCAACAACCTTAGGACGTGGTACCATATTCCAGACGAGCTTAACCCCAGGCTAGCCGTCCGTGGAGAATGGTGCTGTAACCTTTGTTTTGGGATAGGCATTTATGAAGCTCCCTTTTTAGGTGGGTTTAGATTACCTTTGAACGTTTTTGCTAGGGAATTACTTATTAGGTTAGGTTTAGCAGTGTGTCAATTTAATCCTAATGCATGGAGATTAGTTATCTCTATGCCAATTTTGTGGAGGGAAGTATTTGGAGGGGATCGTCCTCTTACTATGAACGAGTTTCTCTTCTGCTATGAACCCTCAGAAATCAGTCAATCCCTAGGCTTTTATCAATTTATAGCTAGGGGTACAAACTGTAGGCTAATAAAGTCCTTAGCCTTGTCTGACAGAAACTGGAAGACGGAGTTTTTCTTTGTCTTTGGTTTCTGGGCTGGGAACCCTGTAGATGTTGGCAGGGACACTTTTGCCCCTTATGCTGGGGACTTAGGGAACCTTCATCTTGAAGGTATGCCCTTCCCCTTTTTCTCTTTCTTTATTTTATTATTATTATTTTTTATTTATATATGTCTAACCTTTATCTACTTATTGTTTTACAGCTGTTGGACATCCTTCTTTAAGCAAGTTCCATCGTGACCGTGTCCATAGGGCTCGTCTGCACATTGATAGGAATTTTCATTCCTTGGTCACCTTTAGACGTCTTGCCAAGTGGGGACTTGGTCCTGAACCGTCCGACAAAGCTATCGCACACGAGGTTACAGTTTGTAGACGTAAGTTTACACTTACACAAATATTATATAAGTTATACTTTTCTGGTTTCATTTTAACTTTCATTTAATCATCTTTTAGGGATGCCAACTATGAAAGAAAACAAGGGAAAGGAAATTGTAGACGAGGGAAGCCGTCCCAAGACCCAATCCCAAGCTCGTCCCTCCATTGGGGACAAAAGAAAAGCTTTGTCCAAAAACCTTGACCTGGGAAATCTTTCCAGTCGTCGAGGGAAAAAGGCTAAGCATGGATCGTCCAAAGCAGGGGTCGGCCAGCCTAATCCTCCCACGCCTCAACAGCCCGTCCAAATTTTTGACGTGGACTCGTCTACCCCAGTTGAGGTCTCTCTGTCCAAAACTCCTCTATCCAAGACTACTGCGCCTGCCTCATCCCAGCCTTCTTAAAGGATTCCCATGAATCTCATTGAAAATGAAGACTTAGCTTGGGAATGTTTTGAGAAGGTTGTGTCTGACGAGGACATAGTTGTATGCTATGACATGTCCTTGAAGGACTTTGAACATTCTGGTGTTCATGATCTTTTTAAGGTATGTAATTTCATTTTTTTGCCTCATCTTTGCTACTTTATACTTTTTCTCGTCTAATCATAATTTTTTTGTCATTTGCCTTTTTATAGGAATGTCAAAATTCATTGCGACGTCCAGGCAAGCCACAGAATTGGACAAGACAAGGATCTTGCTAGAGACGAGGGTTTAGGAGGTGAAGGACGAGTGTAAGAGGTGGGCTAAGGTGGCGGCCAAGGCTAAGGAAGAAGCTAAGGAGTTGCAAAACCATGTTGAGGAGCTAAAGATTGATGTCATAGAGTATTATACTCATCTTGATCACCTCCAAAAAAGGAATGACGAGTTGAGTATCCTTCTTGAAAAAGCAAAGGGAGACGCGGTTGCGGAGTTCAAAACATCCAAACAATTCACTGACTTGCTAGATCGCACCTATGCAGCTGGGTTTGAAGATTTCAGGATGGACGCTATGGGGAACTTCCCTGAAATTGACTTTAGTTCTATCAAACTCAACCTTGGTGGTGCTACTATAAGCTCCCTCCTCTAGACGAGTTTAGAAAACATGAGGATGATGCCAGTACCCAGCCACCTTAAGACGACCCCAATGCTGACACCCCTCTTTCTTGAAGATGAGATTTGGATTTTTTGTTTGTCCTTGTATTTTCTCCCTTTTTTTTTATTTGGTCCACTATTTTGGACCATTCGATGTAACTTAAGTACATTTACCTGGTCCATAGTTTTTAGGACGAGCTTTTAAACAATTATTTTGTTAAGCTTTACTTTGCAAAGGGTTTTTTGGGCATAGGTTGTCTACCCTTTAATTAATGAATGAATGTTTATTTTCATTATTTGCTATTAAGCATATTGTATGGATGAATGTTTTTCACATCCATAACATTGTCTTTAACTTGGGCTCATCTGTGACGAGAGTTTAATTATGTTCAGCATTTTTCACCTTTTCAAGTATTGCTCGTCCATGAATGGTGTTTCTTTTATTAGCCTGATATAGTCTTGATACAGCACTACTTCTCGTCTATAGACTTAACGATTTCTTTCTCATCTCTGGGTAGGTTGCCATTTTTTCCTCGTCCATTGGTTGGATGAATTAGGCTTTAGCTCGTCCATTGTTTAGATGAATACACCTTAGATTCATTTTTCTTTGCTCTATCCTCATTAAGGAAAGCTTATAGACATTACATCCCTGCATCCAGAGAATTAACTCGTCTTTGGCCTTAGCCTTTTTGTGAATGAAATTATGGAGAAAATTTATATATCACATGTATTTGAGAATTCAAACCACATTCATAATATAGACATTGTCCACAAGTATGGCACATGCTTTGAAGCTAGTGCCTTATTCATACAAACATTGAAGTTCATGGCTTCGTCCATATTTAATTTAAAACTAACACACTTTTAAGGAGTTAAAACATAACATATAATGTTAACACACCTAACAGAAAATGACATAAATTATGGCTCGTCCAGAATGATAGGTCTCATCCAAGGCAATGCTCTTCCAGTCTGACATCTTACTGATAATACCTTCTCAGGTGTTCAACATTCCAAGGATGCTCCAATTTTCTCCCGTCTAAGGTTTCCAAGTAGTAAGATCCTTACCTTTTACAATTGATAACCCTGTAGGGTCCCTCCCAATTAGGTCTTAATTTCCCATGAGCCGGGTTTTTGGTTACCAAAGAGACCATTTTTAAGACGAGGTCTCCTATGTTGAAACGCCTAGGTTTTACCATTGCATCATATTGCCTGGCCATGAGATTCTTATACCTTGCTGTCCTTTGCTCTGCATTCATTCTCACCTCGTCTATTAGGTCAAGGTTAAGGCGAAGTTGCTCCTCATTATCTTCGTCTTGATACTTCATTACCCTGTGATTGGCCATATGTACTTCTGTAGGTATCACTGCTTCACTTCCATAGGCTAGCTTGAAAGGAGTTCCTCTGTAGGGGTCCTCACCATCGTCCTGTAGGCCCACAGAACTCCTGGTAACTTATCTGGCCATACGCCCTTTGCCCTTTTAAGTCGAGTCTTGATGATCTTTAATAAGGTTCAGTTTGCCACTTTTGCTTGACCGTTTGCTTGAGGGTGGGTGGGGGAGTGTGAGAGACCGCGCCCCCGGCCCCCCTTTTTTATAGGAATGTTGGGCCAAACCCACGTGAATGGGTGGAGTCGTGTTATTGCCTCTCAAAATGGAGGTTCGACTAGTTATATTTTCCCCTTTAGATTAAGGGTTTTATAATGGAGTCGCCACTTATTTAATTATTGGAAAAATAAGAAAACCATAATTGAAAAATTCCTCATTTTATTAATTTGCAATTGAATTTACATTGATCATAGGAAAATTACATGGCTTTGGTCCTAGATACAATCTAAGATAAAGTACATGGCTTTGTTTCCTAGTTACAATCTAAAAATCGAAAATTACATGGATAAGCACTTGATCTACTAACCCTTGATCTAAGTTCGGAGGCTATGTTACAAGGTGGGAAGGTGTTAGGCACCCACCTTGCCCGGTAAAACCGGTCTTCTAGACTATGGTGGCCAACATTCATATCATATCATCCAACATGTCAATTAATTTACATGTTAAATTCAATGTGTGTGCATGTGATAAACCCTAATTCAATTTATTAAGCATTGCATTTGGATTGGAAAATAAATTCTAGTGAATGTGTGTGTATGGTGATATCCTAGATTCAAGGATTTAAAAGAATTATGAAACAAACATGTTTTTCATATTTTTGATGTGGATTTAAGATCAAAACTAGTGTTTATGCATGAACATGTGATGAACAACCAAGAACATGTGAAGAACATATAAGAACAATTCAAACACATTCAAGGGAATTTAAGTGATTACTATCATGCTTTAATCTTAAACTCTCATCATGGAAATACAAAAAACTAGTTAGGGAAAGAGATTCTACCTTCATGCAAGATCCATAGGGTGGAGGAGTAGACTCTTGGTGGAGGTCCTATGGGAGGAGGAAAAAAAGAAGAACTAGGAGAGGGAGAGTAAGTCTCACTCAATACCTTGAGTCTCAGGAAGACCAAGATATGACAAGACTACTCTACTTCACTAGAACTCAAGAGAGGAGAAGAGAGGGGGGTTTTGGTGTGTCAGGATGAATGAGAGGGAGGGTTTATATAGTAGTAGTGGAGGGAATATGAATGGAAGACCATTTAATGAGGGTTGACAAAGATTATGAACCTAGACCTCATTTTAGCCTTGGGAAAAATCTGGTGCATTAAATGGAGAGATTGGTGGGAGTGGGGAGCAAGCCAAAATTCGGTTTTCCCGTAACTGCTATAACAGCATGTGGAGCCAACTTCAAAAAATCATATCTGACTCAATTCTGATCGGAATTGTCTCATTCTTGTGCTCAAATTGAAGCCCCGAATGTCTAGTTTCTGGGAAAATTAACCTCATTCACAGATTCAAAATATTCTGAGAGATATTGATAAAATAGTGAGCAGAGGTCATTTGTTAGAGAATGGTTTCAGCACAATTAACATTAATAGGTCCCAAATTAGTCCCCAATTAACATTAAATGGCTCCAATCACTCCAATTTCAGACTTAATTGGTTCCAAATTTACACTAATTAAAAGATAATTGCACAGATTACTCATTGAATAATTAATGTTTAATTATCTAATTAATTAGGTGTATGGAATCTCACCATAAAATGTAGTCCTAACCAATCAAATTATGACACATCATTAATCTCAAATTGATTATAATTATAACCAATTGGAATCAATTGTTCATAATCACGTATAGTCGGACTCAATTTGTGATAGTGCATCTCAGCCATTAAAAATTGATTTGATGATAACTTTCAATCTGGTTGTCCGATTAGGGCTCATGACTAGTCAATTTGATCGTTATAACATCAAGATCATTTGGTGAAATGAGATTAAGGATCTAATGGCCAGAATCAAGATGCATATTTCTGAGGTGAAAGTACCCTTTTACCCTCCATGTGAGGTTAAATGCGGGTTGCAAAATGGGGTGTCAACAGAATGCCCCTCATTGGCAGAGCTTGAAAAGCGAATGTCAATGTATGAAAGAGACACCTAACTTTGCAATCAGTATTTAACCGTGGTGAATGTATGATGCATGTAGATGAAAATGTAGAAAGTCATGTTATGGATCAAAATGTGGACCGAATCTCGAGGGAGATTGCCTACGTACTTCTTGGTGGGAGGATCAGGTCTAAACGTAGTTTATGCATGAATTTATTTTATTATTTTTTTTTTTTGAATAAGTACAAGACATGCTTACCTGAGGTCAAAAAAAGGAAAAAAAATGGAAGCCCAAGGATCCTGGCTTATGTTTTCAGAGACCTAGGATTTTTGGGTCTTGGCTCGTGTTTTTAGAGGACCAAGGGTTTTTTGGGCTTTGGCTCATGTTTTTAGAGGACCAAGGGTTCTGGATCCTGGCTCATGTTTTCAGAGACCTAGGATTTTTGGATCTTGGCTCATGTTTTCCAGAGGACCAAGGGTTTTTTGGGCTTTGGCTCATGTTTTCAGAGGACCAAAGGTTCTGGATCCTGGCTCATGTTTTCAGAGACCTAGGATTCTTGGATCTTGGCTCATGTTTTCCAGAGGACCAAGGGTTTTTTTGGGCTTTGGCTCATGTTTTCAGAGGACCAAAGGTTTTGGATCCTGGCTCATGTTTTCAGAGACCTAGGATTTTTGAATCTTGGCTCATGTTTTCCAGGGGACCAAGGGTTTTTTGGGCTTTGGCTCATGTTTTCAGAGGACCAAAGGTTCTGGATCCTGGCTCATGTTTTCAGAGGATCAAGGGTTTTTTGGGGCTTTGGCTCATGTTTTCAAAGGACCAAAGGTTCTGGATCCTGGCTCATGTTTTCAGAGACCTAGGATTTTTGGATCTTGGCTCATGTTTTCCAGAGGACCAAAGGTTCTGGATCCTGGCTCATGTTTTCAGAGACCTAGGATTTTTGGATCTTGGCTCATGTTTTCAGAGACCTAGGATTCTTGGATCTTGGCTCATGTTTTCAGAGGACCAAGGGTTTTTGGGCTTTGGCTCATGTTTTCAGAGGACCAAAGGTTTTGGATCCTGACTCATGTTTTCAGAGACCTAGGATTCTTGGATCTTGGCTCATGTTTTCAGAGGACCAAGGGTTTTTGGGTTTTGGCTCATGTTTTCAGAGGACCAAAGGTTTTGGATCCTGGCTCATGTTTTCAGAGACCTAGGATTTTTGGATCTTGGCTCATGTTTTCCAGAGGACCAAGGGTTTTTTGGACTTTGGCTCATGTTTTCAGAGGACCAAAGGTTTTGGATCCTGACTCATGTTTTCAGAGACCTAGGATTCTTGGATCTTGGCTCATGTTTTTAGAGGACCAAGGGTTTTTGGGCTTTGGCTCATGTTTTCAGAGGACCAAAGGTTCTGGATCTTGGTTCATGTTTTCAGAGACCTAGGATTTTTGGATCTTGGCTCATGTTTTCAGAGGACCAAGGGTTTTTGGGGCTTTGGCTCATGTTTTCAGAGGACCAAAGGTTTTGGATCCTGGCTCATGTTTTCAGAGACCTAAGATTCTTGGATCCTGGCTCATGTTTTCAGAGGACCAAGGGTTTTTGGGCTTTGGCTCATGTTTTCAGAGGACCAAAGGTTTTGGATCCTAGCTCATGTTTTCAGAGACCTAGGATTTTTGGATCTTGGCTCATGTTTTCCAGAGGACCAAGGGTTTTTTGGGCTTTGGCTCATGTTTTCAGAGGACCAAAGGTTCTGGATCCTGGCTCATGTTTTCATAGACCTAGGATTTTTGGATCTTGGCTCATGTTTTCCAGAGGACCAAGGGTTTTTGGGCTTTGGCTCATGTTTTCAGAGGACCAAAGGTTCTGGATCCTGGCTCATGTTTTCAGAGACCTAGGATTTTTTGATCTTTTGACTCATGCCGATGTGTATGGGCCTTTTACCCTAGTACCTGCAAAATAAATATTTTCAATTAGTAATAGAGTCATTCATTGAAACGAATTCGGCATACCTGTCGAATGCCCCTAGCTTAGGACATATTCCATGCTTCGATGAATGCTGGGGGTAGACAATTGACTTGATGTTGCACCACTGGAGAATATGGAAGAGGATCATAGCTTTCTATTCCTGTAGAAGAATTTAATGAAGATTTTTTTTTTTTTTTGAAAACATTTGAAATCCTGAATTTTTTGAAGGAATTGAAAATTTTGATTGATGAAATTTTTTTTTTTTTTTTTTTGAAAAATTTGGAAATCTTGAATCTTTTCAAAGAATTGAAAACTTTGTTTGATGATTTTTTTTTTTTTTTTTTTGAAAAAAATTTGGAAATCCTGAATTTTTTGAAGGAATTGAAAATTTTGATTGATGATTTTTTTTTTTTTTTTTTTAAATTTGGAAATCTTGAATTTTTTGAAGGAATTGAAAATTTTGGCTGATGATTTTTTTTTTTTTTTTTTGAAAATTTTGATTGATGAATTTTTTTTTCTTTTTTTTTTTTTTGAAAATTTTGTAAATCTTGAATTTTTTCAAGGAATTGAAAATTTTGATTGATGATTTTTTTTTTTTTTTTGAAAAATTTGGAAATCTTGAATTTTTTCAAAGAATTGAAAATTTTGATTGATGATTTTTTTTTTTTTGAAAAAAATTTGGAAATCTTGAATTTTTTGAAGGAATTGAAAATTTTAATTAATGAATTTTGATTTTTTATTTTTGGAAAGCAACCTAAGAAGTACGAGCTTAGTGCCCCTAGTCCCAAGGCCTTTTTTTTTTTTTTTTTTTTTTTGAAAATTTTGTCTTTTGTCTTTTTTTTTTTTTTTTTTTTCTTTTTTCTTTTTTCTTTTTTTTTTTTTTTTTTTTTTATAAAAAAAAAACCTATCCTTTGAATGAGAACAACTTTGGCTGGAAGTTGATGCAAATTGCTAGATAAGTCCTTGTTTAATTCCTGCAAAAAGATAATTTCAATTAGCAATGGATTTATTCATTGAAATGAATTGGAAGTACTTACCCAATGCCCTTAGTTTGGGGCATATTCCATGCTTAGATTGAAACTGAATTCATTTGATGTTGTGACCATTGGGGAACATGAAAGAAGATCATGGTCCACTATCCTTGAATCCTGCAAAAATGGCTTTCTTTCTCTAACTCGTTAGAAACCAATTATCAAGAAAACATTTTTGTCCAATGCTTCTAGTGTGGACATGCTTGCCAAAAAAATGGATTGGTGCCTTAAATGAAAACATGCTTTCATGCAATAAGAACAAATCTGCACACGATATAAATAGGTCAATGCCCCAAGTTTGAGCATGCTTGATGCAAAACAAATGAGCTTAGCCTAACATGCACCCAAACAATTTTGTCACATTGTTTTGACTTTGTTCTCTAAGGTTGTTTGGGTGATTGGGACCGGGCCTTTGAAAGGCTGCCTACGTACCTCTCTCGTAGAGGATCAGGTCAAGACGTAGTTCAAGAGAACTGGATTTTGAAAAAGAATGATTTTTTTTTTTGTTTTTTTTATGAACAAGAAGTGGTCCTTTGAACAACCATTTTGGCAAATCAAAGTGTTTAAGAATCAAACAAATCTCTTTGATTAGGAAGGATCAAGATCATTAAACTCATGTAATCAAATTTGCTTCATCCTTTTGAACATCGTCAGATTAAGTCTCCAAAGGCAATCAAGAAATGAAATGTGATAATATTTATGAATCACATTGTTGGGTGCAAACAAGAAGAGTGCTTCAGGTTTGGAAGTTCTTTTGAGTCATTTTGAGGATTTGAGAAATTTTGTCCTCAGACATATCATTCTGTGAGGTTTGACAATTTTAAGCACTTTTCCTTTTTAATTCAAGAGAAAAATATTATTAGAGTTTAAGATATGCCTACAATTAGCAAGACTTCAAGGAGGTCTTATTCATGGGTTGTAATGTAGGCCGGGTTTAGGTTATGAAATGAATGATATAAAAAGGCTCAAAATTCCCTATGATGTTCCCCCAAGTATGCATTACTCAAAAATCAAGTATTGGAGATGTTTTCCCATTTCTTCTTTGTCATCTTCTCATTTGTCTTCATTGGTCACTTGTATCAACATTTGCTTTTATGCTCATTCCTCTTGAATCATACCTCTAGACTTTCATCTTGTAAAATTCTTCCCTTTTTAGGTTGCATCCTCAAGTTTCCAACTTGGTAGGATTTTCCAATTTTTTTTCCTTTTCTTCTTTTCTTTGGCCCTAACTTTTGCTTAGACCGCCCTTTTAGGTTTTCAGCCTAGCGGGCTGTTTTTTTTTTTTTTTTTTTTGGCCCTAACTTTTGCCTAGACCGCCCTTTTGGGTTTTCAGTCTAGCGGGCTCTTTTTTTTTTTTTTCTTTTTTTCTTTGGCCCTAACTTTTGCCTAGACCGCCTTTTTGGGTTTTCAGCCTAGTGGGCTCCTTTTTTTTTTTTTTTTTTTTTTTTTTTCTTTCATCTCTTGATTGAATGAACTTTTTTTTTTTTTTGGGGATCTTTTGCCTTTATTGTTTTCCTCAGCTTAAAGATTTTCGATCATTTTGATGCACTCTCTAGACTTTTTTCTTGCCTCAATGCACTTGCACCTTTTTGTGCTTGATGAATCTTTTTCCTTTTTTTTTTTTTTTTTTTTTATTTATGAAATTTTTTTGGATGAACTTTCTACTCTTCTTGGCATGATGATTTTTAGATTCTTCAAACTTGATGCACATTTTGCTTTCTTTCACCTTGATGGAATTTCATTTCTCTTTCCTTGATTAAGTGAAAGCTCATTTAGTTTAATGAATTCTCTACTTGTCTTTCATCTCTTCTAGGAGAGCTTTATCAATTAGCTTCAAACCTACTGGGTCAACTCCTCCTCAACATGAGATTTAAGCATGCATACTTTGAATTTTCCCACCCTAGGTTTAGATTTTAGTGGGTTTATGTAAAAAAGAGGCTAAGTGTTTAAAGGCTCAAATGGGCTAGCAATGGATAATGATCATTCTAGGTAATAGGAAATAATTTGGTTTAACCAAAGATGGCCTCCTATCTCTAGTAATGCTTGCTTGTAGGCATAGTGACTTGAGCTCTTTTAATAAATTCCTCTTAAAAGAAAAAGTATGAATGCTTTAATGATGTGAAACAAAAGACTTTTGAAAATTGGATCAAGTGCATGGATTCTTGGAATTTTCCGATGGATGGATTCTTTTTGATTGCCTTTTAAGACCATTTCTTCTTATATTCTAAGTCAAGTAGCAAAAGTCTTTACATGAATCAAATGAAATTAATCATTCCTTGGTACAAGTTGATTGCTCAAGCCTTTAAACATCAAGATTTAGAAAAAGTTTTGTCCAAGAGATCTTCATGTGCCCTTTTGAAAAAAAGACTTTAAAGAATCTTGAAATCTTTGAAAGAAAAAAAAATGGATCTTTTTGAAAAAACCACTAGCAAGTCCAATGCCCCTAGTTCAAAGAAATTTTTTATTTTTTTTAAATGACTTAAGGGCTTAATGCCCCTAGTCCAAAGACTTTTTTTTTTTCTTTTTTTTTTATTTGAAAATTTTTCTCTATTTTTGGGAAAGATTTTGAAATCTTGAAAAAAAAAATTTGAATTTTTTCAAAAAAATATATACATGAACAAAGTACATCAAATGCTACATGGATTTTTAGAATTCAAAGAAACATAGAAACATGGAATAAACTAACAAACTTTAAGCTTAACCATGATGTTGCAAACCAAATGTGGAGTGAGGCAAAGTTGGGCCACTTGCTTCTTCTTGGTCCATTTAAGATGCTTGAGACTTGGTATGCTTGAACCTTGAAAATGGCTTGGGCTTGCACTTGGAAGGCTTGAACCTTGATTATGATCTTTTGGTATTTGCTTGAAATGGATTGGGCTTACACTTGGAAGGCATGCATCTTGTGAGCTTTTAGTCTTTGATGTTGACCATGTCTATACACCTTCGATGGGCTCAAGTGTTGGGCTTAGACTCATTTAAGAAACAATTTTGGGCTTTCATACCAAGTAGAGTTCAATCATAGGCTTTGAGCTTAAGTTCATTCATAGCATACAAGGATCAAACAATTATGATGGGCTCAAGCGTTGGACTTGGGCTCATCATGATTCAAACAACGGCCAAACACATGCATAATGCAATGCAATTTATATGGACCGACCTAAAGGAAGGTTCTATGGGTCATTACAACATGGGTAGAAGGTAGGTTAAAGGTCCCCACAAGCTAGGACGTCGTACCTCCCAACTTGTGACGCCAGGAGCGCCGCGTTGGTCCGAACGGTACAGTTTGTCCCTATGAACCACCATGGCATAACCATGGTGATCCTTGTCGCGGTGGGTGGTAGGTTTACCACTGGGTATGTGAGTCTCAGGAAGACCACAATCCACGGTTAATACTACCGGGCTTCCGGGCTAGCACACAAATAAAATAAATTTCATTCAAGCAAATGATGCATGACATGCAATATAATGACATATTAGATATATTATATACAAAAAGCAATAAATAAACAATGACATGGTTGGCCACCATAATCTAATTGAAGCTTAGCCCTCAATATCCCCAGTGGAGTCGCCACTGTGAGAGACCGCGCCCCCGGCCCCCCTTTTTTATAGGAATGTTGGGCCAAACCCACGTGAATGGGTGGAGTCGTGTTATTGCCTCTCAAAATGGAGGTTCGACTAGTTATATTTTCCCCTTTAGATTAAGGGTTTTACAATGGAGTCGTCACTTATTTAATTATTGGAAAAATAAGAAAACCATAATTGAAAAATTCCTTATTTTATTAATTTGCAATTGAATTTACATTGATCATAGGAAAATTACATGGCTTTGATCCTAGATACAATCTAAGATAAAGTACATGGCTTTGTTTCCTAGTTACAATCTAAAAATCGAAAATTACATGGATAAGCACTTGATCTACTAACCCTTGATCTAAGTTCGGAGGCTATGTTACAAGGTGGGAAGGTGTTAGGCACCCATCTTGCCCGGTAAAACCGGTCTTCTAGACTATGGTGGCCAACATTCATATCATATCATCCAACATGTCAATTAATTTACATGTTAAATTCAATGTGTGTGCATGTGATAAACCCTAATTCAATTTATTAAGCATTGCATTTGGATTGGAAAATAAATTCTAGTGAATGTGTGTGTATGGTGATATCCTAGATTCAAGGATTTAAAAGAATTATGAAACAAACATGTTTTTCATATTTTTGATGTGGATTTAAGATCAAAACTAGTGTTTATGCATGAACATGTGATGAACAACCAAGAACATGTGAAGAACATATAAGAACAATTCAAACACATTCAAGGGAATTTAAGTGATTACTATCATGCTTTAATCTTAAACTCTCATCATGGAAATACAAAAAACTAGTTAGGGAAAGAGATTCTACCTTCATGCAAGATCCATAGGGTGGAGGAGTAGACTTTTGGTGGAGGTCCTATGGGAGGAGGAAAAAAAGAAGAAATAGGAGAGGGAGAGTAAGTCTCACTCAATACCTTGAGTCTCAGGAAGACCAAGATATGACAAGACTACTCTACTTTACTAGAACTCAAGAAAGGAGAAGAGAGGGGGTTTTGGTGTGTCAGGATGAATGAGAGGGAGGGTTTATATAGTAGTAGTGGAGGGAATATGAATGGAAGACCATTTAATGAGGGTTGACAAAGATTATGAACCTAGACCTCATTTTAGCCTTGGGAAAAATCTGGTGCATTAAATGGAGAGATTGGTGGGAGTGGGGAGCAAGCCAAAATTCGGTTTTCCCGTAACTGCTATAACAGCATGTGGAGCCAACTTCAAAAAATCATATCTGACTCAATTCTGATCGGAATTGTCTCATTCTTGTGCTCAAATTGAAGCCCCGAATGTCTAGTTTCTGAGAAAATTAACCTCATTCACAGATTCAAAATATTCTGAGAGATATCGATAAAATAGTGAGCAGAGGTCATTTGTTAGAAAATGGTTTCAGCACAATTAACATTAATAGGTCCCAAATTAGTCCCCAATTAACATTAAATGGCTCCAATCACTCCAATTTCAGACTTAATTGGTTCCAAATTTACACTAATTAAAAGATAATTGCACAAATTACTCATTGAATAATTAATGTTTAATTATCTAATTAATTAGGTGTATGGAATCTCACCATAAAATGTAGTCCTAACCAATCAAATTATGACACATCATTAATCTCAAATGGATTATAATTATAACCAATTGGAATCAATTGTTCATAATCACGTATAGTTGGACTCAATTTGTGATAGTGCATCTCAGCCATTAAAAATTGATTTGATGATAACTTTCAATCTGGTGGTCCGATTAGGGCTCATGACCAGTCAATTTGATCGTTATAACATCAAGATCATTTGGTGAAATGAGATTAAGGATCTAATGGCCAGAATCAAGATGCATATTTCTGAGGTGAAAGTATCCTTTTACCCTCCATGTGAGGTTAAATACGGGTTGCAAAATGGGGTGTCAACAGGGAGAAATAATGATTTTGAATTCCGAAGTGTTCACAGAAGTCCTTGAAAAGTGCATTATCAAATTGTTGTTTGTTGTCTGATATCAATACTCTGGGCACCCCAAACCTGCACATAATGTTTTTCCAGACGAAGTTCTTGACATTCTGCTGCGTGATCTTTGCTAGGGATTCTGCTTCCACCCACTTAGTGAAATAATCAATCCCAACCACCAAAAATTTCATATGTTTGGTTCCAAGTGGGAAGGGACCTAAGATATCTAATCCCCATTGTGCAAAGGGCCATGGGACTATCATTGGGGTGATGTACTCCGATGGTTATCTGGGGATATTGCTAAAGCGTTGACACTGGTCACACACCTTGACATATGCCTTCGTGTCTGCTTAGATAGTTGGCTAGTAATAACCTACGTGAACGACCTCATAGGCTAGTGCTCTTACTCTTGAATGATTTCCACATGCTTTTTCATGAATTTCTCTCAACACATAATTTGACTCATTTGGGGCTAAACACCTCAAGTTTGGCTGAGAAAAACCTCGCTTATACAAGACCTTGTCCATGAAAACATACTTCACATCTCTGATCCTCAACTTCCTGGCTTCGTCCTTGTTTTCTGGAAGTCTCCCATCCTTAAGGTAAATAATTATTGGAGTTATCCAATTTTCTTCTCCTTCAATTTGCTGTACCTTCGGCAGATCTATACTTGGCATGTATTGGACTTTATCAAACCCGTCTATAGCTTCTTCTACTGAGGCTGCTTTCCCCAAAGCATCTGCTTCCATGTTTTCCTCCCTTGGAAGTTGAATAAAATTGGCTTCTTTGAATTTCTTGATGAGCTGTCTTACCTTGTTTGAATATTTCTTCATCCGGCTTTCTTTGGCTTCACACATTCCATTCACTTGATTAATGATCAATTGAGAATCTCCTTGGACGATAACTGACTCTACCCTTAGGGACTTAGCCAATTCCAATCCTTTAAGGAGAGCTTCATATTCAACCTCATTGTTGGTGGTTTGGTATTGCAGACGAGCTACGAATTTCAACTTGTCCTCCTCTGGGCATTTGAGTATAACTCCAATTCCTTCTACATATAATGTGAACAAACCATCCACATTGACAACCTACTTCCGTATCTCGTCCACCTCGTCTAGCTCACTTTGATTTGGACAAAACTCTGCAATGAAATCTGTCAATACTTGTGCTTTAATAGCATTTCTTGGTTGGTACTTGACATCAAACTTGCTGAGTTCTATGGCCCACTGAATTAGTCGTCTTGCGGCTTCTAGCTTGTTCATTGCTTTTTTTAATGGATGATCTGTCAAGACATTGATGGTATGAGCTTGAAAATAATGCCTCAACTTTCTAGAAGCTATAATCAAAGCGAAGGCCAGTTTTTCTATCATTGGGTATCGTCCTTCCGCCCTTCTTAACGCTCGACTTGTGTAATAGACTAGCTTCTGTACCCTTCCTTCTTCTCTAATCAAAGCTGAGCTCACTACATGTGGAGACACTGACAGATACAAATACAACTCTTCTCCAGGCACGGATGGACTCAGCAGGGGAGCAATAGTAAGGTATGTCTTAAGGTCTTGGAAGGCTTTCTAACACTCGTCCGTCCATTCAAATGTTTTTTTGAGAACCTTAAAAAATGGAAAACATTTGTTAGTAGCTTTAGAGACAAACCTATTGAAGGCAGTGACTCGTTCGGTAAGAGACTGGATTTCTTTAGTATTTTGCAGAGGCTTCATATCCAATATTGCTTGAATCTTATTAGGATTTGCTTCGATTCCCCTATGTGAAACCAAGAATCTGAGGAATTTTCCTGATGAAACTCCGAAAGCGCACTTGCTGGGGTTCAACTTCATGTTGTACTACCTAAGCGTATCAAAAGTTTCTTGCAGGTCATCCAAGTACTTCCCTTCGTCCAGACTTTTCACCAACATGTCATCTACATAGACTTCTACATTCCGTCCAATCTGTGGACGAAATATATGGTTAACCAACCTTTGGTATGTTGCCCCTACGTTCTTCAAACCAAAGGGCATTACCTTGTAACAAAACAAGCCTTGACTTGTGATAAATGACATCCTTTCTTGGTCTGCCTCATCCATCTTTATCTGATTGTATCTAGAGAAGGCATCCATGAAGCTCAGCAATCTATGACTTGTAGTTGAATCTACCAACTGGTCAATACGTGGCAAGGGATAGCTATCCTTGGGGCAGGCTTTGTTTAGATAAGTGAAATTCACACACATTCTCCACTTGCCATTAGCCTTCTTGACCATTACTACATTGGCCAACTAGTTTAGATAATAAACCTCTCGAATAAAATTTGCTGCGGTCAACTTTTGAACCTCATCTTTAATGGCATTGCCTCTTTCGGGGTGAACATTCTTTTCTTCTGTCATACAAGCGTAGAGGAAGGATATACATTTAGACGGTGGGTAATGACACTAGGGTCTATACCTAGCATATCCTTATGACTCCATGCAAACACATCAATGCTTTTCTTTAAGAACTGGACAAGATCTTGCTTCGTCTTCTTTTCCATGTCCGTTCCAACCCTTGTATACCTCTCAAGGTTATTCTCATCCAAAGGAATGTCTTCCAATGCTTCAGTTGTCTCTACCATAACTCTTTTCTCCTCAATGTTCATCGTTTAAACTTGTTCGTCTAATACTAACATGGCCAAACAGCATTCTCTTGCTACTAGCTGATCTCCCTGCACTTGTCCTATCCCATGCTCTGTAGGGAACTTGATTGACAAGTGGTAAGTAGACGTAACTGCCTTCGAACTATTTAAAGTTGACCTTCCAAAGTTCCCATTATAGCATTATAAGAGGATGAACAATCTACCATGAGGAAATTCACGTCCTTGGTTATCTGTTGTGGGTATGCCCCCATTACCACAGGTAATGTAATGGTATCAACAGGCAGCATTTTCATTCCTCCGAACCCTACCAAGGGTGAATTCACTAGACGAAGTTGATCTCGTCCAAGCCTCATTTACTGAAATGCAAGATAATACAAGATGTATGCCGAACTTCCATTGTCCACCAACACCTTTCTAGTCATGTAGTCAGCAATAAGCAAAGTGATGACGATGGCGTCATCATGGGGGTGATGAACTCTTTCAGCATCCTTGTCTATGAATGTGATGGCTTGTTCGTCTGTCCTCCTCGTCCTTGGTGATCGTCCATAGAGTTGGACGTTTTGCACTACCTTCAGGTATGTCTTTCTGGACTTGAAAATTGCCCTGTTGAGGTTCCTCCTATGATAACTCTTATTTCTCCGAGTGGGGGTCGTGATGACCCTTCTACTTTTCCCTTTAACTTCTCGTCCTTATGATCTCATCTAAGGAAATTCCTCAATTTCCCTTGCCTAATGAGATTTTCAATTTGCTGCTTCAAATCAAAATATTCGTCTGTGTCATGCCCATGGTCTCTATGAAAGCGGCAATACTTGTTCCTATTGCGCTTGTTGGAATCTCCTTTCATTTTCTCCGGCCACTTCAAGGAAGGATCATCCTTGATTTGTATGAGAACTTGTTCAAGCGGCATGTTTAAGGGTATGTATTGTTGACTCTGGCTTAAAGAGCTTGAATTCTTGTTGTCTCGGTCCTTCTTGTCTTCCGTTCGTCCCTTCTTTAGATGAGGGCCTTGCTCGGAGTGACGCGTAGGGTTCGCCTCCATTCTCTCAACTCTCTTCATCTTTTTGGCTATAATTGTGTCTTCTGCATTCATGAAATTTTGGATCGAATGGACAAGTTCAGCCACAGTTTGAGGCTTTTTCTCGTAAGCTTGTAGATGAATAAGTCAAAATTAACTCCATTATGGAAGGTTGCTAATAGCAACTTATCATCCATCTCGTCCACTGCCAGGGCTTCTCTATTGAACGAGTAATGAAAGACCGCAAACTTTCATTCTCTCCTTGTTTAATGGTTAGCAGATTTGACGAAGAGTGCTTCTGCCTTTGTCCTCCGATGAAGTTATTGACGAACAACTTGCTCAATTCTTCGAAAGAACTTACTATGTTAAGAGGTATCTTACTGAATCACACTCGTGCTGGTCCTTTAAGAGTGGTAGGGAAGGCTCTGCACATAATCTCGTCTGGAATCCCTTGGAGATGCATTGTAATTTTGAAAGTAGCAATATGATCAAAATGGTCACGCGTTCCATCATATGAATCTAAGGAAGGCATTTTGAACTTCGGAGGCAACAGATAACCGTTGATGGAAGCCGTGAAAGGGGAATCTATTCAATGAACCAAATCCTCTACGAGATTTGCTCATCTCATGTTCTCTCTCATCTCATCCATGACCTTCCTCATCTGATCCATCTCCTTCTCTAAGTGCGGCATTCTTCGCGAAGTGGTGCCCTTCGATTGACTCTTGGGCTCAGCATTTCCTCCTCTACCTTCTTAACTCTAGGCTTGTCCTTTGACATATCCTTCACAATGTTGCCTCCTTAGATTAATCTCCCTAGTCAACTCTTGGTTCTGTCGAGTTAACTCCGCCATGGCAGCAGCCATGGACTGTATGTGCTGGATGGAAGATGGTTGCGTGACAAGCGCTAACTGGCGATCTCGGTGGGGATTGCTAGAAGCATTCCTGCTCTTCTGGTGGCCAAGGCTAGTGGCCCTTGATCTTGTCTGAACCATGCAGTCTTTTCACTAAAGAAAGATCAATTGCAAAAACAAAAGCAATCCTTACAGACGATGCCAACTGATAATGCTCGGAAAATCAGTAGATTGGATGTATCGGACTTGAATGATTTGGAGGGCCTGAAAAAGGAAAATAAAGAATCAAAGGAGACCGAGATTGACCGGCCACAAACCCTCCAAAGATGAAGTTAGTTTCTTCGAAATCTAGAATTCCAAATTTCTGGGACTTGTGTTAAAGGAAGAAAACTTCCCTTTATTTGTCAAGGATAAGTGCTTATATAATGCTATGGAAGCAGTTACTTGTTTTGTAACTTCCCCCACATTTGTGGAGGTTGTAAGATTCGTAGTTAACCTCTATAACTGCCATAGAAGTTATATTTTCCGGTCTTATTGCTCATAATCGTCATTAGCAGCATTTTGCAGCAACGAACCTTAATTTTTACTTGTGTTCCACAAAGAACATGAGGTCGTCCAAAGCATATATAGAGAGTGAGACATGCTTTGGGATGTATGGAGGTTGTCCAAATAACTTCTTGGATGGACGACCTTATCTCGGACGAGCATTTTACATGAGGTCGTTTTTCTATTCTTGTCTTGGACGACCCTCATGGACAAGTTTGGAGTTAATTTTATGGTATACCATCAATAATCAATATGTATTATTTAAGTAAGTTACATAACTCATTATAAATGTCACGTAATTACAAATATGCATGAATGCTTTTTTAATCTGTCACTTAATTGGTTGCATAAAAATTCCTGCAACCCATGTTACATAAAAACCTTGCTAGAAAAAAAGTATTATAATAACACTTCTCCTCCCCTCTCCAACAACAAAAACAAACAAAAGAAAAAAATAAGTGCGGTATTTGTTTTACATACACTATGTTTTTATAACTTAAAAACATTACTTTAAATCACGTTTTCAGTTATATTGCCTTTATAAATCACAACATGTGTAAAACGCTAGGCAAAAAAAAAAAATGCCTTATTAATTTCTTTCTTATAGTTTCTTAAAAACTTTATTCTTGTGTCCATATTTAGAGTTTAGACACACCGCATGAAGACTTGTGTGGGAAACAGGCATTTAAAGACAATAACGTTTTGGTCAGCCGATTAAATCCTAAGGCCTATATATATATATATATAACTCCAATCCGATGAATATAACACTATGGTCCAAATCAGTAGAAAATGAAAAGAGTTTGGATGATCTGCAACAATAATAAGAAACAAACAAAGCAATACCAGGCTCAGATTGGTGTTGAATTATCTTTATACAGTAATTAGACATGATTCTCCTTTATGCTTAATTTAAAATAAGAAGAAAAAAAAAATGTTCCCACTACGAAATGTTGAAGACCATGATATTGTGATGCTAACTTGGACGTTTGCATCCATCAAATAATACATAAAAAAACAAGTAATTCTTTGAAAGATTCTTAGGAGCTATAAAAATAATAAAATGTCAACTACCATGCACACGAGAAGACAAAACTTCCAAGCATTTTCTAGGTACGTAGGGTTGGGAGTCCCTCATTTTCTTATGCTTAATATACCCCAATTATCTTCTCTTCCACGTAGTTTTCTCTGCTACTTTCTTATTTTAATCCTTCGAATATATCTCACCTTTCTTTCTGTCTCTATAGCAACAAAATATGCACATGTCACGCATAACGAGCCAGTTTTGGGTGTCTTTTAGCCAGACCTAATCCTTGAAGTTATGATTCCTCTTCTTTCCCAAAGACTACATATGAGGAGGCCTTGATTGTCATGTGAGGACAACCCAAATTCTCTCTTGGCTTTCTTGGAAAGCAAACCTTTACATGTATATGGTACGGAAAAAGTTAAATATATAGGTGCAATTTGATAATATGATATGGGGGACAAGTGTCTCTAATCTTGCTTCCACCATCCCCACCCTTCTCTATCTCCAAGTTCTATCCATATGTATTGTCTCTTTTGTTTTTTTGGCAGAAATATTTTAATATACTAAATGCATTCTGATTTCTTAATTAACCATGAGGGAATGCACTTGATGTGTGTTTTACTTTCACCATTGTCTTGGTTCCCCACAAGGTGGTTATAATGGCAACGATAATTAATGATTAACCTTGTTCAATTCTTAATCTATAGATTATACTGATATTGGAGACATATATAGGTTAGATTCTTCTTTTGAGACTTAATATTGTTCCAACTTACTAATTGTACTAATTAAATTCCTCCAAATTAAGGGATGATAACGATGCTATATGATGATGCCACAATGATGTATAATTGAGCATTTCCCTACTATCTATATGGGACGTATCTTTTCTTGGATACCACCCCACAGATTGAAGATATTGTGTGAAATTAAAAATCAATTAAAGCTACTAGAGAAACCGAACTGGGTTGGATAAAGTTGTCAACGTTGAAAATGAACTTTGGCCCCCCTAAAGCTGCTTATAGAAGAAAGTGCACTTTAGTCAAATAGGTAGGTGATTAGATCTCCCTAGCTAGCTCCCCTCAAATTCAGCATCTTAAGGGTCAAAAAAACGAAATTCTTGCTTCCATTATTAGCGAGTCTAGCCTGCATTAAGTATCACCAATATTAATTTGACTACATATATAAAGCCCGGAATTCGATTTCTATTTGGATTGTATATCATTGGAATGTAACGATAAAGAGTTTAATATATATTTTTTAATGTTCTTCTCCAGTAAGTCTCGAAGTTGAAGTTGAGGTTTCAGTACCAGCTTGTTCACTCAAATGTGCATGTATGAAAACAATATAATATATTTTTAATAAACATGGTTCGGAAAATGATCCATGTCAATTGTTTTAGTGCCTAATTGACCCACTAATATTGACCAGTACTTCTAGATCTTACTCTCCCCCACATAATTCAGGCTTGGTTATTCAAGGGCCCATATTTTTTTTTTACTTATAAAATTTTATTATTTTTTTGAATTGAATCAATAAATTAAAAGTCATAGCAACATATGCAAAATAAAATATGGCTGTGGAAAACTAACGACAACAACAACACAGGGTATCAGGAAAACAGGTGTTTATATGTGGGGAAGAAAGTCTTAGTTTAGGTGGGAGAAATTGAAAGGTTGATGAAGGAAATGGCCCACACTTTTCTAACACCCATGTTGAGATTAAATAAACTTAATGAGAAAAACAAAAATTGTAAATCATAATAAAAATGAGTGGAGTCTCTAACACAGGTCAACAATTAAGATAATCACGAGAGAGAGAGAGAGAGAGAGAGAGAGAGAGAGAGAGAGACAACTGTCAAAGGAGAGGGGAAATAGAAAAGGTTGGGAGCAGTCACATGATTTCCAACAGTCCAAAGGACCAGACGCATCTGTATCCATAATGTGAGTATTATTGCAATTTAAAGAGAACAACTGGTGTGTGTCTGAAATATCATTGATTTATAAAATGAAAAATTAAAAAAAAAAATCCCGGCCATGAAAGTATTAGAATATTATAACTTTGATCACTTTAATTCCAATGCCGGATGAAACAAAAACATCCCTAAACAAAGTTGTAAACAAACCTTTGTTCCTTTCTCTCTCTCTCTCTCTCTCTCTCTCTCTCTCTCTCCTTCTTTCTTTATCTATCTTTGTTCACATATGATCAAAGTGTCCATGGACTAAATCCACTTCAACTTTAATCTCTCTTTCTCACATATGATCAGTGTTCAAGGACTATTTAGGTCCTCTTCAATCTGTTCCTTAAAAGTATACAGTTTATATAGGAGGCTTCTGTGAGGATCAACTCAGAGACATGTTAGAGTATTTCAATGATCGGCTACATGGAAGGGGAAGGATTGAGGAAACTTCATCATCAATGGTTTGTATTTAATTAGGAAAATGAAAAATCAAATAAAGGTGGTCTTCTTTCTATGAGATATATATATATATATATATATATATGTAGTTACTGTCTTTTTGGTAGTTTACATGCTATAGATGAACTCAAGATCTTATGCTTTCAATATTGAGTCTGTCACTTTGGATGCACTTCTTCCTTTTCGGGGGTTTTCCCAGCTTCTTATGATTCTGAATGGTTTTTCCAGAGGTTTGGGAAGTTATGAAACAAGACTAGTTAGTTTGCCGACTCTCATATATACAATTTCTCATGATTCTTGAAAAAACCCTTAATTAATGTTATTTTGTAATTATTTTTTGTTTTCCCAACATGACTAGTTTGCCAACTCATACAGCATCTTATGATTCTTGAAAAAACCCTTAATTACTGTTCTTTTGTAATTCTTTTTTTATTTTTTTTTTCTCGCTTGACCTAAAATCCATAATCTGAGAGAAAGTTAACAAAATCATGAAGTTAGATAATAAGCATATAATTATATATAGCTACGCCATTAATATTGCTTTTTCTCCTTTAATTGGTCATCTTGTTGAAGAACAACTCAATGGACACAGCTGTGTATCTTAAATGGATAAATATTTGCTTTAATTACCATTACTTACTCATATTTATATGCCTATCAACTAAAAAGATGCAAATGTTCAGCATGTGCATGGAATTACAGATTATGCTAATTATTAAGATGCTATAAGAAGAAAAAGAAAGAGATGAGTGTTCTCTCTCTCTCTCTCTCTCACTGCATCCACTGACCAAGATTTTCATATAGCCTCGATTGTTTTTAATTTGATCACATGTCCTCCAAATATTGATTAGGTCATAAAATGGAATTATCATGCACTGATGAGCATTGGAAGAACATCAGTCTATGATACCTATTATGTTTTCTCGTTGTATTCTTATGTATATATCTCATTATATACCCATCCGTACAAAGCTAGATCAGAAGTATTATCTTATCTCTTTCCATTCATCATGTTTCTTAAAATACTCATATGATTGGCAAATATTAAATTTTCGATTACCATATGGTACCCTTTTAAAAGTAACTTCTTAATAAACTTAATAATGTTTTCAACTCTAATTTTTTTTAAGGCATCTTACCAACTTTGCAAAATAATTAGAGATTATTAGTATGATAAGGTGTGGTTGGGACCTAGTCTCTCTTGTAGCAATGAGATAAACATGTTAAATTATCTCATTTTAGCGACCCAGTTTTTTCAATTTGTTTGGACCTTCGGTCCATTTTTATTTCCAATCTTCTTAGCGAAAGTTTCTTTTCCTTCTTTTCCTCTCATGAACACGTCCACACAACAGTCAACTCTTTTAGTAAGTACGAATGCATGTACATCAGTGCGTATTTCTTTACGGATGTTTGGTGCAAACTTTTAGTCATTCTATTTCTGGATGATCTGGACTAAAAAAAAAAGAAAGAAGAATTGTGTTTGTTTTTGTGCAAGCAAAATCTTAAATTGACACCATTCTCTTAAAATTGAAATCTTTAAATTCAAAACTATGCATTTATAAAGGTGGGTGAAACAGCTTGTCTAAGAATTCACTATTAAATTATTTCTGCCATAAGTTTCCACAGTTAGCCATCACCTAAAATAATGTCCTCTAAAACCAAATCCTTGGTGTAATAATTAAAACATTTTAAATCACTGTGTATGTTAGGGAGTAATAGTGAAAGACAATGATGTTAATCAAACATCTGGCAATAACTAATTTCACTAGTCTTAATTAAGTTGCAATTAATTGTTATGTTCCTGTGTATAATATTATACTAGATTATAAAAAAGATGAGATCTTTAAGTTAAAAGCAAATTTGTGTAAAGCAAATACATAAAACAATCATTAGGAGTAATTCTTTATTCTTTTGCATTATGAAATTATCCTAACTATTTATGGCCTCAAGCAAGTTTACATCATTTGAAACCCTCTTTCTTCTCTCTTTTCTTTCAGCAATAGAACAATTGAAGAAGAAACTCAATTCTGGGAAGTGATATAAAGAACATTGAAGTAGCCATGACAGAAGGATTAGAAGCTTATGATGAAGAAAAGACTGATAGGAGCGAGGAACATGCCGAAAACACGTCTGTAGTGTCTTCACAAATGTGTTCATCTTTTGACTTAAATGAAGAAGCCAGTAGTCAAGATGATGATAATATTGCCAAGGTAGGTGAACTCAGCATTGAAGATGATGTGAATGGAACAGATGGGAATTCAGCCAATAATGATACCTCCGGTGAAGGAAATGAAAAGAGGGCTAGAGTTAGGCAGTACGTTAGATCCAAAATGCCTCGGCTTCGATGGACTCCTGACCTCCATCTGTCTTTTGTTCATGCTGTTGAAAGGCTTGGAGGACAAGAGAGTGAGTTACAATCATATAGATAACAAGATTTTTATTATTTCAACAACGATATTCATAATACCTCTTTTCTTTTCCTCTATATGATGTTGATAAAGGATATGATATATGTTTTTCCTAATCCATTTACTTAGTACTCTTCTTCAATTGGTGCAGGAGCAACTCCCAAGTTAGTTCTTCAGCTAATGAACATGAGAGGACTTAGTATTGCCCATGTAAAGAGTCACTTGCAGGTACTGTGAAACATGCAGCGATTTATGATTATCTTGGTAATTTTCTTTTGCTAGTTCTCTTATACTAATCATAAACGTTTCTATTTCAGATGTACAGAAGTAAGAAGCTTGACGAGGCCGGGCAAGGTAAAGTTTTGTGATATTTAACTAATGATATATTATGACGTATTTGTAAGTTGTAATGGTCTAGGGGAATTAAATAAAGATCCTTCAACCTTGAAGAATAACATTGGCTAAAATAAAAGAAATAATGCATAACTAATCAGGTGCTTCTCTCTCTCTCTCTCTCTTTTTTTCTTTTTCTTTTTTTTTTTCTTTTTTTTTTTTTTTTGGATAGGAAATCAGGTGCTTCTCTGAGTGCTATGTTAGAATATTTCTATACTCAGCGTTGAAGACGCTATATACACTAATAATTCACCTACATTAGTTTCAAAATAATCACAAAAGATGTGAAGTTTAATATTGAAATGGAGAGTGGCAAGCAAAGAGCCTTGTGACTGGTATTTTGCAATTCTCTTTATGTGAACCATTTGGTTTGAAGCCCCTCTCTAACTTCTTGTAACTAAGAGAGGAGAAAGAAGAAGAAGAAGAGAAATAATAGAGTGGCAAAGGAAAAAAAAATAGATAAGCACAAATTAATGAACCTTATTACTAGGGTAATTATTATGTTATAATTATATAAATAATATATGTAAAATTTGTAAATTAGTTGTTCTTGATAAATCTAGAATAAGAATAAAATGATATCAATCAAAACTAAGAAAACCTTCCAGCTTCATGTTGTAACGGATGCAATATGATTTTTGTTATCAAGTGTTGTGATGTTTCAATTCCTTGCATGTGCACATTTCAGTAGTTTCCAGCTTGTTGTTTAAAGAACTTGTTTACAGGCATTTAAAAGTTATCAGATAACTAAAAAGAATCAAATGACCCTCAAATTCAAAACGCCAACATATATTATAAAGGATTCAAAATCATTGACATGAGAAAACTGCAATGTAAATCGTTTTCACAGGTTAATTTCTATGCTTAATTTTTCTTGCTAAGATGATGGCGAAACTGTGTCACTTCCTGTATAATTCATCCTCCAATGAGCTCATAATCTTTTGTGTAAAAAACATTAAAAATAATTCTACAAATAACAGATTAAGATCCTATAATGTTTTTAGATTAACATTACTATTACATTCTTTAAATCTTATAAATTTATTAGGAAATGAGTAAAATGGATTTTTTTTTTTATATAATTAATAATTTAAATAGATACTAAAATAGTTTTTTTTTTTTTTTTTAATTTTAAGTTATTGATGCTTTGACAAAATTTTATGTATTAATCTCGGAATGGATGAATAGAATTTAATAACTCTATTGTGGAGTTATTATAAGAACTCTAAAAGATCATATATAATCAAGCATGACACATTTTACATGTAACTATGTAAACATAGTTACAAGTAAATTCTTCAATATATATATATATATATATAGAGAGAGAGAGAGAGAGAGAGAGAGAGAGAGAGAGAGAGAGAGAGAGAGAGAGAGAGAGAGAGAGGGGGGGGATGTTTATCCCACATCGGTTGTGTGTGTTAGAATTTCAGTTTTTATAACCCTAGGCTACTACTATAAAAGTTAGATCATTTTGTAGTGATATTCTGATTATGTAATGTATTATAAGTACTGTTTCCTTAAAAAAAAAAAAAGTTACTAATGAGTTAGGTTATGAAAGTCAAGCCTAGTTATATAACTCATAAATGATGAATTGTGTTTATTCTTATTTCAGTACTAGGTCAAACCTGCAGACCATTTTATGGAAGAAATAGTGTTCATGCAATGTCGAACCAAACAGGCAGCACTCATCGACACTTCAGAATGGCGAATGGTGGAATAGTTCTGGCAAGAAATTCTGACGACTACAATGTTGCTCATGGTCTTTTGCCATCTCTACGCACCCAACAGCTGCCAGTAGATTTCAAAGCTAGCTTCCCAAGGTAACTAATATCACTACAAAAGTTCTTAGAATTAATACATATGTTTACCTACTCCCCTTTAATTACTGATATAGTATGATATGATGATTAAGGGTTAAAAGTTGGTGATCATATTTACCTTTTGAAATTAAAGAAAAACTTTCCATTGGCATAATATTAATTATACCTAATAAATTTTCCGACATTTGCTAGTGGCATACTAGGAAAGTGATTTTAGAGCAATGTACATAAGTTTTTACAAAAATTCCTGTTTATTTTATATATGACCCTACTTTTTATTTATTTATTTTACACAATTATTTTTCAAAAAACCCCATATCAAATTATTAATTTTTACATTTTATTAAATATTAATTTTTTATATTTTTTTAATAAATTTTTATCTTTCTCCTAACACAACAATCACCATCTACTCTTTTATTTCATATTTGAGATACGTAAAGAAAGAATAAAAAAACTAAATACAAAATGAATAATATCAATTTAATTTTACATAGTTACTATAGTAATTATATATTCTTACATAACATTGCATAGTGTGATATGAGTGATTTTTGGTCTTAATTAGCTAAAATGTGTTACATTTTCTATTATATAAGTACTAATGCGAGTACTCTTATGGTGGTAAATTGTGATTAAAGCAATATAATTTCACACTAACATTATTTTTATTATGCATCGTAAAAAATTATTGTCTCTAATTTTATTGTTAATTTTAATTATATTTATGGTTCTCTCTCTCTCTCTCTCTCTCTCTCTCTCTCTCTCTCTCCAGGCAGCAGCAGTGGCCTACTAATCAGCATGTCATAACAAGGCCATGTTATCTAACAAACAACGATCTTGGACGAGAAAAGGGTTTGATGAGTTCCACAACCTTCCAAACTCAAGCCAAGTCAACAGCTTCAAACCAAATTCATGCAATGGATATTAACATGCGAATTGGACCCATGAGACCAAGCCGATTTCTTGAGGAAAAGAGATGGCCTCCAATCGATATGATTAATAATAGTCAATGGAAAGTAAACAGAACTTCCAATACGTGGGACAGTACTAGCACCCAGTCACTAGGGCATCGTAGTACTGGCGGCAAGTTTATTGGGGAAACCTACAGTGCTACAAGGCCTACTGAATGGAACCTTGGAAATAACACGAGAGTTAGGCAATTCCTATCAACTTCAGATGATCTTGTCAGCAATTCCAATAGCTTTAAACCAGAGTTTGCACCCCCATTTCGGCTTGAGGTAACTTCTTAATTTAAGAAATATTGTTTGACATATGTTGACTGACAGGATCAAGTTATATGTCTGAAGTAACTCTATGTGATATTCAAAAATTTTAGGACAATAATCTTAACCCCAACTATCTCATGTGACTAACTGTGAGTAGTGGAGGAGAAGTTACAAGTCCATATAAAACTAATAAACAATTAGTCACATTTTGCCATATAGGATAGTTGTAGAAAAAAGTGTGACTAAGTTTGTTGTCCTAAAACAACTCAGCAATATTACATCATTCTATTGCTTTTCATTGAAAGAATATATTGACGAGAATTAACCATTAGATTGCATACCTTACCTACTTGTAAAATGTTAAAATAAGTACCAAATCATTGTAATAAGACGTTTGGTAATTAAATTTTAATCCACAAACTTATACACAAAATATATATAATTGAGTTTGTGGATTAGAGAATAAATAATATCTGATTAATAAGACACTAGGTGTAAATATTAAGAGCAATGAAACTATATATAATTCAATAGTTTCAAAATATTAATCATATAAAAACTTTATGAACTTATGTAATTACACTAAGTTTAACTTAATCCTAATCCTATTTGTGTATATTATATTTTTACTGTCGGCATTGCTTCTATATAACTTATTTATCTTTAAAATGCAGTTGAATCAAGAGAAAATGTTGGACAAAGGACGGTTGCCTGATTTGCAACTTAGACTTAGCCATAGAGTCGGGAAGGAGGATGAAGACGCTCAAGACAAAGGCAAAAGCACACATGAAATTAGCACCAAGCTTTCCCTTTCTTAGCTCATATTCTTCGAGGAAACTTGCACAATCTAGTTACAAATTCATACAGATTCCAGACACATAACAAGGCCAAACTTGAGGTTGAGTACTTAGGATCTGACTATGTAAAAAGATAAAAGGAAAACCACCGTAGAGTTAGATCGTTCTAAGTGCTTGTCTTAAAGCCATTAAAAGCATACTAATGCTTTTGTTGATTCCTTGGTCTATATCAGTTTTGCATAAAGGTAAACTCAACATCAAATTGTAAAGGACAATGAGTCTTTGTCTAGTCATGTTTTTTGATGACCAAGTTTGGTGTAAAAAGTTCTGTGACTTGTGAGCTACGAGATTTTTTGTTTTGATTTGTTTGTTTTGTTTTTATTTTTCCCTCCTCTTCAAAGAAAAAAGGAAGAAGGAAAAAGAATATTTAGAAAATGTTCACAGGATAACAGGAAAAGGCAACAGATTGCATCTTGAATGACCCCAACTGTGTCAGGCAAAGATCTAAGGACTCAATTTAGTATAGTAGCTAGTATTCATATTTAGGAGATCAGTATAATTAGCAAAGATTGCATGGCCTTTTCTAAGCAATAAAAGTCTTTTTATTAAAGCAATAAGACTTCTGAGAGTTGTTTAATTTTCTAGTGAGAAATCATCTTTAATCAAAATTGAATAATCGTTAGGAGTCTTGTAACTCAACTAACACCTCATAGTATTTTAAATTGAGATATCATGTATGGCTCAAATCTTTCCCCTTCTATTATAACTTTCAGATTAAAAAATAAATAAAAAATGAATGACTTAAATAAATTACAAGAAAACTTACTTGCATAAATCTTGTGTATAAGGTTTATCTTCCCATGTCAGTTTGTGATATTTATATGCATATCTATATCTATATTCTATAATATAGAATAAAAAATTTGGACTTTGTTTACTTCAATTAGTATCATCCGTTTATGAAGAAAATTTTATCTCAACTAATGATTTTGAAGTCCTGATAAGGAGATATGAGCTCCTAAATTAGGACACAAGCAAGCACAAAGCACAAAGCAGAAATAGTTCTGTTTTTGACCTATAACCGAGCATCTGAAGGTTTCGAAGGTCTAATGCATTCTAGACACCATTTGGTGGGGGAAGGATGAACAATGAAGAGAGATAGAAAAATGAGATGGTGCAAAGAATACTAAATTTCCATTCTAGGTGTTTGGTAAGAAGATCAGAAAAATGAAAGGATAAAAGGTAGGAACTATTTCTTCTTTTTTTAAATTTCCATCCTTTATTTTGTATTGCATTCTCATTATCATTATACATCTAAATATTAATTAAAGAATTAAAAAAAATTAATTTGATAGTTGGAGGAAGAAAGATTTGAACTATTTGGAAGTTTCAATTATGCAAACTGAACTATAAGACTGTTGACAATTAAAAATTATTAAGGATAAATTGATCAAATTATATGATTTATTTTTGCACCCCTCTCTCTCTCTCTCTCTCTCTCTCTCTCTCTCTCCCCCCCCCCCCCCCCCCCTCCCCCTCCCCGCAGGCCTTCTAGGTGCTTTTTTTTTTTTTTTGGATAACACCTACAAGGTGCATATAATGAATGTGAGAGGTCACCTTCAAATAGATACGGATAAATTGATCAAATTATATGATTTATTTTTGCTCTCTCTCTCTCTCTCTCTCTCTCTCTCTCTCTCTCTCTCTCTCTACTAGGTGCTTTTTCTTTTTTTGATAACACCTACAAGGTGCATATAATGAATGTGTGAGGTCACCTTCAAATAGAATCTAAAACGGAAATTGGATTTGCCAGTGCCAAGTATACACTATAAAGCAAGCCTTTCTTAGTTTATCCCTGACTTTTGTGTTCATTTTTGAAATACAAATGGATATTAACCAATAGATGCAAGTGTATGCTACAAAATCCGACAGACATAACTTCTTGAGCTGGAGAATTATGGATGTATAGCTCTAGCTAGGTAAGAATTAATGGTAACTTAATGGCCAGGATATCAAGCCATAAAAGCCTACCGAAGTGTACGAGTTATAGTTGAATACTTGAATTATGATCCCATGATGACGTCTCCTGTTAAGTAGCTGGATTATAAACGGAGGGTTACTACTTATATGCGATTAAGAGAGCCATAAATAATAACAATTTATAAATGGATAATGATACTAAAATTTGGAATTTCAAACCAGTTTAGAGAAAAATATTCCTCAAACTCAGTTTATAGCGATTCATAAAACCATCCACATGCATTTTAAACTATTTAATAAGTCAGGTACGTTACTTATTTTTAAATGATACATGTGAACGGTTTTATAAGTCATTAAGTTGTCATGTAATGAGTTAGCCAGATGAAAACTTTGTCTGTTAAATTTTTATAAAAAACATATAACAAATGTATAATGCAAGTGTACGTGCATGAGTATGAGATTGGACTACTATACCTTCTTGAGATGGAAATTGAAAGGGAAAAAAAAGTAGTTTCATTGGAGAGAAAATAAATTTTTTTTTTTTTTTTTTTTTGCGATAAACATTGGGGAGGAAACAGCTTGTGGAGACTCCAAGAGAGACTTTAATTGTGAGTTTGGGAGACTCTCAGAGAGGACTTATTATAAGTTACCCCTATACCTTTGCGTTTGATCTAAATTTCATTATATTAATTTATCAAGTTCTCGATGATTTTTCTTATGGAATTTTCACTCACAGGTAGCATACCCATGATATATATTATAACAAAACATTCAAAATTGCGTCAATGTGTGGAGATTTATCAACATGGAATTCAAGCAATTAATGTAGGTAAACTCCAAAAAACTTTTCAACGTAAGCAAAAAGAGCTGCAACGGGAGCAATGTTTTGGTGGGATTGGTGGGGGATGAAAGTAGAAGCTATGACCTGCAAAAAAGGCCAAATGCCCTATTTGAACAAGAAGAGATTATGTGGCATCAAGGGTCGTCGATGCAGTGGCTGTGTGAGATCTAGGGTGATCAGAATACAAAGCTCTTTTACGTTAAGGTATCCCAGCAAAGACAAAGAAATTTAATCATCGGGTTAAAATTGAAGGATGACAATGAAGAGTGGTTTGAGGATCTTGACAATATCACAAGAACAGCCACACAATTCTTCGAGCATATCTATTCAACATCCCATCCAACCAGTATTGATGTAGTGCTAGAAGTGATTGGTTCAATCGGTTGTGAGTGTGACTGATGTGATGAATGCGACTCTAATAACTATCTTCACGCCAGATGAAGTCCACCACACCTTGATGCAGATCAGCATATATGTACCTTGTTGGGTTCTAAGAAATTAGGAATTAATGTATTAGAACTTCAATTTGTATTTTGTTGGCAAACCATGATCAAAACATTTAGTCTAGGTTTAGGCTTGCTCAAAGTATGTTTATTTGTAAAATTGGAATCGAGTGATTGCAGAATTTATTGGACTAAATCTGTAAGTCTCGATCAATCGAAAATTAGACTCGATCGATCGAACCACGTACAGATTTATTTTTCTGCAGAGTTCCAGTTCAGCCCAAACACTATTTAAACGTCTTGGGGTTCAAGTAAAACTCTTATATATATAAGGGAAACCCTAGAACGTTTTTGGGACTTTAGAGAGAGAGATTAGAGTGCCTCTTGTGCCTCCTTTTATTAGGGTTTTGTATCCAAACCTCTCTAAGTCTTTGTTGCTCATATTTGCTGTTTATGTGAATCTCTTGTGAGATCTTTGAGGAGCTTTCCTTCACATAAACTTAGGGTTTTCAAGGAAGATATATTATCTACATCTTGATGATCAATAAGGTTGCAACCATTTGAAGCTAAAAGAATATCAAGCGTGGGTGCTTGTAGCTGATTGAAGGAATACAAAGAAAGAAGTAGTCCGTGGACTCGGAGCCTGCGCGTGGTCGTGTCAGGAAGTTACTACTGGTGGGTAGCATTAGGAAGTCATGCGGGGAGCTTGTAAGTCCTTTTGTAAGAACTTCAATTCTTTCTTAGTGGATTCCGTTTTACCTTGAGGATCGGTGGGTAAAATCCTCCCCAGGTTTTTTACCGGTTTGGTTTTCCTGGGTGATCATATCATGTGTTATTTATTTTCCGCTGCTTTATATGTTTTATATGCGTGATATGATTTTGTGATTGTTTTAACCTAGAATTGCTTAATTTGACTAAGTAATAACTTGGCTAATTAATCTAGGCTACGCAATCTTTTTGTGGTTTAAAGGGGTCTAAATTTCCAACATGCCTAACAAAGGCACTTAGCCCATACAATATGCCCCATCCCCCCATTTTTACCAAACATTTAATTTGGGCTTTAGAATGTGTTGATGTGGCGTGTTGATTGTTTAAAATTACACTATTAACCGTGTTGTATCCGTATCACACCCGTGTCATAGTCAAATTTGATAGATCTCATAACTCGTGAGTTTTACAATATGAACAAGAAAACCATGAACGAAAAGCCCATTATAAACAAAAGATCATTCTAACCTATAAAAATTTTTGTCTAATGATTCCTTCCGTAGTTTTAGAGTTTCACACAGGCTTTCCATAATCAGGTTATAAGGCCACTTCTAGTCCACAATTTGTTCCATAGGAAATTTTAGGCTTCAAAGTTTAATCTAAGGGTCCATTTGGTTGGAAGAGTGAAAAAGCGGGAGTATAGAAAATATTTTATTTTCTCTCATATTTGTTTGGTTGGGAGTGGAAAAGTTAAGGGATAGAAAAAAATGAGTTTGAATAAATTTACTCATATACTCTTGTTAAAGAATAATGTCTAATTAAAACAAAAAAAAAAAAAAAAAGTGACAAATAACCACAAAAAAGAGCAATCACCTAAATTTATTAAAAAAATAAATAAAAATCATGTCCCAAAAAAAAAAAAATCACGTCTAGTTAAAAAAAAATAAAAAATAAAAGTATCAAGCCTAGACCCTAGAAAATCAATAGAAAAAAAAATAATAGAAAAAAAAAAGCAAAAAAAAAAAAGGCAACAGGGCAATGTTACTACCAAGGAGAAGAAAAAATAAATAAAGGTAACTTGAAGAAGCCCATGTGCACAGGCATATGGGCATTTTTGTCAATCAAGAAAAAATTCATCCTCATTCAGTTTTCTCTCTATTTTGGAGAGAGAACTTTTTGGTGGGCCCGAGAAGAAAACACTTGAACTCCACTATTTATTTTCCTTCATCCTTACCTAACCAAACACACTCCAAAAAAGTTTTTCTTCCTATTTTCTCTCCAAAGTTTTCCATCTACCCTGTTTCACCTCCAAACAAACACACTCTAAGGTTATTGAGATTTGAGACCACTCTGCTCATTAATGTAAGATGCTAGCCAAAACTGCCTTGCCTCTCTACCCACCTATTTGTTAGATTGGCAGACGAGGGAGATGTGTTGGCCTAATGCCACTTTGCATTTTTAACAAAATCATTCTTATAGCAAAGGGAATTACCAAGGAAAAAAAAATCTTGTTAAACCATATTTTAATTTTTAACAAAAAGCTGCAAACTTTGAAAATTAGAATAATTGAGTTATATTGTTTAAATTAGACTAAACCTTCTTCTCAAAAAAAAAAAAAAAAAAAAAAAAAAAGACTAAATCTGCATTGCTAATTTTATCAGAAAAAATTGCACCTAGTAATATATTCATCAGGTGAAATGATGTCATCCCGCTCTAAGTATGCGTTTGGATGTGGATGAAAAAACTAAATTATTTTACTATTTAACTTATTTTTACTACTATTCATAGGCCCCACTGCACTTTTTGGTACTATTTATGAGTCTTATTGTACTATTTCAGTTAATTTTTACTTTTATCTACAGTACTTTCAGTAAAAAGTTTTCAATTTCAGCAAAATAAGCAGTTCCCAAACGAACCCTAACTATGAATGAACCTTAATAAGATTGTCACCTTGTTGTACACTTCCAATGGCTTTGATATTATTTGTTAGGGAGATAGCACTTTTAAGGTATTCTAACTGAAGCCTTAATATAACCTGCATGAATACCACTTAATCTAAAAATTTAAACATAAGGATTTGGGCAAAATAATGTTATATTATTTTCTCAAAGTTTTTTATTTTTATTTTTAGTACATGTGAGACTTTTGCTCATATGTGTATACTCATTAGGTGAAACATCAACCACACTAAGTTAATAGCATAAATAAAAATTAATAATTAAATAGAAGAAAAAAGTGGACATGTAGTACCTAGTTTTATATTGTAGGCACACTAATCAACTTCTAAAAAATTACAACATAAAACGGCCAGTATGACACTCATATGACATGGGTACGACACATATATTACATGGGTACAACACCCTAATTGAAGGGTCCATTTGGATGCTGATGATTTTGCTGAAAACTAAAAACACTGTAGCAAATAATTATTTTAAAATGTCAACTGATTATTTTTGGGGCTAACTACTGTAGCTCAACTAAAAGTATTTAAGGGTCGCGTTTTTGCTTCTTCTTCTTTTTTTCTTTTTTCACTCCTCTCCCACCCTAAAGCCTGTGTTTTCGAGAAGAGAAGTCCACGCCCACTAGAGAAATCCACGAGGAAGACAATTTGGTCCGACGCCGGCGAAGAGCTCAGAAGAGAAATCCACGAGGAAGACAACCCAATCCGATACCAGCGAAGATCGGGTTCCTTCTGGTGTACTCTTCCTTCCATAAACCCATTTCACCCTCTTCCCCAATTTCACTCCTCTCACACCCATGATAGTATTCCTTGAAACTTGAAATGAATGGCAGTTGGGAACCAGGACACACATGAAAGAAAAGCTAAATTAGCCTGAGCTCAAAATCCAGAAGCAAAAAAAAAAAAAAAAAAAAACAAAAACAAAAACAAAACAAAACAAAACAAAACCCACTTCCCTAAGGTGAGTTTTCTCAAAAAAAAATTCACTATTTTTTATCCTGTTTTGTTCGAATTTCAATTCTTGTTAATGGGTTTCTTTTCATTTGCTGGAATTTAGTTTATTTTATTTGATAAAGTGCAAGTTTAGTCCTCTCTATTTATTAATTACTTTTCTTTTTTACAAAGTTTTGATCTTTAGGCCACGTTTTAATTGACTAAATTGCTAATAGTCAGTCAGTCAGTAATAGTAAATTGGATGTTGTGAATGTGAATCTATAGCCTAGCGAGGGTTCAGTTTCAAGGTGCTACACTTGAACTTTCTTGGTTACTGTTTTTGTCATTTTCTCCACTAAGCTGAGAGAAGGCACCCTTCGGTTTTTACTTTACCACTTTCTTGGAGAATGTTTGGTAAAATTCTGATTGAATATTTGATCTTTCAATCAAAAATTGAGATTGTTCACTTGGGAAGTTGGTGGTTGTTGAATAAAATTGACTACTCTAGCAATTTTGAATGTATCCCACCATTTTACCATGAATTTCTCTTGAGACTAACATTTATTAATGGTGAATTTGGAATGATTACATAATTCCAATGGGGAAATTCGTGGGAGCATAAAGTTCAAATAAATGAAGCAGAGGCCCATTTCTGAAAAGCCTCATTAATATAAGATCCATGGACATGGTCAAGAATTTTTTGGATAGGGGAAAAAATAGTCCACCATTCAAGAAACTACTTAGGAAGAGGCATATTTTAGGCATTCTTGTATCAAAATGGTAGTACCAAGAATGGCTCATTAGTCATTTCTTTATTTTGAATATAAAACACTTTGAACCATGCATCCATGTACTTACAGTAACCGTAAAATTCAGGATCAAATTTTCTTCAAAATCTTTTTCTTTCTGGTGTCTCCCTAGAGGGATGGACTAAGTTCTGTTTTGATTGTACACTTATGTGATATATTTGAGTTTGGTCACTAGTCTTTAGGTTGTGGGTAATGATTTCGGAGTCTCTGTCAACTAAGCTAAGCTCGTAAATTTTTTTTTTCTTGAAATCGTAGGGAAAGAAATGCCAATTATTTGAGAGATATTTTTGGATAATTTTCTAATGCTCAAATTTAGATTCAATTTTGGTTCTATCATAAAAAATGGGCAATGATAATAATGAGATCTAATGGGCTGGTTAAATCTGGATGACTGTTGCTGGTAAAAGGAAGATACATAAGATGGAGTTCTAGGCACTTGGGAGGATAACACATTGTTTCAGCCCAAAAAAAAAAAAAAAAAAACAAAACAAAACAAAAAAGCAAAAAAAGAAGAAGAAAAAGATAACACACATTGGATAAGGAAGGTCTAGTTACTAGGGCAAAAGTTGGTGGGTTGAGGAATATTTTCTAGTACTTTAATAGTTTAGAGGTAGTACTTTCACTTTCAATGAATTTGAGAAATGACTGAAAATCTTGGTAAATTAAACTAGTTTGTGTTTTGGATTGGTACTTATTCTTGGGCTTGATCTGGTCTACTTGATTGTTCCTTTTATAGTTGTGGCAATTGCAACATGCAATGTTCATTATATATATATATATATATTGTCAAGAAATGAACCCAGTGTAATCTAAAGCAGTTACAAAATGATTTTATCCTATCCAATTGTGTATAGCAGTTTAAAGTCTTAATCCCATTTTAATAAATATTCTCTTTGGTCCCTAGCTGATTGTGCTACCTTTTGTTTTTGTTTTTGTTTTTTTGAAGCAGATATTGCTATCTTCAAATTAAGCAGCAAACTAGCAGTTCAACTTGTTACTAGTGAGATTGCTTATTAGGTTGATGTTATTTAGCTTTCTTATTTCTTTAGTTATATTGATTACTTACATATGCACCTTATCCTCAATTTTTCTTTTTCAAGAGAAAAATATGCCAATGTCGGAAACGAGTAACTATCTCTCCAGTTTTGATGGCCATTTTTGTGATGTTGACAATTGCATCATTAGGACTTCCCTGAAACTTCATACATTTAGTGTGAGGTTTTATAGCTATTAGTCGCCAGTAAGTACCATATCCAAGTATTGGCAAAATATTTGTGTTGTGCATTAAAGAACCAATTCGTTGTATTCCTATTTATGTGCTATATTTTATTGTGCAGGATGATGACTATGCATGCAAGTTCTTCAAGTGATTGGACATCAGCATTTGCTGTACGCGTGGCGCAACAACAGCACCTATAGTTATAGCCAAATTCAAGCGATTTGAGCATGCGGTGGAAGTTGCTAATGAAGAGTTGAAGCAAGCACATGCCTTGACAGACGCAACATTGGAAAGGGAGCGAGTTGCAAAATGAAAGGCTGAAAGAGCCAAGGCTGCACGCATGATTTCTAAAGAGAAAGCAAAAAAGTTTAAGATAGCTCTAGTAGTCTCCTGAGTCATGTTTGTAGTATTGCTTATCTTGTCTACTAGGTTTGGGGAAGTCAAAATCAGGCAAAGGTGTTTGCCATAATGAGATGTGTATGTATGTAATAATACAGGCTTGTATTATTACATTTGTTTTGTATGTTAATCGTACAACTTATTCTGTATTGCAAGTAACAATTTATGATATGTATGTAGTTGTACTTCTTAAAACAATATCGAGACGTTTGATTATGATAATGTTAATGGTCAAGTTGATGGAGATTGTAAGTTCTGTTGTTGTATATGTGTGTCTATATATATATATATATATATATATATTATATTTATTTATCTATATACACTTTGCCAGCAATTGATAGTTAAGGTTCTTGGTGTCTTTAAAACAAATTAAGGGTAGATTTTGTTTTTTTTTGTTTTTAATTCCTGGCAGATTACTGTTGCAATCTTAAAATCTATTGAGTTTGTCTCTTGTTTAGATAAGATTGGAGTCTATTCAAAAGTTCACTGTAAGCTTGAAATCTACTGTTGCAATACTGATAAGTTTCACATGTAATGATATATACAAATTCATAAATCAAAGGTATTACAATAAAGTTTTGTGAGCCATCAATTCTACTTACCAACAAAAGATTACCACAACGTTAACGGTATTTTCAACCACACTAATTTCTATTGTGACAAAAATAATAGTCACCATAATCAATTGAGGGGAATATATCTTCCATAACAACATAAGTCCTACGATGGACACATCTTACATATCGATGCTGTGATATTGTTCTGAACCTCTTTCATCTCAAGTTCGTCCATGGAAGAGATCACATGTGCCATTCCATCGTAATTTCCTCCCTTGCTACTTCCATATGTGCCCTGTGCAGAATGCCCACGTTCAAGGTCACTGTTTTCATGTGCTCTATTAAAATTGTGAAGAACCATTGTAGCAACAACGATGCAATTTTGAGTGCGTATATGAAAGGATGGCATACTTCTCAAAAAATTTCATCTAATCTTCCAAACTCCAAAAGTCCGTTCTATAACCGAACGAAGTGATGAATGGAGATAATTAAATTTCTCCTCTAATTGTTGTGGGTCTTCACCTTGATGAAAATTGGGGAGGTAGTACCTCTCCCCCTTATATGGTGCAAGGAACCCTCTCTTCATAGGGTACCTTGAATTAACAAGATAATATTTTTCTGCAAACGAGAATGTTTATTACATTAGTATTTTCACTACATAATACATACTTTAATACAGTAATTAAACTGCATATTTACAAACTAGTTGGAGGTTTTAGGAAGTTGTCTCTCTCATTATTGAGGCAACTTAAAAAGAATTTTGTGACATGCACTGACCCTTCCCATCCAACACATGCGAATGTGTATTTCATGTCAAAATCACATGCGTACATGCAATTCGTTGTTGTGATCCCTTTCCTTCCTCTATATGGGTGTTGCTCATCAACTGGTAAGACCATAGGAACGTGAACCCCATCAATCGCACCAATGCAATCCTAACCATTGCCATAAAAACACCATGTGAAATTCGATACGTGGTATGACCATAAAGATAAATTGAATAAAATCAAGTCAAGATACCAAATTCACAAAGTACCTTGAAATGTGGCCAATATCGTTCTGAATTGCGAATATGTGGTGGCACGTTAGGAAATGTAGGATCAGCAGGCTTGATAATGTCTGCTGCCATAATATTGGCTAACAACGTAACTACCATGGCCACATGTCGATGCACTGTTTCCCCGAATGCTGAAATCTATCCTGCACCATTCTATTACCCATGCTATTACCAAGTACCACCAATGTCATTGCCATAGACTCTTCCAAGCAAACTCTTTTGATACTGTCATATCCATATTGAGTGTGCAATGTATTACACAATTCTTGAAACACATGGCTTGATAGTCTAAAGACATTGTGACATTTATGCTTATATCCATTTAAAATATATTGTACCTATTCATACCCTGTTTGTATATTTGTAGGCATTGGTACTTTGTTCATATAGGTCTCCATATAAGCTACGACACTTGCACACCCAGCTAAATATGCTGTTAGTACAATGTCGTCTGCGTCCCTGCATATGTTACCGACTTTAGTTGCATATACAAAATCTGGAGTCATACTATAATATGTACGCTAAAAACAAGTTGTTAAACTTTATTGAACTTTTATTAGTACTAGGCTAAAAAAGGTGGTACCAATAAATTAATATTCCTAAAGCCTAGGCAGCAGTCTAATGTCTATAAAGTACCTGCACCAACTCATGTAAGCAGAGTGTTTAAATTGAATTCATTGTCATGTGCTTCCATAATCTGATAGCTATGCTAATCAATTAGCTGCCAAACACCCAAAACAGATACCCCACTTAAATTTGGTTTGAATTGGTTAATTTTAATATGACCATATAGAGCTAAGCATATGCTTTGATAATTTCATCCAAAATTACTAAAGATTGTATATTCAAATCTAGAGGGGAAAGTATAGAAACTCACTGGTGCTGGGAATCAGATGAGTCGTTTAACAAATCCATCATTTTGTTAGTTGCTTTGAAATTTTGTTGGCTGGGAACTAGTGCATTTAACTTTTACCTGCACAAATGAAGTCTGAGTCAGTTCAGCATAATGCAGCAATTCTGGCTGAGCATAAGAAGAAACAAAGAGAAGCAGCAAAGAAAGAGAAACAACCATTGGTAGAGCATAAGAAGAAATATCAATCAAGTTCATTCATTCTACAATATCCTTCCCAATTTAATACCCTGATCAATCCAATACCCAACTTCATAACTGTCTTCCCAATCCATCTGTGTAACCACCTGCTAGCTAAGCCATCCAACTCATCCTGACTAACTAACTAATTCTAATACAATACAATGCTAATGTAGGCACACCTCCAATACAAGTATATATACACTAAAGTATAAGTACACAATGCCAGCTAGGCAATTACAACACCATCTATAGCACAGTTACATTGTACACTCTAGCAACACTAACACAGCCCACCTCATCAGTAACACACGCACACCTGATCAGCACCACACGCATGCCCTATCAGCACCACACGCATACTTCAGTGTTTTGTCAGCATACTTCAATGTTTCGATTTAGTTATTATTTTTCTTGATTTTGCTATTACATTAACTAAGTTTTGAATTAGAATTTGGAAATATTACTACCTCCATCCCAGTTTGTTTGTCCTCTATTCCATTTTAGGATGTCCCAAAATATATGTCCTATTTCTAAAAATAAAAATTATTAGTTTACTAATGTTCCTATTATACCCCTACTTTATTTTCAAAACTATTTGAAAAGAAAACTAACTAGTATTTAAAAAAAAAAAATTAATTGGAGCACCTTTTTAGTTGCCTCATTAAGAATAACTCTTTTTTAAAAAACTGATAAATTTATTTAAGGGCAGTTTTGTAAACTTATACATTTTTATAAGGCAGACAAGACAATAAATGATGTTCCCTTAAAAAGTTTGACTTTTTAAACAAGACAAACAAATTGGGACGGATGGAGTATTATTTACTAGGCAGCACTAGTAGCTGACAAAATCACTTTCCAGATCTATCTTGTTTCATAGATTATTGCTTGCAGCATAACAAAATTTCTTTACTATTATTATTTTATAAACACTGCACAGAGATGGTTCAATTTTTTAGAACTTTCTTCCCAAGTAAATGTCTAACGATTCTACTTTGCCCTTTGCAAAAAGTGAGGACATTCACTTTCTCGTTCCTGCTTCTTCCATTATTAACTGTAACTAATCAAAAGGAGAATATATACTTCCTAATAAGCATGCTAAAAGTAAAAAAAAAAAAAAAAAAAAAAATACACACACACACACACATTCCCTTTCAAAAGTTGTCTAGGAAAAATTTAGTCATTTCTATGGAACATATCCCTTTCTTTTTCAATGGACTACTTGAATCAAACTGTCTAATAATCTGCTTCAGAAGCCCTCGGTTAGGGTCCAGTAAAAGTTTCCTTGATGCTTCCTGCTTTGATATGTTTACAAGTATGGAGGCAACATGTTCAAATGGATCATCTAGTAGATATGCAATGAAAATCTCAGACCAACACTGTGGGGTAAAAAAAGGAAATTTCAAATTTGCAAACCAAAAAAAATATATATAATACAAAATAAAACATTAAAGACAATAAAATTAGAACATTTTTAAACAGCAATACTCTTTTTCTGTGAACTTCAATGAGGAAAAATCTAAGAATCATGTAATCTTCAACCAGAAAGATAAGGCCCAGAAAATGAGGTCAGAAAACTTAGAATTTTTAATACTTTCTAAGACACTGCCAAGATTTAATTAGCTTAAAACAATAACCTAGTGGTCTCAGAACAATATAGAAACCTTTTGTGGAAAAACATTTATGTATAACTATGGTTATTCTCTTCCATTGTTGTGTTGTGTTGTGTACCAACTGGGAGTATTACCAGTACTCAAATCTAGTACTACCACATGGAACAAAGTTTATTCATCAAAAATCATATATTCATATGAAACAACTTGAGTTGAAAAAAAAAATTAATTAATGAGTCAATACACAATTTGGTTCAGCAAATTAGTATAACCCTAGCCACATCAAATTCAAAGAAAAATGATAAACCAAATGATGTGTCAAATCCAATATTCAACTGTATTTGAGGATTTCAGATACCTAATGTTAATCAAAACCTGAAATCATCAAATGCCTAATGTTTCCTATGTTTGATTGACATCTATATTCTAATACTGAAAGGTAAAACTAGTGAAACATCCAGAAAAGCCAAAAGATATGATGATATTTAACATTTGAATATGCAACATGCCACAGAGAAACTAAATATGAGCTTATGTGAATAGGTTAATAACCAGAAAGCAAAACGAAAGAGGATGAATGCCCATTGTTAATTACTATTCAATAGAAAGAGTACCGAATAGTTACATACACACCCATGGTAAGCATAGTTTCTGCCAATAAAAAAAAAAAAAGAAAAAAAAAGTGCAATAGGTACATAAAGAAAATTTGATTACTACAACACCAAGCCTAAGCAACCCTATCAAGACAATCCCCTTTCCTTCAGAAATGAAACTGAGGGTTCATTTGGTACTATATCTCTAGCCACTTCTGTTGGACCTTCTTTTGATGACGTTGTGCTGCAAACATGTTCCTAGCCTTTTGGTTTCCAATGAAGAAGCAAGTGTTGAACGTATGAAGGAAATCACCCAATTACACCCTAGGAAAAGTCAACACCATGTCCATAATTGCTTGAACCTCAGCAGCTGCTGTGGAAGCAAATGGTGTATGAGTACTTACACTTCTACTTCAAGAATAACATTTGAGATGTTCTTCAAAGAGTCAGACATTTCTTGCACAATTGAACGCTTTTTTCTTGGTTTCTTGCAAATTCCCCTAAAAAGGTGGACACCGCTTGCCAAGCCTTTCCCCTTATTCACTGTCAGTCCTACCCTCGACAACGATGGGCCTTCAACCTCCATTGGGTCAACATTTGCAGAGGGTTGACATTAGGGTCAACAAATTCTTTGCTATCAGTGGAGTCCTCAGACCCTTCGGTGCATTCCTTTGATATTTCACCACTTGGGGTCCATGCATTTTTCCCCGTTGCAACCGTGCCTTCAAACATAATTTCTATGGACTCAACATTCGGCAAACCTTTGTTTTTAAAGGTTGATGCCTTAAGACATGCCTACATGTGTCCAAACAGTAGTTAGAACACAATATAGTTGTAGACAGCTGAGTTTTTCACAATTATATAAAGTGAACTAACCTTAAGCTTTTGGGTCCACCCCTCATCACTGGCCTTAGTCTTCCCAGTTACAGGATCATAACCCAACCCAGTCTCACGCTCAAAAACTTCCTTCCAAGTCTTCCACTGTTTTCTTAGATGATCCAATTTGTTTTTAAACTATGTGTGAGTCACTACTTTTTCCATTTCACCCAATTGCTTAATTAGCATCAACCCCTTCCCTTCTCAAGTATCCTTCATTCCTCTTTCTGTCTAGGACTTGAGCAGCGCACAAATCACAAGAAGCTTTTAGTTCCATTGGATCTTGCCACCCAGTTCTCACATCATTACTAGCGTCCTTCGATTTCCCCTTACCCATTTTTGCTACAACGAAATTCTGTACTCATTGAGGCATTTCGACAAATAGTTTGTATGCATATCATAATCGGTTACACATGCCCACATGAAAAATGCAAATTAAACTCACATAGTCCAAATACAACATAGGCAGGAAGAGAAACACACAAAATTACACGAAGGAGAGAGAAACCGACATATTAGTGTCATGGAAAACACAAAAACCACACACAAACGATGAACACGAAAACCACAAATTAATTTCATGGAAAACACAAAAACTACACACCAACAGATCAGAGAGTATGAGAAGTTAGACATAACTTACAGATAAATGCAGAGACCCACAGTGGCGGCAACGACGTCTCAAGCGGAGAGAAGGTAGGCTCGAGTGAAGGAAGAACAGAGGGGTTCGTTTGTTCCACTTACCGTGTTTCCTTCGTTTTGAATGTTTTTTGGAGTGTGGTGGGTAGGTGCAATTCATTTCAAAAGAGGACGGAGCATTCACGTGCATTGATTCCATCTCTGGCACATCAGTCTTCTCAAAATCAGAATGACATAGAATTGAGGAATTAGTCGTTGGAGATGAGCATTTGCACCGTGTTGTTGATCCTCTGCTTCTGTGTGTTTCGTGGGTGATGATCATATGGGTGTGATATCGAAATAGTGTGTTCAGATGTGGGTCATGAGAATAGTACACAGACTAAAGAATTATTGAAATGGTGTGTTGAGGAAAAAATAGCTACGTGTTTTGGGTGTTTTAGTTCCAGGTAATGTAGCCGTGGGTCCCACGGACTGAAAATGCCAAACGTTGGAAATGCTGGAAATGCTATATCCAAACGGATACGAAGTGTCCTTACTACCTAGGTTATGATTTGTGAATATGTTGAATGCTTAATCTCCCTTAGCATGCTAGTTGAATTACTTGCTCAATCACTCATATTCAATCTACTTTACACATTGTTTGAGTACTTTGTTGTTTTTCAATCTACTTTACACATTGTTTGAGTACTTTATTATTTTATCTTTCAATTAGGCAAGTTGGCTCTCTACTCTAATTAATTTAAAAATAAGTAAAGTTCATATGATAAAATATTAGGTGGATCCTTGAATCTCTAGTGTTTTTTTCTTTTAATTTCTCTTAAATTGATTATGCTATTTTTAATTGTAGTTTCAATATTATCTTGTTTTATCTTTGGGTGGGGGAAAAAAAACATACAACTATTTTTATTTTCTGCTTAATAATAGAGTTTTTTATATTAGTTTTAATCATTTCCTATGGATCGACTTCAGACTCATCAAGATATTATTACTTGCAAAAAATCTACACTTGGATTTGCATTATTTTCATTGCAACAAGTTTTTGGTGCCGTTGCCTGTAAATGTGCATTCTAAATAGTGAACACTGTGTTTTAATTTATATTATTTTCAATAGTTTGCTAGATTTTGGTTTAGATTAGTTGTTTCTATTTAATAATTTATTTTTTATTTTTTTTATTTTAGGTAATTAATTATTCTTCTCAAGGAGCAAAGATTGGGGGAATTGATCAATTTTGCAGAACACCTATTATAAACTTAAGTTTTTGTTCCAATTTGTCTAAAGTTACCCATTTAATTGTGTATGAGCATTTGGCAACGTGACCATACAAAACGACTTTATAGAATATAATTGGAGCAATTAATTGTTGAGTTACCTAAGCTTATAAAGAAATTTTTGATAATTTGTCCTCCATGGCTGATGATTAGAGTAACCAAGGGAACAATAAGTACCAAAATGGCTGAATGATCAGCCTATCAAATCCCTTAGGGGATTATTTGCAACCTACCAGAACCAATATACCTTCGTGTATGATGTTCCCTGATGTTGTGGGAAACTTTGATATGAAATCGGCTGTGATTAAATTACTCCCTAAGTTTCATGGGCTTGATTATTAAAGCATGTATTTGCACCTTAAGGAATTTGATGAGGTATGTGCTACATTGCAATATAACAATATTATTGAAGGGGAGATTAAACCCCTATACACACAAAGTAACCTTTAAAGTTCTTGAATGTTTGTGGGTTTTGGGAATCATTGGAGAGCAATCCCAAATCTTCAGGATGCCTTAGAGTGATCAAGGAGACTTGACCATGTGATTGGCGGCTCAACTTGCAGATTTGGTAACTAGAGAATAGAAAGAATTTGAGTAACTAGTTGGTAGTAGGAGGCTGGAGGGCTTGAGTTTGTTGTTGCTTCATTGCTTTGAATGCTTTGTATATAAGATATGCTGTAATTATTTTCTCTAGTGGTTCATTTGGTGTAGTGATGCCCCAAAGAGGTTTTTCCGCCCAGTTATCGGGTTTTTTCTCTTTGTAAACACCTCAATGTGTTGTGGCTATGTTTTGATTGTGTGGGATTGTTTCTATTATGTTGTTTTCAATGCTAATATAAACCCGTTAATCACATTAACAGTGAGATATAATTTTATAGATTAGCCTAAAATTGACAAAGCCATAAAGTTTGGGGTCTAAATCATAACCATAGTTAAATTTGGTAGTTCTCATAAGTTTACAATATGAACCAGAAAACCATGAACGAAAAGCGTATTATAAATAAATCATTCGTTTAGCAAAAGTTTTGCCTAATGACTCCTTCCGTAGTTTTAGAGATTGAGTTTCATATGGGCTCTCTATAACCAGGTTATAAGGCCCACTTGCAGCCCACAATTAGTTCCATAGAAAATTTGGGCTGCAATTCTAAGGTTAATGAGATTTGAGACTGCTCTGCTCGTAAACATAAGTTGCTAGCCATAACTGCCCTCTCCCCTCTACCCCACCTGTTTGTTAAATTGGCAGATGAGGGAGATGTGTCGTCCTAAGGCCACTTCGCATTTTTAACAAAATCATTCTTTTACCAAGGAAAAATTCCTGTTAAACCATATTTTAATTTTTAACAAAAAGCTGCTAACTTTGAAAATTAGAATAATTGAGTTATATTGTTTAGATTAGACTAAACCTGCATTGCTAATTTTATCAGAAAAGATGCACCTAGTGATATATTCATTGGTGAAATTGCGCCATCCGACTCTAACTGTGAACGAACCTTAATAAGGTTGTCACCTTGTTGCACACTATCAACTGCTTTGATATTACTTGTCAGGGAAATAGAATTTTCAGGGTACGTATTCTAATTGAAGCCTTAATACAACATGCATGGACACCACTTAATCTAAAAATTTAAACTTAAGGGTATGGAAAAAATCACGTTATATTAATTCCTCAAGGTTTTTTTTTTTTTTTTACATGTGAGACTTCTACTCAACAAGTGAAACATCAACCACACTAAATTACTAGCATAAATACAAATAAATAACTAAATAGAAGAAGAAGAAAATGATAGTGCCATCAAGAGTAGACGCTATAAGTTGAAATTCAAAAAAAAAAAATTTATATTGTAGGCACACCAAAAGTGGAAAACCTTGGCAGTACTTTGAATTGGTCTTCCCCATATTCTTAATAAAACAACAAAAACCAAAAAGGCCAATGTCTTAGAATCCCGTTTCACCAGCTGCTGATTGTCTTAAATAACCAGGTTTCATACAGTATCTCAGCCATCACTACAAGATCTGACCCAGGATTTATCTTAGTGATGAGTAAATAGTGTGTTCCCAACCCATAAAGAAGTATGACTACATACACCACAAAACTCTGTAGTCTTGAAAACAATTTTTGTCCATCATTTATTATCTACCAACGCATAATCAGTATAAGATGCAACTAGCAATAAATTACAAAGGTTAAACGTTTAAAAAAAATAAAAATAAAAAAGACAGATTGCTGATGCTCATTAAAAATGCTTATTTAACGTGAGTCTCCATAAAGAAGTATGACTACATACACCACAAAACTCTGTAGTCTTGAAAACAATTTTTGTCCATCATTCATTATCTACCAACGCATAATCAGTATAAGATGCAACTAGCAATAAATTACAAAGATTAAACGTTTAAAAAAAATAAAAATAAAAAAGACAGATTGCTGATGCTCATTAAAAATGCTTATTTAACGTGAGTCTCCATAAAGAAGTATGACTACATGCACCACAAAACTCTGTAGTCTTGAAAACAATTTTTGTCCATCATTCATTATCTACCAACGCATAATCAGTATAAGATGCAACTAGCAATAAATTACAAAGATTAAACGTTTAAAAAAATAAAAATAAAAAAGACAGATTGCTGATGCTCATTAAAAATGCTTATTTAACGTGAGTCCATACATGTATCAGAAAAACAGAAATTATAGTCCGTACCGATTGATGATTAGTTGATAACAAATATAGTTCAATTTTCTCCCAAGTGGTGACATGACCAAATAAACCTTCTCATTAAAAACAAATAAATAAATAAAAAAGGATGATCAGATCACCTTAATTCATTGTTGAAGGTCGAGACTATAAGAATGAGAGAAGGTTTGTGCAGCAAGCCAGCAACTCTTGAATAATCATAGTAACAAGAAAATCATATAAAGAAAACAAGGCTAATGAATTACAGTTGAACCACTCAAATAGCCATTTAGGCATTTAAATCTGCTTGAAAGTCTACAGACCAAGAGATGCAGTGAAATGCTGCCATGACAGAGCATCTAAGTTATCAAGGAAGCTGTAATACTGCACCTCCCAAAAAAAAAAAAAAAACAAACAAACAAACAAACAAACAAAAGACCACTAATTTCTATATATAAAAAATTCACAGAAAACTGTAGACGGTGAAAAAGATTAGCGGCCATTACAAGTAATTATAAATATTGCCTGGTGACTATTTGCCTCAGCCCTTATAGCAGTACAGGGAAAAATGACAGTAACCAGTGAACTTAAACAAGAATTGAGCAAACAAATCTCCACTTACCTAAAATATCATGGGAGCAACAATGGTGTTGGAAAACCTCCGGGTGAAATGATATGAAGACATATACTTTCTTTGACCATTTCAAAAGAGAACTTCACAAACAAGCCAATGAGCCTAAGGACCTCTGAATCTAAGTTTTCGGTTGCTGAGAAATGTGAGTAATTAATTCCTGTCAAGAAAGGGAAAAAAATTAGCACTTCTTTTTATCCCAGTAGTATGCCTTCTTTTATGGAGAAACGATGACAATGAAGAGTGACGCCATTACCTCAGAAAATCTAACATGATCATGATGCAAATGAGAAGTTTTTACAATGGTTTCCCACTTGGTTTTAGTGGAGGATGTCTTAGGATCCTGCTTTTTAGGATTCACTTGACTGCCAAGATTTGAAAGTGATAACAGATTACTAGAGGAAATGGAAGGCAGCGTACGCCAAAGCCAAGACTCAGAAGGTGATTTTGGTAAAGGAGGGGGAGCAGTGGACTGTACAGAACTAGCATCCGCATTTCCTTGATCATCTCCTTTAAGAATCTGATGACTTTCAATATTTAGATTTCCTTCAGTAGTCACTTTTGAGCATTCCAAAGACCTAGATCTTTCAATAAGTCCTTGATCCTGTCCAGAGCCTTCCATCCTGACCTCTTGGCCTTTCAAATTTGATATTTCAGACTCAGAAGATAAATCAGCATCACCAGACCCATCGGGTTCTAATATGCTTCCTTCCATCAAAACATCTAGGCATTTTGAATGTTGGAAAACAAATTCTCCAGTAGTAGTTTCTTCCAGCTGCCTGGTCACTAAAGACGTATCCTCACCAGCAGAGTCCATACATCCCTTAGTATCTGAGGAACTTGAGTTTAAAAATGATTTTTTTGCAATATTTACAGTATCTACATACAATGTCTTCTCAACTGCAGGGCTCATTGAACCTGAAGCTTGTTTATCTTTGTCGCTGCCTTTAATATTCAGATTGAACCTGTTCGCTTTACTATTTTGAATTTCTTTGGGAATGATGGGAAACCTGACTCCACGAAAAGGAGACTGAGGTGCTTCGTTCCGGTAGGGAGATACTCCAGCACCCCAGGAACGCCTGTAGGGAGATAACCCACCTGCTGTTGTATGCAGTTCCCCCGAACGAGTAAACCGACGGGATTCACCAGTCTGCTTATTCCCAACTGCTTTTTGCAGTTCCCCCGAACGAGTAAACCGACGGGATTGACTGGTCTGCTTATTCTCAACTGTATTTTGCAGTTCTCCAGAACGAGTAACCCAACGGGAATGAATGGCAAGCTTATTCTCAACCTTCTGCAGTTCACCTGATCGAAATCCCTTGGCTAATTTGGACTTACTAACATTATCCCAAGCATGCTGAAAAGAGACAAGACCACAATCAATGAATCTGAATTGTGTTAGTTATAGCAAGAACACTGAATATTAAGAGAAAATGGAAATGGAAATGCTCACCTTTTGAGCAGTTTCATTGTGAGATCGAATATAAGCAGTTTTTCCTTGTCTTACAATGTCACCGGAGGAAGACACAGGACCCTGGGTAACTTTCATCCCCGGCAGTGGATTTAAGAGGCACAAAGAATTCTTAAGGCGTAATCGTGTGAATAACCCACAACCTTTAGCTGAAATATTGCCAGAATTGTCATATTCACTGTCTTCATCTTCGCTTTCCTCTTCCACTTTATTTTGGCCATATACTGTTATCATGTTAGACTTGTTTTGATTACTTAAAGGCTTAATATCCCCACTAACCACTCTATTAACTTGTCTAGGTTGCTCATGTGTAACACTTGGCTTCCTTGAAGCATATTGAGGTGGCTCTAAAGCCATTGCCCTGGCTGCAGGTAGGAAGCGTCTCATCATAAAGTCTAGAGTTTGTGGATCTGTCGAAAAGTTTCCAGAAGGTTTCATTTCCAGACCACCAGACCCACTCAGACCATTTGAACTACAGTTCATGGAGAATGAATCCGTAGGAGACAGCGTGTCAAATGCATCAGAATAAACATCATCATTTTCGTCCTCCAAATCGGAGCTCCCTTTCTCATTTATTCCCTCATTGCAGAACTCTGATTTGGTCGCTTTGTCCTTTGAAGAATATGCTTTAATTTGATACCTAAGCCTATTTGTATCTTCATATTCCTTTTCCAAAGGCTTTTTCATACTATCAAAAAACCTTACAGGAGGAAGTTTTGGAGTAACAGATTTCTCCTGAAGAGGCTGAGGGTGAGGCTCAGGTCTATTGCCATCCTTGGCTCTTCCTGGGATCTGCTCCCAATTAAAAGGAACCGCAACGGGTTCTGTCACTTGATCCGTTTCTGATCCACAAATAGGAAGAGTAAATCGCCTGCTGCGCATAGGACTCTCAATTACTTTCCTATTCCTTCTATCTTCCGAGGCTAATGGTGAAGAAAATCGCCTCACAGACATAAGTGGTGCATTAAAATTCAATTTTCTTTCCCCCATCCTAAATAACAACCAAGTGAATTCTGTGCTGTACGGTCCCTCTTACTTACAGGTCACCAATTGTCAACAATTCATAGACAGTGGCAAGACAATGCGGCCAAAATCATCATAAATCCCTCCAAATGCCAATTTTCCATAAATCCTAAAAATAAGCAAAAAAGGAAAAAAAAAAAAAAAAAAAATTAACCCACATAGCAAATCACTAATGATAACAAAAATGGAGCACCAAAGGCACTTACCATTCTCAGCTGTGAGTATGTGACTAGGAATTTAAAGCAGAAAAAATAATTAAAAAACAAACGATACATAAAATTATCTCGGTTTAATGTTAGCCAAAGTGGAAGATTAAGTTTTGAATACTAATTTTCTCATCATTTGATATCTCAGTGAAGAAATAGAAAGAAAAAAAAAATCCTAATTTAACTACTAAGCCAATCGGAAACTAAAGCAAACTAATGGAAATACAGATTTTAATATATCATTTATTTATTTATTTATTAACTTGATCTCAGCAATTAAAAGACTAATTCTGCAAACGAAACAATAAATCAGACAACAAAGTCTTGTCAGATAAGCTCAATTTCAAATTTTTAAGATGGTAGATGTTGACAGTTAATTCTAAACAACCAAACAGAAGAAGCATTTATTAGATAACTAACAAGAACTACCATTTCTTATTGTAAAACCACCCAAAAAAAACAAAACAAAAAACACTACTCAAAAACAACTATAAACACTTGAGTTTCTTGATAAGTATGATCTTGCCAGCACAAAACCTTAAAATGAGATTTATTTACCTGATGAAAGATTCACTGGAACTGAGTGAAACTTAACAACAGTTTCATACTAAAAAGAAAAATGGGGAACAATTACAATACAAGAAAGTTCCAAGAAAATTCGGAATTTACCATCTAAAAAGAAAATGAACAGAGAATTACTCATACACAATCAAAAAAAGAGATTACCAAAGAAAATAGTAAACATACAGTGAGTGAAAGATGGCTGTTCTTCGTAATGATGGCGTGCTGCTTTGGGGGAATGAGTGATAACAAAGAAAGAGACTGCAGAGAGAGAGAAAGAAATATGAGTGTGCTTGCTTTTTACTTTCTTCGTATATGGGTGGCTGTATGCGTTCGGACAGAGACAGTACAGTAACTGAGTACTTTATAAACTGACTCGAGGAGAGATAGATAGCCTCCCTTGCTTTGTGCTTCAATATTCTCTTATCTCTGCTTCTGTCGCGTTTGTACTCACGCGCGTTTTGTTTATTTTGTTTTTTTTTTTTTTTTTTTTTTTTTTTTTTCCTTTTCTTTTAGGTAGTAGTATAATTTTTGACAAATTACCTTTTATACTCTATAGTTTATACTTCTTTTTTTTTTTTTTTTTTCTTTTTTTGGGTAAAATACAGTTATTCTAGTTTTAGGTCCAAGATCATTTTGGTCCCTAAATTTAACTTTGTCTCTAGGCTGTTACTAATTTTTCTCAATTTTCTTATAATAATTAGAAACTAAGTTAATCAGTTTTAAAAAATTTTACACTCAACTAGCATTAACCCATACTTCGAGAGTGTTAACTATATTTTTCTTTCTTTTTTTCCTTTTCTTTTTTGCAAAGTTTATACATTATACTTTAGTCATAGTCTCTATTCCCCCCACCTCCCCTTATATTTGCTAAGTAAGCCATGGTATCATATTGATCCATATAATCTCAACTAGAAATATAAAAAACCTTATAGTTTTCTCGTAAAGCAAGAAAACTTCTAAAGTTTTAAATATAATATTTAATTTCGTGCGGTACATTTTATATGTAAATTGTTAACCAATTTTTATGTGTATCATAAAACCCTCTATGGCATTATTTATGTGAAAATAAATAATAAAAATATGAACATGTGTCATTACATTAGCAGTTCACTATTTATTTTCATGAATGTTTTTCAATTTATATATTAAAATAAAAATTCTATATAGGAGTTAAGTGTTACACTCAAAATTTTAAGGATGAGATTTCACAGGAGTTTGTATAATTTTCCGTAATTTTAAAAGTTTCAAATTGAACCCTTTAGTTAAAATGATTCCAATTAAACCCTAAATTTTATAATTATTTTCTAACCTTTTATTGAAAACAAAAAAGGAAAGGAGAAAGAGGTTTAGGATTGATGTAAATAAAAACATATAATTTCATTAGTTTCAAATAAAATTTAACACCCCCTACCCCCTAAAACCCCAAAAATTAAAGTTCGATTTGATACTAGTGAAAGTATAAGGTTTAATTTGTAACAAGTTTATTAAAATTATAAAGTTTAATTTGAAACCACCATTAAAATATAGGGTATTAAAATGTAATTTACTTATGATAAAAAAAAATGTCATTTACCCTCTTTCAAAATAATAATAATAATAATATAATTTACCCCAATTTCCATACTCCTTGACAATGAAACAGTAAATAAATATTATTGTGATGGACTGAATCTATACATGAGACATAGTAAATACAAATGACTTATTTAAACAATATTATGCTGCTTCTTTAATTACATATTGTGAAGAGAATATTATCATTTAAAAAAAAAAAAAAAAAAAAAGTCATTAGGAGAGTGCTCTCTTGGGGTTGCTGTGATCTATTTTTCTAAAATTAGAGTTTTAAACATGTGAAGCCATGACATACCAACTTATTTTATAGATATTAGATAATTTGGTTGGTTAAAATTATTTCAAACTAAATTCAGATCCATTTATATTATAAATTTTCGCTTCAAGCACAATAAAAAAGATTGATAATATCTAAATTTCAGTAGCATATGTACTTTAATCTCAGTAGATTTCTCTATGAAAATTAACCTCATCCTAATAAAGGAGCAACCTCTGTATTTAAAGGTTTGAATTGTGCATTGATGTTTATCATTTATTTATTTATTTATAATTAATAGATGAGCACACGATTGAGGTGGGTGTCAAAAATAAAATGCACGACACATCCGTGGGAATAAAGATAACACTAACACCCTCCAATCCCATCCCATTTCTGATATATCTCAAATTGAATGATATTGAGGTTTGAGTTGGGTGGTCACGGACATACAGTTGGGAAACAGAGTCGGTTGCTAAAGCCAACGGTCGCAGTTTCGACAATTTTGGCAGATTAGTTGAACCGACATTTTTTAATTGACATACATTATTCTACTCTGTGAATGGGAATGGCTTTGTCCCACGCACCATTAATCAATCATTGCCAATTATGTTAATACCAGACACAGATTATCCTTTCGAGGCAGGTTTTACGTAAAGCAACGTAAATAAGTAAGTAATTTTTACCCAAAAAAAAATGTAAATAATTAATTAATAGGGTACAGAATATTACACTTTATACACACAAGTATGAGATTTTTTTTTTTTTTAATATTACTAAGTATGAGATTTGTTTTATTTTCCCTTTCTATGAAATATGCGGAAATTTTTAATTTGTGAAGCTGAAATGATTTTATGGTAAGAGAATATTACGTGCCATTCATAATATTATTGTAGTTTGAACAAGAAATCTTTTATAGAAGGCACCAGTGACCAGAGCAAAGCGAGGTAGATCAAGGGTGTTACTTCCCGTCCCATCCTTTCTTCAGGTTGGAAAAAATTCGCTCAGGATGCAAATGGGGCAAGTTATAGGTACGGTCATAATGAGGATATTTCGACATTAATGATTAGAGATGAAAGATAAATGGAAGGGGTAGTTGTAGAGGAATTCATGGGGGAAAATTCTTAAATACTTCTGAAGTACGGAGAAATTGTGCTTTCTCCTTTCACATTCATGGGAGATGATCCCAAAATAAATTTAATGATGAACCTTAATATGAATGTAAGCAGAGGAAGTATCATTCTTCGTGCTCCGAGAGTACCTAAAAATTACTCATCTACGGGTCGAGTTAGATTGAGTTTGAGGTACGTCACTCAATCTAACAACTTCGGGTGATGAACTTCTACACCTACCATTAATCATCAATTCTGTAAAAATTAACTGCCATAACTTTGTAATTCCACCAATCGGATTGATCAAAGTCGCCTCAAGCACAGTATGTGTCATTATTGTCATGACACGGTGGAACTCATGAAGATCGGTTGAGATCTCCACTAGATCTAGTGGAGATCTCAACAGATTTGTGAAGATTGGGTGGCAAAAGTGAAGAAGGTAGTTCACGACAAGGGGAGGGGGAGGAGAATGGTAGGGTTTTCAGTTAGATTGGTCCAATTGAGTTGCATACAAAGAAATCCACCACTCAACCAACCAATATAGAGTGTTCTTGACACAAACTTGCCTTTGACCACCACGTTGCTCGAATTGAGTGGGTTTCATATCAATTGGCTTTGAGTTAGACGGATTCATTGGGTTTGGATTCGGGTTGGACAACCTTAGGTAGTTACATGAGTGCTAAGAAAGAGAGACAACTAGTATTTTGATAAATAATAAATAGATATGTGAAAGTAAATAAATTATAAATAAGATATGTGTATATGTATGTGTTTGTGTATATACACACACATTCGAGGTAGTGCAAGATAAGACAGAACAAGCAAAACCCATCCTTACCCATAAGGTATTTGGGATAGAAAAAACCTATGCAAAGCAAAGGGAGATATGACAAGTCAAGCGTGACAAATAATTTTTGTCATCACTAATTCATATTTAACATTTAAAAAAAATTAAAAGAATAGAAGTTGATTGCACGCTCAAAGAATAGTCAACTACTTAAGTGCTCGAAAAACTCTAGACGCCTAGAGCTAAGGAAGAAAGAGACCTCCCTTTCATTCTTATTATTCCTTTGAATCTCAATTAGATCTAAAAGGTTGAAAAAAAATTGTGAGCGTTTATTTATTTATTTATTTATTTTTTTTTTTTTTTCATACTAAAGGCCAAAGAAAAATAATAGTTTATACAAAAGAAAAAGTGTATAATGAAATAGTCAAATTTTGGCCGAATCACTTTTACAAATAGTTTAATTATTCATAGGCCATTGACCCCATGTGTACATTCCCAGAAGAATTCCATTCAAGCAAACTATAATCTATAAATTGCTTTTATTTTTCAATAATCTTCTCTATGTTCCCCTTAAATTAAGGAAATCACCATATTTAGAGGTCGGTTTGATTTATATAAAGCCATTATTATATGTGTCCTTTGGAGATTGTCTCTCGTGATTCTAGGGGTCTGCCATTCTTGTCCGTGCCACAAGAATTAGTATTGACAACAAAACAACAAAGTCGTCCCCTTCCACATACAAGAGTCAAGATTTGCCTTATAATTAACTAAAAAAATTGTATTACTATTTTATTACGTATATGTAGTAAAGCATTTGGATCTAAATCTAAATCTAGCGTCTTTCTTATCAATTATCATATACCATTACCAAGATCATATTGTTTTTCTTATTAAAAAAATATCATATTGTTTTTATCTACAACTTAAGTATTTAAGGGAGATCGGAGATAAGTATTACTATTTTAATGTTATGGAGGCTTCATTCGAATGAATGCAATTCCTCTGTATCACTTTTTGTATACTACTCTATGTTCTATTAATCATTACTTACCATGTATATAATTACTTTCTATTTTAAACTTCAATTATTTTATAAGGAAAGTAAAATAAAAACATAACAAATAGTGATTGGTGGAACATAGAGTGGTACACAAAAACAAAAAATACTAAAGATACAAACTTTTTTACAAAAAAATTTACAAACTACTGAGGTGAAGAGTTATTATTGGTAAATGAAAAAGTGATGTTAATAATGGACTCAGATGAAAACCAGTAAGAAGTTAACCGCAACAGCAGTTTATAAAAATATTGTAAAATAATTTGTGACTGTAGTATTATTCTACAAAAAGTGGTACAGAAGATTTGAACTCCCAAAACATCTCATATATATGGGGATGAATTTTTTCCCTCTCCTGAATATATTGACATGGTTTGGAAGATATTCACTCATTGTTTGATGACATTCCTACGCAATTCTTAATTCGTTATTCATGAACCAAGGAGGAATATGAAAACATGTAATTAATCTCCAAAGACCTTAATTCAGGCAGCTGTTGGTCCAGTAGTGGTTAAATGACTTGTTCATCTCATAATGGACCCTACTAAATTATCAATCTTATTATTATCATTTCAACCTATCTATTTTTGATGGGATTTCTTTTAAAAAAACACAACAAAAAATTCATAAAATTTTCAAATTGGTCTATCACCTATACCTCATACCTAGGTTATTAAAAAATAAATAAATTGTAGATTGTAGTGGCCTCATGTGTGAGGTGATAGGCTAATTTGGAAATATTGCAAAATTCTATTTTGTCCCTCTCTTTATTGTTTCTAGTGTACTTGAATATTATTATTGACTTAAAAAATGCCCATTTCTTTTTCCCTTTGATGAAAGAATAGGAAGAATGTTAGGTCCTTATGTTTTAGTGGTGGCAAACAGTGTCAAATTCAGAGCGAGTCAAATCGTGTGTCAACCATCAAGTTGGGAGTATTGTTGTGTGTTAGAGTGGTAATTGAAGATCTATTTGAGAACACAAATACTGCTCAAGAACAACTCAAGAAAAGTGGAGTTTCTGCAACTTTGACTCCATCCTTGATACTAACTCGATTTCACTCAACTCCAACCTCAATTCCAATCGATCAATCAAGTGCTCAAAAGTGAACTTTATGTTTCCTCAACTCTAATCGATACCAGTGAGACTACAAAAATTAAGCAACGCAAAAAAATCCAATAACTTGTCCGTTTCAAACCCAATTCAAGTCCTACTTGTTGGGTTATAAAATGGACATTATAAGTTGTCCCAAAAGAGGATTTTTAAGGGAGATAAAAACTTTGTTTGTGCGTCTAGGGTTGTGTAACAAAGATTCTCACAAATTCACCATACCAAAGAATTCAAGTAGATTTGAAGGTTAGTAAGTGAAATTGAAGTCATAACTCCAACCACATACTTTTTGATGTGAATAAAAATTCAAAAGGTTCTTGAAGTCAATCGAAGGTTCCAATCATAATCATCTATGGAGGCACTCCATATAGTACTTTAAAAGTCCAAATGTTCCAGTGCGGTGAACAATTTTCTCTAAAAATTGTTTATGGGTTGTAGAATTCAAGAAAAATGTTTTTCCTAAGATTGTAAAGCTTCTCTTATTATAGTGAACTAGCTGATTCCCGTATGATGCACGTGTTCGTTATTAGTTATTTTATAATACTCATATGTGTTATAATGTTTGAAAAATTAGTTTTGATTATGTATTATATGTCACTAAGATTGTAAAGCTTCTCTTATTATAGTGAACTAGCTGATTCCCGTATGATGCACGTGTTCGTTATTAGTTATTTTATAATACTCATATGTGTTATAATGTTTGAAAAATTAGTTTTGATTATGTATTATATGTCACTAAAATAATGAAGAAAAAAAAATTGTAATCCATTATATCTGTGGGGCCCTAAATATTTGAAACAACCCCGGCCCACTCTATGGCCGGCCCAAGGCCCGCACCAAAGAGAATTCAGAGGCCAAGGGTAAAAGGGAAGGGCCCAAGCCCTCAAGGGGCCTCGCCGAGGATGCCCATCTCCTCGGCAATCCGACGTTAGTGAAGGGAAAATATCCCTCACCCATTAAAATGTACTCCACCAACATTCTGACCGCTTTAATGGTGAAGTGACTAGCAAACCCAAATGTCTCGGTCACTTCAACTAATGGAAAGCCTGCAAAAGCGGCTGGGAACTAACAGAGAACTTGCAAAGGAAAAACGATGGGACAAACCCATAAAGAGAGAGTTCGGGTAACTGACAAGTGGACGACGGAGGACTAGCCAAAGGAAAATATATATAACAGATAGAACCCCCAAAGGGGAAAAGAAAAAAAGAACAACTCTAATGTTTGCCAGTTTAAAGGAACAAAGTCCTCGGACTGAGCCGAGGACGAGCAAATCCTCATAAACACGACTAAGATTATCCCAAAGATTTTCACCGATACTTAATAAAAACTACTACCAAGATCCTCATAAACGCTTGGCCTTTGCTATTGTTCCTATGAATTTCATATCCCCCATTCTTTGCTTTGTTAGTGCCTAGCCTTTCTACCCACGCTCTACAAATTTTATTATCTAGGGTCCACTACAAATTGTGGCCTTACAATTAGTGCCGTCTGTGGGGAGGATTTGTACGCTAGCAAGTGCGGTGGTCGGTGTGAAGAATTCAATACAGTTTATAGCAACAACATTCATTCAGAAGTCCACAATCACAAGAAACAAGAATATGCGAAAAATAAAAGAGACAACAAGTCTACTTCTTTATTAACATATGAAGAAAAAGTTACATCTCTTACAAGTGATGCCCGTGGGGCTCGTTCTGAAGCTAACTACAAAGACAGACGCCTAACAGAGTTGGCAGAGGAACAAAAGATAAAAAAGAAAGCTGGCAGAGGAACAAAAATAGAAGAGATAAAAGGGAAAAGGAAAAAAGAAGGCATCATGGAAGGCGGAAGAGGCTGCGGCACAGGATGGCTCCACTTCTGGGTTCCGCCTGGTTTCCCTCCCACCACCATCGCTGCCGGCTTGGAGGGTTAACGGCCCATACCCAAGGGAAGGAGGTTACGTTCTTTCTGAATCCTCCTCCAAACGGCAAGGAGGGTTCCACCTCTGATTAGGTTGAAAAGAAGGAGAATCTTCGGGCCTTTCCTACCCCAACCCCAGCGTAACATCCAGGGTCGGGTTGCCATCATCGGCTCCTGATAGGGGCTTAGCATCCTTGGGAACGCCCTTTCCCAGGGCCAATGCATTAGAAGGGGCTCAAATTGCTATTTCTTGCAGAACCTCTAAGCAATATTTTTGGGAAAGTTTAAGAGGGAAGTTTGTCGAGTGTGAAGGAAAAGGTTGCTACAAAAACGCCTTTTATACAGGGCGAAAAGTGGGTGAGAGTCAATTCGCATTAAATCCCAGGGAGGGATTTCCGGAAGCAATAATTTCGCCCAAATTCCAAGGAGCTTACCCGCCGTTGGATCCTCGTAAGTCCACGACTGACGTTAATGAGGAGACGCCTCATTAACGATGAGGCACCGAAGCGTCAGAACGCGTTACTTGAATGACTAAAGAGACGCCTCATAATTAGGAGAGTCACGTCAAACAAAAAGGCAGAACAGGGTAAGGTCTTCTCGTACTCCAACTCCAGCATGCATTGGTGATTATTTTGCTCGAAAACTGTATTCATTTAATGTTTATTATAGATTGTAGCGATGTAAAATTAAATGGCTACGGATAAATAGATAAGATAGTAAATAAAATGAGAAAATTAAGTACTAGACAGAACCAAGGCATTGCATGGTCCTCGGACTCAAGCCTCTGGGGAAACCAGATACTTCAGATGAGAAAATTAAGTGTTAGACAGAACCTAGGCATTGCATGGTCTTCGGACTCAAGCCTCTGGGGAAACTAACCACTTAAAAAATCAAAGAACTGGGTACTGGACAGAACCTAGGCATTGCATGGTCCTCGGACTCAAGCCTTTAGGGAAACCAGCTACTTTGGACCATGAATGGAGCGTTAGACAGAACCTAGGCATTGCACAGTCTTCGGACTCAAGCCTCTAGGGAAATTAACCGCTTCAAAATCAAAGAACTGGGTACTGGACAGAACCTAGGTATTGCATGGTCTTCGGACTCAAGCCTCTGGGGAAACCAGCTACTTCAGACCATGAATGGAGCGTTAGACAGAACCTAGGCATTGAATGGTCTTCGAACTCAAGTCTCTGGGGAAACTAACCGCTTAAAAAATCAAAGAACTAGGTACTGGACAGAACCTAGGCATTGCATGGTCCTCGGACTCAAGCCTCTGGGGAAACCAGCTACTTCGGACCATGAATGGAGCGTTAGACAGAACCTAGGCATTGCATGGTCTTCGGACTCAAGCCTCTGGGGAAACTAACCGCTTAAAAAATCAAAGAACTGGGTACTGGACAGAACCTAGGCATTGCATGGTCCTCGGACTTAAGCCTCGGGGGAAAACCAAATACTTCAGATGAGAAAATTAAGTGTTAGACAGAACCTAGGCATTGTATGGTCCTCGGACACTAGCCTCTGGGGAAACTAAACTTAAAATGAGAAAACTAGGTCTTGTATGGTCTTCGGATCTAAACCTATACGGAAACTAATCATTATAGGGCGATATAAGCGCAGGGCAAAACTAAGGTCTCTGTACTGACCACGGGCCCAAACCTACGGCAAAGTCCACCCCTTTTAATGCTAAATAACGAGCCCTATCAGGAACAAAAACCACGAGAAACTGAGCGCTAAAGTGCAAACGACTTAAACTTACCCATCCTAGAGGAACCAATAAGAAGCTCAGGCAGAAAAGTATAAACTAGAAAGGTAAAAAACTCCTCAGGCAGGCCCTTAGCGCCGAAAGGAAAATGCAAAAACAGTTGAAGTAACGGTAACACTGATAGAGAGGTAAGGCTCAATGGGGCATGAAAATGTGCCGAGAAAGTCAAAATCCTTCTCCCCGCCCTAGAAGTTGGGCAGTAGAATTTTGAGAGGCTATTGTGGGACCCTAAATATTTGAAACAACCCCGGCCCACTCTATGGCCGGCCCAAGGCTCGCGCCAAAGAGAATTCAGAGGCCAAGGGTAAAAGGGAAGGGCCCAAGCCCTCAAGGGGCCTCGCCGAGGATGCTCATCTCCTCGGCGATCCGACGTTAGTGAAGGGAAAATATCCCTCCCCCATTAAAATGTACTCCACCAACATTTTGGCCGCTTTAATGGTGAAGTGACTAGCAAACCCAGATGCCTCAGTCACTTCAACTAATGGAAAGCCTGTAAAGGTGGCTGGGAACTAACAGAGAACTTGCAAAGGAAAAATGATGGGACAAACCCAAAAAAAGAAAGTTCGGGTAACTGACAAGTGGACGACGGAGGACTAGCCAAAGGAAAATATATATAACAGATAGAGCCCCCAAAGGGGAAAAGAAAAAAAGAACAACCCTAATGTTTGCCAGTTTAAAGGAACAAAGTCCTCGGACTAAGCCGAGGACAAGCAAATCCTTATAAACACGACTAAGATTATCCCAAAGATCTTCACCGATACTTAATAAAAACTACTACCAAGATCCTCATAAACGCTTGGCCTTTGCTATTGTTCCTATGAATTTCATATCTCTCATTCTTTGCTTTGTTAGTGCCTAACCCTTCTACCCACACTCTACAAATTTTATTGTCTAGGGTTCACTACAAATTGTGGCCTTGCAATATCTATAAGTAATTATAATTGCTTATCAAAAAAAATAAGTAATTATAATTAATTAACCCTAAAATGTCATCACATGCCTATTGATTTTTTTTATCAGACATACATGTATATTTGGTTCTTACATTTGATGTTTTCAATATAAGAATTCTTATTATTTATTTCTCTTTTTCTTAGGAGTATTTATTTATATTAAAAAACAAGTGAACTTTTGAAGGCTGAAAATCAAAGATTTAATGTTTATAATTTTTAATTTGTAAAACTATATATACATGTCAAGAAACTTAAAAATATAACAACAATTGAATAGAGAAATATAAAATTTACTATTTCATATCTCAAGTTTAATTTTACATACATTTGAATACGTCAATCACTTACAAAGATTAAGTACTTTCCAAAAGTGTACTAAATAAACACAAAAAACATATATAAAGACTCTATGTCTTTCCCAAATATACCTTTTAGAAACTCAAAATGTCACTGAAGCACTGTATCAAGCTTTGACTATGTTGTTGAGAAGTTTAGATCACATGCATCCAAAACCAAAGCCAATCTTATACTCTTCATAACATTGATTTCTCACTCTACATATTTGGTGCTCTCTCTCTTTTCCTACTTTTCTTATAGCCTTGTTGTGAAATGGGAATGTATAAAATAACATGTGTTATAACATGAAAAACTAACATTGAATAAAGAAAACCTTTCATCTATGAAATTTTTAAAATTAGAAGTGAAAGATTTCAAGAAATTGGAAAAATGAGTGGAACCAAAATCTTTTAATCTTTTGCATTTATGGCTTAAACTGATCATGGATAAGAACATGAGGTGAGGTGAAAGAATAAATGATCAACTACTGATCATACAAAGTGCCACATGATAGAAATTCATGTTCTTCTGCATGAGGTCTCCACACACACACACACACACACACACACACACACACACACACACACACACACACACACACACACACACACACACACACACACACACACACACACACACACACACACACACACACACACACACACACACACACACACACACACACACACACACACACACACACAATGGCTGTGCGATGAACGACTTAATCAAAATTCATATGTAAATAATTTTTTTGACATATACTATATAATTAGAAAACCCTTGAATTTAATAATTAAAAACTATCCAAAACAATAATTGAAATCATATTTAAGTGGAAACCTCAATTTAATAATTAAGAACAATCTAAATTACTAAGCATTTTTAAAATAATGACAAATTTTGCAAAACAATTTAATGACAAATTCAAATCCACATAAATTTGAAGCAAAGCTTTCACATTTTGTGTCATGATATTAGCAAAAAATAATATATAAAAAAAGAAAGAATAAAACATTTTATGTGTAAGGATGCAATTTGAGTCCCTAACCCAAGGAATGGATGGGTTTAGGCCCAAAAAACCCAATACAATTAATTTGTAGATAGTGGGTTGGAAAACTGGGCTTTAATGAGTTAGACAACAAGTAAAATGGATCCAAATGACAAGAAAATGAAGATAGACTGGTTTAATCTAAAGAAAATTTTCATCGGCTCAATCCGAGGAGATCAATTCTTATATATTTCTTCTCAAGTTTGATTACAAGTTCAACTCTTGATTGCTACAGTGTTTTTCTCTTAATTTCTCGATCACTTTTCTTCAAGGTCTTCTTTCTGTTTTATACTCTCTCCATTCCTTCATCTCTACCCTCCACATATAGAGTAGATTGCTAGTGTTGATCCTTGTCCCATCAGCACCTTCCTGAAGTCTCTTGTAGTAACTGTAAGGCTGAAAATTACTGTTCAAGTATCATCTCCCCATTAATGCAGTCAGAGAGTTAATTACAAAGCATTCAATACGGTGGTAGTAGCTTTCTCTTTAGATATTTTAGGACTTCCCTTTATCTTGCGCTTATTCGTATCAATAGAATTTCTTGAAATGTTGCCTTGGATGGCAAACCACCCCTTCGGACCTCAGCTTTGCTTAGCTGAGGAGGTATTTATCCTCAGACTACCCTCGTTGACCCTTATGATAAAAAATAACCTCTTCACTTACTAACATAGACTCCCATGATAATGTTAACCCCTCCTCAGACTATTTCATGTCCTTGGATAGCAAATCTAGTTGGTTCGTTTGAAACCTCAAGAACATAAGTTCAAATCCTATTACCAATATATATATATATATATATATATGTATATGTATATGTATGTATATATTAAAGCTATGCAATTTTTCACATAAAGAAAAAAGAGATTGAAAGATTAAACTTACTTAATTACCCAATTATATCAAACCAAAACAAATCAAACCAAACCAAACCAAACCAAATATAATAAAGATCAAATAAAAGGTAACTAAAATGAAGAAATATAAATCAACACATAAACTCAAAACTCGGTATCTAAACTCAACTTTTATTATATACATGTTTACAATTTAAAAGATTAAATTTTTTAAACTCAATCATTATCTTTTCAAAAAAAAAGTTTGCACCTGTTTCTCTATCTCTTAAAATCCTATATCAATTTATTTTGTTAGTTACTATTTTTTCTATAATAGGAGTCTTTCTATGATTCTACTTCAGCAAACCAAGTATGATAGGACTCTGACTAGACGTACGTTTTTTTTTTTTTTTTTTAAGAAATTAATCCTTGAAGAATTTGGATTGTAATATTAAGATTTTTAGTAACTTAGAAATTATAGATAAATAAATAATAAAAGGATTAGATAAAGAATTTGGATTGTAATCAAATTAATTTTTTTTTTTATCAACTTAGAAATTATAAGAGAAGAATATAAGGACAAAAAAAATCTAACAAAATTTCTGTAATTTGATGAAACCCATTGGCGTAACCATAGTATCTAAACTTAAATTTTAATATACAGAATTTAGATTGTAATCAAATTAATTTTATTTTAATCAACTTAGAAATTATAGGAGAAGAAAATAAGGATGAAAAAATACATCTATTTTTTTTTTAAATATAACAAAATTTCTGCAATTTGATGAAGCCACTTAGTATAACCACGATATCTAAGCCCAACTTTTTTTATATATATGCTTTTATTTTGAGATAGTTGTTCCATTTGTTTTTCTTAGATTACCATATTGTGTGTTTTTCATTATTCCCTTGCATCTTTAATTGATTGAACAATATTAATTTGTATTTTTGCATAACTAAAAGTGTTTTCATAATTTGATTATTATTATTTTGACGGGCACAATTTGATTAATTTAACGATCGTGAAAAGTGACTTTTATTATGTTAAAATATAGAATTATGATAAATTTTCAATATAATTAATAATAAATTATACTGCAATTTCTTAGCCGTTTGATAATATAATTTTTTAGTTATAATCGTATTTTAAAATTTCTTGAAATGGGATAATAGATTTAAATTGATAAGTCAAATATTTAATAATACAGTGTCATCTAAAATAAACTATCTTTATATTTAATTAGCCATATTGCAAAGCCCATTATACAATGCCTAATACAATCGTTGAGCGACTGAGCAATCATGGCATTTAGGACTCAATAATTTTATTATATAGAATTTGATATAGAGTTTTTTTTTTTTTTTTTTTTTTTTTTTTTCACCTAATCTTTTATCTTGGATTACTCTTACATTAATTTTTTTGTTTCTACTTTCTCTCCACAAGTCTCTAGATCTCTCTTTTTTTTTCCTTTCTATTTTATCTTTATTACTTTTACAATAATTGCTTCTTGTTTTTTCTGCACAAATCTTTCAGTCTATGTTTTATTTTCCTTTCCCCCTACCAAACCTATTAGAAAATCCTCAACTTTTTTCGTCATCATCATCATTTATTAACATTATTGTATGAAGGATATACAAGTGATAACTAGGAAACTTAACTAAAAAAAATGAACATTTCTCAAGAGAATATATTGTGTAAAATATAACTTAATTGTTCCACTCCCCCTTATAAATTATTATAACTTTTGAATAGAATTTATGGTATGCTTTTATGTTAGAAGTTAGAATCCATTTTTTCTCGATTTTCTGTGTGCACATGCGTGTGTTTATTTCTCAATAACAAAAATGAAAAAAACGAGAAACAAAACAACGGAGAAAGAACCAAGAAATTCTATTATCTTATGAGATGTAGCTCCGCGCGCCCATGTTTTGTTAAAAAAAATCTTAATGAGACCAATTTATACAATACCCTCTCTTACAATACGTGAGTCTCATAAATATACGATACGACAGTAACAAAAAAATGTGAGAGTGATGTTTCTGCATAAGTCTATTTCTCGTGGGTAAGGACATGCGTGTTCCTCTAATCTTTGCTGCCTGATACCAAAGGCATCATTGGCACGTTCTGCTAGTCAAGAAAGTAGGGCTGCTGATCCGTCCAATAAAATTATATTAGGTAATACAGACTTTTAAGCAATTCGAAGTCGGACATCGATCTTTCTTCTCCTTTTGCAAACTCTACCCTACCACTTTCTATAGAAACATGGCACATGCATTGCCTGTAGAGCCCACCATGATGGATGTTGTCAGTTTGCCTACACAGTGGTGTTTGACTGTTTTCAACTTGGGCTGGGGCATTAAGCTCGGGTGGTTCTGACTTATTCATTGGCAACATGGAGTGTCCAAGTATTGTCCAAGTTAGGGTAAACATTTTGTTATGGATGTCCTTCCAAAGTTAAGTAAATGCTTTTATTCCGCTGCTCTCAGTTGACTACTTCAACAAAAAAATTTATGAAATTTAGTTGTGTTCCGAATTTCCAATACCTATTGTCCACGAATTGCAATTTTCTTATCTCATAACCTTCTATGCCCAAGTTTTTTCTTTTTCTTTTTAAATCTCTAATCCTATATTTAAGTGCACACGCAATGAACCTAAACCACCAACAGTCCAAGGATGTGCATGTGCAAAATAAAACGGGACGAGGAAGATTCTAAAAAAGAAGAAAACCAATATTGGTTGCCCAAGTATAAATAAGCCTAATAAAGAGATTTAGATCTTGTGCAATATGAAATTAATGAACGAGATTGAAAGTTAAAAATTCATTTGTAATCTCGATCTTTGGATTAGAATTTTGTTTTTAATTTTTCAACATTTTGCTTTTTTATTTTATTATTTTTTTTATCTGACTTTTTTGACTTTTTAAACTTTTATCTCACAGCTACATATATGGTAATCGTACATTGCAATTATTGCAGGGAGTCCAAATCCTGGAGGACTAACTAAATTTTGTAGCTCAATAAATTTGAAACTAGGTTCAACTGGTAAGAATGTCCAATCAGATTTCAGATGACAATTGTTCGGGTATGGACAGTTTTGAGCTGACTGTAACATATTGCCCCCCTTAACAAGCAGTCTTGGAGTAAAAGCGGTTGCTTTGAATAATAACCAATGCATCAGCAAGTACGGTGCCCACACCCATGACTTTTTAATGTGGACAGCCGAACATATCATGTCCACTCTATAAGACTGTAAACCTCTTCTATAATCGATCTGCATACCGTCCTGAGATATTAGAAATTTGGAGTGAACAATATATATTGATGTGACCACCGACTGCGTGAATCTTTAACGACGGTGCAGTTATTTATTGATACGGGAAAGTGTAATGTCATGGATACATAAAAATATATAAGTTGGTATTACAATTCACTAGTTATGAGTAATGAAAGTGTAATAGTAAACAATATGGGAGATATATTTTCGTCACTCACAACTTATCATATGATGAATTGTAACATAAAATTATACAATTTTATATGTTCTTAACATCAATCTACGGAATAGTTTTTTTTTTATTTTTTTATTTTATAATACCACTTTTATTATCAGGCTTTAATAGAACATGCGTGAGCATAATTGGGTATATTTTTGGTTAGCATAGAGAAAGGAACTTACATATATATAACCAGGGTTGTGTAAATACTAGTAGTAGTCAGAGATGTTGACACTTGACAGAGATTGAAAATGAGACAGAAAGAGAGCAAACCAAGGCAAGAATTAATGTGGTTTGTCTAGCAATCCATATCCAAAACTAAAATTTTTTGACCATTATATCTTTATTAGTATATAAATACTATATTACAATAAATTCAAAGAAGTAAGATATTACAATTATTTCTTGTAATATATTACAATAATATATAGATAAAATAACTAATCCTAGGGTCATAGAATTTGCACTACAACAGTAAAACTAGTCGCAGAGGAGGCAGGCATGGCCCCCCTAGTTTTTAAATTTTCCACCTTCCCTGATATATATATATATATATATATATATTTTTTTTTTTTTTTTAATTTTTAAATTGTTAAATTAGTTCTAAATTTTCCTTAATATTCCCTTAATATTTTAAAAACTTTGTACAATCACTAAAGATGGTTGGTGGGGTAATAGAAAAGTGAATGAATATAAAAAATTTAATTTTCTCTTATAAATGTTTAGTTGGAGAGTGAAAAGTAGAGGAATGAAAAAAAATTTGTTTAGTTGAAATGAAAAATGAAAGAATAGAAAATGATGTTTATGTAAATTTACACTTATACACCTATTGCATAAAAAAAAATTGTTTATAAGCAAAAAAGAAAAAAAAGCAAAAAAAAAAAACAAAAAGCACATGACATCATATTAAAAAAAAAAAAAAAAAAGGAAAAAAGGAAGAAAGGAAAAGAAAAGAAACTAACGTTGGGGTAACTGGTAAGAGAGGAGCATATGTGTAAATTCTCATTTAAGCACCTCTTATCTCTCCCATTTTCTCCTCAATTCGAGGAGACAAGTAAACACCCCAAAATGGTTGTCTGAAAAGAAAACACTTAGACCTCACCAAAATCACCTCGTCCTAAGTCTCAACCAAATAATCCTACTATTCAAAATTCCCTATATTTTCTCCTCTAAATTTTCCATCCCCTCACAAATCACCGCAGCTAAACACACAAATTTAAACTTTTAAAGTATTATTAACTCTTCTTCTTCTTTTTCACCATAAATCATTAATTTTAAGAAAATTGAAAGGATATGTTTCCAAAGATATATATATATATATATATAAGTAAATCACTATAATAAAATATATTTATTTTTCAAAAACAAACCCTTTTTATTCGGAACTTAGAGGTTTTTTTTTTATTTTTTTATTTTTTATTTTTTGATAAATGGGCTTTTATGATTAAAAGTTAGGATATATTTACTTTGTCATCTATAGACAAAAGTGTTTTTTTATATTTAATTTTTTTTTAATATTATGTTTCTCTAATATTACATCGTATATGCTAAGGCATATAAAAGAGACCCTTCTCAAAAAAAAAAAAAAAAAAAAATGACATTTATCATTTAGTGTATATGAAATTAATTGATTTGTATACATTTTGTTATTTTTAAATTATTATTCTACTCTAATATGCAATCTTTAATTTATTTAACCAGAAAAAAATGTTGATTTAAAATGTGTAAAGAATTTTAATTATAATCAATATAATTTGTGGGGCCTTAAAAGTTAACATCCAAGGTTCACTCCGTAGTCGGCCTAAGGCTCGCGCCGAGGAGGATACAGAGGCTGAGGATAGGAAGGAAAGGCCCGGACCCTCAATGGGCCTCGCCGAAGACACCTATCTCCTCGGCGAACCGACGTTAATGAGGGGAAAATATCCCTCACCCATTAAAATATATTCCACCAACATTCTGGCCGCTTTAATGATGAAGTGACTAGCAAACTCAGATGCCTCAGTCACTTCAACTTTTAGAGTCTGCTAAGACGGCTGAGAACTAACATAAAACCTGAAAAAGCAGATAATGGGACAGGTCCTTATGCACAGAGTTCAGATAACCGATAAATGGACGGCTAAGATTAGCTAAAACGAGACTATATAACCAAGAATATTCCCAACAATGAAGAAAAGACCGGGATTTTTGGCCAGTTTGAAAGAACAGAGTCCTCGGATTGAGCCGAGAACGAGAAAATCCCCATAAACACTTAACTAAGATCTTCACCGATACGGAATCAAAATCATTACCAAGACCCTTAGGGGATCAGGGCCTTTATTAAGATTCCTAGGAATTTTAATATGACCTTCTCATTGTTTTGTTAGTGCCTGGCCTTTCTACTCATGCTCTAAAAATTTTATTGTCTAGGGTCCATTACAAAATAAGACCTTACATAATTTATCTTGTAAAACCGACTTGATGAAATGTTCTTTTATGTTACTTTAACTTATTTGGTATGTTTCTCAAAAAAAAAAAAAAAAAAAAAAAAAAAAAAAATTTCTTATTTGGTATGAGTGACGCGTGAGATCTCTTGGAGCCGGAGTTGCGTGTAGTTAAGGAATTTAATTGTGCAGGCTAATGGTAGTGGGCTATCTTTGAGTGGGCTTGTATAAATTGAGAGTAGCAGGCTTGAATGCGCTCTTTTCACAAGAGCGTATAAACAATAAAGAAAAATCAAACGTGAGATGGGCTATTAAAGTATTCATTATTGTTGTGAGACCCAAAGGAATAGTGTCACGGCCTCTTTCTACTAAAATCCGGCTGGACCACATATATGTATATATCGCAAGCTAGGAAGCACGGATAGCTACGTGTATGAGTAAGAGTACAAATATGACACGGCTACATGATAATTTTTGAAAAATTAAGGCATGGGTATCGCAGGGATATTTGTGTGTGCGTGTGAGAGATATATTTCAACACTTAAAAACTTTTTTTTATAACAAAAATATTATATGTTTTTAAATAAGAGAAAAGTTAATAAACCCTTAAAGGCATTGATTTAGGAAATATTTTTAAAAACTTTTTATAAGAAAAAAAAAAAAGCAATTTATATTTTGGACGGCTTTTTCTATGACACATAAAAGTAATATCAAAACTTTCTTAAAATTGTCTATTAACAAATTTTCTAAAAATATTCATTAATTAGAACCTTTAAATAATTGTTTAAAAATCTTTTAATAGAAGCAAATTAAATCCTAGCTAGACCACCGCACACTCTACAAGTATAAGTACTTATAAGGTGTGGAAGGTAAGAGCCGAGGTTCAAGTCTCTAGGAGGGAGTTTCACACACATATTCACTTAGATCAGGTTAGAATAAAATAAAATAAAATAAAATAAATCTTAGCCACTAATAATGTATACATTTGTCTACTTTCTACCCAGATAATGAAAAAAAAAATATTGTAAAAAGTTGCAAGTTTAACTATAGTGGCTTAATGGGTATTGGACTTTTAACTCATAAAAAACAAAAAGTTGAAAAGAAACACCTATTTACGTCTTTTGGTCACATGGGTTAGTGGAGATAAATAAGCTCTTCACACGTTTAAGACAGACAAAACAAGGAAAAAGGACAAAGGGTGAAAATTGTAAAAGAGAAATAGATCTAAGAAGTTGGACTGCTGAAGCAACATGAGAAAAAGAAGTGGGAGGAGATCGGTGTGAGAGGTACAATGCATTTCAGCTTTTTTTTTTTTTTTTTTTTTTTTTTTTTTTTTTTTTTTTTTTTTTGAGCATAGGCCGTGTTGGAATTGTGTCCCTCCTGTGTTAATTATTTTTCTTAAAAAAAAAAAAAAAAAAAGAAAAAAAAAAAAGAAAAAAAAAACGACTAGAACACACGTGCAGTCGTATCCAATGCATGTCCTGTGTGCTATACGTGTTGGACATAGGCACGACAGTGTCAATGATGTGTCCGTACTTTCTAGATTATAAGACAAAAGAGAAGGAACTAATTTTGTATATGATAAATAACCAATTGTCAAAACTTTTGAAAATAGAGAATTAAATTATTTAACTATAATCTAACCAATTAGATTTTCAACAATACTTACTTTGAGGCCCAAGGCACTATTGTCAGCTTGGGAGTAATACGCGGAACACATGAATGGTAAGAGAAAGATCGGAAGTATGAAACAGATTGAGAAGAGAAACAAGGTGGACAGACTAAGTTTGGATGATAAGCGAGCATAGGAAAGTGACTACTGAGCCTAGAATCCAATGTGATCATAAAACATTAGCACACCTTCACTTCTGAGAAGCTAGTATGTATTCTAATGTGCCTTTCTTCTCTTCCTTGTCTCCTTTCTCCCTCTGCCTACTCAAAAGGGGAATCTCTGCCCTTATATATAGGCACGGATGGTCTCAATGGGAAAGAATCCGATTCTTTCCAAATACCCTTATAACAAATGTGATCATTAGGCTGGGAAGGCCATGTGTTACATAATCTCTCTAATCAACAACTAAAGATTCTAACAAGGACCAGAGTCAGGCTTGCTTAAAATGCGTTCAGCCACTAGAAAGTTTGTAGTTTTCACTTATTATTCAACTACTAATTGCCAGAACAGGTTGCATAGAAATTGGTCTGGCTGCTTGAAAAAGATGGCTTCGGTGGTACGAATGCCAACTGAACATGGATTTTATGATTAATTAAGGTCGTGTCTTAATGTGTTTCTGATTCCCTTAAGTTGATTGTACTGAGATCTGGCTTTTAGGAAAGAATTTTCACTCTACCACTTTCACAGCAGCCAACTGGCTCTTATATCGCCTGAACGTATAGAACTATCAATTCCAAGTTGGGACAAAGTGATATCGTATAACATTCAACTTATTCCCATTTATTTATATTACAATACTGGACCAAAATATCTGAGCTTCCTTGAGCATGAACATTGTGCTACAAAGTAGGAAAAATTAATTAAAGCATAGTTGTAATCAATGAAAATAATGTTTCCAAAACACCACCAAGAGAAAAAATCACTTTTTCTCCTTAGATCTTCTGTATCTGGTTTTGCAGTTTGCTCAAAACATATGTTCAGACTCTAGAGAGTCCATACAAACACCTGTCACAGCAGAATGACACAATGCCTGCTATGAAGAAATTGAAATTGCAACAGTAACAACATCCTTCAAACTTCATAGAAATGGTAAATATGTTCCCTTTCTCAGCGCATTGCGGCAAATGGATTCCTCTTCCACTGAAGTGGGTGGTATTCCTTCTCTGTTTGTTCTAATTTAGTCCATGGGAACTTGTGTTTAGCAATCTTTTTCTTCCTTGCGGCTACTCCTAAGTAATCTCCCTGGTTCTACAGAACAAAATTGAAAAAGAATTAGTAACTAATTTGACAGTATATACACTATGAAGAAAACAGAAACGATATTAACTTTTTATTGATGCCTTAAAAACTCACTGCAATGAAATAATGGTTTGCAATTGTTTAAAATGTAATCAATGGCTGTCAAATAAAGGCTATACATTTCAAAATTTCAAAAATAAAGGATTCCAAATTTAAATATATTCATACCTTGAGACAGAGCCCTTCTTTAACATCACAAATGGGGTAATCACCTGGGCAGCAGTACTCAGTTCCAGTACAACAAACAGCATTTTCATATGGACAGCAACCATAAATCAGGCATAAGTCTAACAATTCAAATATGCAGCAGCATGTCTCATCACTTGGACAGAAGGAGAAGTCACCACATTCACTTGGTGAAGGAGAAGGAGGAGGTGGTGGTGGCGGTGGTGGTGTCACGGGAGTAGGTGGTGGTGGTGGAGCAGTTGGGGATGGATAAGGAGATGGTGAAGAAGACTCTTTGGTTGGATATGAAGCCATAGCATTAATAGCACAGACTCCATATGTTAAATTAGTATTCCTTCTTATATAAAAGTATCCATCAAGTCCCCAATCTGTTCCCCATGAATTCTTCACTATCCAATAATCTTCACCATCTTCAGAACCATAGCCCACTATTAAAACGGCGTGGTCAATGTCATCAGGATCACTTGAACAGCTACCGTCATAGATACCCTGATTAGATGATATCATTTTAAGCACAATCTTTTTCCCAGTAAAGATTTCCAAGTTAACATGAAAGCTTAATGAACTGAGATTAGACTTACACTTGTGTAAAGTTGAAAGTCAAGTGCAGAGCCATCCATACCCACACTAATGGGCTGCTGAACAGAAGCACACAAGAGAGCACTCTCTGATTCTTCTACATCTTTATAGCCATCAATGCTTACAACTTTAGTTTCCTCCTGATTAAAATAAAACACCATAAATGAGACAAAGATGGAAATGGCATTAAAAAAAAAATTGCAACCATTTTGATATATGTTTTAAAGAAGTTTATACTCAAAATATTCTAGCAAGGGAAGAACAAACCTTGGTTATGATGCAGGCTTGATCCACAAATTTGTAGGGATAATCAGCTTCTGTATCAATCCCCCCATTGCTTATAACCCATTCAAAAGCATAGTCCATATAGCCTCCTTCACATCCATAGTTGGTAGTATCACAATCCATAAGTTCTTGTTCTGAAAGGCTAATAAGGTCTCCAGTGACTATGGCGTTTATTCCTTCTATAGCACCAGTTGTGGAGAATGCCCAGCAACTTCCTGTGAACATAAGCCGAATCCGCAATTAGGTGATTGCTGTGATAGTGAAGTTAAAATGAACATGACTTCACAATTCTCTCAAACAAAAGAGACATAAACCTTTCGTTTAGCTTTTGCATTGAATTTGCTCTTGAGAAAATTAAGATGTTTTGCCCTTTTGTTGTAGAGAAAACTATTGCTATATTAAAATCCATCCTGGGGCTCTTAGTGATTTATAACTGTATATCAATCCACCATAGAATTAGACCAACTATAGTCTTGGGACTTGTTAGCAAGTCCACCTCAAGAAAAAAAATTTACAACCATGCTCCATTTATGTTCTACATTCTCAACTAGTTGGGCAGGAGACACACCTGCCATAACACCGCATATTGTTTGATTATATTAAGAAGTCAAACCCTCAAATTTGGTTGTGATGCATGATTTAAATGTGCCCAACTTTCACATATCAATTAAATAGAGTTTGCTAATACTAATAAATAAATAAATAAACCTTGATGATAGAAAACTCTAATATCCTTGTACATTCAGACTTGTAGTTTTAAGACATTCGTTACTCTCACTTTCTTTCAAATTCTTTAAGAACTGAATCTTGAAATAAAAAGCCAAAACTTCTAGTAAAATTAATTGGTTAGATGATACCGCTAGGATATTGGCTAAAATTTTCTGTGCTCATAAAAGTACAAGTCAAATTTAAAATTGATACAAGAAGCACAAGTTGTACTTAGTGGATACAAGAACAACATTTTTTTTTTTTTTTTTTGAGAAGAGCAAGAACAACATTTTAAATCATATGATTGAGGCATTTTGATTATTACGAAATGGTCAGGTTAGTATAACAAAAAAAAATTTAATTAGAAGGATAAATATATATTTTTAATACAAATCTTCTCCTTTCTTTTATTCCTTTCCCTCCTACCGCCTTGATGCTCTGGTGGTTGGGTTTTCATCTAAAATTCAGACCCTTTGACTTACAAGTAGTGCCAGCACAAAATAGACTAAAAGTCAATGAACTCATGTCATTTGTCTTTTATTAATTTATTCTTTTTCTTAACTCTTAAGAAATCTACAGATGAAGGTCCTCCAACTTGATACAGTGGGTGTGGAGGGCTAGGATTCCATTATAAATAAATAAATAAATAATAATAATAATAACAGAATCTTAATCCCAAAATTATAGAACTGGGAGAGTTTTAAGGCATTTGGGTTACCAAGTGGAGACTATAGTTGGGCCTACAATGAGTTGGGCTTAGGTCATACTAAACTCGAGGCTGGACTCTAGAGGGTAAAAGTCAACAATACCTCTATGGGCCCATCCCAACTCACCTGTGCGGCCCACAACATGTGAGCCAGCTCTCCTTATACCTACTCAAAGCAAGATTTTAAAACAAGAATCTTAAGCAAAAGGCATTGAATCATTGAGTCTTGACCTCAAAATCTTTTTCACATAAAGGCCGAGATATATTTATGTTTTTCTTTTATACTATTGAAGTTGTAATGGGAATATCCATCTTTTTTTAAGTGAAAAAGGATCCTTTTCATTTAGATTGAATGTGTTGAAAAGTAACTTAAGAAATGTGTGATCATTCTATCATCATATAAAAAGTCATCAATATATAATGACAAAATGTGTCATTTCTATTCATTTTTCCACACTTCAAATACCTAATGGTTCAACCATGATTAACTCGTCACTGATTTTTAAATGGTTGCTTTGTCCCTTTTAATCCATAGGGAGAGGATTCTGTTATAATAGTATATCTAACGACTAATGAGTTACTAATGTTTAGATGAGAAATCGTTTGTGATTGTTCTCACACAACCACTATGAGCAATGGACACAATAAATCATATGATTGTTAACACTAGGTCAGTAACCAGAGTCAATCTATCACTTAGATATGCATACCAAATTACCAATACAATGTAAGTTAGAATGTATAGAATTACTCATCCAAGTATAGAAACTTACCACAACCGCCTTGGTCCTTAACGCCAGTGACAACTCCCTTTTTCCTCCAATCGAAGGATGTAGGAGCATCATCACAAGATTGCAACTTTTCCTGCATACTCCCACTCAAAAGAGTGTTACTCATCTTGCTGAAAGGCTTCTTCACTTTTGACAAATAAGTCTTCTTGAACTCTTCGTTGCTCAAATCCGCAAACTTGTTCAACCCCAAGCGATGTGCGTGGGGTGAGTTTCTCTTTGCATTGTTTTCAATTATGTACTTCAAATTCCTCCTGAAGTTCTCGAACCTCTTCTCGGCCTCCTCGGCATGTTTGTACACCCTTTTGTGCTCTTTCTTCCATTGTTGGAAGAGCTCGATCACTCTTTCCTCTGTAGGAAACTTGTCCTGCTCTTGACCCAATATAGAGTACTCACTCGGGAGGCTAAAAGATAGGCATGTTAGTGAAGCCCAGCTCAAGAACAGTAAAGCCAGTTGAAACTTTTGGCTACCCATTTTCTCTAGTGGGTTTCAAGTGATATTTGATTTGATCTTTCCACATTCTGTCTATTCTATATAAAGGTAGACGTAAGGCTGTATTTCCAAGCCTACCAGTCAGCTCAAGAACACTGTATTTTGTTTTTGTCCGCCCTTGCATATTTTAAATTTTACTTGTATAAATCATACACATCATGTCAAAAATAGACCAAAATAACATTAGAATTCCACAGCAATATTAATATTTTGAGGGCATCTTGGTAGTTATAAATGAGCTGCAAGACTTTTGTAAATAGATTAAAAGCCATAGGAGTTGCTATCTGAATACTTGACTATCTATTTTTCTTGGCTTACCAAATTGTTTGGGTGATTTTGTAGCTCTCGTCTGCAATTCAGAGAGTTTGACTAGTGAGTGGAAGACCAAATAAATACAAAGAGACATGTAGGATCTAACAGTCAACCAATCAAGGGTTGAAGCTTGGACTGGTGGGTTTGTTAGATAGCTGAATTTAATAGGCTCATCCAATAGACACATGGATGATTAAGTCCAGGTCCACGTAAAGCACAAGGCCTGGATGGCCTGGCGCAAAAGTCTTATAAAAGATAATTGTCTTTAGGGGCTATCGGTAGAGAATGAAGGTAGTGAAACCCGGACCGGACCGTACGGTCCGACCGGATTAACCGAAAACCATTTCTTAATATGGGTTTTTAACTCTCAAGAATCGGTCTATACAAGGAAAGCAGTGAACCTTGCAAACTGCGATCGAACCTTCCGGAATTGAAAACCGTCGACGGTTCTTGCTGTTAGACCTTTAGATCGCATTGCCTCTCTTCTTCTTTTCTGTCTCACTCGTGCTTTCTCTTTAATTTTTCTGCGTTTTTTTTGCCAATTTGCCGTTTCAGTCTTTGTGTCTGGACTGAGGACTCTGGAGTTGCTTTGCAGACGATAAAGATGTGAAGTAATGCTTGGCTGTCATCTACTCACTGACCAACCACTTTATTCTTGGGCTTTGTTTTGTATTTAGGCTATTATTTAACGAGTAGGCTTCTAACTTCTTCTTTTTAAGTCTTTTAGAGTCTGTTTGGCAGTCTATTTAAACACAAAATTACATATTTTAAATAATATTATACATATTTTTATATAATTTTTTCCTCACAAATATATCAAAAACACTCTAACAACATTACTCAAACTAACTCATCAAACAGCCCTTATCTTTTTGTTTTCCACTTTTAAATTTCATTGGAGAGTTGACCGTTCAAATGGGCTTGAGCATCAAGGCATAGGCTAGGCTCATTTGTGCCTAAGGCATAGGCTTAATTTAGATTTTAGACGTAGGCTTCACCAAATATATATATATATATATAATTTATTTTTATAAAATTACGTTTTTGGTAACTAAATATTTTCTTATTTTAGTCAAATTTTCTATTATTTCTAATTTAATATATATATATATATATATATATTTATTTATTAAATAATTATTAAATTAATTATGACATCATCACGGTTCAACCTCAATTCAACTTCAGTTCGACCTTAAAAATTTTGAAGTTTGAACCTCTTTTTTTTTCGATTCATTAAATGGTCCAGGTCTGAAATCTATCAGAATATACGTCTCAAAAGATTAAATAAAGAGAGGTACTACGTTCACAACATTTTTACAATAAATTATATATAGTTAGTTATTATTGGTTCAGTAATAACCAGTAACAACCTGTCATTTAGGATTTGTTGTGAAAATATTATAAAAATGTTGTAGATATATCATTTCTCTAAAATAAAAGTTTAGGCATATTATGCTACTAGTAATTTTCTACACTTCTTGCCTTCTACTACCACTGGAGATAGATTACGTTTTCCTATATAATGCAATTGCAAATGGATACTTTGTGGGTGGCTTTGACAACACCAACTTTTCCTTTAGTTCTTGGGGTAAATTTCTAGTTGATACTACTTTGGAAGGGTATATAAATAATCCCCTTTGTAGATATAATAAGATAAAAACATGATCCCATGCATTATCTAATATTTCGTGAGTTATTGGTCAGTAACTTTTATATATATGTATATATATATATAATTCCACTGAAAAGAAGAAATTTAAACCTTAAACATTTTAGTTTAAAACATAAAAAATTACCTTTAATTACAAAGCTATTAAGGTTAGTGTATGTATGGTGTTAATGAAACAACGGAAAATATTAGTGCGTTTGGCTGTAACTTATTTGCCTTTTTTTTTGGCTTTTTATCTCAACCTTTTGGTAATAAACTAGATTTTAGTCTTTTGTCATACATTAAATGTTAAAGTTACAAAAAAAAAAAAAAAAAATTAATAAATACTATACAAATAAACAACTGAAAGAATATGTTTTTTTTTTTTTTTTTTTTTGACTAAAAAGAATATGTTTTCAAACACATACTAAACAACTTAAGCTGATGAGGACTTATCGCCGCCCTGGACTATAATACTGTATTATCTCTATAGTTGTTGAGGCACGTATTTATGCATCACATCCCATTTGATTTACCAATACTAAAAAAGTCAGCAAAGCATGTGACTGACTAACAACCTCGCAGGTTATCAAAAAAAAAAGACTAACAAACTTGCACGATAATGTTAACAAATACCGTACTACTTTTTTTTTTCCCCCTTTTTTCTTTAGAACAAAATCCCGTACTACTTACTGACTGGTGGTTGTGCTGCTTGGCATTTCTTTGCATATTAGGATTTTGGCTTAAATGTATTTGTCCTTATTAAAGTTTAGTTAAATGATACATCAAGTATAAAGTAATTATTTTTAGTCTTTTTAAATGATGTGGTTAAACTAAAAATTAACATGTCATTATTTCTTAAAAACTAAAATGGTCATTTTAAATTTGTTAAAGTCTAAAATCATTCCCTTTTAAGTATTTTAGCCAATAAGGGTAATCATTTTAAATTTGGAAGGGACTAAAAAAGATCACTTTAAATTTCGAGGATTAAAATCTCTAATGAGCAAATATTTAGTAACCGATCTAGTACTACTGCAAACTATTGGTGTGATAATCACTTCACAAATATAAGTACTTGTACGGTTTAGGAGGCAAGGGTCAAACTTTAAGTCTTCAATAGGGAATTTCATACACATGTACACTTAAATTAAACTAAAGTAAAATTTATATCTTGTATAAAAATAATAATAATAATAAAAAAGTAACCGGTCTAGTAATTTTTGATCTATTAGATAGGCCTTCAACTGGTCTATTCAATATTTTGAAGGCGAAAACCACATTTTCGTCCCTACATTTTCATGCGATTCCTACTTTGGTCCCTAACTTTTTTTTCCACCGCTTTTAGTCTCTATCTTGGAAAACGCGTCTCATTTTTGTCCATGCCGTTACATCAATGATGAAAATTGCACAAGTGGCAAACGGCATAACTTTAAAATATTAAAATAATGTCCACATAAGCCACGTGGAATCTAATTTAATTTAAAAAAAAAATTACCTATCATTATTAATTTTTATAAGAACGTTCTTCTTGTTCTTCCCAAATGAAGAACTCAAACCCATTACAAGAACACAGACCCAACAACCAATAACTCAAACCCAAATTACAACAACACAAACGAAAAAAGAAAAAAAAAAAAAAAACAGAGATCAAACACAAACACAGACTCAGATCACAGTAAACAAAAATGGAAAAAAAAAATGTATATACTTTTTTTTTTTTTTAAGTGTGTTAGTCAAAAAAGTATATACTTTAAAAATCATAAACCATTTTTTTTATTATCATTAGAACATTTTAAACCTTGATCTGAGAGAGAGAGAGAGAGAGAGAGAGAGAGAGAGAGAGAGAGAGAGAGTGAGTGAAATGAGGCCGGTGGTGCGTGGTGGGTTAGATCAGCCTTAACCACCATCTTGGCCACAATGAAGCTCGATCTCGGTGACTTTGGGTTAGATCGGCGATGCGTGGTGGGTCAGATTGGCCTCTATCTCCTCCGCCGATCCTAGTGAGTCCACCTCCACCACCGAAGCGGCGGCGCTCTTCTTCAGATCGGTCTTTCTGTTTGGGTCTTGCTGGGTTTTGTTGGGTTTGTCTTGTGGGTCTTGCTGTTTGGGTGAGAAATTTTTTTATCTTTGTTTTTTTTTTTTTTTTTTTTTTTTTTTTTTTTTTTTTTTTTTCATTTGTGTTGTTGTGATCTGGGTTTGTGTTTGTGTTTGATCTCTGTTTTTCTTTTTTCTTTTTTCGTTTGTGTTGTTGTAATCAGCGGGGCTCTTCTTCAGATCGGTCATTCTCTGTGGGTCTTGTTGGGTTTGTCTTGTGGGTATTGCTGTTTGGGTGAGAAATTTTTTTATTGTTTGATCTCTGTTTTTTTTTTTTTTTTTCTGTTTTCGTTTGTGTTGTTGTAATCGGCGACGCTCTTCTTCAGATCGGTCATTCTGTTTGGGTCTTGCTGGGTCTTGTTGGGTTTGTCTTGTGGGTATTGCTGTTTGGGTGAGAAATTTTTTGATCTCTGTTTCTTTTTTTTTTCTTTTTCTTTTTTCATTTGTGTTGTTGTGATCTATGTTTGTGTTTGTGTTTGATCTCTGTTTTTTTTTTCTTTTTTCGTTTGTGTTGTTGTAATCTGGGTTTGAGGTATCAGTTGTTGGGTTTGTTTTCATGTATTGAGTTCTTCGTTTTGGGAAGAACAAGAAGAACGTTTTTTTTTTTAATAATGATAAGTAATTTTTTTTAAAAAAAATTAAATTAGATTCCACGTGGCTTATGTGGACATTATTTGAATATTTTTAAGTTATGCCGTTTGCCACCTATGCAATTTTCGTCATTGATGTAACGGTAGGGACAAAAATGAGACGCGTTTTTCAGAATAGGGATTAAAAGCGGTGGAAAATAAAGTTAGGGATCAAAGTGGAATCGAATGAAAATGTAGGGACTAAAATGTGGTTTTCGTCTATTTTGAAAGAGTTGTGGCACTTTATAATTTATACATCCCAAAATAAATATTACAAATCTTTGTTAGGAAGGTGTGTCGTATTATTCAACCAACAAAAGCTAACTTGCTCAAGTGTCACATTGGAATAGACCTATACTCATTTATGTCTATAAATTACTAAAACTTAAAGCGTAACATTTAATGTTGCTATGCTCACATTATCATTTTTTAAACTTAAAGCAGTCACGTTATCATTTTTTACTTCAAATTTTTTTAATATTTTTTTTAAATATTTTATTGTTAAAGGTGACTTAAAAACTCCATAATTTAAAAATTAAAATATCTTTTAACCATTATTTTTATTATTAATTTTCTAAAACTCTCATTCCCTTTTACCTCTTCATCTTCCTACTACTTTCTACCTTAATATCATTCTTTCTCCACCTTTTTATCTTCTTTTATTTTGACTCTTCTTATTCTCAACATCTTACTATAAATTTGACATTTTCTTTTTCATTCTATGCATAGTTTTCTCACACAAAAAGTTACCTCTCTCTCTCTCTCTCTCTCTCTCAATTTGTTTTTCATTTTTTGTTTGATTTATTTATTTATTTTTATTGCATCAATTCTTTAGGTTGATGAATTTTTGTGTTAATTAAAATTCTACTTTGGGTTGATACAATTTAGTTTTGTGTTTTAAATTGTTATCTTTTATATTCTCTTTGATTAAATATTATCCTACTGCATTATACATATAGTATATAATAATATAATGTTATTATATTACATATAATGACCTGGATAATTTGATGTTCATTGCTCTATATTTTATTTTTACTTTTTTGTCCTCTCATCTTATTTTATTCAACATATAAATCTAATCACATCCTCCATACTATTAAATTATGCAGCACAAATCAAGAAAATGGCTAAACATCAACTTGCCTTCCTTTACCTTACATTGGGGGAATCAAAATATTTGTGTGATAAAGGGTCATATAATTTATAATTTAGATAGCACCCTTTGAATGTGTCTAGGCTCATAGATTGAGCAATTTGTAGACTTAAAAGGCTATTGAGAATGAACTTTTTGAATCAAGTCTAAAAAAAATAAACTACTATATATCATTAGATAAAAACTTTTATCATAGATACATTAAAAAATTTTTGCCACAAATTTAATAATTTTATATTATGTGTTAGCATTGTCTCTGTTTCTTCTTCTTCTTCTTCTTCTTCTTAAAAATATTATGTATCATCTTTAAAAGATGCCAATAATATTGATCTTATGGGAAAAGTTACATAAATATTGAGAAAAAAATGTTTTATATTACAATCTACTAAAAATGTTTGTTTTTAATATTTAAACCTTTTTATTTTTCATATCATTGACGTGTTTTACAACTATCACATGTGTTAACTTAAGTCTTAATATTTTTAAGTTGTTTTGGCAAAAAGGAAAAAAAGAAAAAAGAAAAAAAAAAGGTTGTCACAAAAGAAGAGTTCAGGTAAAATTTCTTGCAAAATGAAATATCTTTTTTGTAAGGTTACCAAACTTCATAATTTGCAAATGATGGAACCACTTGTAACAATATTTGCATAATTATATAGTTCCATCTAAAGCAATTGTGTATACTTTTAGTCTTCAAAAAACACATATCTATCAGTGGTTAAACGTTCATCTTGAGTAGTTTTAACTTTTCATATAATTTTACTTTTACAAATTCATCTATTTTAATTTAGATTTTTTTTTTTTAAAAAAAAAGAACTTTAATTTAGATATTTATAAGTAAACAATGAAATAATGATTCATGAATAATATAAATATATATATATATATATATATATATACATATTTATCTTGTGCGTTTGTAACTTTACATATAATTTTGCATTTATATATTTATCTACTTTAATTTAGATGTTTATAACTTAATAATGAAATCTATAAACAAGATAATTAAACAATCATATTTCTACAATTCAAAAAGTCAAAATTTCTTTTTTCTAAAAAAGACCTTTTACATTTCCTTGGAATTAGTTTTAAAATGTTTTTATAAAACCCTTGACATATCAATAACCTAACCACTTCTTTCATTAAAAAAAAATTTAAAGCTCATTATTACTTCCGTTAATATATTATGGATATCTTAATTGATTGAGACCAAACTAGAAAAAATGTCTTTCGTATTTCCTTGAAAATTCAAGAAAAAAAAAACAAAACCTTTGACATACCACTAACATAACTACATCTATAACCATTTAAGCCATCCATGATATTTATTCCTTATTGATAACCATAAAATTTATAACTAGCAAGGGAACATACAAAGGAATAAAGAAAAAATGAAGGAAGAAAAAAATAAATGAAATCAAACATCAATTAATAACCGTTATTTGGAAAATAAAAAGGTAGTCAAGAGAAGTAAGAAATAAAATAGAGATGACTATACAGATGACATTGAAAACTTTATAGTACAATAAAATCAACCATTACATTCACTTAATTAAATCAATAATTAACAATTAAATATAATAATACAAAATTTAAACTTAAAACTAATCAAACTCTAAATAGGAAAATTATATATATATATATATACATGATTATAATCTTCATACACCATGACTTAAAAAATTTAATGAATAGTTCTACCTCTTATTTAATGTCTATGTTATGCAAATCATCAACTAATAAATATATGATAATCATTCTCAAAAATAAATATATGATAATAGAAAAAAATATTATAGACAAGATTATGAAAAATATGATAAAACTAATTTTTTTTTTTTAAAAAAAAAAAACTCTTTATAAAGTCTAGGGACTAAAATAATATTTTATCTAAAAAATTATCACGCACAATGCGCGGGTATGTGACTAGTGGTTTTAGAAACTGGAGCAGTTAAAGAACTGAAAAAGAGTTCGGTTCTTAGTTTATATCGGTTGAACCGACAATTTTCATTATTAAACCACCGATTTTTACAGAATTGGTTGAGGGACTGAAGAGGAGTCTATATCACATGTTTTGGTACAAGCAATGTGGGTACTAACAAGTTATGCACTCCATTTTCCCAGAGATGGTAACACAAATTTTGACAATGGAGTCAACTCTAGTCTTGAAATGTTTCTTGTGTACAGTGTGGGCTATTCGGAAGAACTGAAAGAAAATTCTACACGACAATGGTGATTTGCCAAACCAAATTTTAGGTGGGGAGCACTCTATGCTTCAAGAACTTAGAACCCCAAGAACTTACATGTTTCAACTATGAACTATAACATATATATATATATATATATATATGTGGGGCCAATTGTCCAAGAAGATGACATAGAAATCATAAGAAATGGGCTTATGGCCCAGCGGCCCAGTCCGAGGACATTCACTTATCCGAGGATGGTTAAAAAAAAGGGGGCATTCTGAGAATAACATAAGACAAAAAGACATAAGTTGTGTATAGTGGCCCAAACCACGTCCGAGGATAAGATTTACCTCTGATACCAACGTTCGAGGTGGATGTAACTATTTTAGTATTCAAGGAACTTCACAAAGTTGCATATGAATTGAAAAGTGAATATTGAACAAAGAAGGAACCAGGAAAGGTAGCAAACATCTTCTAAAGCTGCTACCTCCACATTAAATGCTTTTCAGCTAACTCTCTGGCCACATTAATGTGGAGGTGATACCTGAACAGTAACCAAGTAGCCTTATGGCCACTGAGCGAAGGTTCCAGGAAGTGCTGAATGGGACAGAAAGAAGTTCCCAGAGTAGAACCTACACATGTATGGTGAAAACGAGGTGAAGAACGCAGTATATAACAGGGAATCAGAGGCCAAAAGGAGGGACTTTTGGAAAAAGAAAGAAAAAAGAAGAGAGAATCCATAAAGATATACCCTGAAACCTAGTCGAGGAGAGTCAATATCGTTTAGTTAATTTGAAGCTTCCTTTGCTGCACAATAATCCTGTCTTTTTCCACCTACTAGAATTAGCCCTTACATCCATTCTCTAGAAATTTTATTGTTTGGGCTTGTTGGGCTAAAAACCCATCCCTTTTTTTGGGTCCAATCCAATTTGAGTCCTTACAATTGGCGCCGTCTGTGGGAAGGGCTAAATCCGTTTGTAGGGAAAGACAAGTGCAACGGTTGTGATGGAAGAGGGAGCACCGCAGCAGCCAGTGGCGGGCCCACAGCAGGTGGATGTTAATCCACACCAGGCTGAGTCCAGAGGCTCTCAGCACGGTAATCCATTGGTGATCCATGAACAAAGAGGGGATCGTGAGGGAAGTGCGCGAACAACCTACACCGACAGAAGTCATTCTCGTGGGAAAAACCATGTTTCCCACGTAAAGAACGACAGGGGCATGCAACACGAGATTAAGAGATTAAAAAGGGAATTACGACACGAGCGACGGAGGCGTAGGGCTCACAATTCCGGGCAATCCTCTTAGGAGTCAGATGACACCAGTTATAGACAGAGGTCAAGAACTTCGCCTAGTGAGTCCTTTTCGCATGATGAAGAGCACCACCGTGAACGAAAACACAAGAGTCCACCTCGCCAGGGCTTAGGGAATGATGCTCTGAACAAAGCGTTGAGTCAGGTTTCCAAATCACCCTTCACATGACGCATTGAGGATGCAAATCTTCCTCGGCGGTTCCATCAACCTGCATTCACCATTTATAATGGTCGAACAGATCTAGTGGAACATGTTAGCCATTTTAGTCAGAGAATGACCGTTCATGCTAAGAATGAGGCCTTGATGTGCAAGGTTTTCCCATCTAGCCTAGGTCCAGTGGCGATGAGGTGGTTTAACAGTCTGAGAGCGAATACTATTGACTCTTTTGAGAAGCTCACCTAAGCTTTTGGTGCTCGCTTTATCACCTGTAGGAGGGTTGTTCAGCCCTTGGGATCGTTGTTATCCATGTCTATGCGGGAGGGGGAAACCCTGAAGGCCTACTCTGATAGATACTGGGAAATGTTCAACGAAGTAGATGGAGCCTATGACGACGTGGCCATTAATACCTTTAAGGAAGGCCTTCCAATCGAGCATGATCTGAGGAGATCTTTGACTGGTAAACCTGTTATCAGTGTACGGCAGCTTATGGACCGAATTGACAAGTATAGAAGAGTAGAGGAGGATCAGATACAGGGAAGAGGAAAGTCAAAGGTAATCCCTCAGGAGAGGAGGGATTTCATGTTGGACCGGTATAACAACAACCGACCTCAGAGGGATTTTAGGGGGCAATCAGGATCTACCAATTCCCAGGTGGTTAATGCTGTGTTCTAAGAATCAGTATAACGGGTTCTAGAAAAGATAAAAAACGAGCCATTCTTCATACGGCCCAATAGGATGGTAGGGGATCCTACGAAACGAAATCAAAATCTTTACTGCCAGTACCACCAAGACCATGGACATATTATTGAAGATTGTAGAAACCTATGGGACCACTTGGAACAGCTTGTCCGAGAAGGAAAGTTGACCCACTTGGTGCATCATTCCAGTGGCCGAGGAAGTCAAGCAGGATCGACATTTCGGGGAGATGCCTCTTCGGGACCTCCCTTAGGCATGATAAACGTTATATTTGCAGCCTCGGGGAGAACAGGGTCTTGTCCCTCCAGGGTAATGTCTGTGTCTCATTGTTCAGATGAGAGATCAAGTTCAAAGCCGAAGAGAGCAAGACTGAGCACCTCACTGGTGTTGGGCTTTTCAGATGAGGACAAGAGAGGAACCATACAACCACATGATGATGCTCCGGTGGTTACAATCAGGATCGGGGGTTATGATGTAAAAAGGGTGATGGTTGATGAGGGGAGCGCAGCCGAGGTAATGTATCCTGACCTATATAGGGGGTTGAATTTGAAACCCCAGGACCTGACAGCCTATAGCTCCCCATTGGTGTGTTTTGAGAGCTGATCGGTCATTCCAATGGGTATGATTAGATTACCAGTGCAGACTGGTTCAGGTGTGGTGGAGGTGGATTTTATTGTGGTAGATGCTTTTTTTCCGTATACGGCAATTTTGGGTAGGCCCTGGCTGCATAACTTAGGGGCTGTTTCTTCCACTCTTCATCAAAAGGTGAAATATCCATCAGGAGGCTAGGTGTTGGAAATATTGGGAAATCAAGCTATGGCCAAGTAGTGCCTGATAACGGACATACAACATCGGCCAGAGATAGATACTTCGGCCATGGCCGAGAATGACTTATAGCAATTAAAGACTCCGAGAACCCTCTTCAGCGTTTCCGCTGGAGAAGAGGAGTGTGAGAACTTGGAGAAAATGAATGTTGGTGATGATCCAGATAAGTATTTTCAGGTTGGAGCACAGTTGCCTTTATTAGAAAAAGAGTAGTTGGTTGAGGTTCTGAGGAGAAACATTGATGTGTTTGCATGGAATGCCTACGAAGCTCCAGGGGTTGATCCAGATTTCATTTGTCATCATTTGAATGTCAATCCCTCTGTTACTTCGAAGAAACAGCCACCTCGGTGTCCGTCCAAGGTACATGCCGAGGCTATCAAAGACGAAGTGACTAAGCTCAAGCAGGCAGGGGCTATCAAGGAGGTGTTTTACCCTCAGTGGTTGGCCAATACGGTCGTGGTGAAGAAGAAAAATGGAAAATGGCGCGTATGTGTTGATTTCACGGACCTTAATAGAGTTTGTCCAAAAGATCCTTTTCCTATGCCCTGTATAGATCAGTTAGTGGATGCAACAGTGGGCCATCCTCGGATGAGCTTCCTAGATGCCTTTCAGGGCTATCATTAGATCCCATTGGCATTGGACGATCAGGAGAAGACCGCTTTTCTCACCCCTACTAGAAATTTTCATTACAAGGTAATGCCCTTTGGCTTGAAGAACGCAGGGTCTTCTTATCAACGGATGATGACGAAGATGTTTAAGTCACAATTGGGCAGGAACATTGAGGTTTATATCGATGATATGGTTGTGAAGAGTAAGGTAGTGGCCGAGCATGTGATAGACCTCACCAACACTTTTGAGGTTTTAAGGAGGCATAAATTGCGATTGAACGCATCCAAGTGCTCATTCGGTGTGAGCTTTGGGAAGTTTTTGGGCTACATGGTGACCCACCGAGGAATTGAGGTGAACCCTGATCAGATTAGAGCCATAAATAGCCTGCAACCACCTCGGAATCCTAAGGAGGTCTAGAGGTTGACTGGGATGACCGTTGCGTTGAATAGATTTATATCCAGGTCGGCGGATAGATGCAGACCTTTCTTCCTTCTACTCCACAAGTGGAAGGATTCGAGTGGACTGAGGAGTGCACCCTGGCATTTCAACAGCTCAAGGAATATCTGTCTCGGCCACCCATTATGTCCAGTCCTGAGGTGGATGAGGTCTTTTTTGCCTACTTGGCGATAGCCACTTATGCGATCAGTTTTGTTATGATACGAATGGATAATGGCGTACAACGACCAGTTTATTACGTGAGCAAGTCGCTTCATGATGCTGAAGTACGTTATCTGCCATTGGAGAAAGCCATTTTGGCAGTGGTACATGCTACAAAGAAACTCCCCCATTATTTTTAGGCGCACACTGTGGTTGTCCTAACTCAGTATCCACTCAAAGCAGTACTTCGGAGTGCAGACCACACTGGCAGGGTTGCTAAGTGGGGCACAATTCTAAGGGCTTTTGATATTAAGTATATGCCTCGTACTTCTGTGAAATGTTAGGTTCTCGCCGACCTGGTGGCCGAATTTGCTGAAGGCCCTGAAGAAATTGAAGCAAGCCCACATGGCATGGATGAAAAATCAGTTGGCCTTATCTCCACGCAACGTTCCTCACCCTAGAAAGTGTATGTGGATGGAGCAGCAAATCAGAGGGGCTCAGGAGTGGGGCTGGTTTTGATATCTCCTGAACAGGCCATTAATGAGAAGTCTTTAAGATTAGGATTCTCAGCCACTAACAATGAGGTAGAGTATGAAGCTCTATTAATGGGAATGTGGATGGTTAAGAAACTGGGAGGAAAAACGGTGGAGATGTTCTCGGATTCAGGACTAGTCGTGGGCCAGGTTAAAGGGGAATTGGAAGCTCGTGACACCAGAATGCAGGGTTACTTGAGCCAGGTTAGGCGTATGCAAGGGAATTTTGAATTTTTTGAGTTGTCCCATATCCCTAGATGTGGAAATGCCTATGCGGACTCTTTGGCTACCCTTGCTACCTCTTCAGCGCAGAACTTACCTCAGGTGATTATGGTCGAAGATTTGAATACACCTACCCCAGTAACAGAGGACTCACTTCAGGTCAATCAAATTAGCTCGGCACGTAGTTGGATGGATCCTATAATGTTATTCCTTGAGAAGGATATACTGCCCGAGGACAGATCGAAAGCTGAAAAGATACGACGAAAAGCTCATCGGTTTTGGCTGTCCGAGGACAAAAAGTTATACAAGCGCTCTTTCTCTGGGCCATATCTGCTTTGTGTGCACCCTGAAGCCTCAGAGACACTCCTAGAAGAGCTCCATGAAGGGATTTATGGGAGTCACACTGGAGGAAGATCTTTATCTCACCGAGCAATTACTCAGGGGTATTGGTGGCCAGACATGCAAAAGGAAGCACATGAGTATGTTAGGAAGTGTGATCAATGTCAAAGGTTTGCCCCAAACATCCATCAGCCAGGGGGAGTTCTTAACCCTTTTTCTAGTCCTTGACCTTTTGCTCAGTGGGGTCTAGATATCGTTGGCCCTTTCCCTAAAGCAATAGGAAATAAAAAGTATCTGCCAGTTAGCACGGACTATTTTACGAAATGGGTCGAAGCTGAGCCCCTGGCTAATATTAGGGATGTGGATGTTAAGAGGTTTGTCTAAAAGAATATCATCACAAGATTTGGGGTTCCTCAAGCTCTCATCTTGGATAATGGTCTTCAATTTGATAGCAAGGCTTTCAGGAGATATTGCTCCGACCTGGGGATAAAGAACAGATATTCCACTCTGGCTTATCCACAGGGAAATGGGCAGGCCGAGGCTGTCAACAAGGTCATAGTGAGCGGGCTTAAAAAAAGGCTGGATGATGCAAAGGAAAAATGGGTGGAGGAGCTGCCACATGTCCTCTGGACGTATCGAATAACACCCCGACGGTCAACAGGAGAAACCCCATTTTCAATGACCTATAGGGCTGAGGTTGTGATTCCACTTGAAATGGGTTTTCCCACACTAAGGACTAGCACTTTCACCTCGGATGGCAATGATGAGATTTTGAGTAAGAATTTAGACCTGATAGACGAACGACAAGAGAATGCGATGGTTCAGTTGGCCTATTATCAATATAAGCTGAAACAAAGTTATGATGCAAATGTAAGGCTGAGGCCATTAGCCCCAGGGGACTTAGTATTGAGAAAAGTCTTGGGAACTACCAAAAACCCAGTTTGGGGAAAGTTAGGGCCTAATTGGGAGGGACCGTATCGTATTACATCTGTAGCAGGAATAGGTGCATATTACTTAGAAGATTTAGATGAGAAAACTGTACTCCATCCCTGGAATGTAAGCAACTTAAAGAGGTATTATTATTAATAAGAATAGTTCTGTTCTATTTCCTTTACAACTTATCCTAAATTCTATTACTTATGTTTCTCAATTTATTGAAGTATTAAATAGAAACTGAGTCATGTCAGGTCTTCGGACCACAACTTGGTGGAAATTAATACACTATGAAATTTATTGAAGTATTAAGCAGAAATTGAGTCATGTCAGGTCCTCGGACCACAACTTGGTGGAAATTAATACACTATGAAATTTATTGAAGTATTAAACAGAAACTAAGTCATGTCAGGTCCTCGGACCACAACTTGGTGAAAATTAATACACTATGAAATCTGCTGAAGTATTAAATAGCAACTTAGTTTTGTTAGGTCCTTGGGCCATAACTTAGTGAAAATTAACACAGTGTGATCTTAATCAAAGTATTACACTAAATCTAAGGTATGACAAATTGTTTATACAACAAACTTAGTAGAAATCTGCGCTTTTTAAATGGGATTCATGCAACTAGAATTATATATTAAGGCAAGCTCCATGAGTATCACTTAAAGCATTTTAGGGTGTCCAATACCTCTAGGGATTAATCGTTTGGAATGCTATCTCCAGTATGGACACTTCTTAATGAATTTAAGGCAAGTTTTTATAGGGCTGGGGAGTTCATGCTTATAGTCTGCTTTGGTTCTCAATTAGTATACATAAAGTTAAGTTTTTCCCTTATAGTGTCAGATTTTATTCTTCTACAGCCTGGGAGAATGTAAAAATAAAGGACATCCATGCAAGAAATTACAAAAGTAATAGATAAAGCCATAATGTCTCATATAAATTTGGAAAGGGAAATACATGTCACAATTGAGAATATCCTCAGAACACTTTAAAAAAAAAAAAAAAAAAAAACTGCATCAACTACTTGTTTAGTTTTATTTGGAGCTTGGGTTGTCGGACTTTGCCAATTTCCTAAGGAGGAACACTCTTCTGTTTCTCCTTTGGAGCTTCCCCAGCAGGTAGAATGGTAGAAGCTAAGTCCTTTTCAAAGCTTTGAGAAGCTGTTCCATCCTTAGGTCCCTCTGCTACTTTGGCCGAGGAGATATCTTTTACCACTCTAAGCACTTCAGGTTGCTTCTGCTGGTTGGTAGAGGATGGATTCTGAGCTTGAGCTTTTTCAGCCGATTTAACAACCGTAGAGGAGGCCTCTTGTTGCTGAGAAGAAGAACTTGGGGCTCGTATGGCCGGAGGAAAATATATATTTTCAGGCCTTCTCAACTCTAAAGATGGCTCGACCCCAGCTCGGTTGAGAACTTCCTCCCAAGTCTGGGCATAGTATGTCCGACATACGGCTGGAACCTCGGTCCTGAAGTTATTCTTTGTCTTAGCAACGCCGACGTCGTACCCATGCTATTCGGCTTCATCTTTCTCTTTTTCAGCCTCAACTTTTGCCTTTTCAGCCTCAGCCTTAGCTTTTTTGGCCTCATCTCTAAGCCTCTGGGCTTCCTCCAATTGTTTCTGTAGAGTTGATATCTGTTCCTTGGAAGCTGCCAATTGGTCATTGGCGTCGCGCAGACGTTTCCTCTGGTCTTCAGCTTGCCTTTGAGCACTATCCAAGGCTGAATCAACACTCTTCCGAGCATGCTCTTCCTCGGCCAGCTTTTTCTTCAGCTGAGCATTGTTCTGCTCTGCCACATTGAGTGTTTGAACAGTTGTTGCTCGCTTCTTCCTCTCATCATCTATCTACTGGTAACAAGCGTTGGTTATCTCCTCCAGCCTGAAAGTGGCTTAAACAGCCTAGAGGAAAGAGAGTTATAGATGCAATAAACATAGTTGTATGCATGACAAGAAAAATGATAAGTGTATCATACCATGCCTAGATGTCTCTTCATATTCATAATGACTTCGTTCTTCTTCATGTTCTTCAGCTCAGCCATATCCTTTGGAAGAAGGAGGGTTTCTTCTAAGACTGAGGCAATGTGGCACCCAATTCCGCCGTTGAAGTCCTTAATTGAGACATCTTCCGTTAAAGGCTCACCACCGAGCATGGGGGCAGGAAGCCAGGCCTCAGGCTCCAAGGATTGAATAGTTTGCTTTGCCACAACTCGTTGAGGCCCATGAGTAATCTTTTGCTGCTTTGCAGCTCGTTGGACCTCGTCTTCACGAGTTGGGCGAGATTTCCCAGTCTCCACCACTTCTTTATCTTTTGGCTCTCTCTTCTTTTTGGGATCAGTAGGTTCGTTCCCCTGCGTTGGGGTAGTTGAGGAGGAGGGGGAGGGGGAAGATTGGTTTGAACTGACTTCCCAGGTGCCCCATTTCCAGGTTGGCCCTTGATTACGTCCAGCAGACTCCTTTGGCTCTTTCTCTGAATGCCCATATTGTCAGAAGTCACCTCGGGAGAGTGGGGTTGATTGAAAAATTCAAACTCGTCTGCAGAATCCAACAATTCTATAACGTCCTCTTCTTCTTCTTCTTCTTCTTCTTCTTCTTCCTCTCCTTCTTTCTCCTCTTCCTCCTTCACTTTCTGAGGAATAGAACGTGATGATGAAGCCCCTACAGAGAGAGCGGCCACAGGTAATGGCTGAGTAAAAGGGATGCCTTCAAGAATCGGAACACCCTCAGGAACAATGAATCCTTCAAAGGCTACACTGATTCGGTGTAGCCGAGGATTTCTAGCCTTTATCATGCACTTGGGAGCTTGAAAGGCGATGGAAATGGGTTTGTATTGGAGGATTATGTGCGCTGCTCTCAGTTGACCGTTGGATGGGTTCACATACACCTCGGACCGCAGAATTTTATCTAAGCTCTCCTTGTTAACCAGTCTGAATTGAGGTTTGGTAGCGCGCTTGTCTGCAAAATCAGTAAAATAGAAAAAAAAAAAAAAAAAAAAAAATTCTGTCGGAAATAAAGGCAATTCGAACTAAAGAGTATAATCCAAATTGTAGAGGTGTATAGCCTAAGAACCCTACCTGGTTTTCCCTCTTTAGTCGGACAGGGTAAACCATTATGCCATTCCCCAGAAAAAAATGAAAAAGTCATTTTTTAAGCCCTTGTTCGATGTAGGGAGACACTGGATTAACCTTACCTCAGGGTATCTAGACTTAAGATAGTACCCTTGACCCTTCAAATGGTTGAGGTTGTACACACAGTTCACAACGTGATGGGTCAGACCTAGATTCATCCTCACATTAAGGGCTTCTATACTCCCTAGCACCCTGAACATATTTGAGGCGCATTGAGTGGGAGATAACCTAAAGAACCTAAGATAGCTTCTGGTAAGACTACCCATAGGGATAGTCATCCCTCCCTCTATAAAGGCGATCATAGGGATGACCACTTCCCTTGTCTTCCTATCCTCTAACCACGTCTCGGTGGAAGCATATCTCATGCCTACCGTTGGGGGAATCCTATACTTAGTTCTAAATTTCTCTATTTGCTCATCAGAATCTACTAAATACTTAAACCTACCCATTTCCTAAAAGTCGTGAAGAAAAAGTAACGAAGAGGATTGAAGACTAAGAAGGGTTAAGGAAACTTACAGGTATGGAAAATGAGCTCCTCGGACAGGCTAGCAAAATATTTATGAGAGCGTGGAGAGGAAAGAAAGAGGGACAGGTTCAATGAATACATGCTAAGACTGTGTGATTTTTGTAAACTGAAAAGAAATTTGATTTGAAAAGTTCTTTATAGGGGCGCAGAAATCGTAAGCGGGAAAAATCTCGCCCATAAATATCGAAAGCCCTCCACCGTTAGATTCATATCTTGTTGAAATGTAGGGGATGAAGAAGCCACCATCATTTAATAATGGCGTGCTCTTGACGCCGAAACGTCAGTAGCGTGCCTTGGGCAGGTAGAAAGGCGTTCTTAGAGTTAGAAAAGTCCATGAAAGAGATGAGGGCATAATATCAAAATCTCCATTTTTCCGAGGTGACAAAAAAGAGAGATTTTGAGGGGCTATTGTGGGGCCAATTGTCCAAGAAGATGACATAGAAATCATAAGAAATAGACTTATGGCCCAGCGGCCCAGTCCGAGGACGTTCACTTATCCGAGGATGGTTAAAAAAAAGGGGGCATTCTGAGAATAACACAAGACAAAGAGACGTAAGTCGTGTATAGTGGCCCAAACCACATCCAAGGATAAGATTTACCTCTGATACCAACGTTCGAGGTGGATGTAATTATTTTAGTATTCAAGGAACTTCACAAAATTGCATATGAATTGAAAAGTGAATATTGAACAAAGAAAGAACTGGGAAAGGTAGCAAACATCTTCTAAAGCTGCTACCTCCACATTAAATACTTCCCAGCTAATTCTTTGGCCGCATTAATGTGGAGGTGATACCTGAACAGTAACCAAGCAGCCTTATAGCCATTGAGCGAAGGTTCTAGGAAGTGCTAGATGGGACAGAAAGAAGTTCCCAGAGTAGAACCTACACGTGTATAGTGAAAACGAGGTGAAGAACGCAACATATAACAGGGAATCAGAGGCCAAAAGGAGGGACTTTTGGAAAAAGAAAGAAAAAAGAAGAGAGAATCCAGAAAGATATACCCTGAAACCTAGCCGAGGAGAGTTGATATCGTTTAGTTAATTTGAAGCTGCCTTTGCTGCACAATAATTCTGTCTTTTTCCACCTACTGGAATTAGCCTTTACACCCATTCTCTAGAAATTTTATTGTTTGGGCTTATTGGGCTAAAAACCCATCCCTTTTTTTGGGTCCAATCCAATTTAAGTCCTTACAATATATATATATATATATATATATAAATAGATAAATTTTAAACTTTTACCTTGCTCCTTTGTTACCACCTCCATCACCAACAACAAAAATTTAATCTCAAAATACTTTGGATAAATGGACCACTAGAATGCTTTTTAATTCATTCCATGCATTCGAAAATTATATTGTCACCTCCTTGATTAACATAACCATATGTCTTCCTCTTTCTTCAGTCCATCATCTTGAATCAAAGTACTTTTTCTCACTGAGATATTCACTTTTACCCTATTCATAAATTTCAATCACCCATAATAAATCAAATCTAATTTCCTTTGGTGCTGTACTACCTTGCAAGGAACCATATGATGCTTGAAGGTGAGGATAATTTACATATTTTTCCCCCTCGAAGTATCTTGATTTAATCCCCTTTAAGTCATGCCGCTAACATTTGATTTGACAGTCACTGCAACACTCTTGGCTTTCTTCTTCAACCATTAAAAGGTTCTTGTGTAGGAATTAAAACATATAAAAAGAAGTTTAGTGGTTTGAAATAAACAGCAAATAAACAACAGTTAGAATTTAGAAGCATTGTCATTAGAAAATGTATACTTAAAATTCATTTATTTATCAGGTATACTTATATTAATGAATGGTCTATTTGGTTGCACACATGATACAGATAGGCTTTCTGGATGAGTACTCCATAACAAGTCATCTATAAGAGCTCTATAATCTTCTGAAGGTGGAATTTTTACCAAACTCAAGAGTCAAGAGAGAGGTTGAGATTCAAGCGAGGAGGAATTGACTGTTCACTTAACCGCTCTGTAGTAAAGGTGATCTATGTATTCAAAAGATATATGCTAAATTATACTCAAATATCTTGAACTATTTACGGAAATGGTTTTCTAGAATGAATGAAGATTTGGAAAAAATTAACCTGCAAACTCTCCTTAAGAAAAGAAATGAAAGAATATTAATATTCTATCAATTAAGTGACAATTAATAGTCCTAAAAAAGTACATAATTAGAACAAGACAAGTATGATACCAGCATGTAAAAATTAAAATCAAGAAATTAAATCAATAAGCTTTAGATTAGCAAAATTAAAAAAATTATAATAACAAAATAATAAACTTTATTTGTAGGTTTACCGTGGGAGACTCATCACTCCTCAAGGACAGAACTGTTTGCTTGAAGTTTCCTAGATGTTGTCTTAATTTCAGAAACCATGATTCACGAAGTGTCTAGAGGATAGTGGATCGATATTAAATTTTGGGATTTCTGTAATCTAGAAGAATTGATTGACAAGGATGGGATGTGAGAGCCAAGGTATGCATAAGAGCTAAGATTTTTGCAGTCAATCTGAAGTATGGTATCTCCGTTAATAAACAATTTAAACTTCTCAAGTCGATGATGTGAAATTTTAATCTCAGGTAAGTTTGAGGGTTGCATCTCCAAAGTCTCAAGCAGAGGAAATCTTGAATTAAGTTCTTCAAGATAATGTCTAGAAATGCCCACATAACCAATTTTCAGCTTCTTTACATTTTCTGAAGTAGACATATCCAAAAGTAAACTCCTAACAATACCTGTACCAGAAAGTATTTAAAGATTAGGTGCTTCATTAATCATAATAGTGAGACACGAGTCAAATTCTGCCTTCTTAAGCTTGGGAAAGTTGAAGATAATCCACCCTTGAGCAACATGAGATCTCCAATGCTTCAAGCATAGGGCAGCGGCAAACAAGTACTTGTATCATTTTTCCATCTAGATCAATTGCCAACAAAGACAGCTCTTGCAGACAAATAAATTTTGTATTTTCACCAAACAAAGGTTCCACCAGCTTACAACCCCATAAACTTAATATGGCCAACGATTCAACAGCAAAAATTCTCAAAAACAAAGTGTAAACAGTAATTTTCTTGCCTATGATGGTTAGTTCTAGCTCCTTGATGTAATTTCTTGTAGCCAATTCAAGCCAGTTATCAATACAAGAAGCATGTTTAGCATCAGTAAGGGACATTAGCAATATAAATTTTTGGATTATTACCATTTCCTCATGGAGTATTTGCAAAGTTTTATCAACAAAGTTCATGAACTTTTCTAATTTCACATCCTCTGGCTCTGAATCTTGGCTTTCGAAAAACGATCCATGGATATTTTGAAAATCAAAATCTATACTAAGGAGTGATTTCCATGCTTGTTGCCATATCTTGGACAAAATAGTAGTACGTGCTGCATCTTTTGGAGGCAAGAAAAAGAGAATGCAATGCTTAATTGATTCAGGCAACTCGGATATCCAATCTTTTGCATCAACGCTCAACTCGATCTTTTGTCTCTTCGGTGTCTTTTGAAACACCATCATCTTCTCCATATTAGCCATTTTAAAAAATCAATCATAAGTCATAACAACAAAAAAGGTCCAATCAATAACTAAACACGAATAGTAGCAAAAACTATGGGAAAAAGAGACTAAAAGTTAAAATAATAATAATAAAATCAAAGACAAAAATTTCCAAGCACAGCTAAAACACCAGAAACTAAAAATTACATATATGACAGTTACTAACTTATATATATAGGTGGCACCAGCAAGATCTATCTAAGTTAACACACTTCGTGTTGTGGCAGCTTCACTCTGCCTATATATATATAAAACCAAAGACGTTTGAGTTTTAGTTGACCTCTTCATATTATGCCACATTATCTTTGGAAGCCTCACAAATTTATACATAAGAACTATTTTTTTTTTTAATCTTTTAACCTTTTATTTTCTTTGAACTTCCTATTCAAACCCAGGTTTTCTTTGAACTCACTCTCCTTCAACACATCTCAAACTGCTAGCCTCTAAACCATCACCAAAGTAAGATTCCCAGCAGCGGTACTCTTGGTGTATGCCATACATAATTACTTACTCTAGCGATTTCTCTGTTTTGTATCCCTGAAAATGATTAGAAACAAATTAAGAAGAGGAATCCGCAAAAGACTAAAGTCCTCTCCTATCCAATACCAGATCTTTGTAAGTTTTTCAAAATCTTTTGTTATTGTCTTTGATACTGAAGATTTTCTTTTCTTTTCTTAAATGTCTAATTATTTGAATGCCACTTTGATTTGTTTATTAAATTAAAATGTGAAACAAAATATCTGTGGGGAGGGGATATAAATAATAGAGAGAGTTGGTGGAATTGTTTGAAGCAGCAAAAAAGGTGCCAGAAGCTGTGGCATCTACCTACAGAGGAGATGAGGAAAGTCAATGGCTTGATGCTTTATAGCAGCTCAAGAGTTTTCCCTTCGGTTTTCAAGTTCTTATAGAGGCTAATGTGCTACGCACACCATGTGTTTGTGTGTGGTGCAATGCCATGATACAATTCTTAGTGTAACTGAACATGAGAATGATGCTTTTTAACTAACCACTTGAGCATTATTTTGCTAAAGAGTGAGTAGATAGCAATCAATAAATTAGGCACGTCAAGATTCAGGAATCATCAACTGTTTGATGAAAGAACTCTAGAACTATGTGCTTTTCACAGTTTCTACTTTGCCTTCATTTGAATGGAGACCTGGGATAGTGTCAAATTATTTTCCTATCTCATTAGTTTAATTATAGAGCACTTGAGCACTATTCTAGTATCCTTTCTCTAATTCGATTTATGAGCCTTTAGTTAATATAGTCATATTAGTTTAAATTTTTGTCTTTTTCATCTCTCCTGAACATGCAGAGCATAAGAAATTCCATCTTGAGGCATGTGAGAGTGAGGGGATCAATTGAAAGTTGGTTGTTAGCTGAGAAACAGATTAAGATGTGATAAAATTGATGCCTCTAAGGTAATGGATGGTGTCCAATGTTACTATAGGTATCTTTTCTCCATTTCAAAATTGTTTTCAAACAATAAACCACAGTTCACATTGTGTCTGCTGTATATAGTTTATGCTTCGTTTGAGAAAGAGGGGGTCTTTATATATTGTTTGAATAAATTTATCTCTAAAACCTTAAAATATATATATCCCTAATGCCATACGATATTTATATATACAAGTGCACAGATATTATGAAATTGTGGTCCATGACATTATGTTTGTTTGGCATTTCTCGGTTGATGCTGTTTTTTGTTTAAGAACTATTAGCGAGTTGGCTGGGGCGGTATGGGATGAGAGGCAACGGGAGGAGGATATGGACAGTGGTTTCATTGTGTCTCATGTGGTATCTCTATTGAGAATGGCATGCGAAGTGCTTTGAGGGACAGGAGCTCAGTGCAATGAAATTGAATGCTATATTTGCCTATTAACATTTGTATTCTATTACAGAAGAAGCATTCATTTATTATATATATTTTCATTCTTCTACCATTTTTGCAATAATTGATATGCGATTGTCTATTTTTACTTCAATATATATATATATATATATATATATTTTTTTTTTTTAATTTCAAACATAATTTCAATTTCATACCATTCGATTATAAAATAAATATATATAATTTTTGTTAAATTTTCCTGTGCATCGCATAGGTTCACAAGTCACAACTATATATATATATATATATATATTTGAACTCACTTCTAGCTGGTAAAAACTACATGCAACTAACCCCACTTGCTAGAACCAATTTTCCAGTAATCCAGAAGTTTAATATATAGCAAATTTATTTTGACATATGAATTATATTCCTCCATTGCAAACCAAACTAAATAATAGTTTAAATTTTTTTTACAAAAACTTAAAAGTTAGCAAAAAAAAAAAAAAAACCTGTAATTTCCACACACATATCAAACACCAAAATTTTGTATCTGGTTATTATCAATCATTACTACTCTAATCAAAACTTATACAAAAAAAATAAAAATAAAAATAAACGATACCTGATTTTTGATTGGGTGTAACAACACCGTGATATCTCCGATGGAAACTCAAGACGGTCCTTCTGGACTCGGAGAACTGAGTCACGCCGAGGATCGCCGACGGGTCAAGCCTCTGGTGGTGACGAGCTCTCCTCAGAGTCCTAATCGCGTACGACACTACAGCACTGTCTGGTTTTCTTTTTTTGATTATGCGACTAACTTGCTGCTGTGTCTGTTCTCCTCCTCCTCCTCCTCCTCCTCCTCCTCCTCTGTCCTATGTTACTATTATATGCTGAAATGGTTACCTGACGTTTTGTTGTTGTTGTTGTTGTTGTTGTTGTTTTTTTTTTTTTTTTTAATAATTGGGGAATTTTATTTCTGGACTATCATGAAATCTTAATTAAACTATAAGAGCAATGGCATAAGTGGATGCAAAATTTCTGTCTGTTTTGTAAAAACAAAAAAAAAAAAAAAGTTTTTTCTATTTTACACACTCATTTTTACAAAATATTCAATTAAGTTTGTCTATTATATTATTTATTTTATTTAAATAACCATTTTTCTCATTTTTTTATTATTATTTATCTCAAATCTTTTTTAAAACCCATCTGAAAACTCTCTCTCTCCATCCTTTAAGACACCACCGCTTCCATGGATGACATTCGCCCCTCCCTCTTCCCCTCTTGGTTGAAATTGCTTTTCCCTCTCTCCCTCATGGTCACAAGCATCGATCCACAGGGATCCGTTCTAGTTAACCCAAAAACTACGATCTCCTCCACGAGTACCGAGACTTGTTCCAGTCGACTTCCAAGCACCAACCCACAACCACAAAGAGGCAACAATGCTGCTTTCTGTCTCTATTGGTGAGTCACTGTGTGGGTGTGTTTGATTTTTGGTTGATTTTGTAGTGTGTTTGTGTGTGGGTTTGTTTGATTTTTGGTTGATTTTGTGGGGCGTGTCCGTGTTGTGGTGGTGGTGGGTTTGTTTGCAATGGTGGGCCTGTGTGTGGTTGGCGATGCTAGGTTGCATTGATCAGTTGTAGAGATTATGGATTGAAGGGAGAGAGTCAGGGGAAGAGAGAGGACGTGAGGAAAGAGAAAAAAAAATATTAAAATAATATATAGAAAGCTACTGTAACTGTGCATATATGCACGGTTATTTTAGCACTTTTGGATATATACAAACTAATGCAAGTATTAACGTGGGTGTTTTTTTAGGTAAAATGGGTAAAACTAGTCTTTTTTTCTATTTTCCACTAACTGATGCGGTTGCTCTAAGAACATTACCATTGGGTGTGTGAAACCATTCAAATTACTATTTGAACTCCACATATGTCCAAAACTACCCACATCAGGGTTTATATATCCAAAAATTTTTCCGACACAATAAGGTTTTAAACATAAATTTACTTATTTAATTCTCTCTCTCTAGGTGGCAGTGTGGATTTGATGGAGAGAGGGAGGAAGAGGGAAGAGAGACATGGGAGAGGAGAGATAAATGAGTTTTTATATTATTGTTGTATAATAGGTATATATATGGATAGGTTGTAATAATGATTTTTTAGTTTTGAGAATTTTGTTTTATAATGATGATAAAGTGAAAATTCAAGTTCATGAATTTTTTAGGTAAAAATTCAAAATTCAGTACGTTCAATCGATCGAAGTGATGAAGAAATTGATCTGAAACTTCTGGATGTCTCGATCGATGTTTGATTCCTAATTCGATCGATTGAAAAAATCTTTCGATTGATACTTGATTCTTCTCGATTGATTGAGACATGTAAAAACTGAATTTCTACAGAATTTTTGGTAACTGTTCTAAATGTTTGAACATGTTTTAAGCCTTATGAACAGTTTTATGAAACATTGTAACTCTCCATTGGTACCTTTTGAAGGGTTATAACCATATGAGTATAAATAGTGATTCATATTCATTTGATAGTAAGTTCTCTCTCTCCCTAAAATAGTTTTTAAGAAACACAAGAAATATTGTGGGTATTCTCTAAAATTTCTATTTATAGAACCCAATAAACTTGGTTATATTCTAGAGACAAATTTGTAGTAAATCTTTAGCAACTTGTGTATGGAGAGAAATATTGTCTAAAGATAATATTCAATTGTGTCTGCAAGTCAATCATAAATTCTGTTTACTTATTGTGTTCATTTTGTTCTTTGATTTTACTCCTTGATTTGGTGAAATCCCCAACATTGAATGGATTAGTTTATATTATTTTTAATGAGTTGTATGGTAAAATAAAAACTAGGTTGTTGGGCGAGTTGTAAAATAGTGTGGTAAAATAAGTAAAATAGGTTTTTAGAGTGTAAAATGAGTTTTCTTTTTAGATCTTCGGATGCTAATGCTCTAAAAATCTTAAATGTTTAAATGTTTTTAATATTAAATGAGAGGGTGGGGAATGGTTACCAATTGACTTGTTTGCACCGTTTGAAAAATCGAATGGGAATGAAAATAAAATGATTAGATATAATTTAAATCGACAATTCTACTCCCATCTTGTTAATTTTTTTCTTTAAATGATATCATCGAGTTCCATGAAATTAAATCCATTTCTTTCATGGAATTGAACACTATTTGGGCAAAAAGTGTGTACATTAATATTTTTCATGTTTAGTGACAATGTTTTGTTCTAATTTCTACATAATATGTCTCCAAAAAAAAAAAAAGAAAAAAAAAATTCTACAAATACATTTGAGTTATCACGATTCATAAATAATTTAATTGCATACGTTATAGCCTTCTCAGCAAGTCGTCGGTGATGACCTAGTTTTTGTAATGTCGAGTTTAGTGGCTTGTGGATCAAACAACCACTTTTGCTCAGTTGAGTCAGTTCTTAGAGCTACTTCTCTTTTTTTTTTTTGGTTTATGACAACTTTTGGTTGGAGCTTTTTTTCTTTCTTTTGATATCTCCACCAATTTTTTAATGAAAAAAAAAACGAAAAAAAAAAAACGCCCTTTAATAGGATGGCCTTAATATTTTCCCCTAGGAGTGACATAAGTCACATATGTAATTATACCTCTAAAAAAATTAGTCATCTTATAATTGAGTCTCATCATAATCATTTATAAACCCGTTACTTATCTAGTAAATACCCAATGTGGGACTAAATACACATCTATACAACATAGATTTAAACAATCCAATTTAATTCAATTCGCACAATTTGAGGTATCACAATCCAAAAACGCAAGTCCCCATAAAATTTCTCATCATTCATATAACATTGCACAAATTTCACAATTTATGCTGCCACATAATTCAACCATTCTCTAATTAAACATTTCTTTTACTCACTATTAGAAGAATAATCTTAATTAACAATAAAATATACTTGAGGTGCTCAAGAAAAAATAAATGCTGTTACAAGGTAAAAAAAATACAATCACATATGGTGCCTTTAGCATAAACCAACTACAATTACATATAGTAATAATAGTAAAGAGGATGAACTTTGTGATCCTCTCAAAAATTATAGTAATAATAGTAATCAAATCCTAGTCCTACGTACAAGCCATCTTCTCTGAAATCCTAGCCAAAGACCTAAGGTTGCATCCAATTATGGTTTCAATAAAAGAGCATGTATCCTCCTTACTATTCCCCACTGGAACATCAACCACATATGACTCAACCACAACAGTCTTACCACCTTTTACCTCTTCATCTACATGCAAGGTTGTGGTAGATCGATAATTTATAAGCCTGTGATCACCACCAATGATGCTAAAAATCATGACATGCATGTCATCATCAAGCTTTTCAAGCCTCTCTGTGCTAGTTTCAGCTGGTAAGCCAGAGATAAGCATCACTTCACGCACACTTCCAATGCCACCATTGCCAGCCCTCATGGTGCAGCTTCTAACGAACTGTTTATAGGCTTGTGGTTTGTCAAAACGGCGGATCATGGACCAAACCAGTGGGAGAGGTGCGTCTATGGTTTGGACTAGGCTTGCACCGCACTGGTTCGGTGAGAGAACATGGTTGTGGTAGCGGCTACTCATTTTTACCTCTGTGTTTGTGCTTCTCTATTAATGGTTGATGTTGAATTGGGGTATATTTATATAGCATTAAGCCATTAAGGGTAACACCGATTCTTGTTTGCTGTTTCTATCGGTGACCATATACATAAAAATATATAAATGTGTGGCTTTAACAGGGGACACATGATTTGCCAGATTTAGAATTAGTTTTAGGGGATAGAGTCATTGAGAGTTTTGCTTCTTCGGCGTCGGTTGAGGGGTCTTTCTTGGGTTTTGAGTTGTGTGCCCATCTCCATTGGTTGCCCTGTACTGCTACTTGTACCTCTTCTGTTGTCTTTTATTACGTTGTTTCGTATTGGTGATCGTCCAAGGCTGTGCCTGTGTCGGTGACATTGGTCATTGAAGGCGGCCTTTTTTTTTTTTTTTTTTTTTTTGTAATTTTTTTACTTTTAGAAATAAACACTACAAACAGAGGAAAAGAGATTTTAACATAAATGCCATCACAATTTTACTCAAAAATCAGGATAAATTTTAAGGAAGGATGAGGCAAATTATATTATACACAACACACTCTCTTAAATAAGATAGGACAATTACTTTTTTTTTTTTTTTTTTTTTTTAGAATGCAACAATGTCATTTTATCATGGACTTTGTTCCCGTTATTCATGATTAATTATCGGTTATCTCTTGACTCTTTTAAAGAATAAAACCTCAATCACTTTTTTTTGGTCCCCAAAGAAACTTAGATAGTGAATTATGAATAAAGGTGTTCTTGGCTTCTAGCTCAACGTCAATAATATTATCTAATTTCCTTTATAAACATAAACAAAATTAAGATTCGAATCTCTCATCCTCCTATTCTAATAATTTAATTATAAAAAAGAATATTTTCTTAAACTCACTTTTATCTTATAAAGTAAAAATATTCTAAGAATATACCCTTTTTATTATTAAAAATATACCGTATTAAGCTCATAGATAAATATTTGCTTTGACAGAGTTTCAATACTCTTCCTAATATAGTTGCTTATTCTGCTAAGGTTTGTTATTCTATACCAATAAAAAATTTATCAAATTAAATATTTTTTTAAGTTTCATTTTTTACTCTTTATAATTAACTTACACATTCTCATATTTTTATTATAACCTTCATTTTTTTCTTTGATCTTTTTCTTTTCTCTATTTTGGATGATCAAATCCTAATGTCATTATAATATGTATGTAGGCATATATATATATGTGTGTGTGTTAAGTTTTAAATATGAAGAATACATTATTTGAAATTATGATAATATGAGGAAATAAATAATTTTTCTTGTTTGTTTTTTTTTAAGAACTATACAAATTGAATATATATATATATATATATTATACACATGATTTAATAGTTATTTTTTTTTTCTATTATCTTATAAAATTATATAAAAATAATATAATTATAGTTTGGAATACAATAAATGAAATAATATAATATCTATAGTCGTTCTTTTCAATTATTAATTGTTCATTCAAATTCATAATGTACGAAGTTCTATTTATTATTTCTGTTACAAAATTTTCAAAACCTTTTTAATTTAAAAAAAAAAAATTGAACTAAATGAATGGGTACATATTTTGTTGGCTAAAATGCAAATTGCACCCTCTAAGTTTAACTGAAATTTATTTCAATTTTTTAACTTTACTTTCATTCAATTGAGTCATGTAAGTTACAAATTTATTCAATTTAGTCTTTTAATCAAATTTCATTAAAAAAAAAAAAAACTATTATTAAGTATTCAATTAACTAATGAAAAGTTTTTAAAAAAAATTCTCACAAAAATATCTATAAAATATTTTTATTAATTTTATAGATTATTTTCATGTAAGAAATATTTTTTTTAATGGCAATTTTTTTAATAAATTTGGATGAGAGGCTTGAATTGAATAAATTTGAAATTTAGAGAATTTAATTGAATGAAAGTAAAGTTAATTAGATGACCAAAATTAATTTCATTCAAACTTCAAGGATTCAATTTGCATTTTAGCATTTTTTTTTTAATTTCATTTATATTCAATCCAGTACATTTCTACCTATATCGCCAAAAGGTTATCACATCAACCAAAAAAAAAAAAAAAAAAAAACTGACTTGAAGTTTAAGGAATCTATATATATATATATATATATATATGTATATATATATATATATCTATAGGGTCACGGTTTGCAGCCCAAGCCCAGTGAATATGGGATTGTGGATTGATGAGCCAAATACAATAAATTTGTAAATAGTGAGTTGAAAAACTATGCCCTAGTTAGTATTACAATGGCTAGGATGAGTTTGTAAGATAGTCATGCAAGAGAAAACATGTAAGATTAGATATATCCATTGTCTAAGGAGGCAGATATTCTTATAGACCAAAGGAACTGATTATAAGTGTTGTTCTGGTTGCTATAGTATACTTTTTCTCTTCTATTTTTCTCCCCCTTTCTCATGGAGGGTCTTTCCTAATATATAGTCCCTCTTGAACAATCTTTACCCTACACTTGTTGATAATTTGGGTTGCTACTTGAGTACCTGTCCCATCAGACATCCTCTCTGGCCCCTCTGTGAGTTGCTGTGACTGAGGAAACACTGTTTGAAAGGTCTTCTCCGCATAAATGCGTCCAGAAAAGTAGCTGTAGTGCATTTAATGCGGAGGTAGCATCCTTTCCTTAGGTATTTTTTGGTCTCCTTCCTTCTCGCAAGTCTATGTAACATGCCTCTGACACTTGTGCCTTCATTGAGGTCATTTTCATTACTGGAGCACATATCGGAGCAATGTTCGTCTTGTTCGAGGATATATTCATCCTCGGACCGCTTTCTACTCATTTCTTACTTATGAGGCACTGAACTGGAATTCCTTTACAATTTTGCTCTCCTCGAACATCCCCATGTTCTCGGATAAAGCCCAAGGCCCAATATACCATTTTTGGGCCTTGTCCCTACAATAGCCCCTCAAAATTCCGATTTTTTCCTCTCGTCCAAGGAGAAAAAGTGGGGTTTTGATCTGTAAGAGATAAGACCATTTATTTCATTAGCCTACACGTGTGAGAGTGCCATTTTCCGTGCTTTATAACTGCTTCTGATGCTTCGGGGTCCGCGAATCGTCATTTATTGCTCCAGGCAGCGCCTTGTTCCCCCTATCCAACAGTGAGGCACGCATCCTACGATGAATATTTTCTCCTAGAATTTTGAGTGGGGTCACTCCCACCCCTTTTCTCCCTCTATATAAGCCTTGAGGGAACTCGTTTTCTTATTCACTTCACAAATTTTCAAATACTTCAGAGAAACCCAGCACTCCAACTCACAAAATATCCTAAATCCCTAAGCCTCCACAACTCTTTCTTTAAGAAAATTTTAAAGGATCCTTTTTAAAGGATCAGGGTTGGCACTCTTGCTTTTGTAATTTTCCACCACTCTGGACTCCTTTTCCCTTCTCGGCCAGTCTCCTTGGCCCTTTTAGTTCTTGTTTCTTTGCTTACACATTTTAGTCACTTTTTCTAGAGTTGTCCAAATGGGTAGATTCGAGAGTCTAGTAGATTCCCCTGCTAAAATAGAAGCTTTTAAACAGAGATTCCATATACCCCAGGAAGTCGGTCTGCGATATTGTTCTTCGGAACAAATCGCTACACATAGAGAGAGTGAGAGACAGGGGAGGTCGTCATCCCCATAATAGCCTTTATAGAAGGAGGGATGACCCTTCCCATGGTTAGGACAACCTGAGACTACCTCATTAATCATAGGCTGTGTCACCATCAATGTGCACCCAACATGTTTAGGGTCTTAGGCTGCGTTGATGCTCTCAACGAGCATCTCAGATTGGTACTCATAGGGCACGATGTGGTTCATATGTACGAGTGTCATTCCCAAGCTGACGGTGGGTTTTACCTCAAGTCCAGGTCGCCCATTGTCAAGCTCATTTCGTGCCTCCCCAAATCCAACAAATGGATGAAAGATGACTACCTCATCACTTTGGGAGCGTGGCACGATAGTCTCCATTGCCTGACCCAAGAGAGAGAGATTGGTGAGGTACCTTAGAGTTAGATTCCTTAGTAAAAGACTTAGATTTTTAATCCTACCCATGTCCTTTATTTTGCTTTCCTCTTATAACGGACCTCAAATATCTAATTGTGTTTGATTTCCTCTGATAACGGACCTCCCTCCAACCACTACTCTACCTCTCCTACCTCCTAAGCAGGCCCTTGATGCCTAAGCCTTTATTGTGGGTGTTGAGGTTCCCTTAGGGGCGGTTGGGAAGGGTAAGGAGGTCCTACCCTCGGCCAGAGCTACTCCCTCCGAGGATAACATTCCCATCAAGGACATGGTCTCCCAAGCCAAGGCAGCAGAGTCCAAGTCTGATGCTAGGGATTCCAAGCTCAAGGCCACTGATTCCAAGAAAAGCTCTCTTCCTTCGTAGAAGTAAATGTAGGATCTTTCCTTTCCTTTTTTTTTTTTTTTTTTGGGCGTCGTGTGTAATGAAATTACTTTTGATTAATGAATGAAATTCTCTCTTAATTTCTTGTGTTTTTACTTTTCATACTCTCGGGCTGATTGTTATTTCGAATAAACTTGCCTGTGGCCATTTTAGTTTCAACAAATACTAACAGCAATACCCTCAATGTAAGTAACTTGACCGAGCATCAGTGATGTAGAAATTTATTCCATATCTGCACTGAGGTTTAAATCTAGTAATGAGTAGTAAGCTTAAACTTGGATAAGTAAGTAATTCAAGAATTTTAACCTGCCTAGAGCTATCAGTTTGAGGACTTGGCTATGATTTTGAATATGTTTTGACACTTAGCAAGAAACAAATAGATATCATAGAGTATTAATTCCTCCCTAGTTTTGTGATTTGAAGGGGCATACACAACTTAGGTTCTGTTTAAACATTTAGAAAAGATGCAAAAAGGGGTTAGCTTCCCCACATCATTTGATCCGAGGACTTCAAGCATGATTGAGTTTCAATTTGAACACTTATAGAAGTTGTCACAGTGTTAACCTTCCCACATCATCTGGTCCGAGGACTTCAGACATGATTGAGTTTTAGTTTGAACACTTATAGAAATTTGTCACTTAGTGTTAACCTTCCCACATCATCTAGTCTGAGGACTTCAGGTATGATTGAGTTTTAATTTGAACACTTATAAAAATTTGTCACTTAGTGTTAACCTTCCCACATCGTCTAGTCTGAAGACTTCAGGCATGATTGAGTTTTAGTTTAAACACTTATAAAAATTTGTCACTTAGTGTTAACCTTCCCACATCATTTGGTCTGAGTACTTCAGGCATGATTGAGTTTTAGTTTAAATGCTTATAAAAATTTGTCACTTAGTGTTAACCTTCCCACATCATCTGGTCCGAGAACTTCATGCATAATTAAGTTTTAGTTTAAACACTTATAAAAATTTGTCACTTAGTATTAACCTTCTCACATCATCTGGTTTGAGGACTTTAGGCATAATTGAGTTTTAGTTTGAACACTTATAAATGAGGGAAAACTGGAAATGCAATGCCCTTACATAATAAATGAACATTTTTGACAAAGGAAACTTTCATTAATTAATAATAATACATTTTCAGGTTGTTTACATTCCACAGGCGTGGTATTACATGTTCGTCTAAGTCTTCCAAAAAATACACTCCTATACCAGCCACCGAGGTGATGCGGTATGGTTTTTCCCAATTAGGCCCTAGCTTTCCCCATGTTGGGTTCTTTGTAGTACCCAAGACTTTTTTCAACACCAGATCACCAAGCGCCAATGGTCTCAGCTTCACGTTAGTGTCATATCCCTACTTGAGCTTGTGTTGGTAGTATGCCAATTGAACCATTGCATTTTCCCTTTTTTCTTCGATTAGGTCTAGACTTTTTTCCAGTAGCCCGTCGTTAGTGGTTGGATTGAATAAGCTGGTTCTTGACATTGGGAAACCGGTTTCCAAAGGGATAACAGCTTCAGTCCCATATGTCATTGAGAAAGGGGTCTCCCTCGTTGACTTGCAAGGTGTGGTCCGGTATGTCCACAGGACATGTGGTAGTTCATCCACCTACTTTCCCTTTGCGTCATCCAACTTCTTCCTGAGTCTGCTTAGAATGACTTTGTTAATAACCTCCACTTGACCATTTCCTTGGGGGTAGGCCGAGGTGGAATATTTATTTGTAATTCCCAGGTCACAACAGCACCTCCTAAAGGGTTTGCTATCGAATTGAAGACCGTTGTCCGAGATGAAGGTGCGAGGGACTCCAAAATGCGTGACAATGTTCTTCCATACAAACTTCTTGGCATCCACGTCCCTGATGTTTGCCAGAGGCTCAGCCTCGACCCACTTAGTGAAATAGTCCATGCTGACCAGTAGGTATTTCTTGTTTCCAGCTGCCTTGGGGAAAGGGCCCACAATGTCTAAGCCCCATTGAGCAAAGGACCAAGGGCTGGACATCGAATTAAGGACTCCCCCGTTGGTGTATGTTAGGCGCGAACCTTTGGCATTGGTCGCATTTCTTTACGTATTTTTATGCTTCTTTTTGCATATCGGGCCACTAATAGTCTTAAGTGATGACTCTGTGCGCCAAAGATCTGCCTTCGGTGTGGCTCCCGCAAATCCCTTCATGTAACTCCTCTAGGAGCAATTCTATTGCCTCGGGGTGCACGCATAGCAGGTATGGCCCAGAAAAAGAGCGCTTATACAACTTCTGGTCCTCGGACAGCCAGAACCAAAGAGCCTTCCTACGTATTTTGTCCACTTCTGATTTTTTCCTCAGGTAGGGTGTCTTCTTTTAAGAATAGTGCTATAGGGTCCATCCAGCTAGGCCCCACCCTGACTTGGTGAATATGAACTGCCCTTCCGTTCATCCCTGTGGGCGTGCATAGGTCCTCTACAAGGATAACCCAAGGCAAGCTTTGCGCCGAGGAGGTTGCGAGTGTGGCTAGGGAATCGGCATGGGTGTTTTCGCTCCTGGGGATGTGCAACAGGTTGAAAGACTCAAATTCTGATTGTAGGCACCTAACTTGGCCCAGGTATCCCTGCATTCTATCATCCTTTGCCTCAAACTCTCCTTTGACTTGACCGACAATTAATCTTAAGTCAGAGAACACCTCTACTGCCTTTCCGCCCATTTTCTGAACCATGGTCATTCCTTCTAGCAGAGCCTCATATTTAGCTTCGTTGTTGGTGGCCGAGAACCCCAATCTAAGTGACTTTTCAATGGTAATCCTTTTAGGGGACACTAGTACTAACCCCACTCCGGAACCCTTTTGGTTTGCTGCACCATCAACGTGCACTTTCCAGAATAAGGGGTTATCATTTCTTGTTCTGATGGGGATTCAGTGAACTCGACCACTAGATTCGCCAGGACTTGGCCTTTGACGGAAGTGTGAGACATGTATTTGATGTCGAAAATCCCCAGGATTGTGGCCCAATTGGCGATCTTCCCTGTATAATCAGCGCTTCGGAGCAAGGCCCTGAGCGGAAGTTGAGTTAGGATAATGACCGTGTGTACTTGAAAGTAGTGGGGGAGTTTACATGTGGCGTGTACTACTACCAAAATAGCTTTCTCCAACAGCAGATAACGGATCTCAACCTCATGTAGTGACCTGCTCACATAATAAACAGGCCTTTGCGTGCTGTTGTCAACATGTATCAGGATTAAGCTTACAGCATGAGTGGCTACAGTATTGTAAGCGAACAGGACTTCGTCAACCTCAGGGCTGGACATGATAGGGGGCTAAGAGAGATAATCTTTAAGCAGTTGAAAGGCCGAGGCACATTCTTCGGTCCACTCGAATCCCTTCCATTTGTTAATCAATAGGAAGAAGGGTCGGCACCTATCCCCTGACCGAGAGATGAACCAGTTCAGGGCAGCAGTCATTCCTATCAGCTTCTAGACTTTCTTGGGGTTATGAGGTGGCTGCAAGCTGTTGATAGCTCTAATTTGGTCGAGATTAATTTCGATTCCCCTATGGGTTACCATGTAGCTTAGAAATTTTCCTAATCCTATGCCAAAGGAACATTTGGAGGTGTTGAGGCGAAACTTGTATTTCCTCAGGATGTCGAATATGTCTCTGAGGTCCCCTAAGTGTTCAGAAACCACCTTACTTTTTACCACCATATCATCTATATAAACTTCAATGGTTTTGCCTAACTGCGGCTCAAACATCCTTTGATAGGTAAACCCCGCGTTCTTCAAACTGAACGGCATCACTTTGTAGGGGTAGTTTCCAGTGGGAGTGATGAAAGTGGTCTTTTCCTAATCTTTCAGAGCGAGTGGTATTTGGTGGTGTGCCTGAAAGGCGTCTAGGAAGCTCATCCAAGGATGACTTATAGTTGCATCTACCAGCTGGTCTATTTTAGGCATAGGGAGAGGGTTCTTTGGGCATGGCCTATTCAAGTTTGTAAAGTCTACACACACTTGCCATTTCCCACTCTTCTTCTTCACCACCATGGTATTAGCCAACCACTCAAGGTAAAATACTTCCTTGATAGCCCTTACCTGCTTTAATTTCTTCACCCCCTCTCTAACGGCATCAGAGTGTTCCCTAGAAGAGCGTCGAGGAGGTTGCTTCTTGGGGACAATTGACGGATTGACATTTAGATGATCGCAGATGAAGTTCGGATCCATTTCCGAGGCTTCGTAAGGAATCCATGCGAAGACATCAATGTTTCGTCTAAGAAACTCTATCAGCCGGAGGAGGCAACTGAGCCCCAATCTAAAAGAATTTCTTTAGGTCGTCCCTGATAACAATTTTACCAAATTTTCGCACTTTGCCTCCTCGGCAGACACAACAATGGACGACGCCGGATCTGTTAATTGCTATAAGCTCTCTTCAGCATGGGCCGAGGACTCGGCCTTGGGCTGGTGCCGGATGGCGGCCACCAAGCATTGTCTAGCTGCGGATTGGCTCTTAATAATTTCTTCAATCTGACCCCCCGACAAGTATTTCACTTTCTTGTGCAGGGTAGAGGAGACAGCCCCTAGAGCGTGAAGCGAGGGCCTTCCGACAATGGCTGTGTAGGGGGAATATGCGTTCACTACAATGAAGTCCATCTCCATTACTTCTGAGCCAGTCTGTATGGGCAGCCTGATTAAACCTTGCGGGGTGACGACTTTCCCATTAAAGCTCACTAGGGGCAAGTTGTACGATGTTAAGTCTTTTGGTTTCAAGTTCAGCTCCCTGTATAAGTCGGGGTACATTATCTCGGCACCACTGCCTTGGTCTATCATCACCCTCTTCACATCATATCCCCCAATCTTGAAGGTGACCACCAAAGTATCGTCGTGCGATTGGATGGTTCTGATCTTATCCTCGTCCGAGAAGCCCAAAACCGGTTGGATTTCCAGCCTTGCCTTCTTTGTTTCTTGCTTCGCATCCTCGGCGAATAGCCAAGCCACAAACATTATTCTGGAAGGGCAGGATCCAAATCTCCCTGGAGCAGCGAAGATGACATTTATTGTTCTTAGGGGAGGTCTTGAGGATTCGTCTCTTCGGGATCCTGAGTTCGTTTGGCCTTCTTGTCCATTAGAGTGATGTAAGAGTTGTTTCAGCTTTCCTCCACGGACGAGCTTATCTAGGTGGTCCTACAGATTTCTACAATCTTCTGTAGTGTGCCTGTGGTCTTGGTGGTACTGGTAATAGAGGTTGTGGTTGCACTTTACGGGGTTCCCCACCATTTTATTTGGCCATTTGAAGAATGGCTCGTTCCTAATTTTCTCAATAACTTGATGTAATGGTTCTCGGAACATAGCATTGACTGCCTGCGGATGAGTAGATCCTGACTGTCTGACGAAGTCTCTCTGTGGTCAGTCATTATTGTGTCGGTTCGACCTGAAATCTCTCATCTCTTGAGGGATAATCTTCTCTTTTCCTTTCCCCTACTGCTGGTCTTCCTTGACCCTTTTATACTTGTCAATTCGGTCCATGAGTTGGTCCACACTGGTGATTGGTTTGCCAATTAGGGATTTCCTCAGATCGTGATCAGTAGGGAGCCTGAGCTTGAAGGTGCAGATGGCCACATCATCAAAGTCACCATCTATCTTGTTGAACATCTCCCAGTACCTATCCAAGTCTACTTTCAATGTTTCTTCCTCTCGCATGTTTTGGGATAGTAAGGAAGCTAAGGACCGAGGAATCCTACTACAGGTGACGAAGTGGGAACAAAATGCCCGGGTGAGCTCTTTGAAAGAGCTTATAGAATTTGCTTTCAGGCTGTCGAACCATCTCATCGCGACGGGCCCTAGGCTAGATGGGAAAACCTTGCATATTAAGGCTTCGTCTCTGGAATTGACAGCCATTCTTTGGTTGAAATGGTTCACGTGCTCCATGGGGTCTGTTCTACCATTGTACATGATGAAAGCAGGTTGGGTAAATCGTTGAGGAAGTTTAGCCCCCTCAATCTTGCGCGTGAAGGGTGACCTGGAGATTTTGTCCAATGCCTTACTCACAGTGTCAATTCCTACGCCTTTATGAGGCAGGCTTTCGTTCCTCCGTTCGTAACGACGTTCCACTTCGTAGGAGAAAGACTTACTGGGCGGGGTTCTAGACCTTCACCTATAACTGACGTCTTTTCCGTTGTCAGAAGAAGCATCAGAGTTAGAAGAGGTTTCCTTCGTCGTGCATGGCGTAATTCCCTCTTTAACCAGTCAATTTCCAGCTGCATGGCTTTATTGCGCTGGTCTTGAGAGACGTGACTTCAGACTCAAGTTTGACTTTTGCTTATATGCGTAGTGTGCACATTGCCTTCTCGATCTTCTTCTCGTTCATGGTTGGCGAGGGGGTTCTCGCTCTGGGGTGCCATGGATTTTGCCTGGTGTGGACCTGATCTTACCATCGTTAAACGCTGCACTCACTATTACACAAGTTCTCCCCATAGACGGCGCCAATTGCAGGGTCACGGTTTGCAGCCCAGGCCCAGTGAGTATGAGATTGTGGGTTGGTGAGCCCAATACAATAAATTTGTAGAGAGTGGGTTGAAGAACTAGGCTCTAGTTAGTATTACAACATCTAGGATGAGCTTGTAAGACAGTCATGCAAGAGGAAAACATGTAAGATTAGATATATCTATTATCTGAGGAGGCAGATATTCTTATAGACTAAAGGAACTGATTACAAGTGCTGTTCTGGTTGTTACAATATACTTTTTCTCTTCTATTTTTCTCCCCCTTTCTCATGGAGGGTCTTTCCTAATATATAGTCCCTCTTGGACAATCTTTATCCTACACTTGTCGATAATTTGGGTTGCTACTTGAGTACCTGTCCCATCAGATATCCTCTCTGGCCTCTCTGTGAGTTGCAGTGACCGAAGAAACACTGTTTAGGGGTCTTCTCCACATAAATGCGGCCAAAAAAGTAGCTGCAGTGCATTTAATGCGGAGGTAGCATCCTTTCCTTAGGTATTTTTCGGTCTCTTTCCTTCTTGCGAGTCTATGTAACATGCCTTTGACATTGGTGCCTCCATTGAGGTTATTTTCGTTGCTGGAGCACGTATCGGAGCAATGTTCGTCTTGTCTGAGGAGATATTCCTCCTCGGATTGCCTTCTACTCCTTTCTTACTTATGAGGCACTGAACTAGAATTCCTTTACAATTTGGCTCTCCTCGGACATCCCCACGTTTTTGGATAAAACCCAAGGTCCAATATACTGTTTTTGGGCCTTGTCCCTACAATATATATATTAATAGTTAAAGCAAAGAGAAAATTCAATTAAATTTTAAATTGGATTTGAATTGAGGTCTAATTTTGTGTCACGTGTCCTAAATTATTTGTTGGTGCCAAAACTTCCAATGTCCATTCTGAATTAATCACTTGATTTTTCTTGGACTTGAGGATAAGCATTATGGCCTCAATAATAATATTTACCAATCTCAATACAATATTTTCAATCTCAATAATAATATTTACCAATCTCAAAACAGTATTTATGACTATATGATCTTGAAAGAAGAACGTTTAGGTCGATTCCCTTTATCTATCATCTATAATCATCATATATATATATATATATATATACACATAACCAATTCTCTCTCTCACAAACAATTTTCAATTCAACCTATTCTAAATATCATTCTTCACCAGTGCAAAACCCTTTACAGGGTTTGAGTTCTTTTCCAAGGTTTACCTTTTTCTCTGCAATCTTTTTTTTCCTTTTTTTTTTTAGTGACATCTATCAGTTGTATGTACACATCACTTTAATGTTTGCAATTAAGTGGTATTGGGTATTCCCGTTGCATAGCATGTGCATAGGATATTCAAACCTTGGCTCGATTTAATGTTGAAGTGAAAAGTATTTTAATAATGAAGTTGGAATCATTAGTGGTATTACTGGCTTTTGATGGCTATTAACATCAATAACTTAATTTTGTACATACTCTTGGATTGGATAGTTTGAACTTTGAAGTGGTTTTATTTTCAGGAAAAATCAGTGGTTGCAAATAGGAAATAAGCGTGAACTTCAAACTCAGGAGCAGCAAGAAGAGAGGTGTGAGAATGTTTCCTGTGTTGGGTCAGAGTTCTTCTCCGTTAGGAATTAAACAACTACTCTCTTTTTTCCTAGACCAAAAGATGTATATAGGTACTTCATGTTTGTGCTTTTGCTTTTAAGATTGGCTTTTTTGATATAATTGGAAGGCATTGTATATGAACTTCTTAAAGCAATTTTCTCTTCTCCTAAATGATGTTGTGTACATATTTTTGCTGAGATAAAGTCCTTATATATGTTCCTTTCATACTTGGGATATCTACTGCGCTACTCATCTATTAATGTTGCAGCTAAGAATTTGACTCAATTTGCAATTCGTCGGAGTTAGGTTGAGTTTGGATTGCACTGAAATTATTTCTTTTTCTGTGTTGGGTGTTTTTTTGTAGGTCTCATGCACTGTTTATAGAACCCGCAAGTACGGATTTTAACAAATCTAACTTTAAAACTGGGTCCTACGATACAATTTACATATTTAAAAATTATTTCCCTACAGTATTTTCAGTTTTCAGTTTTAAGTAATAATCGATATCCAAATAGACCCTTAACGTTGCATCTCTAGAGCAATTTCCATTGTTAAAGGATGTGTTTATTCTCATTCTCTATTGCATTAACATTTTTATTTGATAGTTTTAGCCAAAAAAAAAAAAAAAACATTTTTATTTGAGACGCAAGAGACAAACCCGAAAATGAGTAAAAGAAGCAAAGGAAGTACATTTTTCCTAATTTTTCTTGGAGTGAAGAAGTCTATGGAGTAAGATCCATTGGCTTTGATTTGTTGTGTGTTTCTTTTATTTTGGAATCAATAGATTAGTATGGTAGTAGATTACTCTAAGAGCATTCTCATTAAGGGTGTCAAATGCCAAATATTTGGCATTTGACACCCCAAACTCAAAAAAGCCACTTACATCAAACATGGTAAATGCCATAATTTTTGGCATTGGTGAACAGTGCGGTCTCAAATTTGAGACTGCACTATTCACCAATTGTAAAAATTTTATTATTATTTTATTGCGTGGGGCCCGCTTTCATTTCTTCTTATTTTTGCTCTCCATCCGCTTTATTTTTGCTCTACCGTCTCTCATTCTTGCTCTCCATCCACTTCTCTGCTCTCTCTCTCCCTCATCCTCTACTCACCGTTTGCTCCTCCGCAGTCTCCGCTCCGGAGAAGCAGAAAAAAACCCAAAGGCATTCTGCCTCCCTCTCCGACGAAACCCAGGCCGGAGCATCAAGGAAAGCCGATCTCTATCGCAGTGGTTTTTTTTTTTTTTTTTTTAGTTTATGATTTGATGATTGATTTGGCAGTGGTTGTGTGGGTTATGGATTTGGCCGGTGTGGGCATCGGCGTTAAGGGTCGATAAGCGTGATTGTGTGGTTTTTTTTTTTTTTTTTTTCCTCTCTTCTCACCGGTTCTCTCTCCTTCTTCTCACCAATGGATCGTGGTGGTGGTGGATCGTGGATCATGGCTGAGATTTGCTCCGATTGATGGATGATTTGGTGGATTGTGGCTGAGATTCGGTTTGATTTCTTCTCTGGAATCTCCGGTGGTGGTTGAGATTTGGTCCGATTTTGGGTTTTGTGGTGTTGTCTTCAAATCTCTGGTGGTGGATGCTGTTGTTTTTCTGGGTTTTGTGGTGAATCTGTGGGTCTCCGTGGATTTTTCTGCATCTGCAAGTGTTTTTTTTTTTTTTTTTTTTTTCTCTTCAGTGGTGGTGGCTGGGATGGATATGGGTTTGCTGAGTTAGTGTTTTTTACCGGTGGTGGTGGATGGGGTGGGTTGAGAGTGACAGAGAGGAAGAGAGAGGAAGAGTGACAGAGAGGAAGAATAAAGAAATAATAAAAAAAATATTTAAATGAAATGTTAAAAAATATAGAATGTTTGATGTTAGGTATGTTGTAAAATAAGTTGTTAAAAGTTAAAATTTTAGAATTTAAGGTTATATATGCTAAAAATTTTACAAACCTTGATGAGGATGCTCTAAAGCCATCATCCTCTGCGCAGCAAAAGATTTGTACAGATCTGCAATGGAGCAAGGAAACCAACTTGGCAGGAGCTTACTTTAATCAAAGACCTGAACCATCTACATCAACAAGGACCCGTGTTTTAGACTTAGCCTTTATTACTACTGGCTGTTTGCATTTTCCTTGTAGGCCCCCTCTGAGATATTTTGGACTGTGTTGGGCTGTTTACATTTTCCTTGTAGGCCCCCTCTGACTTGAGAGATATTTTGGACTGTGTTGGGTTGTTTGCATTCTCTTTGTTTAATGCATGTTTATTTGGTATCAAAAAAAAAAAAAGTATGGTAGCGAATTTGGGTTTCTTTTCATTTTTGTATACATAGGTCTGTATAGTAGTAGAAGATGAAAATAAATGACATTTGGATAACCACTCTACACCATGCAATCTTCATGACTAGCCTAGCAACTAGGATGACCAAAATGCAATATAAATTAAGTATTATATTTGTTATACAAATATTAACAACTACATTATTATTATTATTATTATTATTATTAATCAATAATTTTCAAGAATAAAATAATATTAATAATTTAATAACCTCAAAAATATTGACACAATTATTCAAAATTTTTTTTCTTTTCTATTATAGTTCAATGTTTCTGTGTGTAAGCACGGGTTACAAGCTAGTCTATATATATATATATATATACAAAGTTGAAAGAAAATCTAATTAGGTTCTAAATTAGATTCTAATTGTAGGGACTGGATTTGAACACTTTTGGTTTTGAATGAGTGGACTTAAACCCAACTAGTCCAATACAATGAATTTGTAGAGAGTATTCCAAAGAACTAGATTTTAGCACATGGACAATAGTCAATATGGCTTTCATAGCAATCAAATAAAGATGAACTGAGGTTAATAAAGTTTGTCATCGGCACAATTCGAGGAACTTTTCTCTAATCATTAATCAATAAGAGTAGTTACAGGAATCCTCCAGCCCCCCCTTCTCTATGGGAGGTTTCTCCTATTATATAGTCCTTTTTTGTTGATCTCCGCCTTCCACTTGTTGATCATTCAAGCCTATTCCTGAGTGTCTGTTCCATCAACTGCCTTTCCAAGCCTCCTGTGAGTTGCAGCAACTAAGACAGCACTGTTCAGAGGTCATTTCCTCATTAATGCGGTCAGGATGTTAGTTGCGGGCATTTAATGTGAAGGTGATAGTTTTTCCTTGAATTGCTCCTCCATCGTGCTCCCATGGCTGATCCATGGTACCTGTTCTTTTCCTTGGGATGCTCTGGGAGGCTGCCCCCTGATGGCGTACCGCCTTTCCCTCCTATGATCTCGGCTGTCCGAGGATAGGAACCTCTTTGGCAATGTCTCTTGGCAACTTGGGCCCTCTACTTTCATCCTTGGACGTTTCTACCTCCTCGGCGTGGGCCTTGGGCCCAATATAAAGTGGGCTGGGGTTGCCGAACTCTTAGACCCCACACTAATTGTTGTCTAATTTTTCGCTACGTGTCCTAATTAAGTTTAAAATTTTTTTTTTCTAGTTAGGTGAGTTAATGAGGTGCAAAAAACGAATAGTCTGATATAAATAAATTATCAAAAACCCAAAAGAAGAAGAAGAAGAGTAAATTCATGTGCATATCCAAAAGAAATTAAAATAAAAAAATAAAAGAGACAGAGAGAGAATATAATTTGAATCCATATATATGTGTAATTGTAATTTTTTTTAATTATACCGTACATATATATGGGTTATACACTAGTTATTGTAATGAATAATTGTCAGAAATGCTTGTAAAAAATCATTGAATTTTCAATTGTTACCTGACCTTGATTGATAACTCTTAAGCCCATATATAGTCATCGTTTTTTTCGTGGAAACCAAGCCTAACTGATCCTCGAGTCAGCTATCACAAGAAAATGGCAAGATTTCAAAAAGTGTTTCATCCATATTGAACCTGGCACTAATCCAAACCCCGACACTGGCAGTTTAAACCGATGTGCCCATCTGGAATATACATGCATGGGTGTTTTGGATACATTCCACTATTTAGAATTTGAGTTCTCGTAATATTTGTTTGTAGATTTGGAAATTTTTAAATATTCTAGGATCAAGTTTGTAATTTTACAAATGTGATCTATAACTTTTGTCAATACAGACTCAACGGATTGTATCAGTCAATCAATAGGACTTAAATTGTGATCTTATAGGTTGGGCAGAATGCAAAGGTCTTTTATATTATTGAATTAAACTAAGGGATATGTTAACGAGTGCCGTGGAGGCATTGGTTAAGAATCCATTTTAAGAAAATTTTGATATCACTTTTATGAGAAATGAAAAAAGCTGTCAAAACATTAATTGTTTTTTTTCCTTTTTTCATAAAAACTTTCTTTAATTGGATTCTTAACCAATTCCCTACGGCACTCGTTAACATGACCCTTAAACTAATGACCCATATTTTGATAGGATGTTGTTCCTTGGATTGAGAACCGATTTGGGTTGAGATCTTATTGGAGAAGACAATTGCATTGAAATAACCCGATCATGATGGGTTGGATTAAAAAAACCTTTCAACCAGACCAACTTGATCCATATACACCCACAGAAGAAGTGATGGAAAAGTTTTAAATTAAATTAAGAAAAATAAATTAAGGAATAACAGCTGGCTCATTTAAGACCCAAGCTGACTTCACGTGAGGGTCGGTGAGTATTAAACTCTCCCCTCTGTCATTGGACCATTTGGTCCACCAATTTCTCTCATCTATTCCTTATTTTCACCTTAAAACATGCTCTTTCCTTTGCCTCAAACGCAATCCCAAATACACAGCAATCAACCTTTAATTCTATAGCTATGAAAGGAAAGTTTAAAAGGATAAATTTATGGGGACGTTTATCACAGAAAATTTCCAAAGACGTGTTAGTCAACCTTGTTATACACTTATAAAAACAGAGGTAAGAAAGTCTCTTTACATATACGAAAAAGCAACAAAATTCCTAATTCTGTGTCTTACTCTTCCTTCAACTTCTGTTGGCATTAATACGAGTTCAAAGCTTTGGCTTGTGAGTGCACATAACCATAGCTTGCAGTTGAATCTTGGGGGGTGATCGCTGGAGCCATTTCTGCAACAAGGATAAATTGAATCCAGTGGGGCGAAATCACTTCTTAGGACAGTGGATTGAGTTCCACGCCTCGGCTCTCTCTATCATCAATAAGTTTCCTCTAATCTTTTGAATTTACTCTATTGGTTTTGTTAATTAGTCTCATATATTTCCAACAATCTAAGAAGTGATTTGCTTTACTTAATAATCAAATATGAGCACTGCACTTGACATATCTAAACTGGAACCATTTGATGGAAACCATTATAAGAGATGGTCTGAGAGGATGTTATTTTATCTTGAATCTATTCATGTGGATTATGTGTTATTCAATGATCGTGTATCTGATGAAATGCATGAGCCTGCTCGTTCTGCTTCCATTAGGAATTTTGAAAGGGATAATCGTACTCGTAGGGGTCATATTCTGCATTACTTGTCCAATTCATTATTTGATATTTATTGTGGTTATAACTCTGCTAAGGAAATTTGGGATGCATTGAAAAAGAAATATTCTATGGAAGATGCTGGTTTTAAAAAATATGTTGTTGGTAGGTTCCTTGATTTTAAAATGGCAGATGAAAAACCAATCATGGATCAGGTCCATGAGTATCAACATATTGTTTTAGAAATTTTGGCTGAAGGGATGAAAATAGATGAGGTGTTCTAAGCATCTGCTCTCATAGAGAAGTCGCCACCTTCTTGGAAGGACTATAGAAACTATTTGAAACACAAAAAGAGAGACTTATCAATGGAGGACCTGGTTGTCCACATCCGGATTGAGGAGTCAAACCGGATGAGAGATATAACAAATTATCCTAACCTAGGGTTCACATCTAAAGCAAACTTAGTTGAACAGAAAAATGCAGAAAAATTTCAGAAAAAATGGAAAGGGCCCAATGGAAAGACTGAAAGTATATTCAAGAAACAAAATAATATTGGAAAGAAAAAGAAAGGTCCTTGCTTTGTGTGTGGAAAAATTGGTCATGTGGCTTCTGATTGTAAGTTCAGGAAGGGACAAGATCACCATCACCCCAAGCCTCAAGCCAACTTGACAGAATCTGAGGTGATAGCTGCTGTTGTGTCTGAAGTGAATCTGGTTAACAACATGATTGAATGGGTAGTGGACACTGGGGCCACTAGACACATCTGCTTAAACAAATAGATGTTTCTTGACTATGAGGAAGTCATAGATGGAGAGAGCGTCTATTTGGGAGATGCTCGTACTGCAAGTGTTGCAGGAAAAGGGAAGGTAATTTTGAAATTAACTTCTGGTAAGTCTTTAGCACTGCACTCTGTACTTCATGTTCCTAACATGCGAAGAAACCTAGTGTCTGGATCCTTACTTAACATAGCAGGGATCAAATTGGTGTTTGAAGCGGATAAAGTTGTTTTGACCCGCAATGGTGATTTTGTTGGGAAGGGCTACTGTCATGGGGGACTCTTTGTACTTGATGCTAGTTTTGATAAAAATTAATAATAATAATAATAATAATAATAATAATAATAATAATAATAATAATAAAATTAATAATAATACTTTTATCGCTTATTTTGTTGTTTCTTTGATCTGGGGCATGCAAGATTATGCCATGTGAATGTTGCATCAACAAAAGGAATGAAGCAATTAAACTTGATAGTAAATCTAGAAATTAAGAATTCTCAATTGTGAAGTTTACGTTTGAAGCAAGCACCAAAGTTGAAAAATAAATAAAGAAAATAAAATTGTAATTATGCATAAAGTGGTTGCTCCATATACCCTTGAATCTTTGAAAGGATGCCAAATATCTCAAAATGTGGGGGTACTTAGCTTTTAAAGGGTGGTGTAGATTATTTCTCCATTTACTCACCTGTAACAAAAATAATTTCAATATAAATAGCAATCTAAATAATGGCATGGAAATAATCAATCATGCATTGGTGTCAAATGGATTTATTGTGAATGAATCTGATAGGTGTGAGTATATTAAGCTCAATGCAAACTTTGATTTTATAATTTGCTTGTATGTTGATGACATTTGGAACTGATAAACATGTTATTAATTATACTAAGAAATTCCTATCATCAAAATCTGACATGGAAGACTTAGTAGAAGCTAGTGTGATATTAGGAATTAAAATAATTTGAGGCGTTATAGGTAATTTATTATCAAAGCCACACTACATTGAGGAATGAAATATTTGAGAAACTAACTTTGAGAGTGTACTTGTAAGCTCATCATATGATCATAGCATGAGGAAAAATAAAGGGACTAGTGTGTCACAATTGGAATATGCTAAAATTATAGGCAGCGTAATACTCATAATCCTTTCTGTATTAACTTGTTTATTGAGATATTTGAAAGGTACAATGATGATATCCAATGGTGCTGGAAGATTCTATGATGCAAATTGAGCATCTGACAATGATAAAAACCAACTCCACATGTGATATACAAATGTGTAACAAACAAGTTGCCTTAACCAATTTCATTGCATTGTGAATTACAGGCTGCCATCGGTAGATCAAAGGAAAATTGTACAAGGGAAAAGAAGGACACATGCAGTTAAGGCACAAAATTGTGTGACAATTTTTAAACTGGTGTGATAGCCTTGGAGTTTGTGAAGTCAGAGTAAAATCTAGAAGATTCTCTGACTAAAGGACTATCTAGAAAATTAGTCCATAATACATTGATGGGGATGGGATTGAGGCCAATAGAGTGAATCACCCATGATGGTAACCCAATCTATGTGATCGGAGATTCCGTGAATTAGGTTCGATGGGTTCAAACAAGTCATTGAGAGATTCAATAATGCATTATCAAAAATTATCCCCCCCTATGGTGTAGTTGGTGTAGATAATGCGTACTGTCAAAGTGAGAAGGTTGAGTAAAACTCTTAATGAACTCATATGGGTGTGTTACAGTACACACTTGATGAGCTTACCTCTATGGGTGTGGAACTGGAGGCCACTTCCTATGAGAGTTTGGCCAACTCTCTAAAGCACCATGAACATCCAGGAAGGACGCAAGGCCGTAATGCGCCAAATCGAGAACTCGTCTAAATTAGCGTGGAATGTGTGCACAAGGTTAGAGTCTCACAATAGGATGCTAGGTTCAGGGGCGGCCCAACATAATTTGGGGCCTAAGGCGAAAAATTTATGTGGGGCCTTTAATATGTAAATATTAATTAAATAAAATTATTTAATACTAATCAAATTAAAGTTAATTAAATACATTAAATACATAAATAATACCAACTAGACTAATGTTAATTTCATATAGAGAATTGAATATCATAGTTGAACCTATAAATATTAATAAAAATATATTGCGATTGAAAAAATACTTTATTTTGGATATAAGACGATGCATAGTTAAATAAAATTGTAATCTAATTTTTAATTTTATATTTTGATTTTAAGAGAGAGAAAGAGATATTATTTGGTGTATGGCTTTGTAGGATATTATTTTTCAAAAATCAAAGTCTCAAACTATTAGGAGAGATTAATCTATAATTGATGATTTAACACATTTGCAACATCTTTTTGAAATATTTTAGGGTTTCAATTGAGTTAAGGTTCTATTGGTCTCGTACTTTGAGAGCCTTAATAGAAATGAAAAAGAAAAATGCGCTAATTAAAAGCACTATAAAATGTTCAAAATATAATGTGATATTGTCTCTCATTGATGAACTTCATCAATTTAACTAATGAATGTTTATATCACTTTTTTGTGATTAATAACATGGCAATTTGTAAGCCAATAGTAAAATTTGTAGTATCCTTAACATCACTAATAAAAAAAATGTACAACCTTTAGAAAATATATATATAATTTTATAAACATTTGGGCCTTTAACTATGGAAAGTGGGACTTTTTTACTTAAGGAAAAATTTGTTTTTTTGGTGGGGCCTTAGGCCTAGGCCCAACTTGCCTATGCCTTGAGCCGACACTGGCTAGGTTCAAGACATTGTTTCACCAAGCATCCGTCAGCCCTCACTTGTAAGCACTAAGTGTCGATTCAAGGCCAAAAGGCATCGACATCTAAGCATTACACCCTTCCCACCAATTCTCTCATATTCCATAACCTTCGTCTTTAATTCTAATTTGAAACATTGTGGGGGGGGGGGGGGGGGGATTGTTGGAACAGTTTCAAATTAAATTAAGGAATAACAGCTGGGTCATTTAAGACCCAAGCTGACTTCACGTGAGGGTAGGTGAGTATTAAACTCTCCCGTCACTGGATCATTTGGTCCATCAATTTCTCTCATCTATTCCTTATTTTCACCTTAAAACATGCTCTTTCCTTTGCCTCAACACAATCCCAAATACACAGCAATCAACCTTTAATTCTATAGCTATGAAAGGAAAGTTTAAAAGGAGAAATTTATGGGGACGTTTATCACAGCAAATTTCCAAAGATGTGTTAGTCAACCTTGTTATACACTAATAAAAGCAGAGGTAAGGATGTCTCTTAACATATACGAAAAAGCAACAAAATTCCTAATTCTGTGTCTTACTCTTCCTTCAATTTCTGTGGGCATTAATACGAGTTCAAAGCTTTGGCTTGTGAGTTCACACAACCATAGCTTGCCCGGAGCCGTTTCTGCACCAAGGATAAATCGAATCCAGTGGGGCGAAATCACTTCTTAGGACAGTGGATTGAGTTCCACGCCTAGGCTCTCTCTATCATCAATAAGTTTCCTCTAATCTCTTGAATTTACTCTATAGGTTTTGTTTATTAGTCTCATATATTTCCAACAAAGAGTTCAAGGATTTAGAGTTGCATTGGTTAATATTAGTAAGCGCTACAATTTGTAATAATTTAGAATAGGGTTATTCTATATTGTAAAAACTTCAATTCTATATAGTGAATCTATTTCCTTGGGATTTGTGGCTAAGCCCTCGGAGTGGTTTTTTCATCGGTTCCCTACATCGCTATATGATGTTATTTGTTTGTTTGTTTGTTTGTTTATTATTTCTTATATGGTATTTGTTGCTCCATGATAATTAACCTGAAAATTAATCTAAATTCATAACTGATTAATTTAACAAGTTGATTAATTCTGTTATAAAATCAACCTAGGGTCTAAATTTGTCCCAACATAGGCTATAGTACTAATAAAAAGGGTGAAGATGATCTAAACTTTGTTTAATTGTATAGGAATTATGATGGTTCTGTGCGATTGCGGAAATGTATGAGAGAGTGACACTAAGGTATTGTGCATGTGCATAGTTGGTTGTCTAAGGTCTGTTTGAGAATTTTCCTTTGATCTTCAGCTTGCTTTTGAAAGCTGGACAGGGCTGAATCAGCGCTCTTTCGAGCAGATTCTTCGTCTGCCAACCTTTTCTTCAGGTCCTTTACGTTTTGCTCACTGGTAGTAAGCGCCTTGGAAGCTTCACCTCTTAACTCCTTCTCCTTGTCCCACTGGAGATAAAAGCTGTTAGTCATCTCCTCTAGCCTGAAAGTGGTTTGAACAGCCTGTATACATAAAAAGAGAGATAGTCAGAAATAAAGTGAACTAAAAGGAACGGGTAATGCTGTAAGGATACTATACCATGCCCAAGTGCCTTTTTATGTTCATGAAGATTTCATTTTTCTTCATCTTTTTTAGCTCGGCCATATCTCGAGGGAGAAGGACGGTTTCTTCTAAAGCGGAGGCGACATGGCATCCAATCTCACCATTATAGTCTCTGATGGATGCGTCTGCCCTCAAGGGCTCACCACCGAGCATGGGAGCAGGGAGCCAGGCTTCGGGCTCCGAGGGCTGAACAGTTTGCTTCGCACCCGTTCTAGAAGTCCCACGAGTTGTCTTTTGCTGTTTTAGAGGCCGCTGATCCTTAATGTCCTGGACTGGACGAGGTCTCCCAGTCTCCACCACATCCTTGCCTTTTTGATCTCTCCCCCTCTTAGGATCAGCAGGTTTGGCCCCCTGAGGTTGGGGAGGTTTAGGAGAAGAGGGAGGAGGGAGAATGGTCTGAGGAGGCCTCCCTGGTGCCTCTTTTCCAGATTTGCCTTCGATAACATCCAACAAACTTCTTTGGCTCTTTCTTTGAATTCTCATGTCACCAGGAACCGCCTCGGGAGATTGGGGTTGGTTGAACACCTCAAATCCGTCCGCAGAATCCGAGACTTCTTCAACTATTTCTTCTTGTTCCTCTTCTTCCTCTTCCTCCTCCACTTCCTGAATAGCAGGTCGTGACGAGGAAGCCCCTACGGAAATGGTAGCTTCAGGTAAGGGCTGAGAAAAGGGGGTGCCTTCAGGGATTGGAACACCCTCAGGAACTATGAACCCGAACTTTTCGAAGGCTACGCTGATTCGGCGCAGTCGGGGGTCTTTGGCCTTTATTACACACTTGGGCGCTAGAAAGGCTGTGGAAATTGGTTTGTACCCAAGGATGATGTGCGCTGCCCTTAGTTGGCCATCGGACGGATTTTTGTATATCTCGGATCTTAAAATTTTATCCAAACTCTCCCTGTTAATTAGCCTGAGCCGACGCTTGGTGGCGCGCCTATCTGCAAAATTAGTAAGACAATAACGAAATTCCCATCAGGAATGAAATTAACTTAAATCAAGGAGTACAAATTAAGGTGCAAGGGCGTTCAGCCCAAGAACCCCACCTGGTTCACCCCCCTGGGTCGGGCATGATAAACCGTCATGCCACGCGCCAGAAAAAATGAGGAAGTCATCTTTCAGACCGTTGTTCGATGTAGGGAGACACTGGATTAGCCTTACCTCGGGGAACCTGGACTTAAGGTAGTACCCCACATCCTTCAAGTGTTGGAGGTTGTATACCTAATTCACGTCGTGATGAGTAAGGCCCAAATTTAACCTCGTGTTAAGGGCTTCTATACTCCTTAGAACCCTGAACATATTTGGGGCGCATTGTGTGGGGGACAGTCTAAAGAACCTAAGGTAACTAATAGTGAGTCTGCCCATCAGAATAGTCATCCCTCCCTTTATGAAAGCAATCATGGGGATGACTACTTCCCCTGTTTGCCTTTTATCGTACCACTCTTCCGCGGAAGCGTATCTCATACCCACCGTTGGGGAATTTTATACTTGGCCCTAAATTTCTCTACTTCCTCCTCGGAATCGACTAAATACTTAAACCTACCCATTTTTTAAGAATCGTGAAGAGAAACTAGAAAAGATAATGGAAGATTGAGGAGGGTTAAAGAAACTTACAGTTGTGAAAAATAGGCTTATCGGACAAACTTCAGGTATTTATGAGATCGTTGAGAAGAAGGAAAAAGGGGCAGGATTAGTAATACTCGATAAGATCGTGAGATTTTTTATAACTGAAAGGAAATTTGATTTGAAAAGCTCTTTATAAGGGCACAAATCGTAAGCGGGAAAAATCCCGCTCATAAGTTATGGTGATCCTCCACCGTTAGATTCGCATATTACTGAAACGTGGAGGACTGAGAAACCGCCATCATTTAATGATGGCGTGCTCCTGATGCCGAAACGCCAAGAACGAGTCTTGGGTAGGTGAAAAGGCGTTCTGAAATTTTGAAAAGCTCAACGAAGGATTTAAGGACGTGATATCAAAATCCCCCTTTTTCCGAGGTGACAAAAAGTGAGATTTTGAGGGGCTATTGTGGGGCTAGTTGCCCAAAAAATTAGCAGAGTCCATAATAGGTAGGCTTGTGGCCCAACGGCCCAATCCGAGGGCACTCATCCGTCCGAGGATACTCCTCTGTCCGAGGACGAGATCCATCCCTCAAACCCGCTTGCGAGGTGGATGTAACTACTTTAGTTGTCAAGGAGCTTCGCGGAGTTACATGCAAACTAAATGAATATTGATCAAAGGAGGAACCGGAAAAGATAACAAACATCTCCTAAAAGCTGCTGCCTCCACATTAAATGCTTCTTACCTAACTCTCTGGCCGCATTAATGTGGAGGTGATACATGAACAATAACCAAGCAGCCTTATAACTACTAAGCGGAGGATCCGGGAAGGGGTGGATGGGACAGAAGGAAATTCTCAGAATGGAACCTACACGTGTACGGTGAAAGCGAGACGGAGACGGTGGTATATAAAGTGAAATCGGAATACATTGAAAAGGGATTTTTTCAGTTTACAAAAAGACAAACTCTTTCTGCTGCATCAAAACTACGTCTTTTTCTACTTACCGGAGCTAGTTCTTACATCCACACTCTATAAATTTTATTGTCCAGGGTCCAAGATATTTTGAGTCCCTACATATATATATATATATATATATATTGTATTATTATGTTTGAATTGTTTTTGTGTTTCTTAATACTTGAATTGTTGCATTGTTATGCTTTGAAAATGTTTTGTAATGTTAGAACTTTTTTTAAAATGTTTTATGAGTTTTAATTTAGTGTTTTCAAAATAAACTTTTAATAAATTTTATATATATATATATATATATATATATATATATACTGAGTGTGATAAGATGAGTAGCTGTAGGTATTCGCTAGAATAGAGCGGGGAAAAAAAGCCCACTTTGAAGGTGGGAGTAAGAGCAAGGAAAGGGAATGAGGAAATACATTAAAAAAAAATCTTGAACTTCTATGACACAAGTTCAAGATTTTTTTTAATGTATTTTTCTTTTTAATATTTATATACAGTTCGATTTCACAAGTTCAAGATTTTTTTTTAATGTTTTTTTCTTTTTAATATTTATATACAGTTCGATTTTATTTCATTTTAAGAAAGTAAGAAAAAAAAAGTTAAATAATAATTTATTAAATGCACTTTTAACTTATTTTTCTTAAGACATTTGTTAGAGTAAACAGGTCAAGTCAGATTCGACCAAAAAAGTGTGGGTCATGATTGGGTTCATGCCAAAATTGATGGATCGGCAAGGGTTCAAGTCAACCCATGGGCCTTTTTCTTTTTTTGGAAAGTAAAAATAAATCAATTAAGTAGTAACATGAAATTAATAAAATATCAAAAATTCCAATTTATTTGTTTATCATTAGATTAATAGAACTTACCACCATTAATGTTAAATATCTTCTATAATTACAACCAAAATTATAAATTTATGAAAAATGTGTGCTTTACCCCTCATTTGTGATGTCATTTTGGCTTTTTCCTTGATAGCGCAAGTCGCATTTTCACATTTAGCCAATATATATATATATATATATTTTGCTCCACCCTTAAACTCATTGAATATTTTTCGAATGGAACTTAGCTGATCTTCAATTTTTTGATCCTTTTGTTGATTTTTTTTTTTCACTCTTGACTTTCCACAAGGCATCCACAACTATTTGGCCATCAAATTAAAATCTCTAGTTGGAGTGTGTTGGGGCAACATTTGTGTAGGGGGCATGAGTATGAAGGACACAAGGTCCCTTATGGAGCTTATAGATAACTTGTCTATGTGGGTGCCTCAACAAGCTCCAAACCTAAGAGTTATAACTAGAGAACACTAAGAGAATTGGTGAATGCATGTCTCCTCTTCAACTTTTTTTTTGTCTCCCTCCACTCTCTATGCTTGCAAAATATGAGGTAATTAGTAATCAATAATTCTCTCATATTTCTATAATTAAATAAAATAATTCTCTCACATTAAAAATGTTTTCATTTTTTTTTCTACTTTAAAATTATACACAAAACAAGGTGCAAGGCAAGAAGAGGAGGTGGCCTGGGTTTTGGCTTTTTACCTTTTTATCTTGTTATCTAGAGATTTATTTTTATGTTTTTTTTTTCCCTTTCTCTTTTTCATTTTGTTTTCTATTGGAAATGTGCTTATTAATATATTCAAATTTGTGTGATTGTTATTTCCTTTCCCTCTCTTTTTTCATCTTTTCCTTTTCTCTTTTGGGTCACGCTAACGAGTGTCCTAAGGGCACTTGTTAATAATTCATTTTAGAAAAGTTTTAATACCACTTTTATGAAAAATGAAAAAAATTGTAAAAATATTAATTACTTTTTTTTTCATTTCCCATAAAAATTTTCTTTAAATGAATTATTAACCAGTACTCGAAGGGTACTCGTTAGCATTTCCTTTTTCTTTTTATTTGGGCCCATGTTTGGATATTTAGTGCATATATTAGACATGGATATGCTAAGGAGTACGTGTCTGGTTTAAGTCCAACAGCTTAAAGTTTTAAAAATATTTTTCTCTTTTTAATTTTTAGAATTAACATTCCTTTTTTGCCGAACCCAATTTCAGCGGTCTTTCCTTTCCCCCTTTGAATCCTTCCCTTTTGACTTTTCTTTTCTTTTTCTGGGGCTCGATCGATTTACATATCTATCTCCTTTGCATTCTCTCATTATGGGCTTAACATGAAGGTCCATGGACTCAACTCAAGCTCTTCTCTTTTTATCTTATTGGGCTCTACCAATGGCCTACCCGTATCTTAAGTGCAGCAGAATTTATAAAAATTTTCTAAAAGGTTTGGAATAGGTTGACTTTTATAAAGTCCATGCCTTATTCGTGATCAGTGCCTTCTTGCTTTGTTTCCCAATTCCATTGGGGATATTTTTATCTTAAAGATCATTATCATTATTATTATTCCTCGTACCAATTTGTTTGTCCTGTTTGAAAAGTCAAACTTTTTAAAATTTCAAACTTTTTAAAAGAATATTATTTATTATCTTGTCTGCCTTATAAAAATGTATAAGTTTACAAAACTACCCTTAAATAAATTTATCATTTTTTTTTTCTTAAAGAAGAAGTTATTCTTAATGAGGCAACTAAAAAGGTGCCCCAATTAGATATATATATATATATATATATATATTTTTAATATTTGTTAGTTTTCTTTTCAATTAGTTTTGAAAATAAATTAGGGGTATAATAGAAACATTAATAAATTAGTAACTTTTATTTTTAGAAACATGACAATATTTTAGGACATCTCAAAATGGAATAGAGGATAAATAAACTGGGACAGAGGGAGTATTATTTTGTGCATTTAGTTTTTTCTTTTTTCTTTTCCATTTATTTCTTCTAGTGGACTCGCTAATACAAACTAAACACATTCAAATTAAAATGGATCACCCAATATAGACCACATTTCTAAAATCACTATATATTGGTTGGTCCAATATAGGGTTTCCACTTCATCCTCCTTCATAAAGTTGCCCACAAGTTAGGACACCCATTACTTCATCCCAACATGGATCAAGTTGATCCATGCTAGTCGTCAAAGCTAAAAATGTAAATACACCCAAGCCCACTATGGGCTTGAACACGAATTGTGTAAATTGATAGCGTTAAGGGTTTGTAACTTGATGCCTCAAGTGGAATCCAAGGTTTTGGCCGACACTATCGGGATATACAATTTGTTTCGTGTGCCTATGTGTGCTATTTGGGCTCCTTTAGTGAAACCTTATTTGATAGTGGCCTAATGGTATGTCCAAAAATAACTCTATTTCCGCGGTGAAGTCCCCAAACTCCCCACTGTGAGTGCTCTAAGGGGTGGCTCATGAATGTCATCACGTTTCCCATTTGAATGGATCTTTTTTAAAGCAACCCAGTGTAGATCTGTCCTACACTTAGATAGTTAGATCCATAAATACACCAATAACTCGAGCAGTTATATGGTGTACTCGGCATATATGCCAGGTCACTCACAGATTGGTGGGTCCCACACACTGTGGGGCCCGCCAGCCTGTGAGATACCCAGCATATATGCTGGGTACATAATATAATTTTTGCAATAACTTAGGGTTTAAGGGAAGAATGGATTCACCATCACCACTAGGTTTAGGTCCAAGAATTGCTCTTGACCCTATACGAATGTCCAACTTAATCAGACTTTTGAGTTCAAAATTAGGCACCTAATAGTTATCCTTATCTAATGGATCCAGAGGCCACTTTCAATTAGTAATTTGGTTCCCATCTAATTCATGCATTAAAAGGAGTGTAAGAAGATTTTAAAGAAGCAAACAGGTGACAAAGATATCATGCATTTTTACGCTAGATGCCCTAGATCTAGGGTTTGCAATATTTTGGTGCTAGGGGTGTGTAGGCATGGCATAATGTTGCGTATATAAGTATTAAGCATGTGCATGCACCCACAGGTCATACATGCATACTCATCATCTTGACAAAACCCTATATTTCACATTGCACAATTCAACATAATCTTAATGAACCTATTTTAGAAGCAAAGAGAGAAAATGCAGATTTTAAAAATGAAGGAACCCTTGTCTTAGTGAAGGAATGAACCGAATAGCAAAACCAAGTAAGAGAAAACACATATTTAAGGTCTGTTTGGATACCGCTAATTTTGCTAAAAATTGAAAACACTGTAGCAAATAATTAAAAAAGGCCCAGCTGATTATTTTTGGGTCCGACTACTGTAGCTCAGCTGAAAGTATTTAATGGTCGCCTTTTTTTTTTTTCCTCTATTCACTCCTCTCCCACCCTAATGCCTATGTCTTCAAGAAGAGAAGTCCATGCCCACCAGAGAAATCCATGAGGAAGACAATTTGGTCCGACGTCGGCGAAGAGCTCAGACGAGAAATCCACAAGGAAGACAACCCAGTCTGACTCTAGCGAAGATCGGGTTCCCTTTGGTGTACTCTTCCTTCCATAAATCCATTTCACCCTCTTCCCCAATTTCACTCCTCTCCCACCCATGATAGTACTCCTTGAAACTTGAAATGAATGGTAGTTGGGAACTCGGACACAAATGAAAGAGAAACTGAATTAGCTTGAGCTCAAAAACCAGAAGCAAAAAAAAGCGAAACCCACTTCCCTAAGGTGAGTTTTCTAAAAAAAAATTCACCTTTATCTATCTTGTTTTGTTCGAATTTCAATTCTTGTTAATGGGTTTCTTTTCATTTGCTGGAATTTAGTTCATTTGATTTGATAGAGTGCAAGTTCAGTCCTCTCTATATATAAGTTACTTTGCCTTTTTACAAAGTTTTGATCTTTAGGCCACATTTTGATTGATTGAATTGCTAATAGTCAGTCAGTCAGCAATAGTAAATTGGATGTTGTTAATGCAAATCTATAGCCTAGTCGGGGTTCAGTTTCTAGGTGTTGCACTTGAACTTTCTTGGTTACTATTTTTGTCATTTTCTCCACTGAGCTGAGAGAGGGCACCCTTCAGTTTTTACTTTACCACTTTCTTGGAGAATGTTTGGTAAAATTCTGATTGAATATTTGATCTTTGAATCAAAAATTGAGATTGTTCGCTTGGGAAGTTGGTGGCTGTTGAATAAAATTGACTACTCTATCAATTTTGAATGTATCCCACCATTTTACCATGAATTTTTCTTCAGACTATTATTTATTAATGGTGAATTTGGAATGATTACATAATTTTGATGGTGCAACGAACTCGTGGGAGAGTAAAGTTCAAATAAAATTTGAAAAGAGATGGGAGATTTTTGTAAATTGATGATAGATTAAGTTTATAGCTTGCAAGGATAATGCCAATTGTTGATAATAATGTGTCAATTACAAATTGCTAGGATAGTGCCAATTGGTGCCATGTTCTTATGGTGCAATGCAATTGCTAATAAATAGACTTTGACAATACAATGGTGGCCTAATTGAAACCTTTTCCTAGAATCTATTAGGGCTACACACACGTCACTAGGAAATATAACAGGAGGTCCCTAAAATATGTTAAATCCTGAACTTGAAATTGAAACATGTACATTTTTGTTTCCTGGCTAGCTCTGCTCTTGGTCCCAAAATATTCCAACTTCATTAGTTAAGTAAAATAGTCCTAGCATCATCATGATTATTACTACCAAAGAGCTTTTCAACATTTGACTTGTATTCAGATTGAGATCTCTAGGTAACAAGTACCATACCCTGCAACAAGGTGCAACCAAGGTTGGTTGCTTGCAATTGCAGTCACTATCATATTCCCCCTAGGTGCATAATGCTTTTAGGATTTTGAATAATAAAGCATTAAATATATCTTAAATTGAACTGTTGACAAAGTCCCTAATATATTAATCCTGAACAACAAAGTGTTTTAACTTGACCTTGATGGCTATATTGCCACCACTACCATTTTCCATTAAGCTCTCAGGCCAAAAACAAAATGGAATCAAGGATAAACACAATGAAGAGGAATCAGGCCGCTAGACAATTTAAGATGTTTTAGCCCATTATCAAGATAGGGGCTACACTTGGCCCGTGGCTTAGGGTACTTAAACCTACTACCATTCCCACACGAGTGTATGACATCACTTATTAACGGTTTATCCACTTACCTACCTATAGGTTTCAGACTAGTTGACTATGCCAGTACCCTGAGCATAAGCTACGAAATGAAATATTCATTCTAATTATGGGGCTCAACAGGCTAATAATCAAAAAAGTAAAATGAAGGAATTAGACTTTCTTAATTTATATAATATATGAAGCACTCAAAAAAAAAAAAAAAAAAAAAATCTTTTAGGCCATTGACATGGAGAGTTTGTTCTAGGTAAGAAACGGTTAAGAAGCCCTTTTGGGAGGAGACATGTTACTGATAAGAGAAATTGTTGTTCCAATTGTAAATATTTGTATCAGCAATCTTGTGAAAGTTCAATGAAAGGAGATTAAACATGCAATCCAAATGTAAAATAAACATCACACTTACAATTAGCATAAAAAGAAAAATAACTCACCAATTAGAATGCAAGCAGTCTCCAAAAGTTCAAACTTATATTTTATCCTATCCAATTGTGTATGGCAGTTTAAAGTCTTAATCCCATTTTAATAAATATTCTCTTTGGTCCCTAGCTGATTGTGCTAACTTTTGTTTTTGTTTTGTTTTTTGAAGCAGATATTGCTATCTTCAAATTAAGCAGCAAACTAGCAGTTTAACTTGTTACCAGTGAGATTGCTTATTAGGTTGATGTTATTTGGCTTTCTTATTTGTTCAGTTATATTGAATACTTACGTATGCACCTTATCCTCTATTTTTTTTTCAAGAGAAAAATATGCCAATGTCAGAAACAAGTAACTATCTCTCTAGTTATGATGGCCATTTTTGTGATGTTGACAACTGCATCATTAGGACTTCCTTGAAACTTCATACATTTGGGAGGAGGTTTTATACTTTTCACTATTGGTCACCAGTAAGTACCATATCCAAGTATTGGCAAAATATTTGTGTTGTGCATTAAAGAACTAATTCGTTGTATTCCTGTTTATATGCTGTATTTTATTGTGCAAGATGATGATCGTGCATACAAGTTTTTCAAGTGGTTAGACACCAGCATTTGTTGTACGCGTGGCACAGCAACAACACCTATAGTTATAGCCAAATTCAAGCGATTGGAGCCTGTGGTGAAAGTTGCTAATGAAGAGTTGAAGCAAGCACACGCCCTGAGAGACGCAGCATTGGAAAGGGAGCGAGTTGCAAAATGAAAGGCTGAAAGAGCCAAGGTTGCATGCATGATTTCTGAAGAGAAAGCAAAGAAGTTGACAATAGCTCTAGTAGTCTTTTAAGTCATGTTTGTAGTATTGCTTATCTTGTCTAGTAGGTTTGGGGAAGTTGAAATCAGGCAGAGGTGTTTGCCATAATGGGATGTGTATGTATGTAATAATACAAACTTGTATTATTACAATTGTTTTGTATGTTAATCGTACAACTTATTTTGTATTGCAGGTAACAGTTTATGATATGTATGTAGTTGTACTTCTTAAAACAATATGGAGATGTTTGATGGAGATAATGTTAATGGCCTAGCTGATGGAGATTGTAAGTTCTGTTAATGTATATGGGTGTCTATATATACATACATACATATATGTATATATATATATATTATATTTATTTATCTATATACACTTTGTTAGCAATTGATAGTTAGGGTTCTTGGTGTCTTTAAAACAAATTGAGGGTAGATTTTGTTTTATTTATTTATTTATTTATTTTTTTAAATTCCTGGCAGATCACTGTTGCAATCTTAAAATCCATTGAGTTTATCTCTTGTTTAGATAAGATTGGAGTTTATTTAGAAGTCTCCTGTAAGCTTGAAATCTACTGTTGCAATACTGATGAGTTTCACATGTAACGATATATACAAATTCATAAATCAAAGGTATTACAATCAAGTTTTGTGAGCCATCAATTCTGCTTACCAACAAAAAATCACCACAAAACAAAACGGTATTACATTGAAGTTTGTGAACCATCAGTTACAGTCCCCACAAAAAAATTACCATAATGTTAATGGTATTTTCAACCACACTAATTTCTATTGTGACAAAAATAATAGTCACCATAATCAATTAAGGGGAATATAACTTCCGTAACAACTTAAGTCCTACGATGGACTCATCCTACATATCAATGCTGTGATATTGTTCTGAATCTCTTTCATCTCAACTTCGTCCAAGATTGAGATCACATGTGCCATTCCATCGTAATGCCTCTCTCGCTACTTCCATATGTGCCCCGTGTAGAATGCCCACATTCAACGTCATTGTTTTCATGTGCTCTAATAAAATTGTGAAGCACTATTGTAGCAACAATGATGCGATTTTGAGTGCATATTTGAAAGGGTAGCATGCTTCTCAAAATTCTCTACCTATTCTTCCAAACTCCAAAAGTTCGTTCTATGACTGAACGAAGAGATGAATGGAGATAATTAAATTTCTCATCTGGACGATGTAGCTTTTCACCTTGCTGAAAATCGGGGATGTGGTACCTCTCCCCCTTATATGGTGCAAGGAACCCTCTCTTTATAGGGTACCTTGAATCAACAAGATAACACTTTCCTGCAAACGAACACGTTTATTACATTAGCATTTTCACTACATAATACATACTTTAATACTATAATTAAAATGCATATTTACAAACCAGCTGGAGGTTTTAGGAAGTTGTCACTCTCATTATTGAGACAACTTAAAAAGATTCTTGTGTCATGCGTTGACCTTTCCCATCCAACCCACGCGAATGTGAATTTCATGTCAAAATCCAATTCGTTGTTGTGATCCCTTTCCTTCCTCTGTATGGGTGTTGCTCATCAACTGGTAAGACCACGGGGACGTGAACCCCATCAATCGCACCAATGCAACCCTAACCATTGCCACAAATATACCATGTGAAATGAAAGACGTGGTATGACCATAAAGATAAATAGAATAAAATCAAGTCAAGATACCAAATTCACAAAGTACCTTGAAATGTGGCCAATATCATTCTGAATTGCGAATATGTGATGGCACATTACAAAATGTAGGATCAGCAGGCTTGATAAAGTCTACTGCCATAACAGTGGCTAACAATGTAACTACCGTGGCCACGTGTCGATGCACTGTCTCACTCAAATGCTGAAATCTATCCCGCACCATTCTGTTACCCATGCCATTACCAAGTACCACCAATGTCATTGCCACAGACTCTTCCAGGCAAACTATTTTGGTTCCGTCATATCCATACTAAGTGCGCAATGTATTACACATTTGTCGAAACATATGACTTGATAGTATAAAGACATTGCGACATTTCTGCTCATTTCCATTTAAAATATACTGTACCCATTCATACCCTGTTTGTATATTTGTATGCATTGGTACTTCGTTCATATAGGTTTCCATGTAAGTTATGACACTTGCACACCCAGCTAAATATGCTACGAGTACAATGTCGTTGCTCATCTTGAAGTCTGTGTCCCTACATATGTTACTGACTTTAATTGCATGTACAAAATCTAGAGTGATACTACAATATGTTGGCTAAAAAAAAGTTGTTAAACTTTATTGAACCTTTATTAGTACTAGGCTCAAACTATGGTGGTACCAATAAATTAATAGTTCTAAAGCCTAGGCAGCAATCTAATGTCTGTAAAGTACCCTCACCAACTCATGCAAGCAGAGTGTTTGAATTGAATTCATTGTCATGTGCTTCCATGATTTGATGGCTATGCTAATCAACTAGCTGCCAAACACCCAAACAAATACCCCACTTAAATTTGGTTCAGATTGGTTAATTTTAACATGATCATATAGAGCTAATTATATGCTTTCATGATT